>OU611841.1:20783500-22017500 GCA_914767755.1 Agrochola circellaris | reverse complement strand
CCTAACCTAACCTAACCTAACCTAACCTAACCTAACCTAACCTAACCTAACCTAACCTAACCTAACCTAACCTAACCTAACCTAACCTAACCTAACCTAACCTAACCTAACCTAACCTAACCTAACCTAACCTAACCTAACCTAACCTAACCTAACCTAACCTAACCTAACCTAACCTAACCTAACCTAACCTAACCTAACCTAACCTAACCTAACCTAACCTAACCTAACCTAACCTAACCTAACCTAACCTAACCTAACCTAACCTAACCTAACCTAACCTAACCTAACCTAACCTAACCTAACCTAACCTAACCTAACCTAACCTAACCTAACCTAACCTAACCTAACCTAACCTAACCTAACCTAACCTAACCTAACCTAACCTAACCTAACCTAACCTAACCTAACCTAACCTAACCTAACCTAACCTAACCTAACCTAACCTAACCTAACCTAACCTAACCTAACCTAACCTAACCTAACCTAACCTAACCTAACCTAACCTAACCTAACCTAACCTAACCTAACCTAACCTAACCTAACCTAACCTAACCTAACCTAACCTAACCTAACCTAACCTAACCTAACCTAACCTAACCTAACCTAACCTAACCTAACCTAACCTAACCTAACCTAACCTAACCTAACCTAACCTAACCTAACCTAACCTAACCTAACCTAACCTAACCTAACCTAACCTAACCTAACCTAACCTAACCTAACCTAACCTAACCTAACCTAACCTAACCTAACCTAACCTAACCTAACCTAACCTAACCTAACCTAACCTAACCTAACCTAACCTAACCTAACCTAACCTAACCTAACCTAACCTAACCTAACCTAACCTAACCTAACCTAACCTAACCTAACCTAACCTAACCTAACCTAACCTAACCTAACCTAACCTAACCTAACCTAACCTAACCTAACCTAACCTAACCTAACCTAACCTAACCTAACCTAACCTAACCTAACCTAACCTAACCTAACCTAACCTAACCTAACCTAACCTAACCTAACCTAACCTAACCTAACCTAACCTAACCTAACCTAACCTAACCTAACCTAACCTAACCTAACCTAACCTAACCTAACCTAACCTAACCTAACCTAACCTAACCTAACCTAACCTAACCTAACCTAACCTAACCTAACCTAACCTAACCTAACCTAACCTAACCTAACCTAACCTAACCTAACCTAACCTAACCTAACCTAACCTAACCTAACCTAACCTAACCTAACCTAACCTAACCTAACCTAACCTAACCTAACCTAACCTAACCTAACCTAACCTAACCTAACCTAACCTAACCTAACCTAACCTAACCTAACCTAACCTAACCTAACCTAACCTAACCTAACCTAACCTAACCTAACCTAACCTAACCTAACCTAACCTAACCTAACCTAACCTAACCTAACCTAACCTAACCTAACCTAACCTAACCTAACCTAACCTAACCTAACCTAACCTAACCTAACCTAACCTAACCTAACCTAACCTAACCTAACCTAACCTAACCTAACCTAACCTAACCTAACCTAACCTAACCTAACCTAACCTAACCTAACCTAACCTAACCTAACCTAACCTAACCTAACCTAACCTAACCTAACCTAACCTAACCTAACCTAACCTAACCTAACCTAACCTAACCTAACCTAACCTAACCTAACCTAACCTAACCTAACCTAACCTAACCTAACCTAACCTAACCTAACCTAACCTAACCTAACCTAACCTAACCTAACCTAACCTAACCTAACCTAACCTAACCTAACCTAACCTAACCTAACCTAACCTAACCTAACCTAACCTAACCTAACCTAACCTAACCTAACCTAACCTAACCTAACCTAACCTAACCTAACCTAACCTAACCTAACCTAACCTAACCTAACCTAACCTAACCTAACCTAACCTAACCTAACCTAACCTAACCTAACCTAACCTAACCTAACCTAACCTAACCTAACCTAACCTAACCTAACCTAACCTAACCTAACCTAACCTAACCTAACCTAACCTAACCTAACCTAACCTAACCTAACCTAACCTAACCTAACCTAACCTAACCTAACCTAACCTAACCTAACCTAACCTAACCTAACCTAACCTAACCTAACCTAACCTAACCTAACCTAACCTAACCTAACCTAACCTAACCTAACCTAACCTAACCTAACCTAACCTAACCTAACCTAACCTAACCTAACCTAACCTAACCTAACCTAACCTAACCTAACCTAACCTAACCTAACCTAACCTAACCTAACCTAACCTAACCTAACCTAACCTAACCTAACCTAACCTAACCTAACCTAACCTAACCTAACCTAACCTAACCTAACCTAACCTAACCTAACCTAACCTAACCTAACCTAACCTAACCTAACCTAACCTAACCTAACCTAACCTAACCTAACCTAACCTAACCTAACCTAACCTAACCTAACCTAACCTAACCTAACCTAACCTAACCTAACCTAACCTAACCTAACCTAACCTAACCTAACCTAACCTAACCTAACCTAACCTAACCTAACCTAACCTAACCTAACCTAACCTAACCTAACCTAACCTAACCTAACCTAACCTAACCTAACCTAACCTAACCTAACCTAACCTAACCTAACCTAACCTAACCTAACCTAACCTAACCTAACCTAACCTAACCTAACCTAACCTAACCTAACCTAACCTAACCTAACCTAACCTAACCTAACCTAACCTAACCTAACCTAACCTAACCTAACCTAACCTAACCTAACCTAACCTAACCTAACCTAACCTAACCTAACCTAACCTAACCTAACCTAACCTAACCTAACCTAACCTAACCTAACCTAACCTAACCTAACCTAACCTAACCTAACCTAACCTAACCTAACCTAACCTAACCTAACCTAACCTAACCTAACCTAACCTAACCTAACCTAACCTAACCTAACCTAACCTAACCTAACCTAACCTAACCTAACCTAACCTAACCTAACCTAACCTAACCTAACCTAACCTAACCTAACCTAACCTAACCTAACCTAACCTAACCTAACCTAACCTAACCTAACCTAACCTAACCTAACCTAACCTAACCTAACCTAACCTAACCTAACCTAACCTAACCTAACCTAACCTAACCTAACCTAACCTAACCTAACCTAACCTAACCTAACCTAACCTAACCTAACCTAACCTAACCTAACCTAACCTAACCTAACCTAACCTAACCTAACCTAACCTAACCTAACCTAACCTAACCTAACCTAACCTAACCTAACCTAACCTAACCTAACCTAACCTAACCTAACCTAACCTAACCTAACCTAACCTAACCTAACCTAACCTAACCTAACCTAACCTAACCTAACCTAACCTAACCTAACCTAACCTAACCTAACCTAACCTAACCTAACCTAACCTAACCTAACCTAACCTAACCTAACCTAACCTAACCTAACCTAACCTAACCTAACCTAACCTAACCTAACCTAACCTAACCTAACCTAACCTAACCTAACCTAACCTAACCTAACCTAACCTAACCTAACCTAACCTAACCTAACCTAACCTAACCTAACCTAACCTAACCTAACCTAACCTAACCTAACCTAACCTAACCTAACCTAACCTAACCTAACCTAACCTAACCTAACCTAACCTAACCTAACCTAACCTAACCTAACCTAACCTAACCTAACCTAACCTAACCTAACCTAACCTAACCTAACCTAACCTAACCTAACCTAACCTAACCTAACCTAACCTAACCTAACCTAACCTAACCTAACCTAACCTAACCTAACCTAACCTAACCTAACCTAACCTAACCTAACCTAACCTAACCTAACCTAACCTAACCTAACCTAACCTAACCTAACCTAACCTAACCTAACCTAACCTAACCTAACCTAACCTAACCTAACCTAACCTAACCTAACCTAACCTAACCTAACCTAACCTAACCTAACCTAACCTAACCTAACCTAACCTAACCTAACCTAACCTAACCTAACCTAACCTAACCTAACCTAACCTAACCTAACCTAACCTAACCTAACCTAACCTAACCTAACCTAACCTAACCTAACCTAACCTAACCTAACCTAACCTAACCTAACCTAACCTAACCTAACCTAACCTAACCTAACCTAACCTAACCTAACCTAACCTAACCTAACCTAACCTAACCTAACCTAACCTAACCTAACCTAACCTAACCTAACCTAACCTAACCTAACCTAACCTAACCTAACCTAACCTAACCTAACCTAACCTAACCTAACCTAACCTAACCTAACCTAACCTAACCTAACCTAACCTAACCTAACCTAACCTAACCTAACCTAACCTAACCTAACCTAACCTAACCTAACCTAACCTAACCTAACCTAACCTAACCTAACCTAACCTAACCTAACCTAACCTAACCTAACCTAACCTAACCTAACCTAACCTAACCTAACCTAACCTAACCTAACCTAACCTAACCTAACCTAACCTAACCTAACCTAACCTAACCTAACCTAACCTAACCTAACCTAACCTAACCTAACCTAACCTAACCTAACCTAACCTAACCTAACCTAACCTAACCTAACCTAACCTAACCTAACCTAACCTAACCTAACCTAACCTAACCTAACCTAACCTAACCTAACCTAACCTAACCTAACCTAACCTAACCTAACCTAACCTAACCTAACCTAACCTAACCTAACCTAACCTAACCTAACCTAACCTAACCTAACCTAACCTAACCTAACCTAACCTAACCTAACCTAACCTAACCTAACCTAACCTAACCTAACCTAACCTAACCTAACCTAACCTAACCTAACCTAACCTAACCTAACCTAACCTAACCTAACCTAACCTAACCTAACCTAACCTAACCTAACCTAACCTAACCTAACCTAACCTAACCTAACCTAACCTAACCTAACCTAACCTAACCTAACCTAACCTAACCTAACCTAACCTAACCTAACCTAACCTAACCTAACCTAACCTAACCTAACCTAACCTAACCTAACCTAACCTAACCTAACCTAACCTAACCTAACCTAACCTAACCTAACCTAACCTAACCTAACCTAACCTAACCTAACCTAACCTAACCTAACCTAACCTAACCTAACCTAACCTAACCTAACCTAACCTAACCTAACCTAACCTAACCTAACCTAACCTAACCTAACCTAACCTAACCTAACCTAACCTAACCTAACCTAACCTAACCTAACCTAACCTAACCTAACCTAACCTAACCTAACCTAACCTAACCTAACCTAACCTAACCTAACCTAACCTAACCTAACCTAACCTAACCTAACCTAACCTAACCTAACCTAACCTAACCTAACCTAACCTAACCTAACCTAACCTAACCTAACCTAACCTAACCTAACCTAACCTAACCTAACCTAACCTAACCTAACCTAACCTAACCTAACCTAACCTAACCTAACCTAACCTAACCTAACCTAACCTAACCTAACCCAGTCCCCCGGTGTCCCCCGCCGCGAACAGTCCAGTTTTGACCGCGCTCCGTTGAGTAAAATCGCAAAAAAGAGAAAAAGTTCTCCTAAATACTCGTGTGATACGTTAAAAGACGCGGAATAACGAGGCCAGTACGGTTGTGTAAACGTGGTGAAAAAATATTAAAAATTGTGCAAATTGTGAGCAAAACAGTGCAAAAATAGTGCATTTACGAAATTTTTCGACACATAAAGTCGAATAACTCCGAAAGCAGATCGACGACATAGATTTTTGGAACTGCTATCTTGACCGCCTCATCGAGATCTCCAACCCTGGAGGCAGTCCCGATTTTTTCCACGCTTGCGCGCGGGAATAAGGCGGGAATACTGTTTTCCACGTGCCTGCGAGGTCTCGTTTTTTGAGGCCAAAAGTTATCTCTGACAACTCCCCAAGAAGGAGAAGGACGCAAGGACCCTGGAGGACTTTTCAAAATAAAAAACAAGCTAAGTAAACTCCAGATATTTACATTACAAACATTAAAAAATTTCCGTTCAGCCGTGAAACTGACAAGCATTTTTTCCGACCTCAATATCTCGGAAAAATCAGTGACGACCTAGGCTGAAAATCTCGTGCAGGACAGCTGGAACGTTACCAGACACGGATCTGAAAAAATTACTGAATTTGGACACTAATTATAGGAGTTAAGCTAAAAATTGTGAACATCGAAATATTTTCCGGCTGCAAAATAAATTTGTTTCCGGCCGGAAAGAAAAAACAGGAAATTTATGTTTGGTTCCAGTATTTTAGTGTTTTTAATATATCGATCAGCAGCCATCAGCTACTGGCATCATATAATAATTTTTTTTTTTTAATTTTAATTAGCAGTTTTCGAGATATATCCGCTCCCCGATCGCGATTTTACCCTTGATCCCTACTGTTTACAAGTAGTACGGAAGTGGCTATATCTCCCAAACGGGAAGCCGTAGAGGGAAAATAACTTTACGAAACATAGTTTCCTCTGGAAGGGTAACCCGCACAATCTATTTTCATCCCTCTGCGACGCTCCTGTAAAAAATTCGGGGTAAATTTACGAAATTCTCCTCACTTTCAAAATTCTCCCCACAGTTTACCCAGTTTTTGAATTTCAAATTAATTATATAAAAACCAACATAAATTGTGTATACCTCGTGTCAAACTGTGTTAGATTTAGATTTATATTTTATAAAAATAAAATTTTGTTTAGTGTTAAAAAATTGATGTTCACCAAACGGGACTCGAACCCGGGACTTTAAAAAAACTAAAAACGCTCATAAGTCGAGAACGGAGCGAGTTAGGCAATTTCTGACACCAGACTGTATATACTGTACTAGTACAGTATATGCAGCAACCCTCCACTGGCCATCCCCCTTAGGTACACCCCCCCCCCTTTTTTAAAAATAATTAAATTATTTTAAGTTTACCCCCCCCACACAAGTTCCCCACTTGCCATACCCAGACTAGATGCACATCACATTATAACAAGTTAAATTCCCCACCAAAAACTTTTTCCAACCTACCAGACCAATTCAATTATATTTTTAACCATTATTATCCAAAAAAAAATACATTTCTCTTTTTTTCCGTTAAAACCCAAATATCTTCTGAACGGCTGGGAATATCAAAATTTTGACGAAATTTCCCCCCCCCCCTAGTACCCCCCCTCTCGGCTAGAACCCATACCCCGATAGACCCCCAAGACCCCCTTTTTGTCCCCAAAATTTTTTAAATCTTGAAATCTCAATATTATTCACAAGTACGTATTTAAATATAGCCCATTTATATAGCCCACTTATATATCCCCTAGAATACAGTCAGACCCCCTAGACCCCCTTTTGACCCCAATTCTTTTCTCTTTCTTTTTCTCTTAAATTTTGTAATAGATCGATTACCACTAACCAGTACATAACTAAATATAGCCCACTTATATATCCCCTCCCCCCCCCCCCCCTCCCCCACACGAATAATACCCCTCGTTTCCCGTCCGCGACCCTACTTTCACACCCCGGGACTTTTACCCCCCCCCCTCCCCTCCCCGCCCCGACTTTTAAGTGCTACCTCACCCCCCCTGGGTCTAACTTTGGAACCAGAGGTCGTGGACCCACCAAGTTTGGGGTCTCTGAGGTCGGGAGGAAAAGACCTTTCTTTTGGCTCCAGTAACATCACGGAAATAGGCCCCACTTTTGGGATAGCTTATGTTTTTAGAAAATTAATCCAAAAATTTTGAAATTTTGATTTTGTGTTGTGTTGCGGTGTATGCTGTGCTGGTGGAGTGTCTACTTACATTTTATACGGGCCCTACCAGGACTCTGACTGTGAAGTGACTTGACCTTTATGACATTGACTATTTAAAAGTATAAATTGACTCTTTTGGGTGTTTAACCCACTGGACAAGACGACAGATCTCTTTTACGGAGAATTTGTTAAAAACATTGACTAGGACTGATATTATTAATAATTAATTAATAATTCTCAATATTAAATTTTATAGATAATAAATAATTGAATGTAATTCATCTAAATTTTTATACTTTTATACTTTAATATATAATTCTTCTACTTCTTTACAATTTTACAAACTCTATACTTATACATTTTTAAATAATTTAATTTTTACTCGAGTTTAAAATTTTACAACTTATACAAACTTAAACTCGAGATTTTAAGGCGTACCTCGGACAATAATAATAAAAGTAATAATTTATAACATTTTAAAACAAAAATTTAGAATAATAATTTTAAAATACAAACATGTTCAGAACACCAGCGAAAGAAACAACGGGCGATAAAGACCCCGCAAAATCGCCAACGGTAGGAAACATGACTTTTATAAAAAGTACAACACCGAACGGAGGACCAAAAATCCCTTCGACAGTTAGGAGGAGCATTGGAGAGTGGGAGGCTGGGAAAACAGAGACTCAAGCTCAGAAGAAGCCTCAAACCACCCCCAAGGAGGCCTCATCTTCCTCTTCCTCTTCTTCTACTTCTTCTTCCACGGCGGTTGAGGTTAAAAAACCAAAAGCCACGCCCATAATCTCCCAAGAGGGAAAAAGGGCTACACAGAGCCCACCGACGGAGTCAAAGGGAACTGCCCCTGTAGAGGCAGAGTTAACACCGAAGTTTGCAAACAGGACCGCAGAAGCACGAGCCTGTCTTACAAAAGCAAAACTGCATCTGGGGAATTCCCGAAACACAAAGACGGAAATAAAAACGGAGGTTACCCGGGCACTGGAAAGGCTTTTTCAGTTGGTTAAGGAAGCAGAAACTGAAAAAGGAAGGGGAAAAGAACCGCAAAGAGGCACACAGAACGAACACCAGGTGGTGCAGAGCGGTGAAACGGGAGGAAAGGAAAAGGAAGAGGAAGGAAACAAAGAGATTGTGAATCTCATCGGGAAACTGAAGGAGCATGCTGACCTCATCAAGGTAAACACCGAAAGCATGGAACAACTGAAGGAGAAAATTGAGGTTTATGAAAAGCGGACTTACGCCGGTGTAGCAGCAACGTCTATTGGTAAGCGGCTCCCGGCGCCGACCGCTCTACACTCCTTCGTAGTAACCGCAAATGATGACCAAGAAACGGGAGAAGAGGTCATGAACAGGATCAGGAAGGCCGTTAACGCCAAAGAAGGAGGATTTGCGGTAGAGAAAGTAAGAAGAGGAAAAGATAGGAAAATAATAGTCGGCTGTAAAACCAATGAGGAAAGAGAACGAGTTAAGAAGAGAATAAAGGAATCCGGTGAAAGCCTAACAACAGAAAACATCCAAAACAGAGATCCGCTCGTTATCCTGAAGGACGTGCTCAGTTGCAATAGCGACGGGGACATACTAAGTGCTCTGAGAAACCAGAACAAAAGAATGTTTATGGACCTGAACGAGCAAGAAGACAGGATGGAAATTGCATACAAAAAACGCACCAGAAACCCCCACACGAGTCACATCGTGATGAGGGTGTCCCCCAAAATGTGGCAGAGATTGACGGACGCCGAGTCGGTCCTCATCGACTTACAGAGAATAAGAGTGGCCGACCAATCTCCGATTATACAGTGCTCGCTTTGCCTGGGATTTGGGCATGGTAGGCGTTTTTGCCAGGAGACCCAGGCAAAGTGCAGTCACTGCGGCGGACCTCACATGAAAACAGAGTGCCCCAACTGGCTTGCGGGTACTGCCCCGTCTTGCTGCAACTGTGTGCGCTCAAGGCTGGACAAAACGGACCACAATGCCTTCAGCCAAGAATGCCCCATTAGAGCCAAATGGGATGCCATAGCAAGATCGAAGGTGGCATATTGCTAAGGTGGTCCCTGCAAAAAACTCCGTCTTCCATAAAAAGCCATACCTCGTTGCTCAAGCAAATCTGCAGAGGAAGGCCTTGGCTACGAACGAGATCATGCTTGAGGCAACAAGAAAGGGGATGGCCTTTGCACTGCTCCAGGAGCCGTACGTCGGGAGTTTGGGTAGAATGAAAGACTACCGCGGTGCCAGAATATACCAACATACAGGTGATGGAGACGGCGTCATCAAGACTGCAATCGCAGTCTTCGATGGCGATATAGACGTCATCCAGTGCCCAAACTTCACCACGCCCAACATCACAGTGGTGAAAATGAGGACAAGCGCCTGGGACATCGCGGTGGTCTCATTCTACCTAGAACCGAAACCAGCACCGATAGGGCCATACCTGGAGCAGCTTATAAATATAGAGAGATGCTTCGGTCGGAGCATCATCCTGGGTGGAGACGCAAACGCCAAAAATTCCTGGTGGGGTAGCCAAAAAATCGATCCCAGAGGGATTGAAATGGCCGGCGCCCTGGAAGAAATGGGATTGCAGGTGCTCAACATAGGCGACACTCCGACATTCCACACAGTGAGGGGAACCTCACTGTATACCAGCTTTGTGGACATCACGGCATGTACGGCGGATCTTCTCGACCTGGTTGAGGACTGGAGAGTGGACGAGGGCATGACGAGCTCAGACCACAATGCCATTATATTTAAAATTAAACTGGAAAGAGCAAAGGGCTTCGACATTAGTAGAACAACCAGAGTATTTAATAGTAAAAAAGCAAACTGGGAACAATTTCGTGAGAAATTGGGACAGTTGCTAGAAGTAAATAACATTACTAAAATACAATTTGATAGCATCATTAATAAATCCGAATTAGAAGTTAAAGTAGAATCATATATTAAAACAATAGTAGAAGCATGTAATAGTAGTATACCAAAGAAAAAGCCCATTAGCAAAGTAGAATTACCTTGGTGGTCCAACGAGCTCGCCATCCTGAAGAAGGCGGTCGCCACTAGGAAACGCAGAGTCCGCTGTGCAGCGCCGATCCGGAGGGCGAAAGTCGTCGAGGAGTATCTGAAAATAAAAGAAGAATATGAGCAAGCAGCAAAAACGGCTTTAACAGAAAGCTGGAAAAGCTTCTGTGGGAAACAGGATAAGGAGGGACTCTGGGAAGGAATTTATAGGGTCATAGGCAGGACTATGAAGAGACAAGAGGATGTACCCCTAACAAAGGAAGGGAAAGTGCTGAACCACCACGAATCTGCCACATTGCTGGCAGAAACATTTTACCCCGAGGATAGGAAGGAAGAGGACAATGAGGAGCACAGGCGTATCAGGACAGTAGCTGAAAAAGTAAACGAGATGGACCATGGTGAAGAACATGACCCACCGTTTACTCAGGAAGAGCTGAACTCCAGCATACGCAGCTTCAATCCTAAGAAAGCCCCCGGGGCAGATGGACTCACAGCAGATATCTGCCAGCAAACAGTAAGCCAAGATCCGGAGCTCTTCCTATCACTGGCAAACAAATGCCTAGAGCTGGGATACTTCCCGAAGATGTGGAAAGAAGCCACAGTGGTAATCCTGAGGAAACCCGGAAAGGAGAGCTACACAGCTCCTAAATCATATAGGCCAATAGGACTGTTGCCAGTGATGGGAAAAGTTCTCGAGAAAATGCTCATTGGAAGGGTAAAATGGCACATCATACCCGGACTCAGCACACGCCAGTATGGGTTTATGCCACAAAAAAGCACCGAAGACTCCCTCTATGACTTGCTAGAACTCATACGTAGAAAGTTAAGAGAGAAGAAACTGATTGTCATGATACCGCTGGACATAGAGGGAGCCTTCGATAGTGCATGGTGGCCGGCCATTAGAGCCAGGTTGGCAGAAGCAAATTGTCCGGTAAACATAAGAAGAGTGGTGGACAGCTACCTGGAACACAGAAGGGTCAAGGTTAGGTACGCAGGAGAGGAGGTCACAAGGGAGACAACTAAAGGCTGTGTGCAAGGATCGATAGGGGGCCCGATTCTTTGGAATCTTTTACTCGACCCCCTCCTGAAAGGTCTGGTCCATAGGGGAGACTACTGCCAAGCTTTCGCCGATGACGTGGTACTGGTGTTTGACGGAGACTCCGCAACGGAGGTCCAGCGGCGTGCCAATGGCGCTCTCGAGTATGTTCACCAGTGGGGAGTCAGCAATAAGTTGAGATTCGCACCGCAAAAGACGAGTGCAATGGTGGTCACGCGGAAACTCAAACATGACACCCCACTGCTGAGCATGGGCGGGGTCGACATTGGTATGTCGCGGGAAATCAAAATCCTGGGACTGACCATAGACGACAAGCTTACGTTCAACACCCATGCATCTAACGTATGCAAAAAAGCACTAAACTTTTACAAGCAGCTGTCGCGGGCAGCCAGGATCAGTTGGGGACTCAACCCTGAAGTCATACGTACCATCTACACGGCAGTAGTCGAACCAACCATCATGTACGCGGCAAGTGCGTGGGCACCAGCGACCGGAAAGTGCAAGATACGGAAGCAGCTAAACGCGGTCCAAAGGGGATTTGCACAGAAACTGTGCAAATCATATCGCACAGTCTCCTTAAACTCGGCACTGGTGTTGGCTGGGATACTACCTCTAGACCTCCGAATACAAGAGGCAGCAGCCCTGTATCAGGCACGGAGGGGGGTACCCCAGCCAGCGCTAGGAGACAAGGAGATCGAGCAACGCACCGCGTTCGACAGAACCCCCCACCCGGCAAAACATATAAGTCTGCAGTTTATATGCCTGGCAGACCAGGAGCAAGCCAACAACCACTGCACCCAAGCTGTACGGATTTACACGGACGGCAGCAAAATCGAGGGCAAGGTCGGAGCGGCATTGTCTCATTGGAGCGATGATGTCGAGACCAAACGCCAAAAGTTGAAACTGTCGCCCCACTGTACAGTCTACCAGGCCGAACTGTTGGCTATATGTAAGGCCACAAGGGAGATCTTGTGTAGCCCAAAGAACAGTTTCGGCATCTACAGCGACTCCAGGTCGTCGCTGGAAACGATTACAAGCCACCGCTCTCTCCATCCCCTCGCAGTCGAAATCCGAGAAAATCTGCGACAGTGCAAGGAAAAAGCCAAAACAGTTGAACTGTTTTGGATAAAAGCGCACGCAGGACTGGAGGGTAATGAGAGAGCAGACCAACTGGCTAAGGAAGCCGCACTTAAACTAAAAACTAGACCAGACTACAGTCAATGTCCGATCTCATTCGTCAAGCGGCAGATCCGTGCGGACACGCTTGACGAATGGAATCGGAGATACAGATCCGAGGATACAGCCGGCGTAACCAAATTATTCTTCCCGGACGCGATCGAAGCGTACAGACAAGTGACACACCTAAGACCGACAGGAACGTTGACACAGATATTGACAGGGCACGGTGGGTTTTCCGAATACCTGAACAGGTTTAAGTGCAAGGAAAGCCCATCGTGCATATGTGACCCTGACATAAAAGAAACAGTTGTACACATACTGACAGACTGCCCCGCCTATTGCCTGGACAGATTTGACTTAGAACAGGAAATAGGAATTGACGTAACTAGGGGAAATCTGAGTGAACTTATAACATCAAAAAGAACAAGAGATAGGTTTGTCAGATACTGCACAAGGATTGCAAATAAGGCTATTCTGAGGAATAAATAACGGTATTAAGCTTAGGATTCATATTTAATATAATATAAAACAGTAGCTTAACCAAATTGTAAGCCGTTGAAAAATGTCCGAAACAGCATAGAAGAGAAGCTACTAAGTAAACTTTGTGTGTATCGTGTATGTGCAAACCTGTATGTGTACGTTTTAAAAACCTGTAAAACTGTGATAATAGGATAACTGTGATAATAGGATAACTGTGATAATAGGATATATTGATATAAGGATAGATAGTTATAAGGATAAATAGATATAAGGATAAATAGTTAAAAAGATAAATAAGAAATGTTAATAAAAACTTCGGTTTACCCGAAAATTATAAATATAAACGTAATAAATAAATATAAGATTGTACTTTTTTTTAGAAAAAAAATAATGTAATGTTAAATATGATATAGCAAGCAAGGTCTCAGACAATGTCCGAGGTAATTGTAAGGCAGGAGTGTGGGTTTTAGCCGGTAAGAGTCCGGCACTGCCCAGACCGGTTCACCAGTGAGCCAGTCTGGGCGTCCATGAGGATTTCCCTCTCCTGCCAAACCAAAAAAAAAAAAAAAAAAAAAAAAAAAAAAACCTAACCTAACCTAACCTAACCTAACCTAACCTAACCTAACCTAACCTAACCTAACCTAACCTAACCTAACCTAACCTAACCTAACCTAACCTAACCTAACCTAACCTAACCTAACCTAACCTAACCTAACCTAACCTAACCTAACCTAACCTAACCTAACCTAACCTAACCTAACCTAACCTAACCTAACCGGTTATAACTTTGCATCCAGGTGACGCATTTTGAAGCTGTTTTCAGCGTATTTGATCTTAAATAGGTTCCGTCCTACGTCCTGACTTATTAAAATTGACAAAAACGCGAAAATATTTTTTCGTTATAGGACTTAGAAAATTCTTCAATATTTTCTTTTTAAAAAACTTAAACTAATTTTTATCTCAAAATTTTCCTTCAAAAACACATTTGATTTTAGTTGAAATAGATACTTACCTGCCTTACCTGTACCCTGGTGCGCGTTCCGCGAGCTCGAGTCCCGTTTGGTAGTCGTAATTCCCGGTTTTTTCATACTTTTCGGTCGAAAAACACGTTTTTTGACGAAAAGTCAAAAATTTTCTTCTAGGAAAATTCCAATAACCTCACAGAACGCTAGCCCGCGCCGAGACGCGTCTTTTGACACCTCGCACGTGCGCCTAGCTAACATAGAAAATCAAAATTTTTAAAATTAATTAAATTCTTCTATAGTCGAAATCCACCTTAGCTATCCAGTAAATACATCAAACCGTTATAACTTTGCATCCAGGTGACGCATTTTGAAGCTGTTTTCAGCGTATTTGATCTTAAATAGGTTCCGTCCTACGTCCTGACTTATTAAAATTGACAAAAACGCGAAAATATTTTTTCGTTATAGGACTTAGAAAATTCTTCAATATTTTCTTTTTAAAAAACTTAAACTAATTTTTATCTCAAAATTTTCCTTCAAAAACACATTTGATTTTAGTTGAAATAGATACTTACCTGCCTTACCTGTACCCTGGTGCGCGTTCCGCGAGCTCGAGTCCCGTTTGGTAGTCGTAATTCCCGGTTTTTTCATACTTTTCGGTCGAAAAACACGTTTTTTGACGAAAAGTCAAAAATTTTCTTCTAGGAAAATTCCAATAACCTCACAGAACGCTAGCCCGCGCCGAGACGCGTCTTTTGACACCTCGCACGTGCGCCTAGCTAACATAGAAAATCAAAATTTTGCCCTCCCGCCCACCCTGTTCTCACTGGCCAGGTAAACTTATACATTTTGTTAAAATCATAAACATTGATTTAAGCTTTTTTAGCTACTCCCTGGCCCTTATCTAGTAGAGTGGAACTAAAATAACGCGTCTGAACGTATTTGGACATCTTTTGACGGAGCTCTCTAGGATTCTAGGATTTTTTATTGACCTGACGGTCGTTCGATCGTAGGACGACTTTTATCTTAATTTAAGTTATTTAGTTGCTTCTGTGCTCATCCCCCCTTTACAGGGACACAGGAGTAACATCAGTGTCCTCTGACTTGTTTATTTTATGGACTCAACGTTCACGAAAACCGCCACCATGTACCGCACTCCGGCCAAGGAAGTGGCTTCGTCGGGTTCCAGGGGCTCGCCGCGTTCGACTGAGAAGGCTGGGTGCTCACTCCCGAGTGTCAGGCGTAGCATCGGGGAATGGGAGGCCGGGAAAGCTGAGCCTCAGGTCAAGTCCCCGGTCAACCCAAAGCCTGACGCAACAACACCACCTGCCGCCAGCACTCGGGAGCCGCTCCGAGGAAAGCTAGATACCGTCAGGCTGCAAAAAACGACTGAGTCGCGGTACCCCAGTCTGACAGCGGAGGCGAGAGCTTGCCTAAATAAAGCTAAGCTTCATTTGGGCAACTCTCGCAACCTCAAGACGGACATAAAGACGGCGGTACTCGACGCCATTAACAGACTGTACGAGTTGGTCAAGGAGTCGGAGCGGAACAAATCTCCCGCAACTACCGCACCTGTGGTCATACCAGCGCCCACACCAATAGCCGCGCCATTGAGACCGACTATGGATGAGCCGACAGAGCTCATGAAGTGCCTTGTGGCAGGCCTTAAAGAACACAAACAGGCACTGGATGAGTGCCAACAGCACACCCGGGCTCTGTCGGAGCATCTCAAGGAGGCCCCTCGCTACGTAGCAGGCCAAAGCCCAACTTTTGCGGAGATGGCCGCCGCCAGTCCAAAGCAGAATATCCAAGGGCCTCTTCACTCGGTGGTCGTATCATCGGTCAACGATCAGGACACCGGTGAAGAGGTCATTGAGAAGCTTAGGACGGCGGTCGATGCCAGGAACGAAGGCACCAGGGTCGAACGGCTGCGCAAGGCAAGGGACCAGAAGGTGGTGGTCGGCTTTAAGACCAGGGCTGAGATGACAGAAGTGACCGAAAGGATTAGGAAGGCGGGTAATTTGAGGGTTGAAGAAATGAAGAACAAAGACCCGCTTCTAATAATTAAAGATGTCCTCTCCTGCCACTCGGATGAGGAGGTTATCCAGGCCCTGCAGAGGCAAAATACCCACCTGGTCGGGGACATACCTGCGGAGGATTCGAGGTTGCGGGTGAAGTACCGTCGTAAGACGAGGAACCCCCACATGTGCCACGTCATCCTGCAGGTGTCCCCGACTGTGTGGCAGCGGCTGACAATGGCGGGTCGCGTGCACATTGACCTGCAGCGGGTGCGGGTGCAGGACCAGTCACCACTGGTGCAGTGCACTCGCTGTTTGCGCTACGGCCACAGCCGTAAACTGTGCACGCAACCCGCCGACCTCTGCACTCATTGTGGGGACCCTCATCTGCGAGTGGACTGCCCGTCGCGGCTGGCGGCGGAGGCGCCAAAGTGTCACAACTGCGCAACGGCCAAAGGGGACAGGACCGACCACAACGCCTTCGACAACGAGTGTCCAATACGTCTTAAATGGGACGCGTTGGCTCGTTTGTCGGTGGCGTATTGCTGAGGTCCATCCAGCGTTTCTCAGAAATAAGAACCACAACGGTACTGTATTTAAAATTAATCTTCAGAAAACTAAAACAAATAACAATTGTAAAAATAAAGGTAAAGGTAATTGTGATAAAAAACCAGGTAATTGGAGTCAATTTCGTGAGAAATTGGCCCAATTAAAAACAGATAGCAAAGTAAACTCATCCAAATTCAATAAACTTACCTTACCGTTGTGGTCAAACGCGTTTGATGAAACAAAAAAGCACGATGACACTTTGAGAAGCCGTATCCGAAGCACTGCGCCAGCCCGAAATGCGCAGAACGCTAAGCAGTACCTGAAACAAAAAGAAGCACAGGTTAAATGCCAAATATGCCTTACTGTAAAACCTGAAAATCTCAAATTAAAAATTGCAGTTCTGAGTCTGCCTGCATCAAATACAAGTAATATAGGTAATTTAATTAAAATAGCAGTAATAATTGATAGGATAGGAAATAAAAGTAGATATAGATTAAGAAAATATGTCTAAATAATATATTGTACATATATTAGGATAGCCATAACGTAAATAAAGTATATAAATTAAGATATAGATAAAATATAATAGGTATAAACATAAGTAGGCTCAAAAAATTTAAAAAACAACCAAAAACATTTATATGGAAATAAGATTAGATAAATAAGTTATTAGGCTTAGAATATGTTAGATGTTAAAATATAGAGTATAAGATAAGAATATAGGAATATAATTAGTCGAAGTAAGGCATTTGCTTCTAGGAATTAAGTCTCCACTTCCTAACAACAGGACTGACATTAAATAAATTTAAACAAAAACAGCTGTAATCAGAACTTATCGAAAAACAAGGTCTCTGATCATGTCAGAGGGACACTGAGCAAAGGCAGGAGTGGGTTTTAGCCGGTAAGAGTCCGGCACTGCCCAGACTGGCTCACCAGTGAGCCAGTCTGGGCGTCCATGAGGATTTCCCACTCCTGCTAAATAAAAAAAAAAAAAAAAAAAAAAAAAAAAAAAAACCTAACCTAACCTAACCTAACCTAACCTAACCTAACCTAACCTAACCTAACCTAACCTAACCTAACCTAACCTAACCTAACCTAACCTAACCTAACCTAACCTAACCTAACCTAACCTAACCTAACCTAACCTAACCTAACCTAACCTAACCTAACCTAACCTAACCTAACCTAACCTAACCTAACCTAACCTAACCTAACCTAACCTAACCTAACCTAACCTAACCTAACCTAACCTAACCTAACCTAACCTAACCTAACCTAACCTAACCTAACCTAACCTAACCTAACCTAACCTAACCTAACCTAACCTAACCTGAGCGAACCTAACCTGAGCGAACCTAACCTGAGCGAACCTAACCTGAGCGAACCTAACCTGAGCGAACCTAACCTGAGCGAACCTAACCTGAGCGAACCTAACCTGAGCGAACCTAACCTGAGCGAACCTAACCTGAGCGAACCTAACCTGAGCGAACCTAACCTGAGCGAACCTAACCTGAGCGAACCTAACCTGAGCGAACCTAACCTGAGCGAACCTAACCTGAGCGAACCTAACCTGAGCGAACCTAACCTGAGCGAACCTAACCTGAGCGAACCTAACCTGAGCGAACCTAACCTGAGCGGTTATAACTTTGCATCCAGGTGACGCATTTTGAAGCTGTTTTCAGCGTATTTGATCTTAAATAGGTTCCGTCCTACGTCCTGACTAATAAAAATTGACAAAAACGCGAAAATATTTTTTCGTTCTGGGACTTAGAAAATTCTTCAATATTTTCTTTTAAAAAACTTTAACTAATTTTTATCTCAAAATTTTCTCTCAAAAACATCATTTGATTTTAGTTTAAATAGATACTTACCTGCCTTACCTGTACTCTGGTCCGCGTTCCGCGAGCCCGAGTCCCGTTTGGTAGTTGTAATTCCCGGTTTTTCCATACTTTTTGGTCGAAAAACACGTTTTTTGACGAAAAGTCAAAAATTTTCTTCAGCGTAAATTCCAATAACCTCACAGAACGCTAGCCCGCGCCGAGACGCGTCTTTTGACACCTCGCACGTGCGCCTAGCTAACATAGAAAATCAAAATTTTTAAAATCAATTAAATTCATAAACAGACGAAATCCACCTTAGCTATCCAGTAAATACATCAAACCGTTATAACTTTGCATCCAGGTGACGCATTTTGAAGCTGTTTTCAGCGTATTTGATCTTAAATAGGTTCCGTCCTACGTCCTGACTAATAAAAATTGACAAAAACGCGAAAATATTTTTTCGATTCTGGGACTTAGAAAATTCTTCAATATTTTCTTTTAAAAAACTTTAACTAATTTTTATCTCAAAATTTTCTCTCAAAAACATCATTTGATTTTAGTTTAAATAGATACTTACCTGCCTTACCTGTACTCTGGTCCGCGTTCCGCGAGCCCGAGTCCCGTTTGGTAGTTGTAATTCCCGGTTTTTCCATACTTTTTGGTCGAAAAACACGTTTTTTGACGAAAAGTCAAAAATTTTCTTCAGCGTAAATTCCAATAACCTCACAGAACGCTAGCCCGCGCCGAGACGCGTCTTTTGACACCTCGCACGTGCGCCTAGCTAACATAGAAAATCAAAATTTTTAAAATCAATTAAATTCATAAACAGACGAAATCCACCTTAGCTATCCAGTAAATACATCAAACCGTTATAACTTTGCATCCAGGTGACGCATTTTGAAGCTGTTTTCAGCGTATTTGATCTTAAATAGGTTCCGTCCTACGTCCTGACTAATAAAAATTGACAAAAACGCGAAAATATTTTTTCGATTCTGGGACTTAGAAAATTCTTCAATATTTTCTTTTAAAAAACTTTAACTAATTTTTATCTCAAAATTTTCTCTCAAAAACATCATTTGATTTTAGTTTAAATAGATACTTACCTGCCTTACCTGTACTCTGGTCCGCGTTCCGCGAGCCCGAGTCCCGTTTGGTAGTTGTAATTCCCGGTTTTTCCATACTTTTTGGTCGAAAAACACGTTTTTTGACGAAAAGTCAAAAATTTTCTTCAGCGTAAATTCCAATAACCTCACAGAACGCTAGCCCGCGCCGAGACGCGTCTTTTGACACCTCGCACGTGCGCCTAGCTAACATAGAAAATCAAAATTTTTAAAATCAATTAAATTCATAAACAGACGAAATCCACCTTAGCTATCCAGTAAATACATCAAACCGTTATAACTTTGCATCCAGGTGACGCATTTTGAAGCTGTTTTCAGCGTATTTGATCTTAAATAGGTTCCGTCCTACGTCCTGACTAATAAAAATTGACAAAAACGCGAAAATATTTTTTCGATTCTGGGACTTAGAAAATTCTTCAATATTTTCTTTTAAAAAACTTTAACTAATTTTTATCTCAAAATTTTCTCTCAAAAACATCATTTGATTTTAGTTTAAATAGATACTTACCTGCCTTACCTGTACTCTGGTCCGCGTTCCGCGAGCCCGAGTCCCGTTTGGTAGTTGTAATTCCCGGTTTTTCCATACTTTTTGGTCGAAAAACACGTTTTTTGACGAAAAGTCAAAAATTTTCTTCAGCGTAAATTCCAATAACCTCACAGAACGCTAGCCCGCGCCGAGACGCGTCTTTTGACACCTCGCACGTGCGCCTAGCTAACATAGAAAATCAAAATTTTTAAAATCAATTAAATTCATAAACAGACGAAATCCACCTTAGCTATCCAGTAAATACATCAAACCGTTATAACTTTGCATCCAGGTGACGCATTTTGAAGCTGTTTTCAGCGTATTTGATCTTAAATAGGTTCCGTCCTACGTCCTGACTAATAAAAATTGACAAAAACGCGAAAATATTTTTTCGATTCTGGGACTTAGAAAATTCTTCAATATTTTCTTTTAAAAAACTTTAACTAATTTTTATCTCAAAATTTTCTCTCAAAAACATCATTTGATTTTAGTTTAAATAGATACTTACCTGCCTTACCTGTACTCTGGTCCGCGTTCCGCGAGCCCGAGTCCCGTTTGGTAGTTGTAATTCCCGGTTTTTCCATACTTTTTGGTCGAAAAACACGTTTTTTGACGAAAAGTCAAAAATTTTCTTCAGCGTAAATTCCAATAACCTCACAGAACGCTAGCCCGCGCCGAGACGCGTCTTTTGACACCTCGCACGTGCGCCTAGCTAACATAGAAAATCAAAATTTTTAAAATCAATTAAATTCATAAACAGACGAAATCCACCTTAGCTATCCAGTAAATACATCAAACCGTTATAACTTTGCATCCAGGTGACGCATTTTGAAGCTGTTTTCAGCGTATTTGATCTTAAATAGGTTCCGTCCTACGTCCTGACTAATAAAAATTGACAAAAACGCGAAAATATTTTTTCGATTCTGGGACTTAGAAAATTCTTCAATATTTTCTTTTAAAAAACTTTAACTAATTTTTATCTCAAAATTTTCTCTCAAAAACATCATTTGATTTTAGTTTAAATAGATACTTACCTGCCTTACCTGTACTCTGGTCCGCGTTCCGCGAGCCCGAGTCCCGTTTGGTAGTTGTAATTCCCGGTTTTTCCATACTTTTTGGTCGAAAAACACGTTTTTTGACGAAAAGTCAAAAATTTTCTTCAGCGTAAATTCCAATAACCTCACAGAACGCTAGCCCGCGCCGAGACGCGTCTTTTGACACCTCGCACGTGCGCCTAGCTAACATAGAAAATCAAAATTTTTAAAATCAATTAAATTCATAAACAGACGAAATCCACCTTAGCTATCCAGTAAATACATCAAACCGTTATAACTTTGCATCCAGGTGACGCATTTTGAAGCTGTTTTCAGCGTATTTGATCTTAAATAGGTTCCGTCCTACGTCCTGACTAATAAAAATTGACAAAAACGCGAAAATATTTTTTCGATTCTGGGACTTAGAAAATTCTTCAATATTTTCTTTTAAAAAACTTTAACTAATTTTTATCTCAAAATTTTCTCTCAAAAACATCATTTGATTTTAGTTTAAATAGATACTTACCTGCCTTACCTGTACTCTGGTCCGCGTTCCGCGAGCCCGAGTCCCGTTTGGTAGTTGTAATTCCCGGTTTTTCCATACTTTTTGGTCGAAAAACACGTTTTTTGACGAAAAGTCAAAAATTTTCTTCAGCGTAAATTCCAATAACCTCACAGAACGCTAGCCCGCGCCGAGACGCGTCTTTTGACACCTCGCACGTGCGCCTAGCTAACATAGAAAATCAAAATTTTTAAAATCAATTAAATTCATAAACAGACGAAATCCACCTTAGCTATCCAGTAAATACATCAAACCGTTATAACTTTGCATCCAGGTGACGCATTTTGAAGCTGTTTTCAGCGTATTTGATCTTAAATAGGTTCCGTCCTACGTCCTGACTAATAAAAATTGACAAAAACGCGAAAATATTTTTTCGATTCTGGGACTTAGAAAATTCTTCAATATTTTCTTTTAAAAAACTTTAACTAATTTTTATCTCAAAATTTTCTCTCAAAAACATCATTTGATTTTAGTTTAAATAGATACTTACCTGCCTTACCTGTACTCTGGTCCGCGTTCCGCGAGCCCGAGTCCCGTTTGGTAGTTGTAATTCCCGGTTTTTCCATACTTTTTGGTCGAAAAACACGTTTTTTGACGAAAAGTCAAAAATTTTCTTCAGCGTAAATTCCAATAACCTCACAGAACGCTAGCCCGCGCCGAGACGCGTCTTTTGACACCTCGCACGTGCGCCTAGCTAACATAGAAAATCAAAATTTTTAAAATCAATTAAATTCATAAACAGACGAAATCCACCTTAGCTATCCAGTAAATACATCAAACCGTTATAACTTTGCATCCAGGTGACGCATTTTGAAGCTGTTTTCAGCGTATTTGATCTTAAATAGGTTCCGTCCTACGTCCTGACTAATAAAAATTGACAAAAACGCGAAAATATTTTTTCGATTCTGGGACTTAGAAAATTCTTCAATATTTTCTTTTAAAAAACTTTAACTAATTTTTATCTCAAAATTTTCTCTCAAAAACATCATTTGATTTTAGTTTAAATAGATACTTACCTGCCTTACCTGTACTCTGGTCCGCGTTCCGCGAGCCCGAGTCCCGTTTGGTAGTTGTAATTCCCGGTTTTTCCATACTTTTTGGTCGAAAAACACGTTTTTTGACGAAAAGTCAAAAATTTTCTTCAGCGTAAATTCCAATAACCTCACAGAACGCTAGCCCGCGCCGAGACGCGTCTTTTGACACCTCGCACGTGCGCCTAGCTAACATAGAAAATCAAAATTTTTAAAATCAATTAAATTCATAAACAGACGAAATCCACCTTAGCTATCCAGTAAATACATCAAACCGTTATAACTTTGCATCCAGGTGACGCATTTTGAAGCTGTTTTCAGCGTATTTGATCTTAAATAGGTTCCGTCCTACGTCCTGACTAATAAAAATTGACAAAAACGCGAAAATATTTTTTCGTTCTGGGACTTAGAAAATTCTTCAATATTTTCTTTTAAAAAACTTTAACTAATTTTTATCTCAAAATTTTCTCTCAAAAACATCATTTGATTTTAGTTTAAATAGATACTTACCTGCCTTACCTGTACTCTGGTCCGCGTTCCGCGAGCCCGAGTCCCGTTTGGTAGTTGTAATTCCCGGTTTTTCCATACTTTTTGGTCGAAAAACACGTTTTTTGACGAAAAGTCAAAAATTTTCTTCAGCGTAAATTCCAATAACCTCACAGAACGCTAGCCCGCGCCGAGACGCGTCTTTTGACACCTCGCACGTGCGCCTAGCTAACATAGAAAATCAAAATTTTTAAAATCAATTAAATTCATAAACAGACGAAATCCACCTTAGCTATCCAGTAAATACATCAAACCGTTATAACTTTGCATCCAGGTGACGCATTTTGAAGCTGTTTTCAGCGTATTTGATCTTAAATAGGTTCCGTCCTACGTCCTGACTAATAAAAATTGACAAAAACGCGAAAATATTTTTTCGATTCTGGGACTTAGAAAATTCTTCAATATTTTCTTTTAAAAAACTTTAACTAATTTTTATCTCAAAATTTTCTCTCAAAAACATCATTTGATTTTAGTTTAAATAGATACTTACCTGCCTTACCTGTACTCTGGTCCGCGTTCCGCGAGCCCGAGTCCCGTTTGGTAGTTGTAATTCCCGGTTTTTCCATACTTTTTGGTCGAAAAACACGTTTTTTGACGAAAAGTCAAAAATTTTCTTCAGCGTAAATTCCAATAACCTCACAGAACGCTAGCCCGCGCCGAGACGCGTCTTTTGACACCTCGCACGTGCGCCTAGCTAACATAGAAAATCAAAATTTTTAAAATCAATTAAATTCATAAACAGACGAAATCCACCTTAGCTATCCAGTAAATACATCAAACCGTTATAACTTTGCATCCAGGTGACGCATTTTGAAGCTGTTTTCAGCGTATTTGATCTTAAATAGGTTCCGTCCTACGTCCTGACTAATAAAAATTGACAAAAACGCGAAAATATTTTTTCGATTCTGGGACTTAGAAAATTCTTCAATATTTTCTTTTAAAAAACTTTAACTAATTTTTATCTCAAAATTTTCTCTCAAAAACATCATTTGATTTTAGTTTAAATAGATACTTACCTGCCTTACCTGTACTCTGGTCCGCGTTCCGCGAGCCCGAGTCCCGTTTGGTAGTTGTAATTCCCGGTTTTTCCATACTTTTTGGTCGAAAAACACGTTTTTTGACGAAAAGTCAAAAATTTTCTTCAGCGTAAATTCCAATAACCTCACAGAACGCTAGCCCGCGCCGAGACGCGTCTTTTGACACCTCGCACGTGCGCCTAGCTAACATAGAAAATCAAAATTTTTAAAATCAATTAAATTCATAAACAGACGAAATCCACCTTAGCTATCCAGTAAATACATCAAACCGTTATAACTTTGCATCCAGGTGACGCATTTTGAAGCTGTTTTCAGCGTATTTGATCTTAAATAGGTTCCGTCCTACGTCCTGACTAATAAAAATTGACAAAAACGCGAAAATATTTTTTCGTTCTGGGACTTAGAAAATTCTTCAATATTTTCTTTTAAAAAACTTTAACTAATTTTTATCTCAAAATTTTCTCTCAAAAACATCATTTGATTTTAGTTTAAATAGATACTTACCTGCCTTACCTGTACTCTGGTCCGCGTTCCGCGAGCCCGAGTCCCGTTTGGTAGTTGTAATTCCCGGTTTTTCCATACTTTTTGGTCGAAAAACACGTTTTTTGACGAAAAGTCAAAAATTTTCTTCAGCGTAAATTCCAATAACCTCACAGAACGCTAGCCCGCGCCGAGACGCGTCTTTTGACACCTCGCACGTGCGCCTAGCTAACATAGAAAATCAAAATTTTTAAAATCAATTAAATTCATAAACAGACGAAATCCACCTTAGCTATCCAGTAAATACATCAAACCGTTATAACTTTGCATCCAGGTGACGCATTTTGAAGCTGTTTTCAGCGTATTTGATCTTAAATAGGTTCCGTCCTACGTCCTGACTAATAAAAATTGACAAAAACGCGAAAATATTTTTTCGATTCTGGGACTTAGAAAATTCTTCAATATTTTCTTTTAAAAAACTTTAACTAATTTTTATCTCAAAATTTTCTCTCAAAAACATCATTTGATTTTAGTTTAAATAGATACTTACCTGCCTTACCTGTACTCTGGTCCGCGTTCCGCGAGCCCGAGTCCCGTTTGGTAGTTGTAATTCCCGGTTTTTCCATACTTTTTGGTCGAAAAACACGTTTTTTGACGAAAAGTCAAAAATTTTCTTCAGCGTAAATTCCAATAACCTCACAGAACGCTAGCCCGCGCCGAGACGCGTCTTTTGACACCTCGCACGTGCGCCTAGCTAACATAGAAAATCAAAATTTTTAAAATCAATTAAATTCATAAACAGACGAAATCCACCTTAGCTATCCAGTAAATACATCAAACCGTTATAACTTTGCATCCAGGTGACGCATTTTGAAGCTGTTTTCAGCGTATTTGATCTTAAATAGGTTCCGTCCTACGTCCTGACTAATAAAAATTGACAAAAACGCGAAAATATTTTTTCGATTCTGGGACTTAGAAAATTCTTCAATATTTTCTTTTAAAAAACTTTAACTAATTTTTATCTCAAAATTTTCTCTCAAAAACATCATTTGATTTTAGTTTAAATAGATACTTACCTGCCTTACCTGTACTCTGGTCCGCGTTCCGCGAGCCCGAGTCCCGTTTGGTAGTTGTAATTCCCGGTTTTTCCATACTTTTTGGTCGAAAAACACGTTTTTTGACGAAAAGTCAAAAATTTTCTTCAGCGTAAATTCCAATAACCTCACAGAACGCTAGCCCGCGCCGAGACGCGTCTTTTGACACCTCGCACGTGCGCCTAGCTAACATAGAAAATCAAAATTTTTAAAATCAATTAAATTCATAAACAGACGAAATCCACCTTAGCTATCCAGTAAATACATCAAACCGTTATAACTTTGCATCCAGGTGACGCATTTTGAAGCTGTTTTCAGCGTATTTGATCTTAAATAGGTTCCGTCCTACGTCCTGACTAATAAAAATTGACAAAAACGCGAAAATATTTTTTCGATTCTGGGACTTAGAAAATTCTTCAATATTTTCTTTTAAAAAACTTTAACTAATTTTTATCTCAAAATTTTCTCTCAAAAACATCATTTGATTTTAGTTTAAATAGATACTTACCTGCCTTACCTGTACTCTGGTCCGCGTTCCGCGAGCCCGAGTCCCGTTTGGTAGTTGTAATTCCCGGTTTTTCCATACTTTTTGGTCGAAAAACACGTTTTTTGACGAAAAGTCAAAAATTTTCTTCAGCGTAAATTCCAATAACCTCACAGAACGCTAGCCCGCGCCGAGACGCGTCTTTTGACACCTCGCACGTGCGCCTAGCTAACATAGAAAATCAAAATTTTTAAAATCAATTAAATTCATAAACAGACGAAATCCACCTTAGCTATCCAGTAAATACATCAAACCGTTATAACTTTGCATCCAGGTGACGCATTTTGAAGCTGTTTTCAGCGTATTTGATCTTAAATAGGTTCCGTCCTACGTCCTGACTAATAAAAATTGACAAAAACGCGAAAATATTTTTTCGATTCTGGGACTTAGAAAATTCTTCAATATTTTCTTTTAAAAAACTTTAACTAATTTTTATCTCAAAATTTTCTCTCAAAAACATCATTTGATTTTAGTTTAAATAGATACTTACCTGCCTTACCTGTACTCTGGTCCGCGTTCCGCGAGCCCGAGTCCCGTTTGGTAGTTGTAATTCCCGGTTTTTCCATACTTTTTGGTCGAAAAACACGTTTTTTGACGAAAAGTCAAAAATTTTCTTCAGCGTAAATTCCAATAACCTCACAGAACGCTAGCCCGCGCCGAGACGCGTCTTTTGACACCTCGCACGTGCGCCTAGCTAACATAGAAAATCAAAATTTTTAAAATCAATTAAATTCATAAACAGACGAAATCCACCTTAGCTATCCAGTAAATACATCAAACCGTTATAACTTTGCATCCAGGTGACGCATTTTGAAGCTGTTTTCAGCGTATTTGATCTTAAATAGGTTCCGTCCTACGTCCTGACTAATAAAAATTGACAAAAACGCGAAAATATTTTTTCGATTCTGGGACTTAGAAAATTCTTCAATATTTTCTTTTAAAAAACTTTAACTAATTTTTATCTCAAAATTTTCTCTCAAAAACATCATTTGATTTTAGTTTAAATAGATACTTACCTGCCTTACCTGTACTCTGGTCCGCGTTCCGCGAGCCCGAGTCCCGTTTGGTAGTTGTAATTCCCGGTTTTTCTATACTTTTTGGTCGAAAAACACGTTTTTTGACGAAAAGTCAAAAATTTTCTTCAGCGTAAATTCCAATAACCTCACAGAACGCTAGCCCGCGCCGAGACGCGTCTTTTGACACCTCGCACGTGCGCCTAGCTAACATAGAAAATCAAAATTTTTAAAATCAATTAAATTCATAAACAGACGAAATCCACCTTAGCTATCCAGTAAATACATCAAACCGTTATAACTTTGCATCCAGGTGACGCATTTTGAAGCTGTTTTCAGCGTATTTGATCTTAAATAGGTTCCGTCCTACGTCCTGACTAATAAAAATTGACAAAAACGCGAAAATATTTTTTCGATTCTGGGACTTAGAAAATTCTTCAATATTTTCTTTTAAAAAACTTTAACTAATTTTTATCTCAAAATTTTCTCTCAAAAACATCATTTGATTTTAGTTTAAATAGATACTTACCTGCCTTACCTGTACTCTGGTCCGCGTTCCGCGAGCCCGAGTCCCGTTTGGTAGTTGTAATTCCCGGTTTTTCCATACTTTTTGGTCGAAAAACACGTTTTTTGACGAAAAGTCAAAAATTTTCTTCAGCGTAAATTCCAATAACCTCACAGAACGCTAGCCCGCGCCGAGACGCGTCTTTTGACACCTCGCACGTGCGCCTAGCTAACATAGAAAATCAAAATTTTTAAAATCAATTAAATTCATAAACAGACGAAATCCACCTTAGCTATCCAGTAAATACATCAAACCGTTATAACTTTGCATCCAGGTGACGCATTTTGAAGCTGTTTTCAGCGTATTTGATCTTAAATAGGTTCCGTCCTACGTCCTGACTAATAAAAATTGACAAAAACGCGAAAATATTTTTTCGTTCTGGGACTTAGAAAATTCTTCAATATTTTCTTTTAAAAAACTTTAACTAATTTTTATCTCAAAATTTTCTCTCAAAAACATCATTTGATTTTAGTTTAAATAGATACTTACCTGCCTTACCTGTACTCTGGTCCGCGTTCCGCGAGCCCGAGTCCCGTTTGGTAGTTGTAATTCCCGGTTTTTCCATACTTTTTGGTCGAAAAACACGTTTTTTGACGAAAAGTCAAAAATTTTCTTCAGCGTAAATTCCAATAACCTCACAGAACGCTAGCCCGCGCCGAGACGCGTCTTTTGACACCTCGCACGTGCGCCTAGCTAACATAGAAAATCAAAATTTTTAAAATCAATTAAATTCATAAACAGACGAAATCCACCTTAGCTATCCAGTAAATACATCAAACCGTTATAACTTTGCATCCAGGTGACGCATTTTGAAGCTGTTTTCAGCGTATTTGATCTTAAATAGGTTCCGTCCTACGTCCTGACTAATAAAAATTGACAAAAACGCGAAAATATTTTTTCGTTCTGGGACTTAGAAAATTCTTCAATATTTTCTTTTAAAAAACTTTAACTAATTTTTATCTCAAAATTTTCTCTCAAAAACATCATTTGATTTTAGTTTAAATAGATACTTACCTGCCTTACCTGTACTCTGGTCCGCGTTCCGCGAGCCCGAGTCCCGTTTGGTAGTTGTAATTCCCGGTTTTTCCATACTTTTTGGTCGAAAAACACGTTTTTTGACGAAAAGTCAAAAATTTTCTTCAGCGTAAATTCCAATAACCTCACAGAACGCTAGCCCGCGCCGAGACGCGTCTTTTGACACCTCGCACGTGCGCCTAGCTAACATAGAAAATCAAAATTTTTAAAATCAATTAAATTCATAAACAGACGAAATCCACCTTAGCTATCCAGTAAATACATCAAACCGTTATAACTTTGCATCCAGGTGACGCATTTTGAAGCTGTTTTCAGCGTATTTGATCTTAAATAGGTTCCGTCCTACGTCCTGACTAATAAAAATTGACAAAAACGCGAAAATATTTTTTCGTTCTGGGACTTAGAAAATTCTTCAATATTTTCTTTTAAAAAACTTTAACTAATTTTTATCTCAAAATTTTCTCTCAAAAACATCATTTGATTTTAGTTTAAATAGATACTTACCTGCCTTACCTGTACTCTGGTCCGCGTTCCGCGAGCCCGAGTCCCGTTTGGTAGTTGTAATTCCCGGTTTTTCCATACTTTTTGGTCGAAAAACACGTTTTTTGACGAAAAGTCAAAAATTTTCTTCAGCGTAAATTCCAATAACCTCACAGAACGCTAGCCCGCGCCGAGACGCGTCTTTTGACACCTCGCACGTGCGCCTAGCTAACATAGAAAATCAAAATTTTTAAAATCAATTAAATTCATAAACAGACGAAATCCACCTTAGCTATCCAGTAAATACATCAAACCGTTATAACTTTGCATCCAGGTGACGCATTTTGAAGCTGTTTTCAGCGTATTTGATCTTAAATAGGTTCCGTCCTACGTCCTGACTAATAAAAATTGACAAAAACGCGAAAATATTTTTTCGTTCTGGGACTTAGAAAATTCTTCAATATTTTCTTTTAAAAAACTTTAACTAATTTTTATCTCAAAATTTTCTCTCAAAAACATCATTTGATTTTAGTTTAAATAGATACTTACCTGCCTTACCTGTACTCTGGTCCGCGTTCCGCGAGCCCGAGTCCCGTTTGGTAGTTGTAATTCCCGGTTTTTCCATACTTTTTGGTCGAAAAACACGTTTTTTGACGAAAAGTCAAAAATTTTCTTCAGCGTAAATTCCAATAACCTCACAGAACGCTAGCCCGCGCCGAGACGCGTCTTTTGACACCTCGCACGTGCGCCTAGCTAACATAGAAAATCAAAATTTTTAAAATCAATTAAATTCATAAACAGACGAAATCCACCTTAGCTATCCAGTAAAGGGGTGCTTGGACAGGAAACCTCCCCGTGTGCCTGGGGGCTGGAGTTCCCTTATGGATGCGTCCGGGGGGAAGGCCAGTCTCCAGGACGGTGCACCCTGGGGTGCGGGCAATGACTCCCCATTAGGTACTGCGTGCCTAAGGGGTCTCGTTGCCCGTATGCCAATATCCTGTCGGAGGACTGAGCGCTCTAACGTGTACTCGCTGAGAGCACACGTTGAGCAGCGTTCGAGTGGGAGCGGGCTCGACGTGCACTAACCCTGCCGTCGGGCAGGCAGGAGGAAGTCTTTTCTCCTGCCACCGTTGGTCTCGTAGCCCCGAAGAGTGTCAAGGTCATGTCTCTGGCATTTGACGGGGGTCGAGGGTCTTGGCTTAACCGCCCGGGCCGCGAGGTAGAAAACCTCTATAAAAAATCACCCCAAACCTCCAAGCGGCGGCGCACCGTGAGGGAGGTTGATAGCTTGACTAATGGGTAGCTTAATTAGTCACTAGTGCGAACCACTATTTTTTGGTTGGATGGTTGGATATATTTTATACTCGTGGGAACTGACATGGAAAATCTTTTAAAAAAAAACCCAAAACATGATGACGTGCCAATAATATTGGCGGAGGAACCGCTTGCCGGCGACGGCAACAAGAGTCGAGGAGACTCCTGTCCCTCAGGGGACAAAGCGAAGTCCGACCAGGACACGGGACGCTTGCGTTCTAAGTTCTGGAGGAAGCGCTCGCGCGACCAAAAGACGGGCCGCGCGGGATCGGCGGGGCTGTCCTCGAGCGAGGAAAGCCTGCCGCTCGCTAAGGTGTCGACGGTGAGGAGAGGCCGAGGTCGCGCGGTGACCTCCAAACCAGGGCGGGGCAATCGGGGTCGCATCGAGCGGCCTGATACCCCCTCAGGAATCGGCGGGGAGAGCGACGCTGAGGTCTCGTCAGAGGCCTCGACCGAGGAGTCGGAGGGGGTCGCCGTCACCGCCCCTAAAAGGAAGACCCCCGTCCAGGACCGGGAGCGGCCGATGGAGGGGCGCCGCCCTGTTGGTGGAGGGCCAGCCGCCGCCGGGGCCTCCAATTCGGAGCGAGCGGCCGGGTATGCGGAGGTCGTAGCGGCCGCGATCAGGAGTGTGGCCTTGAAGAGGCTCCAGTCCTCCAAGGACAAGGCCATATCCGCGGCCACGGCCTCCATTATGGCGGCAGCGGAGGCCTTTCTCGAGCCTCCGTCGGATGGTATGTCCGAGATGCGGGCGGAGGTCGCCCGCTTGACAGCCGCCATGGAGCTTCTCCGAAAGGAGAATGAGGAGCTCCGAGCAGACCTGGCAGGGTTCCGTGGAGCCGGCGCCCGCGTTGTGTTACAACGTGGAGCGGTGCAAGGGCAAGGCCCGCCCTTGCAGGCGGAGGACCGGGTTCTGACCCTGGTGCGGAAGGAGCTGGCTGCCTTCAACAGCCGGTTCTCCGTACTGGAGGGCATGGTCCTTCGCCCTCCTTTAGCGGCGAGCCAGCCGGCCTCGGGCCAGCGGAAGGCGGCATCGTATGCCGCCACCGCAGCTGCCACGGCCAAACCAGGCCCGTCAGGGCAGAGCAAGGGTGGGGCTGCGACACAGGCAGCGAGAGCCCCGGCAAAGGTGGTGAGGGCCCCGGCCACGGCCCTGGCAGCGGGAGCTCCGACCCCGACCCCGGTGGCGAAACGGCCGCCCCTGCCTAAATCTCCTCAAGCTGACGCCGAGTGGCAAATAGCCGGGGAGAGGCAGAAGGCGGGCAAGGCGAAGAGGGCGGCCAAAAAGAAGGCGAGGCGGCAGCGGCGCAAGGAGCAAAGCGTCGCGGCTAGGCTCCGCGCCCCGAAGTCCGCAGCTGTAGTGATAACGCTACAGCCGGAAGCGGAGAAGAAGGGCGTGTCCTACCGCGACTTGCTTACCAAGGTTGGGGCGGCGGTGGACCTCAATGAGATCGGCGCCGCTCAGGGCATCCGGGTCAGGGTCACAGCGACAGGGGCCCGGATGCTGGAGGTCCCCGGAGCGGCCAGTGGCCCGGCCGCTGACGCCCTGGCTGAAAAGCTTAGGGCGTCCCTAAATGCGGACGAGGCCCGAGTGTCCAGGCCCACCAAGTGCGTAGACATGCGCATCTCGGGCCTGGACGACTCCGTGGTGGAGGCACAGGTGGTGGCCGCTGTCGTCAGGACTGGGGGGTGCTCTGCCGAGCAGGTTAGGGCTGGCACCATCCGTCCTGACTTCAAGGGGATGCGAGCCGTAACGGTGAGCTGCCCCGTGTCGGCGGCCAGAAAAATCGCCGGGGAGGGCCAAAGGTTATTGGTGGGCTGGGTATCCGCGCAGGTCAAACTGCTGGAACCCAAACCTCTGAGGTGCTTCCGCTGCCTTGTGGGTAACCACGTTGGAGCGAAATGCACCTCGGAGGTGGACCGCAGCGATCACTGCTATCGCTGTGGTCAGCCCGGTCACAAGGCCGGCTCGTGTGAAGCCACGCCGCACTGCGCCGTATGTGCGGCGGCTGGCAGGCCGGCCGAGCACCGGATTGGGAGCAAGGCCTGCGCCCAACCCGCCAAAGCCAAAGCCAGGGGCAAGCCCTCCGCCACCGCCGTCACCGCCGCAACCGCCGCCGCTACTACTGTCGCCGCCGCTGCCGCCTCCACAGTCGTCGCCGCCGCCGCCGTTGCCGCTGTGGCGGGGCCCTCACGCGGGGCTCGGGGGGAGGCGAGAATGGACTGCCAATAGTGGCCCCATTACGCCTCCTCCAGGCGAACATCAACCACTGCGCCGCAGCTCAGGATCTGTTGCTCCAGAGCATGGCGCAGTGGTCGATTAACATCGCCGTGGTCGCTGAGCCGTACTTTGTCCCGCCCAGGGATGACTGGGTGGAGGACCTGAGCGGCTCAGTGACCATTATATCGTCGGCCGCCGCCGGTACCCCGTCCCTCGAGGCCGTCAAGAGGGGACAGGGTTGCGTGGCAGCACGGTTCGGGGAGATTGTTGTGGTGGGAGCGTACTTCTCCCCGAACCGAACTCTCGCCGAGTTCCACAACTCCCTTGGGGAGTTGAGAGTCGTCGTCGTCGGGTACCATCCCCTCCCCGTGGTCGTCCTCGGGGACTTCAATGCCAAGAACGTGGCTTGGGGTTCCCGGTATACGGACACACGGGGCAGGATGGTGGAGGACTGGGCCCTGGAGACAGGCCTGGTCGTCCTGAACCGGGGTTCTGTCCCCACGTGTGTGCGGATGCGGGGTGAATCAGTGGTGGACATCTCGTTCGCCAGCCCCGCTCTGTCGCCGCGTGTCATTGACTGGCGCGTCATGGAGGGGGTGGAGACCTATTCCGATCACCGGTACATCCGGTTTGACGTCTCCGCCCAGACCTCGGGCGCGTCGGTCCGACAGACCCCGAGTGGTCCGCGGTGGGCGCTGAAGCAGCTGGACCGGGAGCTCCTCCTGGAAGCCTCGATCGTGCAGGCCTGGGTGTCATCACCGGACAGGCCTGCCGACATCAATGTCGAGGCGGAGTGGTTCCGGGAGGCCATGTCCGAGATATGTGACGTGGCAATGCCCCGGGTCCAGCCCGGACGTGCTCGGCGCCAGGTGTGCTGGTGGTCGCGTGAGCTGACCGCTTTACGCGCGGCATGCGTTGCTGCGCGCCACCGGTACTCCAGGCACCGCAGGCTCCGTATCCGCCCTCCGGATACGGAAGCCATTGAGGCGGAGCTGTACGACGGGTACAGAGCGGCGAAGACCGCCCTCCGAGCGGAGATCGAGCGGGCCAGAGGACTGGCCCGCGAGGAGTCGCTGGAGACTCTGAACAGAGATCCGTGGGGACGCCCATACAAATGGGCGAGAGACAAACTCCGCCCATGGGCTCCCCCGCTGACGCAGAGTCTCCGGCCCCAGCTCGTGGAGGACGTGGTGAGCGCTCTGTTCCCTTCGCGGGGGGAATATACTCCCCCGCCCATGGCTCCGCCTTCTGCGGTGCCCAATGCGGACCACTATAGTGACGACGACGACGATACTCCGGAGGTGACCGAGGTAGATTTGAGAGTGGCGGTACGTAGGCTGAATGCCAAGAATACCGCCCCAGGACCCGACGGCTTACCTGGAAAAGCCTGGGTTCTGGCCTTGGAGGCTCTCGGGCCTCGACTAAGGGGGCTCCTAAGCGCATGCTTGGAAAGGGGCCAGTTCCCGCTTCGTTGGAAGACGGGGAAACTGGTCCTCATCAAAAAGCCGGGGCGCCCGGCGGACTCTCCGTCCGCTTACCGGCCCATTGTGCTGCTCGACGAGGTGGGCAAGCTCTTTGAAAGAGTGATTGCAGACCGCCTTGTCGGGCGGCTGGTGCGAGTGGGACCGGACTTGGCGGAGAGCCAGTTTGGTTTCCGCAAGGGGCGCTCTACGGTGGATGCCATCATGCGCGTTCGAGCCCTCACGACGGGGGATGCTATTGCCCGGGGTGGGGTCGTCTTGGCGGTGTCTCTTGACATCGCCAATGCCTTCAATACCCTGCCCTGGAGTTGCATTAGGGAGGCACTCCGGTATCACCGGATGCCGACCTACCTCTGTCGAGTGGTCGAGGCCTATTTGACGGACAGGGCCGTCATCTACCCCGGTCACCACGGAGAGTGGAACCGGCGAGAGATGTCGTGCGGTGTCCCACAGGGATCGGTCCTGGGGCCGCATCTGTGGGACATCGGCTACGACTGGGTGCTGCGCGCCGACCTCCCTAGTGGCGTCAGCGTAGTGTGCTACGCTGACGACACGCTGGTCCTGGCGCAGGGGAGGTCGCACGAGGCGGCGGCCGAACTGGCGACACGCGGGGTTGCGACAATCGTCGATAGGATCCGGCAATTGGGACTCGAGGTGGCCTTGCACAAGTCCGAGGCCATGTGTTTTTATGGTCCTCGGAACGCGCCACTGTCGGGTTCCCGGATAACGGCAGGAGGGGTTCACATCGGTGTCGAGTCGACGATGAAGTACCTGGGACTCGTCCTCGACAGCCGGTGGAACTTCGTGGAGCACTTCCGACGTTTGGCTCCCAAACTGCAGAGGGCAGGGGCTGCTTTGAAGCGGCTTCTGCCCAATCTAGGGGGTCCAAACGCCTCCTGCCGGAGGCTCTATGCGGGGATCGTGCGGTCCATGGCCCTTTACGGGGCACCGGTGTGGGCGCGTTCATTGAGGCTGCGACCAGCCCAGCGGTTGAACGCGTCCCAAAGGGTCATGGCGATCAGGCTGGTACGAGGATACCGCACGGTCTCCCGTGAGGCGGCGAGCCTCCTTGCCGGACTACCGCCATGGGATCTGGAGGCAAAAGTCCTCGCGCACATGTGGGAGTTGCGCGAGGAGGCGAAACGCCGGGGCGTAACTCCGCTGCCGCGAGAAATCGCGGCACAGCGGACAGAGCTCCGGCGGGATCTCATGGCGGCATGGAGAGTGCGATTGTCGCAACCCAGCGCTGGGCACGCCACAATTGTGGCGATAAGTCCCCTCTTTGAGGAGTGGCTAGAGAGGCGCCACGGCGTCCTCACCTTCCGCCTGACACAGGTCCTCACCGGACATGGTTGTTTCGGGAGGTTCCTGTTCAGAATAAAGCGGGAGGAAACGCCCGGGTGTCACCACTGTTTGGATCGCCCGGAGGACACGGTAGTGCATACGGTGGAGGTCTGCCCAGCTTGGGCGGAGCACCGCCGTGTCCTCACGGAGGCGATCGGCGGCGGCGATCTCTCGCGTCCGGCCCTGGTTCAGGCCATGGTCCGGAGCGAGAGTGCATGGGAGGCCGTCACCTCCTTCTGCGAAGCAGTAATGCTCGCGAAGGAGGAGGCGGAGCGCGCGAGGGAGAGGCAAAATGCGCCCCCTCGCGCCCCTAGTCGCCGCAGGAGACGCCCCGGGCGTCGGGAGTCGAGAGCCGACTTCCGGCCACCGTAGGCGCGGGCTTGCGGACGGTGAGCAATGGGTAGCTCGCCGTCCGATAGGGACCAGGCCCGGGTCGACGGCGCGTTGTGTTCCACGCGCGCCTCAAAGAGATGTCAGCACCAACTGACGGGGTCCGGAAGGGCCAATGCCTGCCGGGGTCGCGGGTTTGTCTGAAAGGGATATCGCGACCTCGGCACACAGGCAACGGAAGGAACACGGGTGGGTTTTAGTCAGTAAAAGTCTGACACGCCCTCCCGCTCCACCCAGAGCGGGAGAAGTTATTTGATAATTTCCCATCCAAAAAAAAAAAAAAAAAAAAAGCTATCCAGTAAATACATCAAACCGTTATAACTTTGCATCCAGGTGACGCATTTTGAAGCTGTTTTCAGCGTATTTGATCTTAAATAGGTTCCGTCCTACGTCCTGACTAATAAAAATTGACAAAAACGCGAAAATATTTTTTCGTTCTGGGACTTAGAAAATTCTTCAATATTTTCTTTTAAAAAACTTTAACTAATTTTTATCTCAAAATTTTCTCTCAAAAACATCATTTGATTTTAGTTTAAATAGATACTTACCTGCCTTACCTGTACTCTGGTCCGCGTTCCGCGAGCCCGAGTCCCGTTTGGTAGTTGTAATTCCCGGTTTTTCCATACTTTTTGGTCGAAAAACACGTTTTTTGACGAAAAGTCAAAAATTTTCTTCAGCGTAAATTCCAATAACCTCACAGAACGCTAGCCCGCGCCGAGACGCGTCTTTTGACACCTCGCACGTGCGCCTAGCTAACATAGAAAATCAAAATTTTTAAGATCAATTAAATTCATAAACAGACGAAATCCACCTTAGCTATCCAGTAAATACATCAAACCGTTATAACTTTGCATCCAGGTGACGCATTTTGAAGCTGTTTTCAGCGTATTTGATCTTAAAAATTTTAAAAAGGTTCCGTCCTACGTCCTGACTAATTAAAATTGACAAAAACGCGAAAATATTTTTTCGTTCTGGGACTTAGAAAATTCTTCAATATTTTCTTTTAAAAAACTTAAACTAATTTTTATCTCAAAATTTTCTCTCAAAAACATCATTTGATTTTAGTTTAAATAGATACTTACCTGCCTTACCTGTACTCTGGTCCGCGTTCCGCGAGCCCGAGTCCCGTTTGGTAGTTGTAATTCCCGGTTTTTCCATACTTTTTGGTCGAAAGACACGTTTTTTGACGAAAAGTCAAAAATTTTCTTCAGCGTAAATTCCAATAACCTCACAGAACGCTAGCCCGCGCCGAGACGCGTCTTTTGACACCTCGCACGTGCGCCTAGCTAACATAGAAAATCAAAATTTTTAAAATCAATTAAATTCATAAACAGACGAAATCCACCTTAGCTATCCAGTAAATACATCAAACCGTTATAACTTTGCATCCAGGTGACGCATTTTGAAGCTGTTTTCAGCGAATTTGATCTTAAAAAGGTTCCGTCCTACGTCCTGACTAATTAAAATTGACAAAAACGCGAAAATATTTTTTCGTTCTGGGACTTAGAAAATTCTTCAATATTTTCTTTTAAAAAACTTAAACTAATTTTTATCTCAAAATTTTCTCTCAAAAACATCATTTGATTTTAGTTTAAATAGATACTTACCTGCCTTACCTGTACTCTGGTCCGCGTTCCGCGAGCCCGAGTCCCGTTTGGTAGTTGTAATTCCCGGTTTTTCCATACTTTTTGGTCGAAAAACACGTTTTTTGACGAAAAGTCAAAAATTTTCTTCAGCGTAAATTCCAATAACCTCACAGAACGCTAGCCCGCGCCGAGACGCGTCTTTTGACACCTCGCACGTGCGCCTAGCTAACATAGAAAATCAAAATTTTTAAAATCAATTAAATTCATAAACAGACGAAATCCACCTTAGCTATCCAGTAAATACATCAAACCGTTATAACTTTGCATCCAGGTGACGCATTTTGAAGCTGTTTTCAGCGAATTTGATCTTAAAAAGGTTCCGTCCTACGTCCTGACTAATTAAAATTGACAAAAACGCGAAAATATTTTTTCGTTCTGGGACTTAGAAAATTCTTCAATATTTTCTTTTAAAAAACTTAAACTAATTTTTATCTCAAAATTTTCTCTCAAAAACATCATTTGATTTTAGTTTAAATAGATACTTACCTGCCTTACCTGTACTCTGGTCCGCGTTCCGCGAGCCCGAGTCCCGTTTGGTAGTTGTAATTCCCGGTTTTTCCATACTTTTTGGTCGAAAGACACGTTTTTTGACGAAAAGTCAAAAATTTTCTTCAGCGTAAATTCCAATAACCTCACAGAACGCTAGCCCGCGCCGAGACGCGTCTTTTGACACCTCGCACGTGCGCCTAGCTAACATAGAAAATCAAAATTTTTAAAATCAATTAAATTCATAAACAGACGAAATCCACCTTAGCTATCCAGTAAATACATCAAACCGTTATAACTTTGCATCCAGGTGACGCATTTTGAAGCTGTTTTCAGCGAATTTGATCTTAAAAAGGTTCCGTCCTACGTCCTGACTAATTAAAATTGACAAAAACGCGAAAATATTTTTTCGTTCTGGGACTTAGAAAATTCTTCAATATTTTCTTTTAAAAAACTTAAACTAATTTTTATCTCAAAATTTTCTCTCAAAAACATCATTTGATTTTAGTTTAAATAGATACTTACCTGCCTTACCTGTACTCTGGTCCGCGTTCCGCGAGCCCGAGTCCCGTTTGGTAGTTGTAATTCCCGGTTTTTCCATACTTTTTGGTCGAAAAACACGTTTTTTGACGAAAAGTCAAAAATTTTCTTCAGCGTAAATTCCAATAACCTCACAGAACGCTAGCCCGCGCCGAGACGCGTCTTTTGACACCTCGCACGTGCGCCTAGCTAACATAGAAAATCAAAATTTTTAAAATCAATTAAATTCATAAACAGACGAAATCCACCTTAGCTATCCAGTAAATACATCAAACCGTTATAACTTTGCATCCAGGTGACGCATTTTGAAGCTGTTTTCAGCGAATTTGATCTTAAAAAGGTTCCGTCCTACGTCCTGACTAATTAAAATTGACAAAAACGCGAAAATATTTTTTCGTTCTGGGACTTAGAAAATTCTTCAATATTTTCTTTTAAAAAACTTAAACTAATTTTTATCTCAAAATTTTCTCTCAAAAACATCATTTGATTTTAGTTTAAATAGATACTTACCTGCCTTACCTGTACTCTGGTCCGCGTTCCGCGAGCCCGAGTCCCGTTTGGTAGTTGTAATTCCCGGTTTTTCCATACTTTTTGGTCGAAAAACACGTTTTTTGACGAAAAGTCAAAAATTTTCTTCAGCGTAAATTCCAATAACCTCACAGAACGCTAGCCCGCGCCGAGACGCGTCTTTTGACACCTCGCACGTGCGCCTAGCTAACATAGAAAATCAAAATTTTTAAAATCAATTAAATTCATAAACAGACGAAATCCACCTTAGCTATCCAGTAAATACATCAAACCGTTATAACTTTGCATCCAGGTGACGCATTTTGAAGCTGTTTTCAGCGAATTTGATCTTAAAAAGGTTCCGTCCTACGTCCTGACTAATTAAAATTGACAAAAACGCGAAAATATTTTTTCGTTCTGGGACTTAGAAAATTCTTCAATATTTTCTTTTAAAAAACTTAAACTAATTTTTATCTCAAAATTTTCTCTCAAAAACATCATTTGATTTTAGTTTAAATAGATACTTACCTGCCTTACCTGTACTCTGGTCCGCGTTCCGCGAGCCCGAGTCCCGTTTGGTAGTTGTAATTCCCGGTTTTTCCATACTTTTTGGTCGAAAAACACGTTTTTTGACGAAAAGTCAAAAATTTTCTTCAGCGTAAATTCCAATAACCTCACAGAACGCTAGCCCGCGCCGAGACGCGTCTTTTGACACCTCGCACGTGCGCCTAGCTAACATAGAAAATCAAAATTTTTAAAATCAATTAAATTCATAAACAGACGAAATCCACCTTAGCTATCCAGTAAATACATCAAACCGTTATAACTTTGCATCCAGGTGACGCATTTTGAAGCTGTTTTCAGCGAATTTGATCTTAAAAAGGTTCCGTCCTACGTCCTGACTAATTAAAATTGACAAAAACGCGAAAATATTTTTTCGTTCTGGGACTTAGAAAATTCTTCAATATTTTCTTTTAAAAAACTTAAACTAATTTTTATCTCAAAATTTTCTCTCAAAAACATCATTTGATTTTAGTTTAAATAGATACTTACCTGCCTTACCTGTACTCTGGTCCGCGTTCCGCGAGCCCGAGTCCCGTTTGGTAGTTGTAATTCCCGGTTTTTCCATACTTTTTGGTCGAAAAACACGTTTTTTGACGAAAAGTCAAAAATTTTCTTCAGCGTAAATTCCAATAACCTCACAGAACGCTAGCCCGCGCCGAGACGCGTCTTTTGACACCTCGCACGTGCGCCTAGCTAACATAGAAAATCAAAATTTTTAAAATCAATTAAATTCATAAACAGACGAAATCCACCTTAGCTATCCAGTAAATACATCAAACCGTTATAACTTTGCATCCAGGTGACGCATTTTGAAGCTGTTTTCAGCGAATTTGATCTTAAAAAGGTTCCGTCCTACGTCCTGACTAATTAAAATTGACAAAAACGCGAAAATATTTTTTCGTTCTGGGACTTAGAAAATTCTTCAATATTTTCTTTTAAAAAACTTAAACTAATTTTTATCTCAAAATTTTCTCTCAAAAACATCATTTGATTTTAGTTTAAATAGATACTTACCTGCCTTACCTGTACTCTGGTCCGCGTTCCGCGAGCCCGAGTCCCGTTTGGTAGTTGTAATTCCCGGTTTTTCCATACTTTTTGGTCGAAAAACACGTTTTTTGACGAAAAGTCAAAAATTTTCTTCAGCGTAAATTCCAATAACCTCACAGAACGCTAGCCCGCGCCGAGACGCGTCTTTTGACACCTCGCACGTGCGCCTAGCTAACATAGAAAATCAAAATTTTTAAAATCAATTAAATTCATAAACAGACGAAATCCACCTTAGCTATCCAGTAAATACATCAAACCGTTATAACTTTGCATCCAGGTGACGCATTTTGAAGCTGTTTTCAGCGAATTTGATCTTAAAAAGGTTCCGTCCTACGTCCTGACTAATTAAAATTGACAAAAACGCGAAAATATTTTTTCGTTCTGGGACTTAGAAAATTCTTCAATATTTTCTTTTAAAAAACTTAAACTAATTTTTATCTCAAAATTTTCTCTCAAAAACATCATTTGATTTTAGTTTAAATAGATACTTACCTGCCTTACCTGTACTCTGGTCCGCGTTCCGCGAGCCCGAGTCCCGTTTGGTAGTTGTAATTCCCGGTTTTTCCATACTTTTTGGTCGAAAAACACGTTTTTTGACGAAAAGTCAAAAATTTTCTTCAGCGTAAATTCCAATAACCTCACAGAACGCTAGCCCGCGCCGAGACGCGTCTTTTGACACCTCGCACGTGCGCCTAGCTAACATAGAAAATCAAAATTTTTAAAATCAATTAAATTCATAAACAGACGAAATCCACCTTAGCTATCCAGTAAATACATCAAACCGTTATAACTTTGCATCCAGGTGACGCATTTTGAAGCTGTTTTCAGCGAATTTGATCTTAAAAAGGTTCCGTCCTACGTCCTGACTAATTAAAATTGACAAAAACGCGAAAATATTTTTTCGTTCTGGGACTTAGAAAATTCTTCAATATTTTCTTTTAAAAAACTTAAACTAATTTTTATCTCAAAATTTTCTCTCAAAAACATCATTTGATTTTAGTTTAAATAGATACTTACCTGCCTTACCTGTACTCTGGTCCGCGTTCCGCGAGCCCGAGTCCCGTTTGGTAGTTGTAATTCCCGGTTTTTCCATACTTTTTGGTCGAAAAACACGTTTTTTGACGAAAAGTCAAAAATTTTCTTCAGCGTAAATTCCAATAACCTCACAGAACGCTAGCCCGCGCCGAGACGCGTCTTTTGACACCTCGCACGTGCGCCTAGCTAACATAGAAAATCAAAATTTTTAAAATCAATTAAATTCATAAACAGACGAAATCCACCTTAGCTATCCAGTAAATACATCAAACCGTTATAACTTTGCATCCAGGTGACGCATTTTGAAGCTGTTTTCAGCGAATTTGATCTTAAAAAGGTTCCGTCCTACGTCCTGACTAATTAAAATTGACAAAAACGCGAAAATATTTTTTCGTTCTGGGACTTAGAAAATTCTTCAATATTTTCTTTTAAAAAACTTAAACTAATTTTTATCTCAAAATTTTCTCTCAAAAACATCATTTGATTTTAGTTTAAATAGATACTTACCTGCCTTACCTGTACTCTGGTCCGCGTTCCGCGAGCCCGAGTCCCGTTTGGTAGTTGTAATTCCCGGTTTTTCCATACTTTTTGGTCGAAAAACACGTTTTTTGACGAAAAGTCAAAAATTTTCTTCAGCGTAAATTCCAATAACCTCACAGAACGCTAGCCCGCGCCGAGACGCGTCTTTTGACACCTCGCACGTGCGCCTAGCTAACATAGAAAATCAAAATTTTTAAAATCAATTAAATTCATAAACAGACGAAATCCACCTTAGCTATCCAGTAAATACATCAAACCGTTATAACTTTGCATCCAGGTGACGCATTTTGAAGCTGTTTTCAGCGAATTTGATCTTAAAAAGGTTCCGTCCTACGTCCTGACTAATTAAAATTGACAAAAACGCGAAAATATTTTTTCGTTCTGGGACTTAGAAAATTCTTCAATATTTTCTTTTAAAAAACTTAAACTAATTTTTATCTCAAAATTTTCTCTCAAAAACATCATTTGATTTTAGTTTAAATAGATACTTACCTGCCTTACCTGTACTCTGGTCCGCGTTCCGCGAGCCCGAGTCCCGTTTGGTAGTTGTAATTCCCGGTTTTTCCATACTTTTTGGTCGAAAAACACGTTTTTTGACGAAAAGTCAAAAATTTTCTTCAGCGTAAATTCCAATAACCTCACAGAACGCTAGCCCGCGCCGAGACGCGTCTTTTGACACCTCGCACGTGCGCCTAGCTAACATAGAAAATCAAAATTTTTAAAATCAATTAAATTCATAAACAGACGAAATCCACCTTAGCTATCCAGTAAATACATCAAACCGTTATAACTTTGCATCCAGGTGACGCATTTTGAAGCTGTTTTCAGCGAATTTGATCTTAAAAAGGTTCCGTCCTACGTCCTGACTAATTAAAATTGACAAAAACGCGAAAATATTTTTTCGTTCTGGGACTTAGAAAATTCTTCAATATTTTCTTTTAAAAAACTTAAACTAATTTTTATCTCAAAATTTTCTCTCAAAAACATCATTTGATTTTAGTTTAAATAGATACTTACCTGCCTTACCTGTACTCTGGTCCGCGTTCCGCGAGCCCGAGTCCCGTTTGGTAGTTGTAATTCCCGGTTTTTCCATACTTTTTGGTCGAAAAACACGTTTTTTGACGAAAAGTCAAAAATTTTCTTCAGCGTAAATTCCAATAACCTCACAGAACGCTAGCCCGCGCCGAGACGCGTCTTTTGACACCTCGCACGTGCGCCTAGCTAACATAGAAAATCAAAATTTTTAAAATCAATTAAATTCATAAACAGACGAAATCCACCTTAGCTATCCAGTAAATACATCAAACCGTTATAACTTTGCATCCAGGTGACGCATTTTGAAGCTGTTTTCAGCGAATTTGATCTTAAAAAGGTTCCGTCCTACGTCCTGACTAATTAAAATTGACAAAAACGCGAAAATATTTTTTCGTTCTGGGACTTAGAAAATTCTTCAATATTTTCTTTTAAAAAACTTAAACTAATTTTTATCTCAAAATTTTCTCTCAAAAACATCATTTGATTTTAGTTTAAATAGATACTTACCTGCCTTACCTGTACTCTGGTCCGCGTTCCGCGAGCCCGGGTCCCGTTTGGTAGTTGTAATTCCCGGTTTTTCCATACTTTTTGGTCGAAAAACACGTTTTTTGACGAAAAGTCAAAAATTTTCTTCAGCGTAAATTCCAATAACCTCACAGAACGCTAGCCCGCGCCGAGACGCGTCTTTTGACACCTCGCACGTGCGCCTAGCTAACATAGAAAATCAAAATTTTTAAAATCAATTAAATTCATAAACAGACGAAATCCACCTTAGCTATCCAGTAAATACATCAAACCGTTATAACTTTGCATCCAGGTGACGCATTTTGAAGCTGTTTTCAGCGAATTTGATCTTAAAAAGGTTCCGTCCTACGTCCTGACTAATTAAAATTGACAAAAACGCGAAAATATTTTTTCGTTCTGGGACTTAGAAAATTCTTCAATATTTTCTTTTAAAAAACTTAAACTAATTTTTATCTCAAAATTTTCTCTCAAAAACATCATTTGATTTTAGTTTAAATAGATACTTACCTGCCTTACCTGTACTCTGGTCCGCGTTCCGCGAGCCCGAGTCCCGTTTGGTAGTTGTAATTCCCGGTTTTTCCATACTTTTTGGTCGAAAAACACGTTTTTTGACGAAAAGTCAAAAATTTTCTTCAGCGTAAATTCCAATAACCTCACAGAACGCTAGCCCGCGCCGAGACGCGTCTTTTGACACCTCGCACGTGCGCCTAGCTAACATAGAAAATCAAAATTTTTAAAATCAATTAAATTCATAAACAGACGAAATCCACCTTAGCTATCCAGTAAATACATCAAACCGTTATAACTTTGCATCCAGGTGACGCATTTTGAAGCTGTTTTCAGCGAATTTGATCTTAAAAAGGTTCCGTCCTACGTCCTGACTAATTAAAATTGACAAAAACGCGAAAATATTTTTTCGTTCTGGGACTTAGAAAATTCTTCAATATTTTCTTTTAAAAAACTTAAACTAATTTTTATCTCAAAATTTTCTCTCAAAAACATCATTTGATTTTAGTTTAAATAGATACTTACCTGCCTTACCTGTACTCTGGTCCGCGTTCCGCGAGCCCGAGTCCCGTTTGGTAGTTGTAATTCCCGGTTTTTCCATACTTTTTGGTCGAAAAACACGTTTTTTGACGAAAAGTCAAAAATTTTCTTCAGCGTAAATTCCAATAACCTCACAGAACGCTAGCCCGCGCCGAGACGCGTCTTTTGACACCTCGCACGTGCGCCTAGCTAACATAGAAAATCAAAATTTTGCCCTCCCACCCACCCTGTCCTCACTGGCCAGGTAAACCTTTCGGTTGTAGCTAAAAATTATTTTTCTGATTTTCACTTGTTTAAGTTTCGTTTATTCTTAACGGCAATAGGACTTAACTAAATTGTCGGTTTGAGCGCCTATTATCGTCACCTTGAAGGCATTTTAATCACTACTTCTAATTTGACCTGACCAAGTCCTAGTTATAGGGTTGGACTTTAATTTTATATATATACATTTACAGTTTAAATAATTTTATACACTACCTGCTGATCCCCCCTTTACAGGGACACAGGAGTGACATCAGTGTCCTCTGATTAGTATATTCTATGAACTCAACGTTCACTAAGACCGTCAATATGATACGCACTCCGGCCAAGGAGGTAGTTTCGTCGGGTTCCAGGGGCTCGCCGCGTCCGACGGAGAAGGCTGGGTGCTCACTTCCGAGTGTCAGGCGTAGCATCGGGGAATGGGAAGCCGGGAAAGCTGAGCCCCAGGCCAAGTCCCCGGTCAACCCAAAGCCTGACGCAACACCACCTGCCGCCAGCACTCGGGAGCCGCTCCGAGGAAAGACGGACACCGCCAGACCGCAAAGGACGACTGAGTCCAGGTACCCCAGTCTCACAGCGGAGGCGAGAGCTTGTCTAAATAAAGCTAAGCTTCATTTGGGCAACTCTCGCAACCTGAAGACGGAGATAAAGACTGGGGTGCTCGACGCCATAAATAGGCTGTACGAGTTGGTTAAGGAGTCGGAGCAGAACAAATCTCCTGTAACACCCGCACCTGTGGTCATACCGACAGCCACACCGACAGCCGCGCCGTTGAGACTGACTACGAATGAACCGACAGAGCTGATGCAGAGCCTTGTGGAAGGCCTCAAACAGCACAAACAGGCATTGCAGGAGTGCCAAAACCATACCCAGGCTCTGTCGGAGCATCTCAAGGAAGCCCCTCGCTACGTTGCAGGTCAGGGCCCGACTTTCGCGGAAATGGCCGCCGGCCCGACACAGCGTTTTCAAGGGCCTCTTCACTCGGTAGTAGTATCATCTGTGAATGATCAGGACACCGGTGAAGAGGTCATTGAGAAGCTCAGGACGGCGGTCGATGCCAGGAACGAAGGCACTAGGGTCGAACGGCTGCGAAAGGCGAGGGATCAGAAGGTGGTGGTCGGCTTCAAGACCAGGGCTGAGATGACAGAAGTGACCGATCGGATACGGAAAGCGGGTAATCTGGTGGTAGAGGAGGTGAAGAACAAAGATCCTCTTCTCATCGTTAAGGATGTCCTCTCCTGCCACTCAGACGTGGAGGTTATCCAAGCCCTGCAGAGACAAAACACCCACCTGATCGGAGACATACCTGCGGACGACTTGAGGTTGCGGGTGAAGTACCGTCGTAAGACGAGGAACCCCCATATGTGCCACGTTGTCCTGCAGGTGTCCCCGACTGTGTGGCAGCGGCTGACAATGGCGGGTCGCGTGCACATCGACCTACAGCGGGTGCGGGTGCAGGACCAGTCACCACTGGTGCAGTGCACTCGCTGCCTGCGCTACGGCCACAGCCGTAAACTGTGCACGCAGCCCGCCGACCTCTGCACTCATTGTGGAGACCCTCACCTGCGAGTCGACTGCCCGTCGCGGCTGGCGGCGGAACCGCCAAGGTGTCATAACTGCGTTTCGGCAAAAGGGGACAGGACTGACCACAACGCCTTCGACAACGAGTGCCCAATACGTTTTAAATGGGACGCGTTGGCGCGCTTGTCGGTGGCGTATTGTTAAGGTCCATCCAGCCCCTCCCGGAAATAAAAACCACAACGGTATTGTACTCAAAATTAACCATCAGAAAACCAGAACAAAAAACAATTTAAGAAATAAAAGTAACTGCGTTAAAAATCTAGAAAATTCGAGTCAATTTCGTAAGAAATTGGCCCAATTTGAAAAATATAGCACATTAAATTCATCTAAATTTAAAATCTATTTTACCTTACCGTTGTGGTCAAACGCTTTTGAGGAAATGAAGAAGCACGATGACACCTTGAGAAGCCGTGTCCGAAGCGCTGCACCAGTGCAGAGTGCACAGGTCGTCGATCAGTACCTGGAACAGAAAAAAGCACAGGTTAAATGCCGAATATGCCTAACTAATATGGTTTTTGGTTGTAATTTTTCAGGTTTCACAAAGCCTGAGAAATTGCAATTAGAGGCTATATTTAAAACAGCAGCCCTGAGTCTGCCAAGATTAAAAATTAGTAAACAAGACAACTCTATTAAATTAGTAGTAATAATTGATAGCATAGGAATTAAAAGTAGGTATAGAATAAGAAAACAATGTCTATATAATATATTGGTATATATATTAGGATAGTCATATCATAAATAAAGAATGTAGATTAAGATATAGAAGAAATAAATAGTTATAAGTATAGGTAGACTCAAAAAATTTCAAAAACAACTAAAAAACATAAAAAAGAAAAATAGAATAGAGAAATAGGTTAATAAGTTTTAAGGTATTAAATGTTAAGAAGCCCATAAAATAAAGATTAAATCAGCATAATATGGAAACTATTAGACGAAGTGAGGCGATTGCTTCCAGGAACCCTCCACATCCTGAAAACAGGACTGGCATAAAAATTAAATAAAAACAAAATAAGCAATCAGAACCATTTGTAAACAAGGTCTCTGATCATGTCAGAGGGACACTGAGCAAAGGCAGGAGTGGGTTTTAGCCGGTAAGAGTCCGGCACTGCCCAGACTGGCTCACCAGTGAGGCAGTCTGGGCGTCCATGAGGATTTCCCTCTCCTGCTAAAACAAAAAAAAAAAAAAAAAAAAAAAAAAAAAAAAAAAAAAAAACCTAACCTAACCTAACCTAACCTAACCTAACCTAACCTAACCTAACCTAACCTAACCTAACCTAACCTAACCTAACCTAACCTAACCTAACCTAACCTAACCTAACCTAACCTAACCTAACCTAACCCAAGTCCCCCGGTGTCCCCCGCCGCGAACAGTCCAGTTTTGACCGCGCTCCGTTGAGTAAAATCGCAAAATAGAGAAAAAGTTCTCCTAAATACTCGTGTGATACATTAAAAGACGCGGAATAACGAGGCCAGTACGGTTGTGAAAAAGTGGTGAAAAAATATTAAAAATTGTGCAATTTCTGAGCAAAACAGTGCAAAAATAGTGCATTTACGAAATTTTTCGACACATAAAGTCGAATAACTCCGAAAGCAGATCGACGACATAGATTTTTGGAACTGCTATCTTGACCGCCTCATCGAGATCTCCAACCCTGGAGGCAGTCCCGATTTTTTCCACGCTTGCGCGCGGGAATAAGGCGGGAATACTGTTTTCCACGTGCCTGCGAGGTCTCGTTTTTTGAGGCCAAAAGTTATCTCTGACAACTCCCCAAGAAGGAGAAGGACGCAAGGACCCTGGAGGATTTTTCAAAATAAAAAACAAGCTAAGTAAACTCCAGATATTTACATTACAAACATTAAAAAATTTCCGTTCAGCCGTGAAACTGACAAGCATTTTTTCCGACCTCAATATCTCGGAAAAATCAGTGACGACCTAGGCTGAAAATCTCGTGCAGGACAGCTGGAACGTTACCAGACGCGGATCTGAAAAAATTACTGAATTTGGACACTAATTATAGGAGTTAAGCTAAAAATTGTGAACATCGAAATATTTTCCGGCTGCAAAATAAATTTGTTTCCGGCCGTAAAGAAAAAACAGGAAATTTATGTTTGGTTCCAGTTTTTTAGTGTTTTTAATATATTGATCAGCAGCCATCAGCTACTGGCATCATATAATAATTTTTTTTTTAAATTTTAATTAGCAGTTTTCGAGATATAGCTGCTCCCCGATCGCGATTTTACCCTTGATCCCTACTGTTTACAAGTAGTACGGAAGTGGATATATCTCCCAAACGGGAAGCCGTAGAGGGAAAATAACTTTACGAAACATAGTTTCCTCTGGAAGGGTAACCCGCACAATCTATTTTCATCCCTCTGCGACGCTCCTGTAAAAAATTCGGGGTAAATTTACGAAATTCTCCCCACTTTCAAAATTCTCCCCACAGTTTACCCAGTTTTTGAATTTCAAATTAATTATATAAAAACCAACATAAATTGTGTATACCTCGTGTCAAACTGTGTTAGATTTAGATTTATATTTTATAAAAATAAAATTTTGTTTAGTGTTAAAAAATTGATGTTCACCAAACGGGACTCGAACCCGGGACTTTAAAAAAAAACTAAAAACGCTCATAAGTCGAGAACGGAGCGAGTTAGGCAATTTCTGACACCAGACTGTATATACTGTACTAGTACAGTATATGCAGCAACCCTCCACTGGCCATCCCCCTTAGGTACACCCCCCCCTTTTTTTTTTTTTTTTTTTTTTTTTTTTTTTTTTTTTTTTTTTTTTTTTTTTTTTTAAATATTAAATTATTTTAAGTTTACCCCCCCCACACAAGTTCCCCACTTGCCATACCCTGACTAGATGCACATCACATTATAACAAGTTAAATTCCCCACCAAAAACTTTTTCCAACCTACCAGACCAATTCAATTATATTTTTAACCATTAAAATCCAAAAAAAATACATTTTCCTTTTTTTCCGTTAAAACCCAAATATCTTCTGAACGGCTGGGAATATCAAAATTTTGACGAAATTTCCCCCCCCCCCCTAGTACCCCCCCCTCTCGGCTAGAACCCATACCCCGATAGACCCCCAAGACCCCCTTTTTGACCCCAAAATTTTTTACATCTTGAAATCTCAATATTATTCACAAGTACGTATTTAAATATAGCCTATTTATATAGCCCACTTATAGATCCCCTAGAATACAGTCAGACCCCCTAGACCCCCTTTTGACCCCAATTCTTTTCTCTTTCTTTTTCTCTTAAATTTTGTAATAGATCTATTACCACTAACCAGTACATAACTAAATATAGCCCACTTATATATCCCCTCCCCCCCCCCCTCCCCCCACACGAATAATACCCCTCGTTTCCCGTCCGCGACCCTATTTTCACACCCCGGGACTTTTAACCCCCCCCCCCCCCTCCCCGCCCCGACTATTAAGTGCTACCTCACCCCCCCTGGGTCTAACTTTGGAACCAGAGGTCGTGGACCCACCAAGTTTGGGGTCTCTGAGGTCGGGAGGAAAAGACCTTTCTTTTGGCTCCAGTAACATCACGGAAATAGGCCCCACTTTTGGGATAGCTTATATTTTTAGAATATTAACACAAAAATTTTGATTGTGTTGTGTTGCGGTGTATGCTGTGCTGGTGGAGTGTCTACTTACATTTTATACGGGCCCTACCAGGACTCTGACTGTGAAGTGACTTGACCTTTATGACATTGACAATTTAAAAGTATAAATTGACTCTTTTGGGTGTTTAACCCACTGGACAAGACGACAGATCTCTTTTACGGAGAATTTGTTAAAAACATTGACTAGGACTGATATTATTAATAATTAATTAATAATTCTCAATATTAAATTTTATAGATAATAAATAATTGAATGTAATTTACCTAAACTTTTATACCTTTTATACTTTAATATATAATTCTTCTACTTCTTTACAATTTTACAAATTTTATACTTATACATTTTTAAATAATTTTATTTTACTCGAGTTTAAAAATTTTACAACTTATACAAACTTAAACTCGAGATTTTAAGGCGTACCTCGGACAATAATAATAAAAATAATAATTTATAACATTTTAAAAACAAAAATTTAGAATAATAAATTTAAAATACAAACATGTACAGAACACCAGCGAAAGAGACAACGGGCGATAAAGACCCCGCAAAATCGCCAACGGTAGGAAACATGACTTTCATAAAAAGTATAACACCGAACGAAGGACCAAAAATCCCTTCGACAGTTAGGAGGAGCATTGGAGAGTGGGAGGCTGGGAAAACAGAGACTCAAGCTCAGAAGAAGCCTCAAACCACCTCCAAGGAGGCCTCATCTTCCTCTTCCTCTTCTTCTACTTCTTCTTCCACGGCGGTTGAGGCTAAAAAACAAAAGGCCACGCCCACAATTTCCCAAGAGGAAAAAAGGGATACACAGAGCCCACCGACGGAGTCAAAGGGAACTGCCCCTGGAGAGGCAGAGTTAACACCGAAGTTTGCAAACAGGACCGCTGAAGCACGAGCCTGTCTCATTAAAGCAAAAATGCATCTGGGGAGTTCCCGAAACACAAAGACGGAAATAAAAACGGAGGTTACCCGGGCACTGGAGAGGCTTTTTCAGCTAGTTAAGGAAGCAGAAACTGAAAAAGGAAAGGGCAAGGAACCGCAAAAAGGCACACAGAACAAACACCAGGTGGTGCAGAGCGGTGAAACGGGAGGAAAGGGAGAGGAAGGAAATAAAGAGATTGTGAATCTCATCGGGAAACTGAAGGAGCATGCTGACCTCATCAAGGTAAACACCGAAAGCATGGAACAACTGAAGGAGAAAATTGAGGTTTTTGAAAAGCGGACTTACGCCGGTGTAGCAGCAACGTCTATTGGTAAGCGGCTCCCGGCGCCGACCGCTCTACACTCCTTCGTTGTAACCGCAAATGATGACCAAGAAACGGGAGAAGAGGTCATGAATAGGATCAGAAAGGCCGTTAACGCCAAAGAAGGAGGATTTGCGGTGGAGAAAGTAAGAAGAGGAAAAGATAGGAAAATAATAGTCGGCTGTAAAACCAATGAGGAAAGAGAACGAGTCAAGAAGAGAATCAAGGAATCCGGTGAAAGCCTAACAACAGAAAACATCCAAAACAGAGATCCGCTCGTTATCCTGAAGGACGTGCTCATTTGCAATAGTGACGGGGACATACTAAGTGCTCTGAGAAACCAAAACAAAAGAATGTTTATGGACCTGAACGAGCAAGAAGACAGGATGGAAATTGCATACAAAAAACGCACTAGAAACCCCCACACTAGTCACATCGTGATGAGGGTGTCCCCCAAAATGTGGCAAAGATTGACGGACGCCGAGTCGGTCCTCATCGACTTACAGAGAATAAGAGTGGCCGACCAATCTCCGATTATACAGTGCTCGCTTTGCCTGGGATTTGGGCATGGTAGGCGTTTTTGCCAGGAGACCCAGGCAAAGTGCAGTCATTGCGGCGGACCGCACATGAAAACAGAATGCCCCAACTGGCTTGCGGGTACTGCCCCGTCTTGCTGCAACTGTGTGCGCTCAAAGCTGGACAAGACGGACCACAATGCCTTCAGCCAAGAATGCCCCATTAGAGTCAAATGGGATGCCATAGCAAGATCGAAGGTGGCATATTGCTAAGGTGGTCCCTGGCAAAGACTCTGCCTCCCATAAAAGGCCATACCTCGTCGCTCAAGCAAATCTGCAGAGAAAGGCCTTGGCCACGAATGAGATCATGCTTGAGGCAACAAGAAAGGGGATGGCCTTTGCACTGCTCCAGGAGCCGTACGTCGGGAGTTTGGGTAGAATGAAAGACTACCGCGGTGCCAGAATATTCCAGCATACAGGTGATGGAGACGGCGTCATCAAGACTGCAATCGCAGTCTTCGATGGCGATATAGACGTCATCCAGTGCCCAAACTTCACCACGCCCAACATCACAGTGGTGAAAATGAGGACAAGCGCCTGGGACATCGCGGTGGTCTCATTCTACCTAGAACCGAAACCAGCACCGATAGGGCCATACCTGGAGCAGCTTATAAATATAGAGAGATGTTTCGGCCGGAGCATCATCCTGGGTGGAGACGCAAACGCTAAAAATTCCTGGTGGGGTAGCCAAAAAATCGATCCCAGAGGGATTGAAATGGCCGGCGCCCTGGAAGAAATGGGATTGCAGGTGCTCAACATAGGCGACACTCCGACGTTCCACACAGTGAGGGGAACCTCACTGTATACCAGCTTTGTGGACATCACGGCATGTACGGCGGATCTTCTCGACCTGGTTGAGGACTGGAGAGTGGACGAGGGCATGACGAGCTCAGACCACAATGCCATAATATTTAAAATTAAACTGGAAAGAGCAAAGGGCTTCGACATTAGTAGAACAACCAGAATATTTAACAGTAAAAAAGCAAACTGGGAACAATTTCGTGAGAAATTGGGACAGTTGCTAGAAGTAAATAACATTACTAAAATACAATTTGATAGCATCACTAATAAATCCGAATTAGACGTTAAAGTAGAATCATATATTAAAACAATAGTAGAAGCATGTAATAGTAGTATACCAAAGAAAAAGCCCATTAGCAAAGTAGAATTACCTTGGTGGTCCAACGAGCTCGCCATCCTGAAGAAGGCGGTCGCCACTAGGAAACGCAGAGTCCGCTGTGCAGCGCCGATCCGGAGGGCGAAAGTCGTCGAGGAGTACCTGAAAATAAAAGAAGAATATGAGCAAGCAGCAAAAACGGCTTTAACAGAAAGCTGGAAAAGCTTCTGTGGGAAGCAGGATAAGGAGGGACTCTGGGAAGGAATTTATAGGGTCATAGGCAGGACTATGAAGAGACAAGAGGATGTACCCCTGACAAAGGAAGGGAAAGTGCTGAACCACCACGAATCTGCCACATTGCTGGCAGAAACATTTTACCCCGAGGATAGGAAGGAAGATGATAATGAGGAGCACAGGCGTGTCAGGACAATAGCTGAAAAAGTAAACGAGATGGACCATGGTGAAGAACATGACCCACCGTTTACTCAGGAAGAGCTGAACTCCAGCATACGCAGCTTCAACCCTAAGAAAGCACCCGGGGCAGATGGACTTACAGCAGATATCTGCCAGCAAACAGTAAGCCAAGATCCGGAGCTCTTCCTATCACTAGCAAACAAATGCCTAGAGCTGGGTTACTTCCCGAGGATGTGGAAGGAAGCCACAGTGGTAATTCTGAGAAAACCCGGAAAGGAGAGCTACACAGCTCCTAAATCATATAGGCCAATAGGACTGTTGCCAGTGATGGGAAAAGTTCTGGAGAAAATGCTCATTGGAAGGGTAAAATGGCACATCATACCCGGACTCAGCACACGCCAGTATGGGTTTATGCCACAAAAAAGCACCGAAGACTCCCTCTATGACTTGATAGAACTCATACGTAGAAAGCTAAGAGAGAAAAACTGATTGTCATGATATCGCTGGACATAGAGGGAGCCTTCGATAGTGCATGGTGGCCGGCCATAAGAGCCAGGTTGGCGGAAGCAAAATGTCCGGTAAATATAAGAAGAGTGGTGGACAGCTACCTGGAACACAGGAGAGTGAAGATAAGGTACGCAGGAGAGGAAGTCACCAGGGTAACAACTAAAGGCTGTGTGCAAGGATCGATAGGGGGCCCGATTCTCTGGAATCTTTTACTCGACCCCCTACTGAAAGGCCTTGTCCATAGGGGAGACTACTGCCAAGCCTTCGCCGATGACGTAGTACTGGTATTTGACGGAGACTCCGCGATGGAGGTCCAGCGACGTGCCAATGGCGCTCTCGAGTATGTTCACCAGTGGGGAGTCAGCAATAAGTTGAGATTCGCACCGCAAAAGACGAACGCAATGGTGGTCACGCGGAAACTCAAACATGACAGTCCACTGCTGAGCATGGGCGGGGTCGACATTGGCATGTCGCGGGAAATCAAAATCCTGGGACTGACCATAGACGACAAGCTTACGTTCAACACCCATGCATCTAACGTATGCAAAAAAGCACTTAACTTTTACAAGCAGCTGTCGCGGGCAGCCAGGATCAGTTGGGGACTCAACCCTGAAGTCATACGTACCATCTACACGGCAGTAGTCGAACCAACTATCATGTACGCGGCAAGTGCGTGGGCACCAGCGACCGGAAAGTGCAAGATACGGAAGCAGCTAAACGCGGTCCAAAGGGGATTTGCACAGAAACTGTGCAAATCATATCGCACAGTCTCCTTAAACTCGGCACTGGTGTTGGCTGGGATACTACCTCTAGACCTCCGAATACAAGAGGCAGCAGCCCTATATGAGGCACGGAGGGGGGTACCCCAGCCGGCGCTAGGAGACAAGGAGATCGAGCAACGTACCGCGTTCGACAGAACCCCCCACCCGGCAAAACATATAAGTCCGCAGTTCATATGCCTGGCAGACCAGGAGCAAGTAAACAACCACTGCACCCAAGCTGTACGAATATACACGGACGGCAGCAAAATCGAGGGCAAGGTCGGAGCAGCATTGTCTCACTGGAGCGATGATGTCGAGACCAAACGCCAAAAATTGAAACTGTCGCCCCACTGTACCGTCTACCAGGCCGAACTGTTGGCTATATGCAAGGCCACAAGGGAAATTTTGTGTAGCCCAAAAAACAGTTTCGGTATCTACAGCGACTCCAGGTCGTCGCTAGAAACGGTCGCAAACCACCGGTCTCTCCATCCCCTCGCAGTCGAAATACGCGAAAACCTGCGACAGTGCAAGGATCAAGATAAAAGCGTTGAACTCTTTTGGATAAAAGCGCACGCAGGACTAGAGGGTAACGAGAGAGCAGACCAACTGGCTAAGGAAGCCGCTCTAAAAATGAAAACAAGGCCAGATTACAACCAATGTCCGATCTCATTCGTCAAGCGGCAGATCCGTGCGGACACGCTTGACGAATGGAATCGGAGATACAGATCCGAGGATACAGCCGGTGTAACAAAATTATTCTTCCCGGACGCGATCGAAGCGTATAGACAGGTAATAGACCTAAGACCGACAGGAGCGTTGACACAGATACTGACAGGGCACGGTGGTTTTTCCGAATACCTGAACAGGTTTAAGTGCAAGGAAAGCCCATCGTGCATATGTGACCCTGACATAAACGAAACAGTTGTACATATACTGACAGACTGCCCCGCCTATTGCCTAGATAGATTCGAGATCGAACAGGAAATAGGAATAGAAATAACAAGGGAAAATTTCAATTCACTAATAACATCTAAAAGAACAAGAGCAAGGTTTGTCGGATACTGCACAAAACTTGCTAATAAGGCTATTCTGAGGAACAAGTAAACGGCATTAAGCTTAGGACTCATATTTGTACATAATATAAAACAGTAGCATAACTAAATTGTAAGCCGTTGAAAATATCCGAAACAGCATAATAGATAAGCCATCAAGTAAACTTTGTGTATATCGTGTGTGTGCAAACTGTATGTGAACGTATAAAACTGTAAAACTGTGATAATAGGATAACTGTGATAATAGGATTAATTGATACAAGGATAGATAGTCTATAAGGATAAATAGATATAAGGATAAAAAGTTAAAAAGATAAATAAGAAATGTTAATAAAAACTTCGGTTTTCCCGAAAATGTTAAAATATAAACATAATAAATAAATATAAGATTGTACTTTTTGAAAAACTAAAATGTAATGTCAAGTAATATATATTGCAAGCAAGGTCTCAGACAATGTCCGAGGTAATTGTAAGGCAGGAGTTTGGGTTTTAGCCGGTAAGAGTCCGGCACTGCCCAGACTGGCTCACCAGTGAGCCAGTCTGGGCGTCCATGAGGATTTCCCACTCCTGCCAAACCAAAAAAAAAAAAAAAAAAAAAAAAAAAAACCTGAGCGAACCTAACCTGAGCGAACCTAACCTGAGCGAACCTAACCTGAGCGAACCTAACCTGAGCGAACCTAACCTGAGCGAACCTAACCTGAGCGATAGGTTCGCTTCTTTTTTTTTTTTTTTTTAGGGGCGCGAGCGCGCGCATTTTGCCTCTCCCTTGCGCGCTCCGCCTCCTCCTTCGCGAGCATTACTGCTTCGCAGAAGGAGGTGACGGCCTCCCATGCACTCTCGCTCCGGACCATGGCCTGAACCAGGGCGCGAGAGACGCCGCCGCTGATCGCCTCCGTGAGGACACGGCGGTGCTCCGCCCAAGCTGGGCAGACCTTCACCGTGTCCTCCGGGCGATCCACACAGTGGTGACACCCGGGCGATCCACACAGTGGTGACACCCGGGCGTTTCCTCCCGCTTTATCCTGAACAGGAACCTCCCGAAACAACCATGTCCGGTGAGGACCTGCGTCAGGCGGAAGGTGAGGATGCCGTGGCGCCTCTCTAGCCATCCCTCAAAGACTTATCGCCACAATTGTGGCGTGCCCAGCGCTGGGTTGCGACAATCGCACTCTCCATGCCGCCATGAGATCCCGCCGGAGCTCTGTCCGCTGTGCCGCAATTTCTCGCGGTAGCGGAATTACGCCCCGTTGTTTCGCCTCCTCGCGCAACTCCCACATGTGCGCGAGATCTTTTGCCTCCAGATCCCATGGCGGTAGTCCGGCAAGGAGGCTCGCCGCCTCACGGGAGACCGTGCGGTATCCTCGTACCAGCATGATGGCCATGACCCTTTGGGATGCGTTCAACCGCTGGGCTGGTCGCAGCCTCAATGAACGCGCCCACACCGGTGCCCCGTAAAGGGCCATGGACCGCACGATCCTCGCGTCAAGCTTCCGGCAGGAGGCGTTTGGACCCCCTAGATTGGGCAGAAGCCGCTTCAAAGCAGCCCCTGCCCTCTGCAGTTTGGAAGCCAAACGAACCACACCCGACTCACACCTACGCCGGGGGTCGCGGGAACGAAAGAATCCCGCGCGCGTGGCGAGCCGGTGCCGGCCCGCCACTGCAGGCCTCCTCGGGTCAGGTCAGGGGGGGGAGTGAGGTGTTTGACTCCCTCCGCGACGTCTCAGAGGGGCGCGCGTGGAACACTACGTGCCGCCACCTCGGGTCCTGATGAGTGGGGGCCGGAAGAGGGCGTTGTCTGCCCTCCGCCGACGCCCGGTTCGCCTGCTGCGGGCCGGGTGAGTGGACGAGATCTCCCTCTCTCTTTCCGCAACCTCCTTGTGAAGAAGACCCGACGAGAAACCTATGGCCCCCAGTTTTGTCAAAAGCACATCGTTGTCAACTCTGTCGAATGCTTTCCGAAAATCTAAATACAGAGCGTCAACCTGCGTACCAATGTCCAAGCCACTAGATATGTAGTCTACATGAATCAATAGATTCGAATTTACAGAGCGACCCGACCGAAAACCGTGTTGGGCATCAGACAGAGACATGTTCAGGCATTTGTAAATAAAGGAGTGGAGTATATGCTCGATAACCTTGGCAATGGTTGGCAGGATAGCGATGGGCCTGTGTTCCTCTACAGATGTTTTATGACTGGTTTTAGGGATGAGAGTGACTCGCGAAGATTTCAATTGCTCAGGGTATACGCCGGACTGCAGGGCTAGGTTAAAGACATGGCATAGAGGAGCTGCCAAGATATTATGACACCCCTTAAGGATAAAGGCTGGAATGTTGTCAGGGCCAACCGACCTACGGGGTTTGAGTTTAGCAATCCCCTTAACTACATCCAGTGGGGTTAAAACGGGAAGAGGAATTGTTATCTGCCTCACTGGTCACACTTAAGTTTCTTGGGTCCAATTTAGGTGAATTGGGCAGAAACACGCTGGCAAAATAATGAGCAAATGCCTCGGCCGCTTTGACACCCGAAAAAGTATTACCACTGAGTATGACGTTTGGCTCGAAACCGCCCTTTGATCGTAGACTAGAAACATGCTGCCAGAACTGTCGCGGATTTTCACCAATACTATCTTCTAAGGAATTACAGTACATTTTATAGGCGACCAGAGCACTAAACTCCGCATATGTAAGATGACATCGCGAAATCTACCATTTATAATGCAGTTTAGTTTTACGCTGAGTATCGTTTACTAAATCCCTAGTAAACCAGACTGGATACCGCCTATTTCCAGCGATCATTCTCTTCTTCTTTGGAATAGAAGAATCAAATAAGTCATAAATACAACGATATAAGTCGATTGGAACCAGCTCCGTACCTTTGACATGCTCGCTGTTTACTTTGGTACCCTCCCGAGCCAACACTACGTCTAACTTACTCCCACGCATATTCACCACTTCATTCATCTCAGCCAGACTACAAAAGCTTAAGAAATAACAGTAATAATTGTTGATATTGACAGATGCACTTTTTAAGTTAAGGTCGCCTAAAATTATTATTGTTCCGTTTAAATTGGTGATGGACTCAACTTTGCAGAACCACGTCAAGTAATCGTTATCAGTTGCAGTGGGCTTTACATAGACAACACACACAGATATGCTAAGGCCCTGCCCAACTAAGACGTCGAGGGGGGGGGGGAGTGAGGTGTTTGACTCCCCCCGCGACGTCTTAGTTGGGTGCGCGAGGAGCACTACGCGCCGCCACCTTGGGTCCTGATAAGTGGGGGGTAACGGGCGTCCCCGAGTCCGTCGCCCCTGGACCAATTAAGGGGGGCTGGAAGAGGGCGTTGTCCTCCACCCTCTGCCGACGCCCGGTGCGCCTGCTGCGGGCCGGGTGAGTGGACGAGATCTCCCTCTCCCTTTCCGCAGCCTCCTTCTGTGAGACGACTGTCTCGTAGTAGGAAACCACCGCGTCCCAGGACTCGACACTGCCGACCATCGCATTCACTACGGCCGGCAGTGACAAGTCACTGCCTACTTCTGAGATGAGGGCACGGCGCGGCTCCTCCCAAGTGGCACACTTTGCCAGCGTATGCCGCGCCGTGTCCTCCCGACAGTCGACTCCCTGTTTTTGCGTTTATCGAGGCACTCCGTGGAGCGCCTCTAGGATGGTGGAGTGGGGAACGGAGTTGAAGGCATTGTCTATGTCGAATGAAATAGCCAACAATCCGTCCCCCGCGTCCATCGCCTCCTTCATCTGGCCCTTGAGGCAGGCCAGCGCGTCCACCGTGGAACGCTCAGCCCAAAAATTTAACTGACCGTCCGACAAGTCCGGCCCTATACTCCGCAGGTGGCCCTTTAGGCGGGCAGCGATTATCGTTTCGAACATTTTGCCGACCTCATCGAGTCTGCTGGGCGGCCCTCCCTGCCAAGGAGGCGCAACTGCCCTTCCTTCCACGGATTCGGGAACCTTCCAGATGCAAGGCATGCGCTGAAGAGGTCCCCAAACCTCTCCTCCATTTGAGTGGCAGCAATCGCCACCACTCTTGCCGGAACACCGTCAGGGCCCGGAATTGTCTTCTTGGCGCGGATACGGAGAATCCCGAAAGTTCCGACTCCGTGACAGGAGGGGTCTCCTCTTCTTCCTCAGCTGGCGGAGCTGTCCCCCGCGGTGGACCCATATCTGGTGGGGTGAAGTTGTCCCTGCACGGGAACAGGGACTGAACCACCCCATCCAGAAATGAGGGCTCCAGGGTCTCAGCCACCGGGGGACCAAAGGGGCACAATTTGTTGCGCGCCGCCTTATATGGTCTGCCGTAGGGGTCGTTGTAGAGACCCTCCAGCATCTCTGCTCTCGCCGAGTCTCTGGCGGCGGCGATGGCTCGATCGAGGACCACTGTTGCCTCCATGTATACCTCATACAGGTGGTCCTCGACGGCCTGGTCCCATCGACGCCGCTACCGGCACCGCGTGTAGGCCCTCCTTGCCTCCACACACGCTGTTCGAAGCCCCGTCAGCTCCGCCGACCATCAGTACACGGCGCGTTTGAGTAGTGGTCGGCGAGACCGAGGCATGCTGGAGTTGCATACCTCGGTCAGAGACTCCCTCAGGTGCCCCGCCACGGTGTCCACATCCAGGCTGGCGGGAGGCGGCGAAAGCCAGTCCTGGACGAACACCGCCTCCCGCGCTGCCTTCCTGTCCAGGCGGGCTAGAGCCCACCGCGGGAACGGTGATCGCCCCGAGAGGTGCCGCGTCTCTCCGGGGCCATTGGTGGAGATGTCGAACCGCACGTAGCGGAGGTCCGACATAGTCTCCACCAGGTCCACCCGCCAGTTCAACACGCGCGCGGCTAACGCGCGAAAGTGGCGAAAGTGACAGGGGAAACAATTTTTTTTTTTTTTTAATCGTTTTATTTGACCACTTTGACAGATTCAGATTCATTTATTTGCCAACAATGTAGGTACGTATAAGATGGTACATCACTAAATGTTTCCGCTACATTCTACCTTACGGCATGCAAAGTCGTAAAAACTTAAATATACAATTTTCATAATAATCATGCAGTCGTAAAAACTAAGGATACAATTTTCATCCAAATTAACAATTAATAATTAAATTCTTAATTTGGATGAAAATTGATATAGATATATTCTGATATAGTATAAATTCTCATATTATGTCATTAATATTTTTTTATTGTTATATATTTTTATCATTTAAAAAGTTTTTTGTACAATAATAAAAAAAATCTAAGAATAATAATGCAGTCAGCTTAGATTTAAATATTTGTTGGCAACTTGGAGCGTTGGCGATGAAGTTTTGGGGAAGGGTGGAACTTTCCCGCCAATATTGGTGTCAAGCCGCGAAACGCGTTTAATTTTGTACCTAATTTCTTTTTCTAATTAATATAATTTATATAAATTGCTACGTGTTTTAAACCTCCGTATAGAAATAGTTAATATCGGAAGTGTGCATAATTCCTCTCGCGCCCCAAAAGTAAAGTAAAACTAAATAATGGGAAAAAGACGTGAGTACAATTTTGCATAATATGATACCGGATTTTGACCTCTGAAACGATAATATTACTTCTTGGTTAAACGTGATAGAATCGTATGCATCAACATTTTCATGGACGGATAGTATGATACGCTATCAAGCACTCAATAAGCTCAAAGGCTCTGCTAATCAAATCTGGTATGAGTCTTTATTGCGTAATGATCACATGTGGACAACTTGGCTGTGGAAGGATTGGAAGGAAAATCTTTCTAATACATTTAGAGTAAAAAGAAATATGTTTGACCTACTTAAGGAAATCGTCGACCGGAAACCTGTCGAAAATCAACCGCTATTTGAACTAAAAGCGAAAAAGTTTGTTCTTGGGATAAATTCATCCCAACTAAGGAGCCCTTCATTATGCGAAGTCCGACACGCACTGGGCCGGTTTTTATTTGATATTTGTAAAAACATTTACTATCATAATGAATTTGGGCGAAGAAGGCGTGTCAGTTTTAGGATTTTAGCAATAGGTAGTAGATTTGGTAACGAGTAAAAAAAAATCTAGATTTAAGCATTGAAATACTATAAACCCATAAAGAAGCATTGGCAGCAGCGTGAAAATTGCCAGCTCACTCAAACAGAAATGAAACTAATCCGCCAACTCGAGATATTTTTGTTGTATTCTTATTACTTGTCCTTGAACGCACCGTGCAATGTGCGATTGAAAGAATCTACCATAATAAAACAATGCCATAAGTATCTAAGTCGACTCCTAGATGGCGTTGTAAAACTACAGTCTCTGGCAATTATTGAGTCACTGTACTGCCATCTGTTGAAAAAATGGAGGAAGAATAATAGCCAGACTTAGAGAGGTGTCATTTCTTTGTATGGGATTGGTTATCTGTACGTAGTATTATATTATCTATGCTCAGAGGTAAGGCGCGGTCAGAAAGTTGCTTGACACAATAATATGGCAGCCGCGCTTTGATTGGTGGTCTGGCGGCGTGATTAGATTCCGTCAAAATGTATGATTATTGACTAGATATTGGGTGATTTTACGCATACTTCACTATTTAAACACTTTTTTGAATAAATAAAAACCTATTCTTTATTTTTTTCGGTTTGAAGCATGGATGATATTCTATAGATGGACATAGGTTTTTTGAAGGAGATGTTACGTTATCATTTTTTTTTAAATGGTTGCCTGTAAAGTCGGTTTTACGGGCGCAGATTTTACGTGACAACGTCTTTTTATCGGCGGTGACTCATCGTAACAGACGTGAGCGGGCGTTACACTTTTTCATGAGTGACTCCGAGCCGCAATCTAATTTAAGACGTTGTCACGTCAAAAATCGTAATATATTTTTACAGCCGACTCAGGTTTAAATTACTATTTTTATTGCTAAATAATGGCTATCTTTGTCTGTGGGCTGTTTCACTCAATGGCCTGCCGGATATTCCCATCAATTAGACCAAAAAATATTAATTATTATAAAAGATTAATCAAAAAAATACAGTTAAAAGAAATTGTGAATATTGCATACCATTAGATCGGGCATGAACCAAAAATGAAATTGCCGTTTTGTATGAAAAATTTTTTGACGTGACAACGTCTTAAATTAGGTTGCGGCTCGGAGTCACTCATGAAAAAGTGTAACGCCCGCTCAAATCTGTTACGATGAGTAACCGCCGATAAAAAGACGTATTTTTTATTTCGAAGTAATCACCCATGCAATCAATGCATCTTTGCCAACGCAGTGGCAGTTTATTGATGCCCTTCTTAAAGAAATCAGCTGGACGGGAGGCAACAAATTCTTCAAAGGCATTTTGTACTGCCTCTCGGGTATTGAATTTTTTTCCCGTCAAGAAGTTATCCAAATTCTGGAAAAAGTAGTAGTCTGTAGGCGCAAGGTCTGGTGAGTAGGGATGACGGAGAGCTTCCAACCCCAGTTCTTGCAACTTGGAGACCGTCTGCTGTGCAGTATGAGGTCGCGCGTTGTCGTGCAGTAGCAGCGGAGACGAGCGATTGACCAATGCTGGTTGGAGATGTGCCAGCTTCTCCATCATTGTGTTCAGTTCTTCACAGTACACATCTGCAGTAATGCTCACCCCGTTTGTTAAGAAGCTGTGATGAATCACACCGGCGCTAGACCACCAAACAGTGACCATCACTTTTCTAGGGGTAAGTTTTCGTTTAGGGCATTGTTTAGGTGCTGAACCAGGATCCAACCAACTTGCTGAGCGCTTGCGGTTATCAAACAGAATCCATTTTTCATCGCAGGTAACATGCGGTTCAAAATTCCTTCATTTGTGTGTCTGGTGTGTCTGTTGAGCAGTGCAAGGCACGTCTCGACGCGTACTTTGCGCTGGCGATCATTGAGTTCGTGGGGCACCCATTTGTCAAGCTTTTTTACCTTGCCAATTTGACGCAAATGGACCAATATTGTTTTGACGCTAACGTCGAAAGCTGCTGCTAATTCAGCCGTAGATTGTATATCATCAGCTTCCACAATCGCCTTTAATTCGTCATTGTCGACCAAAGTCTTCGGATGACCGCGAGGTTCATTTTTCAGGTCGAAATTTCCAGAACGGAAGCGAGCAAACCAATAACAGGTGGTGCGTTGGTTTGTAGTGTTAGCTCCGTAAACGTCGTTGATGTTGCGTGCCGCTTGTGCCGCGTTGCTGCCACGCAACTCTGCTGGACGGTACTCATATTCCATAATTACCCGAATTTTTAACGTATCCATGATGACGAAAAGGATTGAAATGCGATGAAAATGTAACACTAATGAATAAACAAATGACTACTTTTGGAAAAAAAAATCCATGTTTTTAAAATAAAATTAATTTGAAATTAGAATTCTTAGCCAAACAAAAATTATTTTGATTTGAAATGGCCAGTACTGCAGAACGGCAATTTCATAGGTAAAGACCTAATAGAACTGATCTATCACTCTTAGTTTTCTTTTTAACGCAGTTCAAAGTCGGGATTTCGGTATTTATTTTTAATTTGTTTGTAGTTTAAGGGCTCGTATTTAATTTTCTAGCAATTATCTGCATCAAATACGAATTTTATAAGATTCTACAATTACAATAAACGAAAATAAAATGTTGCCAGTTTTGTTATGAAATTTTGACGTTTGAAATTTGAGCAGCGACGAATTACGAATAAAAAAAGAAGAAAAAAAAGGCCTTGTGTCCTGGGTCTTGATTTAAAAAGTACTCTGTGGTCTTGATATTGGGCCTAAACACGTAGCAGACGGCCCCACGGATCCGCCACTTTCGTATGTTCAACCGCCTGCCGAACACTCTACTATCTCAATGCTCATGTCAAGTCACATCATTGATTCTGTGGTATCATAATCTTTTACTTTCATAACTATACAACTGCTTAGTCTGTGGCGTTTAATTATAAAATCTGTATGTAGTGACTGTGCTCAGTCATAAAGTTACATGCTCTGTATCATTAATGTAGTCTGTGGTCAATAACTAGGTCACTATCTCAATAATTATTGAGGTTGATTTTTATTTTTCTTTCGTAGTGTCTGTGTTGTCTAATTTATTTTGCTATTTTATTTTACTATTTTGTTAATTATAATGATCTGTTAGTCTTTTAGAAATTTTACTTTATAAAGTTGTATTTAGTACAATAATAACTAAAATAAAACATAAAAATGAAGGGTGCTAAGTTGTTAACGTGTGCAAATCGTTGCATAGCAGGTAAATCAACCCAGCTGCCGTTGCCCTTGCACAGGTAATTATTCAAACCAGCCAGTAGACAAAACTTTAGATCTAGTCATTGCACTAATTGCCATGGCCTTGTTGTTCCATAGTCCACACTCGCCTTGGACTTTGTACCTCAACCTCATTATTTATAGGCAAATGACATTCTCGTGTCCAAATAATATCTCGCAATACGGCCAACATTTACACCATGAACGGAATATTCCTACTCTTCCTTCTTGGTTTTTTATTCCAAACATACCATAATTGACGAAATGTGTTTGTTTGCCTTTTTTTTAAACTTGTTTTGCTTCCTCCTAATTAGTCGTGCTTTACACTCTTGCGTGGCTGCACTGGCAAAAGCATACCTACAAATTACATATTATTATTTACAGAAAACATTTTACCTACTTAAAGGAAATTATATTAAAATGGTCCAAATAAAGAACAAGTAAAATGTTGTGTACAGGTGAGCATTAGTAAAAATGATTGAAATTTAAGTAAATAATTGTAACTCAGAGCACTCTTCCGCTAGAATATCATTCATTACAAATACTTACATTAAAAAAATCCTATTTCTAGACTCTTGAGAAAAAAATTCGACAAATTCCTTTCACTATTTGTATCTATTGTTAGACAATTGTTAAACGAGGCAATAAAAGTTTTATGGTTATCACATCCATAGGGGTTTAGTGTCCCGCTAAGTGTTACTCATTATCTATTTGAAATATTAATTTTGCAAAAATTTTAAGAACTTGTCGTCAGCTAGAAAAACACCTGCTCAACTTATTGGCATAATGTTTCTAGATTACATAATTAGTAGGTAATGAGTTTATTATAATAAGTAAGTTGCAACCTTATAATTTGTAGTTATACATACAATACGGCTGATATAACTTGGCAGGTCTGAACATAGGCACAACAAACTTTCACGCAAGTTCTCTCACTCACACTCGCCTTATGTCACCATTACGTTCCTAAAAAATGTTATTGCGCAGCCTTCTGCGTGAAGTTCAGAACTGCCGAGCTATATCGCCCGTATTGTATGTATTTGAGCACCTGCACAAATTTAGTGGGGTTGTAAATGTGGTCACTGGCTGTCAGTTGGGTAGTTGTGGTTAAAATTCTTATACTCCAGAAAAATACAAAAGTGAAGATTTCCCACTCAATTGATTAATCAAAATTGTGTAAAAACATTCAAAACTAAAGAAATATTTATTTATTTATTTATTTATTTGATAGGAATAACAAACAGCAGTATATTACACAGTAGGCATACAATATAAAACTTGCAATAAAAGTAACAAATACACTACTCAATACGTTATCCACAGATTACAATACAGAATAGCTAGCTGTTAGCAGAGCTAGTTAAAAAAGCACTTATTAACTATATACTATATACTAGGGCTATCTCTTAAAATATCTGAAAACAAATAGAGAACTTAACCTATTTGAGGTGAGATCCTTAAATTTTCGAGCTTGCTACGCTCGCTCTTGCATCCTACTCTATCTTGATTCCTTCTTTGTATAAATCGACACAGTTAGTGTCGCCTCTTTCTGTAGCGGCCTCTTTCTGTATGAATGGACAAAATAAAACTTATACCATTCAAGGCGAGATGCTAAAGTTATCGTGCATTCTCTTATTTGTTAATCTTTTCTGCATAAGTCGACAAAGTTACTCTTTGTATGAATGGGCAAACGATAACCTAACATAATATTTGAGGTCAACTGCAAAAATTATTGAGCTCTCTTCGTGGAGCTGAAGATGCACCCCTTAAAAAAGGCGGGGCAGTCTTTGAGGACTGCCGATCAACTAAGTAACTTGTGAATTGTATATTTATGTACTTATATACACAGTATACATATAGCTCATGGAAAGCGTTCGGTGACGATGACGCGAGTTCCATGATTTTTGTTCACAAAAAAGTGCTCAACGCGCCTAAAAAAGTTTTCACTTCAAAAACCTGCCGGCGCCCATGTTTATTGTCATCGCAATAACGTTGCTGTTGGGTAGCAGCAGCTGTCAGAGGTGAAATATGTGTGATATGAGTCTAGTTTATTGAAAAGACGTTAATGTGTGCACGCGGTAGCTGTAGATGGCTGGCCACGGAGGCTCGCGAAGCGCCGGCGCAGAAGCGCGGCGCGGCGCGCGAGAGCGGCTCGTTCACGCTGAACCTGTTCCGCGGCCGCCTGGAGACGACGCAGGTGTTCCCTTATCCCGAGCCGCTGTCCGAAGACCAACGCCAGACGTTGCAGGAGCTCGTGCCGCCCGTCGAGAAATTCTTCCAAGAGGTACCTACCTACAATCTCAATCGCGTGCTAGTTCTAGTTTCCAACTTTTTTTTTTTATTACTTTTTTCTTCCCTGCACTCGAGATAAAAACTACCAAATGCTCGCTTCAGATGTCACTACTAGTGATGCAATGAATACTACTTTTACGAATACGAATCTCCCATTTATTATTGTAAGTATTAAAATTTTAGGGAGGTCCTTAAAAAATAATAAATAAAAAACGTTATACATATAATAAGATGATATAAATAACAAAACGTGTCAAAAAAAAAAAATCGTAATTCAAAAATTTCAACATTATGAGAAAATCTAAATGAGCATAAAACAAGATTTCACATCGGTTTTCCAACCAGAATCGGATCGAGATTGGGATTGATTTCAAGAGTAAGCCTACACAAACAAAGACCCATTTATCGTTAGTTAGTTATAAACAAAAACATAAAAGCTATGTTAGTGTGTTGTTATAAGTAGGTACTAAGCTCACAGAAGAACAATATTTACATACATAAATGTGAATGTATCACATTTCACCGGTTGTAATGAATCACTTCTGCCTAACCAACCAACACTTGCATGAAGTGATTCATTATCGGTGAGTGAAATTTGTCCACTAACATCTTCAGAATGCTATTGAGGCTTGACCGCGTTCTCTCCAATAGCGACGCCGTCTTTCTCCTCACCATTGCGTGGAAGTCATGAACATGCGCCTGCGCGAACATGCCAGATGCACTACAAAAGCGCGGGAGCCCCAAAAGTATTCTGAAGCTGTTATTGTATTGGACCCTCAGGGCGTTCATTGTTTTCCGCGTGTAGCTGGTCCACAGGCTGCTTATGTAGAAGGTCTGGCAGTAAGCCTTAAACAACGTAATTTTAACCTCCTTACTACAACACGCAATCCTGCGAACCAGCATATTGCTTCTCACAGCAAGAGCCCTGCGGCGAGCGCAGGGCTCTATCGCGATAATCTTCATGATCTTTTAGGTCCTCCGTTACGTATTGCCCTAGGTATTTTATTTGTTTCACCCTTTGCAGGGGCTGGCCAATGAGATTGATAACTGGCTCGTATGACTGCTTTAAAGTAAAGAAGCAATGTATTTACTGCAATAATAGTACAGTCACTGTGGTATATGAAAAGTATAATAACGTAGTAAAGGCAAAAAAGATTTTACGATTTGTTGTTTTTCATGATTTTCAACACAAATATAGTAAAATACTTGTGCCTAAACCTCAAAAGTATTTGTTTCTGAATTCTATTGTAACTCAAGGCTGATTTTGCAACAGAAGTGTCAATTATTAATTGTGTGTCATATTAAAAGAAACATTAAGATGACAAAGTTTGCTAAGAAGAGAAATAATCCTAAATAAACCTAAAAAGTATTTGTTTCTAAATTCTATTGGTACTCAATTGCTGATTTTGCAATACCTGTGATTAAGAAAACTGATTGTGATATTAAAATGACTAAAAAACAAAGCGGTTATATTTATGTCATGTTATCAAACACTCTACTGATTTTAATCGAATTTTTGATTTTGAACGTCCTAAAAAAGAAAAAACGTCCCAACACTAGTACCCTACTGATCCGTAGGTGCCATATGTACTTACAGAAAACCTTTTTTCCACGCTTCATGTTGAAGAATGTAAGAAAACAACAAAAATATAAAGATATTAGAAAATAAAATCAAATTGAGAGTAAACAGTTAAAACGAACCAAATAATTAAAAAGCCATTGTGTCTCGCGTGGATCCACGTTCACAAATACGAAGGGTCAATGACAGTAAGTAACTTGGGTTATTTTTTGTGGCGCAGGTGAACGATCCCGCCAAGAATGACGCGGACTCGCAGATCGAGCAGAACACGGTGTCGGGGCTGTGGGACCTTGGCGCCTTCGGGCTGCAGGTGCCGACCGAGCTGGGCGGCTTGGGCCTGTGCAACACGCAGTACGCACGCCTCGTAGAGGTGGTGGGCGCGCACGACCTGGGCGTGGGCATCACGCTGGGCGCGCACCAGTCCATCGGCTTCAAGGGCATCCTGCTGTTCGGCACGCCCGAGCAGAAGGCGCACTACCTGCCGCGCGTCACGGGCGGCGAGTACGCCGCCTTCTGCCTCACCGAGCCGTCCTCCGGCTCCGACGCCGGCTCCATCAAGTGCGTGGTGTCACAGATTAATGCAAATGGTTCACTATCCAAATCATCATATACATAAAAAGTAACAATATAAAGTGCAATTCAGGTCGCACAGCGCTAATTACCTACAGTTATATTCACCAAGAAGTTATCCCTCTTTATATCGCGTAACTCTTAGATTTTCTGACTACGTTACGCTCATTGAATTGGCCCAACGACTCGAGCTCGCCGCGTACTTGTAGCTTCATACCTACAATGCGGAGTGAACCATCTGCATTCATCTGTGCTAGTGTGACGTACAGCGAGCGGGCGCGTCGCGCGTGAGTCTGACGAGTGCGTTTGCAGGTCGCGCGCAGTGCTGTCGGCCGACGGAAAGCACTTCGTCCTCAACGGGTCTAAGATCTGGATCAGCAACGGAGGCATCGCCGAGATCATGACCGTGTTCGCGCAGACCCCCATCGAGAAGGACGGAAAGACTGTCGACAAGGTGCCATTCGATATCTGATTCGACCTCCATGTCTGTCTCTACCGGAACCACTCTTGTTACAAGAAACAACTCTCCAAACGCGAGCCCATTTTAACAATTGTTACAACTATTATAGTGGCCTTAAAATTTGTATTACCACCTTAAGAGCGTTTATTCTGAAAGTTGGCAACGTCGTAAATAGCTGTCAAATATTTACCTGTTTTGATTAATTTGGAAATAATACTGTATGGAAATAAGAAATGTGGCTAACTAAGTTTCTAGAATATTGATTATGTTATGCAACTGTAACATTGAATTTGATGTTGTACCCGTTTTAGGCGTAAAAAAAGCATTTGTAAACTTTCCAAATGCTTTTTTTACGCCTAAAACGAAATATTCGGTGTTACAATATTAATTATTGCATATCATAATCAATAATCGAGAAACTTAGTTAGCCAAATTTCTTATTTCCATACAGTATTATTTCCAAATTAATCAAAACAGGTAAATATTTGATAGCTATTTACGACGTTGCCAACTTTCAGAATAAACGCTCTTAAGGCGCGGGACATACACAAATGGCGAGTGGCGCGGGCGTTGCGCCGCGCGTTTCATATTTCATACAAAATGTATAGGAACGACGTGGCGCGGAACATACACACAACGCCCGCGCTGCACCGTCGTCGCTCCGCCCGCTCCACGTCGTTCCTTCATTCCGTCGTCGTTCATTTTGTATGATATATGAAACTGGCGGCGCTACGCCCGCGCCACACCGTCGCCACGCCTCTCACCACTTGTGTATGTCTGTTGCACATTGTATACAATAAGGTCTATTTTAGCATATAGACCAAATTCTAATGTGACAGTGACAGATACTATTATGGATGAATTAGTGACGTAATTCATGTGGTTTATGATCGTTTTTTTAGATTAGTTAGTTTGAAATTAGAGCTGTTATGTCATTTCATGATAAAGCTTTTGACACCACCGTGTAATCCACGGTACCATTCCAAACTTTATTTATTAGCTTTTGCTCACAACTTCGTTTAATACTCGAGAAGTGAGACTCACTTCTTGCATGCTATTTTGAATTCGATCTCGGTTGTGATTCAGTTCAATTTTTAATGAACGGCGTGCGCCGCGCAGGTGACGGCGTTCATCGTGGAGCGCGCGTTCGGCGGCGTGTCGTCCGGCCCGCCCGAGAACAAGATGGGCATCAAGTGCTCCAACACCACCGAGGTGTACTACGAGGACGTGAAGATACCCGTGGCCAACGTGCTGGGCGGCGTGGGCAACGGCTTCAAGGTGGCCATGAACATCCTCAACAACGGCCGCTTCGGCATGGCGGCGGCGCTGGCCGGCACCCAGCGCTCGGCGCTGCGCCAGGCCGCCGAGCACGCGGCCACGCGCGTGCAGTTCGGCAAGCGCATCGCCGACTTCGGCACCATCCAGGAGAAGCTGGCGCGCATGGCGCTGCTGCAGTACACGACCGAGTCGCTGGCCTACATGGTCAGCGGCAACATGGACTCGGGCGCGCAGGACTACCATCTGGAGGCCGCCATCTCCAAGGTGTTCGCGTCCGACTCGGCCTGGACCGTGGTGGACGAGGCTATCCAGATTCTGGGCGGCATGGGCTTCATGAAGGCCACCGGGCTGGAGCGCGTGCTGCGCGACCTGCGCATCTTCCGCATCTTCGAGGGCACCAACGACATCCTGCGCCTGTTCGTGGCGCTCACAGGTGAGTGTGGCTCGTGTGGCTCGTGCGGCTCGTGCGGCTCGTGCGGCTCGCGGCGCAGCGCGCTCCGCCGAGCCGCCGCCTGACCCTTTCGCGCCCCGCAGGCATCCAGTTCGCGGGCTCGCACCTGCAGGAGTTGCAGCGCGCCTTCAAGAACCCCACGGCCAACCTGGGCCTGATCTTCAGCGAGGCGGGGCGGCGCGCGGCCGGCGCCGTGGGGCTAGCGCGCGGGCCCGACCTGGCCCCGCACGTGGCGCCCGAGCTGCGGCCCCTGGCGGCGGAGCTGGGCCGCTGCGTGCTGGAGCACGGGCGCAGCGTGGAGGCGGCGCTGGTGCGCCACGGGCGCCGCATCGTGGACGAGCAGTTCGTGCTCAACCGCCTGGCCGCGTCCGCCGTGGACGCCTACACGGCCGCCGCCGTCATGTCGCGCGCGTCCCGCGCCGCGCGCCTGCACCTGCCCTCGGCCGCGCACGAGCTGCGCCTGGCCGAGGCGTGGACCGAGGAGGCCGTGACGCGCATACCGGTGTCGCTGGCCGCGACGCGCGACCCGCGCTCGCTGCGCCAGTTCGCGCGCCTGGCCGAGCTCGGCAGCGCGGTGGCGGAGGCGGGGGGCCAGCCCACGCCCAACCCGATCAACCTGTGATCGGCCGGCTCGAGCCGAACCATAGTGTAATTTATTTTTCGAATCGTGTATATAATAATTTAGCGAAAAATTAATTACATTTTTTTATCGACGCGACGTTCAGACCGTTCACTTTCGCGTCCGACCGACCGAAGTGAAGAGAATACGTCGCACTGACGAGTGCGTCTTCGTCGCATCTCGATACCAATAATTCAAAACAAAAAGATTAAACAAAGTAATGCAAATGTACATAATTATTCTTTAGTCATAATATTATAAATGTAGTTGATTATAATAATAACATGATTAGCATGTCTGCACTGCATCCTGCCCTATTTCTCAAAAACAATTTAAACTGAAAGGAGAGTATGCATACGTCGCGTACTGTTTCATATACATACACCGATTTTATTGATTTATAATTAGATTTAAAAAAAAGCCCGCAATTTGGTCTTACAAAAACTAATGAGCAGACTGTTTCACTAATAAGTATGTAATTCACAAATTGATCAAATAGGAAGGTATAAATAACCTTCCTATTAAAAACCTAGCAACTTTAATAAAATCCTATCGATAAAGACACTGCAGATAAAAAAATATTCTGTTATCTGTATAAGATTAAATTGTATGATGTTCACGAAGTTTTTTTACAAACGGAATGAAAAAATGATTGAATTGAATCATGGTACAGTTCTATACTGAATTATATTAAATAAATTATTACCATATCTATTACATTGTTTTATTTTATTCATCTTTATGTTTAATTAATGCACATTATGAAAGTAGTTTGTTCTGAATAGATTTCTGTAAAAAAAAAAAAAAAAAATTAAATCTATTACATTCATACTTCCGCTGTACAGTCAAAACAAACCAGAATGGACGAAGTACCTATTACGCACTCAATGTGCTACTTGGGCTAGCACAGCGGACGGCGGGCTCACCTTATGAGTAACTAGTTTTGAGCCGTTTGGGAGTCGAAACGCTCGGGTCATGGGGCGGTCATTCACGCCGACTGCCAAGTCGACACTTCACGTGACCAGAGGGTTGCCTCGTTCTTTGGCCAACGAATTAACATTGTCAGTCATTGTGGCAATGCTGCCAATCTTGTTTTTTGAGTGAGAGCTTTCTCAAAAGCTCGATAGATGGCGTTGAACCATTTTCTAAACCTCGCTGTTAGGATTTTCCACAAAATAATTTGATATAGGGGTGGTTTTTTAATAAACTATGTACTCGCTAAAATGTAATTAATTAATTTGAAAAAATTACCCAAGCGCATCACATAACAAGCAAAATGTTGTATGGCGGTAAGTAAAGCTTTAAAATCAGCCTGAGCCGAGTTACATCAGTACCCTAATTACGCAATACACGATCAATCAGAATCTGAATCGTTTTGAAACAGATTGCTAGTCCATTGCTTCGTACGTTCGAAAAAAAAAATCTGCTCAATAACGTAAATATCACAATGAATGTTGTTGACCTGTCAAATTGAAACAGATTAGTCGGAATTGTCAACGAAAATGTGTTGCGTAATTAGATACCTAGCAGTTTAGACAGGCTGATTCTGAAATATGATTAATTCAGGGTGAAATCCGAAGCTGGGTGGTAGAGCCAAGTGGTCAAAGGAACTATAAGGGACCATGACCTCGATTTTGGAAGAAAATAAAACAGCATGTTTAGTTTTTTTGAAAAAGCTGGTTCACCCCGAAATCGATACCATTTTTTTTTTTTACAAAAATTGCACATTTATATTGGATCAACTGATAGTGTAGCTGGATCAAATGCTCCGAAAAAAACACTTATATAACGTGTCAAATCAAAGGAAATGTGTATTTTGAAGTAACTGGATGTGACAATCCGACGCGACAGGATGAAATATTATAAGGTTCTTGCCATTTGGCTATGGAACCCTAAAAATTAAATATTATATTAAGGTACAACATAATTTATATCTATTTATTAATTTTTTTTTGCTTATTTGATACATATATTTACTAAATTATCTATGACTGATATTTACAAAAACACATGTCAGATGAAATATTTTCCTAGAAAACGAGCAAATAGAAAAATAGCCTATTACATTCTCGGCGGCGCACACTGATCAATTATTAAAAGTTAGCGTCCCATAATTATTTTTGGTCACTATGTCGGAAGTTGGAAAATTAAGACTTGAAAGTAAGTTGTTTACATTATACTAAAACACTAAAATATCAACATTATGCAGTCAGTAGTTTAATGGATATGCCATTTCAAAGTTATTTCGAAAGCAAAACTATTATATCAAGACTATTATATCGTTTTTTTGCGCTCCTATTCAAGTTCAGTTGGTTATGATATCCGTACACTGAACTGTGTATTGAAAAAAATGGTTCTTTTTATTGGCATATAAACAAAAAATTAAATAGTTAGATTTATATTATGAAAAATATATCGCACCCCCGGTGCGAGACAGTCACTTATGCAAAAATTGCAATAATGAGTTAAATATGTAATAACTGTCCTAAAGCACCCCTTCACTTGGTGCGAATGAATTTGAATTGATTGAATTTTTGCATAAGTGACAGTCTCGCACCGGGGGTGCGATATATATATACATATATTTACGTATTGATATTTACTAACTTGTCTAAGTTTGGTGTGATACTCCCTGGCATGATATGATATGGTACAATTAATCTAGAAACATGCTGTTTTAATTTTCCACTGTGGCGCGGCCAGGGAGTATCACACCGGCCAGGGAGCATACTCCCTGGCCGCGCCACCAACGGAAGTCTATAACTTCTAAAGTAATTAAATTATCTCTCTCTCTTAAAGGATCTCTTTATAGTGTACGGAAAAGAACAAGAAGTCTGGTACAATTATTTTGTGTTTACCATATCCGGGTACGCCTAATAACTCTTGGTGGCGCGGCCAGGGAGAAATTTGTCTCCATAACTTTCGGAAATTGATCACTGTGCGGCGGCTACCCCACCCCTTTCACGTCGGGCGCATCGACACCGTCCGCCCTAGCCCGCCCGCTAGTCTATGCGTCGATCTGTAGCGAGGAGTCCCACGCGCGCGCGTTCACCTGGCGCAGCGTCGAGCGCAGCGCCGCGCCCGGGCCCAGCGCCAACGTCAGCGGGAATGACTCGCCGCGCGGCCGCGCGTACAGCGCGTGCAGCGTCTGCTCCCAGCGCACCGGACGCGATACGTGACGCGGCAGCTGGCGCCGCACGCCCGCCGCGTCGCGGTACGCGGCCGCGTCCACGCACGAGAACACTGCTAGGCGTGGCGCGCGCAACTCCACCGCGTGCAGCGCCTCGCGCAGTGCCGCCTCCGCGCGCCCCATTAGCGGCGTGTGGAACGCGCCCTCTACGCGCACGCGCGCCGCGCGCCGCACGCCGTACTCGCCGCCGCGCCGCTCCAGGAAGCGCAGCGCCTGCGAACAGGAAGCTCATCGGTGACTGCGTCGTCGTCGCTCGACCCCGCGGCGCTTCGACCGACGCGCCCACCGACCTCTTCGTCCCCGGCGACCACCTTGCAGGCCGGGTACAGGTAGTTGGCCACTTGGCATACGGGCGCCTCCACGCCCCGCTCGGCCGCGTGCTCGCGCGCGCGCAGCAGGGCGAAGGGCAGGTTGGCGTCGGTCGCCAGCCACACGGTGAGCATGCCGCCGGGCCGCGCGGCTGCGGCGGCGCGCATGGCGGCTGAGCGCAGCTCCACGAGGCGCAGCGCGCGCTCCAGCGACAGCGCGTCGGCGAACACGAGCGCGGCGATCTCCCCGAGCGAAAACCCGGCGGCAGCGCGCACGCGCTCGAGCGCGCCCGGTCGCTCCTCACGCACACGTTCTAGCGCCGCCAGTGACGTCACCAGCACGGCGGTCTGGCAGCGGCGCGCCAGCTCGTCCTCGGGCCCTTCAACGCACACGCGCGCCACGTCCCACCTGCGGTGTCGGTTTGCCGTCGTATTGAAATCCCCGAGCGATCTCCTTTGTGAAACGTTGGACTGACCGACGTCTTAAAAAGGAGATCGAAATTTCATTAAATCGAAAATACATTATACAGGTCGACATAAAAGAGTCTGACGTGGTGACATTTGGAACTAAGTATTTTACTTAAGTAATGCAGACCTATGATGATGGAACTACTTTGCCGACAAATGCTAGTAGGTTTTGAGTCACCCACAAGCAGCGTTTTTAACTATTTATTTAAATTCTTTTACTAATTTCCCATTCGAAGTCACCTAAGTGCGATAGTGGCGCTCTCATTTTGTCCAGACTCTTTTTTGTCAAGCTATACACACTTGTGGTCCATGAAATCAAAACACATGCACGTTTCAAGACTTAAACGTAAACAAATTGTGTCATATATAGTTTTAGTTTAAACATATAATTTGCTAGTGGTATGTAACTAGCTTGAAGATTGTGTATACAGCATGTTTTTTTTTTTTTTTCAATAACCTAGAATGAAATTGATTTATCGATAAATACCAAGCATATGAAGTGAACTATTCATACCAGAAAAAAAAATAGAAATTAAAAAAAAAAACGATAAAAAATATCTAAATTCAAATCATACGCACCCTAATAAATGCGCGGAATTTATCAATGAATTTGTACGTTTCCTTAGCGGCCGAATAGATAGTCGCCGCACTTGCCGTCGGCCTCTTTGATATCCTTTCGCAGAGGCACAAGCCGCTCGCGCATACCCCCGCCCGCCCGCGTCCCGCGCTTCAGTCACCTGCGATTAGTCACGGCGGTGTGACGTCGCGGTGTTTGTTTCCGCGTGTGCATCGTCCGCCCGGTGATAGCTATCGTACCTAAACATGTACGAATATTTAAATGTAGAATACCTAGCAATGGTGCAATTTTAACTAAGTAATTCTATTTAGTGATTGTGTAAGAATTCTATCTAAATAGGTTTGTTTACATTTTTACAAAGCCTACCCTAAAGTACCTCGCCACGGAAAATCATTGGTCTCTGAAAGATACCTAACATTCAGTCTGTCGGCGTCGGCGTTGTCGTCGCGTGAGACGCGTCTCTCGCGAGTACCGCTCAGCTGTTCGGCTTTCGTATGTGAACCCGTAGTTGAACTCTCACGCAAACATCGAGTTTCCCTGTACGTGTGTGTGCCGTCGTTGCTTAGCAACGGGGCGACCGAACGACCTTCTGTCAGGTTTAGGTTTTCTTATTATTGTGTCAGGTTATTATTACCTACTTATTCTTTTGGTCTGAGTCAATCAAACCAATCAAAGATAAAGTCAATTGGGTATTTGTATTGTAAAATTGTAAGTTTGGGTATTGTGTTGCATTTTATTTGTAGATCTGGTTTTTCTTAGTAAGTGGGATATTAATGTTATTGCGTTGATTTTGAATTAAATTTTGAAAACGTTTTAAACACGACTTTACCATGCGAACGCATAGTACATACTTAGCGAGAGAAATGTGCGTGCGTCTCGCTCGCAACTTTCATTCATGCGCGATCGTAGCCTACGCCGTTTACTATCTCCTATTTTGGCTATTATTAGTTTTACGCACGGGTCGTAGGATGGATAGATTTCATGATTTTTTAAGGATATTTGGAACTTTTGTATCTCAATGGTACTAAGCAAATATTCCCGGGTATGGCTTCTGTTCCACTTACACAACACACCATACTATTCTCGAGACGGTAAAAAAAAATCATCCAGTATAATAGCTAGCATGATGAGAACATTTTTTCATACACATTCAACAACGGGAGTGTCTAGACTCAAATAGGCAGTTACCACCTCGTATAACAAAAAACAGGGATGTTGCGGATATTCGCATCCGCATCGGAGAGCTTCTGCATTTATTTAGACAACCCTATCAATGCGGAGGTATTGCGGATACAGAAGATGTTGGTAAAGGGTGATACTTATATTCCTTTTCCAGTGGCGTAGCTAATCCTAATGGGGCCTGTATCAAAACATTATGTTGGGAGCCCTTTTTAGGGTTCTGTACCCGAAGGGTGCCCTATTACTAAGCCTCCGCTGTCCGTCTGTCCATCTGTGTGTCAGCGAGCTGTATGTCATGAACCGTAATAGGTAGACATTTGAAATTTTCACACATTGTGTATTTCTATTTTGTGTACGTTACCCCAGCAAGAAAGTGTCTCCTAGAGTTATATGAGTAGAACGTATAATTTGTGCCTTATTTGCTGTAAATGTGCCCCCACATAAAAAATGTGTGCCCCCTGTCGTTTTGGAAAAAAACGGAAAAAACGATTCCTGCTGGGGTAACGTTTTTCTAGCAGGAAAATTCTAAACGAATGATCGGAGAGAGAAAAATTATGCATGGCCATAGAGCTTATTTGTGTGCCAAAATGTGCCCCCAAAAATAAAATCTGTGCTCCTTCAGGTTTTCGAGATATTGCATTTCCTGCTGGAGTAACGTTTTGATGAATCGTATATCTCTAAAACCATTGCATGTGCCCCTGTAGAATAAACATACACGAGTAGCTCTTAATGTGTGCCCCTTAGTGCCCCAATTAGATTTAAGAAAATATTTATAGTTTTCAAGTTATCGCGGTTTTATGAAAACCCAAAAAAACATCGCAGCGCTTAAATGAGACAAGGTATAAGTTCGCTGAAAACTGTATTCGGTCCTTCTTGACGCTAATAATAACCATACAAAGTTTCAAAACTGCACATGCATGCGTTTTTGAATAATCTTGCTAAAAGTCAAAACGATGGTGTCATAACTTTGACGGCAAAATACAAGGAACCGGCTCAATCCCAGATGTGTAGGTGTAAACCAAAATCTTGTGCCTTTAGTCAAAAATATATGGTGAAAATATTCAGCTTGGAATGTTTCGCATTAAGTAAATATTAACAAAAAACCAAAATATGTAAGCAACGGCTGGTTATCCGACCAAATATGAATGACTACTAAAAAGCGACGGATTCATACATATCGATGACCTTCTTTACTTTACTCACTAACCGGTTCACACGTGTTGTGCCTGAGTACAATGAAGTAGAAAAGTAATAAGTAATAAAATAAAGTTGTTATTGGATTATATCCTACTAGCTGTTTCTATGACCTTACACATGATTAAGTACATTATAAATAGTAGCCTAAGTGCTATATTCCAAGGTAAGCTATCTTCTCCATTCTAAATTTCAATAAAATACATCCAGATATTTGCCATTTGCCAGGTCTTTGACCAAAAATTTGATTGGTCCCGATGTTTAAAAAAAAAATATAGTTCATGAAATGTGTGATGAATGTGAAAATGATGAAAATAAAACTACTAAAAATAGGTAGCTCTTTTTTGTATATAAATAAAAAGCCCGTATTTGTCTTCATATATATATATATTTATTGATAAGCCGTAGGTTAGATAAATTAACAGTAAGTCGCGGCTGTACGACGTAAGTAGTTACAGAATTATAATCATCAAAATCACCAATACAACCGTCCAAGTTCATAAAGGCGTAGGAACAATAATTTCCACATCAACAAGCTGTTTCATTTATTATAGTCACAAGGTGCATTTAATATATATTTTAATTAGCCCCAAAACTTTTGAACGCGACTGTACGGACAACAGCTTAGGTATAATACGTCCAATAAAGAAGGTCATCGATATGTATGAATCCGTCGCTTTTTAGTAGTCATTCATATTTGGTCGGATAGCCAGCCGTTGCTTACATATTTTGGTGTTTTGTTAATATTTACTTAATGCGAAACATTCCAAGCTGAATATTTTCACCATATATTTTTGACTAAAGGCACAAGATTTTGGTTTACACCTACACATCTGGGATTGAGCCGGTTCCTTGTATTTTGCCGTCAAAGTTATGACACCATCGTTTTGACTTTTAGCAAGATTATTCAAAAACGCATGCATGTGCAGTTTTGAAACTTTGTATGGTTATTATTAGCGTCAAGAAGGACCGAATACAGTTTTCAGCGAACTTATACCTTGTCTCATTTAAGCGCTGCGATGTTTTTTTGGGTTTTCAAAAAACCGCGATAACTTGAAAACTATAAATATTTTCTTAAATCTAATTGGGGCACTAAGGGGCACACATTAAGAGCTACTCGTGTATGTTTATTCTACAGGGGCACATGCAATGGTTTTAGAGATATACGATTTATCAAAACGTTACTCCAGCAGGAAATGCAATATCTCGAAAACCTGAAGGGGCACAGATTTTATTTTTGGGGGCACATTTTGGCACACAAATAAGCTCTATGGCCATGCATAATTTTTCTCTCTCCGATCATTCGTTTAGAATTTTCCTGCTAGAAAAACGTTACCCCAGCAGGAATCGTTTTTTCCGTTTTTTTCCAAAACGACAGGGGGCACACATTTTTTGTGTGGGGGCACATTTACAGCAAATAAGGCACAAATTATACGTTCTACTCATATAACTCTAGGAGACACTTTCTTGCTGGGGTAACGTACACTTCTATTTTCGCTATAACAAAAAATAATAAAAATTTAATAAAGTAAAAAATTTAAGAGGGACAATAGAGGGACATACAATAAAATTAATATTTTGGAGAAAAAAAATACCCTAGCATGTAGGGTGTCATTGTCTAGAGCTCATCTAGTAGAGTACATAATAATATAGTTTTTGTTATTTTTAATCTTCAAAAATGAAGAAATACCTTAATAGTTGTCAGTCTTGGACCATTTGTGTACGAGCTCTATCGCATCGCAACGACTAAACAAGTTAGGAATTTAAAACTTTAAAAACGCCGATTCCTATGGTGTTTTATTTAAATATAGTGATTTTCTGCACCTGCAAAAAATAACTTTGTAATTCATAGTATCGTTATGAAATACAAATTTATCAATGCGATTTTTAAAATTTAAGATGAAAAATAATAATACTTATTCTTCGTTTAGTATTTTCATTTAACTGCTAAATATTGTACGGTGGTACGGAACCCTTCGTGTGCGAGGCCGGTTGGCCGGTTTTTACCAGATTACGGCGAAGCTCAAAGGGAGGGTATTGTTTTTTTTACAAATTTATAGCATCCTACTCAGGATGATATAAATTGATAAATTGACCTTACAAAGAGAATACAAAAGCGGGCGAAGCTAGCTAGAAACTTGTAACACCCTGAGAGTGAGCGAAGCGACCTCAAAATTGGGATCATTCTGGAGCGGGCTTGGTTAAGTTTCCATTGATTACAATGGAAACTCACTCAACCAACCAATACCGGTTTACTAATACTAAGTGCATGGAAGAATAAGCGAAATGAGCTCGGAAATTGGAGCATCCTGGTTCTGATAGGTTAGAATGAATGCAAGAGCTCGAGTTGTAGCCCGCGAAATTCAAATCTTCTTACGTTTTCTGCAATATGCAGGTCAGTGTGTCAGGTTGTATCTGATCAAAATATGCTTCCCGAGTCCTATAACAGCCATGCTATTCTGTAAACATCTCACCGTGAAAACTTGGGTGAGGTGAGCTGTCAATAATGTCAATCCCTGTAGAATGACAGCTCACTCCACGCTCACTTCACCTAAGTTTTCACGGTGAGATGGTTACAGAATAGCACGGCAGATTTGTATTTACAGAATTAAAATCATTAGAATAATTAATAGATCTCTCTAAGTTAGACTTGTTCCATATTGCCGAGGCTACATTGTCGCGAACTAAACTGCGCGGTCTCGCTCGCACACCGCTCGACGTCTCGCTGAGCAACAGAGCGCGCGAAGTAAGTTCCCGATAACGCGACAATGTAGCCCCAGAATAAGAGATTTGTTCTTACAGAACGAATCTATCTATATATTTCAGCCAATTTGCAGAAAACCTTAATGAATTATGCACCAAAACCTTTCTCATGAATCATTCCGTCCATTTGTGAAAACCGTTTGAAAATCCGTTCGGTAGTTTTTGAGTTTATCGCGTTCCGACAGACAGACGGGGCGGGGGACTTAATTTTATGATAATTACTAACTTTTGCCCGCGGTTTCGCCCGCGTGGATGTCGCAAAATATGCCACGGAAACGTACTACCGGGATTACATATCTAACAGCCGAGGAAAAGGTCATTGACTACTACCGCAGCGCCCGCGTAGCCGCGTGCCGCATAGCGTTAATCATTATCATTTTCTTACGCGTTGTGATACCTTTTAAACTATTCATTTAAATGATATTATGTCAAGGCATATTTTAATCCAAATTAAAAAAAAAAACATATTTTATTGGATAAGGATTAGTATAATGCCTACCGGTCAAAATAACTTCGGAAATATCAATGAAATTTTTATCAAATTCTGAAAGATAATAATGGTTACTGTGGGTCATCCTTAGAACCTTGCGGGCACCTCAAAGGGCGATAGCCCAGCGGGTGGCGCGGGCTCACCGCACGGTGAGCTTCGCCGGGGCATGCGCTCTGGCCAGCACCCCTCCTTGGGAACTCGAGGCGTGGGTGCTCGCCAGAGTTTATGAATGGAAGGCGGGGCGGAGGGCGTTAAGCCAACGCTTCGCCCCGGAAGAGCGGGAGGCCGCGATCGGGCCGGTCCTGCGAGACTGGCTCGAGCGGCCGCACGGGTTCCTCTCGTTCCGTCTGGTGCAGGTGCCGTCCGGACACGCTTGTTTCGGATCGTACCTGCATCGGATCGGACGGGAGGAGACACCGTCGTGCCACCACTGTGGCGCGGCGGAGGACACGGCGCAACACACTCTCGAGGTGTGCCCGTCGTGGTCCGAGCCGCGCCGTAGTCTCGTCGCGGCGATCGGGCTGGACCTCTCGCTCCCCGGCGTGGTTAACACCATGCTGAGGGACGAGGGGTCCTGGGTGGCAGTCGCCTCCTTCTGCGAGCACGTCATGTCCCAGAAGGAGGCGGCGGAGCGCGTGCGGGAGGACGATCCCGACGCGGCGCCGCTCCGAAGGCGGAGGAGGGGTCGAAGGAGACGTCAGTTCGACAGTCATCTCCGACTCCTCCTCCCAGGTGAGGCCAGCAGGCAACGGGTGCATGTGGGGCCCGCCAGCTAAGCGGGCATGCGCCGGGAGGGCTGTGGATGTAAAGGCTGAGCCGGTTTCCCATGGCCCTCCCATCACGGCGATGCGGGAGCACCGCTGAGTTTTAGTGGGTATACTGTATTTACACAGGAGTCCCACATACCCCGACTCGTCCCCCACGAGCCGGGGATGCGTAACGCATTTCTCAGCGATAAAAAAAAAAAAAAAAAAAAAAAAATACGTGTGGCACTCGAGGACTGCCGCGGTAAAGCTATTGCATAGCATATATTCAAAAATAAGAAGATAATATTGTTGATTTAAAATATTTTTTTTTAAAAATACCCCTATACCCCCCCCCCCTAAATCGCAGAATTTACACAACCGTCAATGACGTCTGCCCTCACGCGTCTGCCCGCGTTCGGGTCGCGCACTCGGCGATCACGCGTCATTGCCTATCCCGCCCCTCCACCCTCGTTCTGCGCGCCCGCCGTCGACTCATCGCAGGTCATTCTTATCGTTCTAACTTTTAAAATATTAGTCCAAATTACTTAGTGTAAAAGACAAATTTTATCTACATTAAATACCGAAAGCGATGAAGGTATTTATTTTGATACGAATTAACTAAATACTCTAAAATATGCAACTTAAAAAAAGTATTCAATTTAAATGTATTTATAGCTCACTATTTTGGCTATAATGGCTTCCACATAAAAGGTAGATATATGCTGTCGCGGACTTTTATTTAGAACTCTTTAAGACAAACAACCCCACAATACATTCTTTTCATGTAACTCCAGCGGTTTAGGCAGCGCACGCAAAGATAGATCTCAGAGGGCAGGATTTTTTCCGACTTACTGGATACTTATCGTTATATTATGGCTAAATCACATAAAATCTTTATAAATTGTAGCCTATGTGTTATTCTGATATATAAGCCACATTACTGTAAAGTTTCATTAAAATCCGTTCGGTAGTTTTTGCGTGAAAGAGTAACAAACATCCATCCATCCATCCTCACAAACTTTCGCGTCAGGTTTTTTTTTCGTTACGGAATTTCTACATTCGGTCGCCGCGCTCAGAGTCTCCGATAAAAGCTATGCAATAGCTTAAAAAAAAAAAAAAAAAAAGGTCATCCTTAGAAAATAGACATGCCAGCCATCGCGGACTTTTTTGTTGAACTTTTTAAGATGAACCATTCTGTAAAACATATTTTTATGTATCTTTTACGGTTTACGCGGCGCACGCCAGTAATGATCCCAGTCGGTATGATTTTTTCCAACATCTTCAACAATAATCATCATATTTCGCAATACTTGTCTCGGGGAAAGTGTGTGTTGTTTGTGTTTACCCAAAAACTAGCTTTAGGTCCTTTCCGCCCACCAAAACTGTTCCGATGGCCAACAAAGTCTCTCGGGGTAGACATCCTCGGGGTCAAATTAAAATGGAGTAGTCATTTAGACAATAAGCTAAACAGGGCCTGCATCACCTTCTGGCAGTGCAGGAAAATTATAGGTAGGAACTGGCTGGGGCCTATCTCCCAAAATCATACTATGGCTGTACACAGCAGTGATCCGTACCATGATCGCCTACGGGACCGTGGTAATCCCACGTAATCTATTCGATTTATGCCCTAATAGACCAGGGTAGAAGCCTTTAAAAATAATAAAAAGTGAAAAAAAATAATAGTAGGATGAAACCCATTAGAAAAGGAGGGGAATATTATAAAAATGAAAGGAAAAATAATTTACGGGCGATCTGAGGTCGGGAAGGGGATGGGGGTGAGTTTTTAAGGGTAAAAAACGGATTTTCTTGATTTCCGGCAAAACTAAAAGTCCTATCGAAAAAAGTCAAATGGCAAAGTTGTAGGTAATAAAAAGATCAAAAACTTTTGTATTTACACTTTTTTCACATAACCTCAAAAAGTATGTGAAAAATTCAAAAAACCAAGTTTTTGGTTTTTTATTTTTATCTTTTACAATTTTTTTTTTTTTTTAACGAAATTTGTCGAAAACTTACCTTTTTATGTCCCAAATACGCTGTAATTTATTTGATTAAAAATATTTATTTTTTCACCTTATTTTGAATTAATATCGAAAAAACACCCTTATTTTCAATCGAAAATTCACCCGTCAAAATATCAGCTTTTTTCAAAAAGTTGGTATGGTTTCTGTTCGTTGAAATCTCTACTTTCCGATGGTAAAAAAAAATATATGTTACTACAGTAAATCTTCTCAGAAAATGCAAAAAATAAAAAAAAACTAGAATTCGAAAAATTATTTTTAATTATTATAAATAATTTTGAGCTATTTATTAAAATTTACACTTTAATTACTCGAAAAACGTTAGATTACGTGTGACATTGATAACAAAAAAATTGCAAATAAAAATATACTACTATAATTAACAAACAAATAAGTTAATAAAATTAATATTTAATAAGACATCTACAATATTTGGAGAAAGTTGTCGAATCTTCTTTAAATTATATGCGTAGATGCCTATTTATAACTATTTTAAGATAAATTATATATACCTGAGTAGATATACCTGAGTGACCTACGAAAAATTGTAGCCCATCAAAAGGTATTTCGTGGAGAAGTGGGGAAGGGGCTAGGCGGGTCTGGGTCTTACTACATACATACCTACTATTATATACTATATATTTCGTAGCAGCTGTTACAACCGTTAGCCTAACCTAATATTGTAATGAATAACGTAATCAGAATCACATTACATTTATATTTATATATAATGAGATTTTCTATGACATAAATGTAATTAGCATTAAATAAATCAACTTTTTAATTGAAACAAATTGCAGCAATCACATTTTTTAGATGAAATTATTTATAATAATTTAAAAAAAACTTTCGAATTCAAGTTTTTTTTCATTTTTAGCATTTTCTGAGAGGATTTGCTGTAGTAACATATATTTTTTTTTTCACCATAGGTTTCTTCTTCAATATTGGAGCAATTTTCAGAACCATGACAGTTTGAACATAAATTTGTGCATTTTAAACCATGTTTTCGGCAACCACATTTTAAACAGTTATATCCAGTTTCACAGCTGCAGCAAATAGTTTTGAGCAATATTTCCGGAATTAATTGTTTTTGTGTAAATTTGTGTATTTTGAAATATTTTTTTTTTTCATGGGATTAACTAAATTTGTTTGTGCAAAATTAAGGAGATTTTTTTTTTTATCTTGTACTAAAATATCATTTAATTTCAATCTTTAGGTTATGTTACGTTAAGCATACTATTTTTTAAAGAAAATATTACGATTTTTATGTTTGAGTTGATTGATACAGATAAAAATAGAGATAGTATTTACCTTCCTATGCAGATTCGAAAAGTTTTTTTATTTTTTTAAGTAAACTTGTCACAATTATCTTCAAGAAACTCAGCGTGCACGTGTATTTTTATAAACGATGTTGTATACTGTACTGTATTTCGAATACTGGTTAGGCTAACGGTTGTAACAGCTGCTACGAAATATATAGTATATAATAGTAGGTATGTATGTAGTAAGACCCAGACCCGCCTAGCCCCTTCCCCACTTCTCCACGAAATACCTTTTGATGGGCTACAATTTTTCGTAGGTCACTCAGGTATATCTACTCAGGTATATATAATTTATCTTAAAATAGTTATAAATAGGCATCTACGCATATAATTTAAAGAAGATTCGACAACTTTCTCCAAATATTGTAGATGTCTTATTAAATATTAATTTTATTAATTTATTTGTTTGTTAATTATAGTAGTATATTTTTATTTGCAATTTTTTTGTTATCAATGTCACATGTAATCTAACGTTTTTCGAGTAATTAAAGTGTAAATTTTAATAAATAGCTCAAAATTATTTATAATAATGAAAAATAATTTTTCGAATTCTAGTTTTTTTTTATTTTTTGCATTTTTTGAGAAGATTTACTGTAGTAACATATATATTTTTTTTCACCATCGGAAAGTAGAGATTTCAACAAACAGAAACCATACCAACTTTTTGAAAAAATCTGATATTTTGACGGGTGTATTTTCGATTGAAAATTAGGGTGTTTTTTCGATATTAATTCAAAATAAGGTGAAAAAATAAATATTTTTAATCAAATAAATTACAGCGTATTTGGGACATAAAAAGGTAAGTTTTCACCAAATTTCGTTCAAAAAAAAAAAATTTTGTAAAAGATAAAAATAAAAAACCAAAAACTTGGTTTTTTGAATTTTTCACATACTTTTTGAGGTTATGTGAAAAAAGTGTAAATACAAAAGTTTTTGATCTTTTTATTACCTACAACTTTGCCATTTGACTTTTTTCGATAGGACTTTTAGTTTTGTCGGAAATCGAGAAACACCGTTTTTTACCCTTAAAAACTCACCCCCATCCCCTTCCCGACCTCAGATCGCCCGTAAATTATTTTTCCTTTCATTTTTATAATATTCCCCTCCTTTTCTAATGGGTTTCATCCTACTATTATTTTTTTTGGTTTTAAAAATTATCGACCCTGGTCTATAACACGTGTGACTCCGGATTTTTAATTAGTCTGTCTTTGATGTCTTGTTTATACCTTTTTAGTTGACTTTTTTGTCGTAGTTGGGTTTTATAACTTTTATTTTTAATTGTTTTTTTTTTAAATGTGCCTGTCCAGCCCTTCATTTGATACCCAACAAGGCAGAATTATAAATCTTTTTTGAGGGTTCCGTAGTAAAACAAGGAACCCTTATAGTTTCGCCATGTCCGTCTGTTTGTCTGTCCGCGGCTTAGCTCAGAGACTCATTGTACTTGAAAATTGCAATTGTGGTACAATAAAATCATAAAATATATTTTGTTTAGGGTTCCTCCCCTACGCGTAGTTGGGATGTATCTTTTTCTGCTCATCTATCCTATGGTGTGGAGTGTCGTTGGAAAGGTCGTTCAAAAATATTGTGAGTTTGTGCAAACCTTTATTGGAGTCAGGTATCCGTTTGCGAAATATTAAAGAGTGCTAATTTTTGTTAGTCAAGTGTCCCCCCCCCCTGCCAGCTAAATGGTTGGTTTTAGATATGAGAAAAAATTCACGGCTGTAGTTTATTTAATGAAATTAAAAGGAAAAGCATCACAGCTAAGTATGCTTTACAAGTTAACGAGTAATAATCGACCAACTTACATTTGCGGTTGCAAAAACATGTTCTCCCATACATTCCGTATGGGAGAACATGATTTTCAACTATAAAGTTAAGTTTCTTCTTGCGATAAATTCATCCCAACTACGGAACCCTTCATTGTGCGTGGTCCGACACGCACTTGGCCAGTTTTGTTTATGATTATAGAGGGCGCAATATTGAATTTAATGTGACGTCAGAGCCTACAACCACAGCGGATGATCAAGACGCCTCCAACGATACCTCATTTGTCAAAGTATGACCAGAAGTTTAAAAGTTATGAGGTAACAGAAGAACATACATACTGGTCAAGGTCAAAATCATAACTCTTCTTTTTGCTTCGACGTGATCGATCGGCGTTCGCCGGAGCGCGGGTAGACTCGACTCATTGAAGTCATTGACATACACACAAGCGATGTGAACCCTTGGACTAAAATGCCGACGGCAGCGGCATCGGCATGGGTAATAATGAGGTAATTTTTATTTCAGTAACCGGTATTAATACTGGTTAGTATACTGGTAAAGTAACCTTTAAAATATGTGTAAAAAAAAGTTGTAACCGAAAAAATACCCATATTGATCATACCGGTTTCGGTCCCTGGCTTGTATGCACAATATTGAGATATTTAGCATGCTATTTTAAGACCATAGACTTGTTATACTGCATGAAATTTTTTACCGTCTCGAGAATAATATGGTGTGTTGAGTAAATGGAACAGAAGCCATACCCGGGAATATTTGCTTAGTACCATTGAGATACAAAAGTTCCAAATATCCTTAAAAAAACATGAAAACTATCCATCATATATCATGATAAATTCCGCGCATCTAGTAGGGTGCGTATGAGGGTAGGGTTCTTTTTTTATTTTCTATTTTTAATGTTCTGGAATGAAAAGTTCACTTTATATGCTTGGTATTTATCGATAAATCAATTTCATTCTAGGTTATTGAAAAAAATTAAAACATTAAAATTTCTATGCCTTCTGGCTTCTACTCCGTTCACCTATTATACCCTATTTTTTTCGAGATGGTAAAAAAAGTCATGCGGTATATTTTCCTGTGATCAAAATTTTTGGCTCAGTAGGTTTGGAGATACAGGAAATGGTAAATTTACATGTCCCTGTTTGGGTCACAGAAATTCATGTGTACCAAATTTCAACTAAATTGGTTCAGTAGATTCAGAAGATTCGGCTGGCTTCGACTGTGACAGACGGACAGACAGACAGCTAGCCATCCAGACAGACAGACAGACGAGTGATCCTATATGGGTTCAGTTTTTTCATTTGTTGTATGGAACCCTAAAAATTGGTAAAAGAAAATAAGTGGGGTAACGTTGTTCTGATAAAATCACCTGTCAGTTGAATAAATTACCCAACTACACTGGACGCCAACTCGTACAGCTGCTTAGCGGCGGGGATGCGCTGCAGCGCGCGGCCCATGCCCACCTGCTGCGCGCCCTGCCCCGGGAACAAGAGCACCGTGGTGTCGCACGGTTCCACGCGCGACGAGTGTCGCTGTGCCTGGTCGCCTCGCGCCTGCACGCGCGCCGCGTACGGCTGCGTCGCCCAGCGCAGCTCGTGTTCCGCCGCCTCCGTCGAGGCTTCGCCGAACGAACTGGCATCATCTAACAGACGGCGGAGCGGAGTTTCGTTTTTTGCGCCATTTGCTTGTGACCCCTTAGAACGTGATCTCGCTAACACCCGCGGCGAGCAGACATCACAGAACACCCGAGTGATACGCTGCATTGATCTAAAATCTAAACACCTATAATTTCTTCAACAGTAATGTAAAATTAGAGGTTGGTATGGAATAAGTGTCACTCAGTCATCGATTTACATCGACAGTCAATGCATGTGCAATACATTGGTTTTATTTAGCAAATGGTGTAAACCCACAATTACTTGTACGAATTAATAATAAAGTTAACGGTAAGAAAATAAAGCTTTTATCTGATTTTTATACTTACTCAAAAGATTACACAGTTATAAGAAGAAACGTATTGTCAAAAAAAAAATGAGTTACAAATTTATTTGAGATTGAGGTTATTTAGATGTTGTTTACACATTTTTGACCAATGACTGGTACCACAGACTGATACAGGATACTCAGATACTAATTACGCACTGACAGTGACAAGTTGTCACTGCCAAGGACTACTGAGGCTGCGTTCCGAGTTATGCTGTAATCCATTTGAGCGTGCTAATACCCGTATCGAATAAGCGTGAGCGCTATAACGATGTGCCGTGAATCGTCATAGATGACTTCATGACATGCGCCATCTTGCAACAATGCCGACCAACCCTTTATCACCGTGAGCGCTCTCAAAAATTACACTAGTGGTGTTTTGTTTTGTGTCGCATCAAATCTTTAAACTAACGTCTCTTTTCGAAATTGTGCTTCTGGCTACCATTCGCCATATAACCAAAGAAGAATAAGTTTGTGGTATATACACAAAGAAATATCTTATAACGGCACAACATCAAATTCAAAATTAATTATTAATATTCTAGTTCGCTAGTTAGCCACATTTCTTATTTCAGTAATATTGCCGAATTAATCAAAACAGGTCAATTTTTGTCAGCTGTTTGCGACGCTGCCAACTTTTAGGATAAACGCTAAAACACAATAGTTAGAGTACTAACTATTGTGTTTCTGTATAATTCTGAACACAAAATAAATTTAACGAACGATAAAAATTTGTGCGACTTGGAAAGTGACTCATTATTAGATGAGTTGAAGGAGATTTTGAGGAGCTGCTAAAATGGGCTTTAGATGCGGCTGCAAACTATAAAGCTGGTCAAAATAAAATTGAAAATTAATAATAATAATAAAATCGCTGGGTACCCGGTAATTTGTATTCGTAACCGTGGTCGCCTGCGTTTTTGCATCTGTACTAAGTTCAAAGCAGGTACTTACTAACTCCATGCAAGATAAACTGACTGATTAGTCCGCCACCGCCTCTGTCTGAACCATACTTATAGAGGTTCCGGGTGTGTGAGGCTGACTTTACAGCTCATTCAACTAGTATGATATTGTTATCTGTGTTCAATTTACTTGCTTGATTCATTTTCTCAATTCTCAGCTCACACTTTCATCAACCATTAAAATTTTTAGCCAATCCATCTCTCATCCATCCATCCAGTATCTCTCGACATTTTATCTTTATTTCGGTTAGATTATTATTTTGTGGTATTTGATGACATAGGTGCTAAAGACCGAACAATACATTACTGTTTTGGTGAAGACACGGTTATTTATTGGAATCGTTAGAAAGTTTGAGGTACGATAGCTTTCAATATGGTATTTTTTGGCATTGTTACTGCACATATTAATTTATCATAAAGTCTAATTTAGTAGGTACTAAAATCTTCGCAATCTTCTTTTAACTTTTCGACTAACTATTATTGGTATTCCAATAACATCTAGCTCAATACCCTTCCTTTTTACGTGGAAGTTGCTAAAGTAACCTTTATAAAATCAAAGATATAATTTTTATCATGTCCACATATACAATGTTAATGATAATGAATGAACAATACTCGTTAGTTATCATATTCTGGCTAATCTATAAAATACATTATTATTCTGTTACAGGTGTCCAGTTCAGTGTTTGAATGCTCATAATAGTCAATTATTTTATTTATTTATAGTAATACAACGGCTGCTTTATTTTCAGGGTTGAAGGATGGCACGTGGGCAGCAGAAACTTCAATCACAAGCAAAAGCTGCAGAGAAACAGTCCAAAATGAAGAAACAGCAAGGCCATAGTGCCAATGACCAGAAGAAAGCTGCACAGAAAGCCCTCGTCCATGTGTGTGCTGTCTGTAAGGTAAACATTTGTTGTATTCATTTAACACAATAATCAAATTTAATTATAAACAAAAATTGTTGAAACCATTCAACAATTATTTGTTATATTAAATTATAGTTTATAAGAGCGTTTATCAAAGTTGACAATGTCACAAATAGCTGTCAAATATTTACCTGTTAAGAAATATGGCTTAACTAGTGAACTAGAATATTAAGTAATAATGAATTGCAATTATAACACTGAGTTTGATGTTGTAACCGTTTTAGATGTAAAAATGCATTAATTTGGAAAGCTTTTTTTACATGTTAAACTAAATATTCAGTGTTAATATATTAATTATTATTGCATTTCATTATTCGAGGGAGTAGCAATAGCATCCCGAAAGTTGTGGCTGAGGCAGTACCGGATTAACCACGTAGCAAAAGAAGCAATTGCTACGGGCCCCGGGCAAATAGGGGCCCCGCGTATCCAAACCCTCCGCCTGAGCGTAATTTTTTTAATGAAACTTATTAAAACGTGCTTATATAGAATTTACTTGATGTCAAAAAAACGTGAAACGTTACTTCTTTTCCGACTAAGACAATCCACGTCAGACAATCGGTAACCGATTATTTCGTTGGCGAAAATAAAACGCAGAATTTCATACGGTAAACGCACAAGTTCTACAAAGAGTCGCTCGTATAAATGTACTTATAGAATTTGAATCGGCGCAATAATCCGCTCTACAAAAAGTCTAACGTATGTGAGCACCCTTACTCGCCACTCAGTGTGTAGGTATACCAAATGCTACAGACCACGCGTTCTGAGGGGAGCGCGCTTGGACACAAGGTCCAATGAAATATTATGTAAGAAATGTCAAATCAAATCAAACCTCCAATGCGCGGTACACAAAAAAAAATTCTAGCTCGCTTCGCTCGCTCTTGAATCCTAGTTTCTCTACAGCTTTTCTGCATACGCCAACAAAGCACTATCATGTCTGTATTTATTGTCAAAAGAAAAGAGGTGCTTAGAAATGTCGAGCTCGCTGCGCTCGCTCTTGCATCTTTTCTTGCAAGTTTCTATTTTCATTCATAAAGTTTTTTGAATAAGTTATTTCAATAGAAATGGTGAATAGGTCACCTAACCCTACGGAGGTTAAAAAAAAAATCGACATTGCTTCGCCCACTCTTGCATCTTAGTTTCTCTTCCTTCATAAACTTTTCTACATTAGTCGACAAAGTAACTCCTATTTCAGTATAAATGGTCAATAGGAAGCCTAAACTAACCGAGGTGCAAAAAAATTTCAATCGAGGCTCTCTTATAAGAATTACTATTAAATCACTGCCAGCACCAGCTATTCAAAAAATGAACCATAAAGGTTTTAAAAAAGTACCTACTACAGTTAGCATTGTTTGAAAAAGTCATTAGGTTGAAGTACCTACTTGACTGTTTAGACACAGGAACAGAACGTACTTGTCTAGAAACATTGATTTGACTAGTTTATCTCATAAACTTAAATCTACCAAGTTCTACCACAGGGGGAGGGGGCGCCTATATAGGTAGAATTTGCTACAGGCCCCGCGCTGGCTTAATCCGGCACTGGGCTGAGGACATCTCATGCGGAATTATTTGTCCGCATGAAATGCCTCGTAAGTACAAGACTCACTAACTAGTCTGCTATTCTTAAATTTGTTACTAATCCTAATGTAATGTTGTAGTATCTAAGGTGTGTACTAACAAAAATACCTAGTTCCTATGTTGTCTCAAATAAAACTATTTATTTATTTACTGGCTTTTGTCCGCGGCTTCGTCCGCATGAGTGTCGCAAAATATTCCATGGGAACATAGTACCTGGATTCCATACACCTTATAGCCGAGGAAAAGGTCATTGAGTCCTACCGCTGCGCCCGCGTAGCCGTCAAACATAATTATTTTGTTACGCGTTACACATTCCAAATTGAATGTATGATATCTTTTAAACTATTCATTTAAATGGTATGATGTCAAGGTATATTTTAATCTAAATTAAATGTCAAATTTATATAACATATTTTATTTTATTGGATAAGGATTAATAGGTGCCGATTCTCTTGTACACAGAACTAAACTAAAATTCCTTACTTTTGGCTATGAGAATCTTAGAGCTATTCTGAGTTTTAGGGGTTTATGAGTGTTATAAAGGGTGTAAATTTTAATTATTTTTGCGATAGGACGCACCATTTTCGAGATGTAAGCAAATGAAAAAATAAATACAGTAGGTCCTGTTGTTGCATGTGGAGTCGAGATGTTGGTGTGAATTTTAGTTCATGACAAACTTATTTTATACCACACCTTTTTAATCGCGATTAAAAATTGTCAGGTTTAGTCTAGTTTGGTTTTTTACAATCAAAATTTTAGGTGAAAAACGAACACCCCGACACCGAACTAAACTAACTAAACTATCACTAAAATTTCTTACTTTTGGCTATGAGAATCTAAAGAGCTATTCAGCAAATAAAATTCTCTAAATTAAAAAATAATTTTGACACGACTAAAATCGAATTTGAGAATCGCGAATCCACGTGGTACCCGTAGTTTGCCATAGCCCGTGATTTTTTTTAGAGCCGGAGGCGCGCAATGGTTGCAGCCTCGACGTGTTTTATATGGAATATTTCACTTTTTGTATGGAAAATATGAAAAAATATTACCAACATGTTGAGTTTTAGTAGTTTTATAAAGGGTCGAAATTTTCATTATTTTTGCGATAGGACGCACCATTTTCGAGATATAAGCAAAAGAAAAAATAAATACAGTACTGTTTTTGCACATGAGATGTTGGTGTGAATTATAGTTCATGACAACTTATTTTAACCCACACCTTTTTAATCGCGATTAAAAATTGTTAGGTTTAGTCTGGTTTGGTTTTTACAATCAAAATTTTATGTGAAAAACGTATAATTCAGAATAGCAAAATTGCCATTTTCACTAAACTAAAAACTCAGTAGGTACTATCTTAGTGCTGTCAAACTAAAATATAGTTAAGTTGTGTCACTTTAGTCTATGAATGGGAAATCGTCGTTTGACAGGAATAAACTAAATTTTAGTGATTTTTAGTCTGTTAGAGGCATTTGTGACAAGAGAATCGGCACCAATACCGGTCAAAATTGCTTCGGAAATAACCATGAAATTTTTATCAAATTCTGAAAGACCATAACGTTTACTGTGGGTCAACCTTAGAAGATAGACATATGCCGCGCCCCACTCCGGTCCGCTCCGTACTAAAGTACAGCTTAAGCTTGTACTACACTACTCGCTAAGTTTATCGAACTTAAGCGAATATAGAGTGTAGAAAGGCACTTCGGTTCGTGCAACCTCCGCTCGCCTCGGGCGACTTCCAATCACGTTTTTTCGCCCGAGTCAATGGACTCTAAGCATCCTGTAGTTCTTCGCACGAATGTGTAGTCACGTACTTCGGACTTCAGACTTCAACTCGTCGAAGCAACTTCGCGAGTTGTGTAGTGGCTGTTTTGCAGTAATGGCAGAGTGGGGCGCGTCTTCATGGATGGCACTACCTATAATCAGGTGAGGATTGTGGCGGAGAAAGGCTCATCACGTAATCCTCACCAAGACATCTTTATATCTCTGGAATCCCTTAATGAGTATTTTTGAGATTTGGCATAGCGGTACGACTATTTCTTGACGTTTTGATTACTTGATTTTTTGGAATTTAAATCAAGTCGATACTCACAGCTATTTGCTTGCACTGAGGTGAGGATTGTGTGAAAGACGTTCACACCACAATCCTCACCAACTTATAGTTATAACTTCGGAATCATTATGCGGTATTTTTTTTTACCTTGATGACTATTTATTGAAAACAATTTGGCGATCACAATTTTTTTTTTAATGAGGTTTTCAAAGGTGAGGATTGTGTGGTGAAAGACACTTTAGTTCGCCCAGTGTGCGCGTTACGCACTAGTAGCTTAAGCTGACCAAACTATCGGCTGATGCAAAGTCTAGTTTGTGGGGGCTATAACTGTTGGAGTGAGCTTTGGCTCACTGAGATAATCACCTACATAATAGCAGTCTCATGTTAAGGTCTAATAAAAAAAGTGTTTTATGCACACTTTTTTAAATTAATAAATTATAATACTGAAGCAGGATATGTAATTTGGTTTCAGGCGCAGATGCCTGACCCTAAGACCTACAAACAACATTTTGAAAACAAGCATCCTAAGAATGACCTACCAGAAGATTTGAAAGCTATCTAACATTTGCAACTTTGCTGTAGATTTAACATTTATTTAACTTTTAAGAATTGTAAAATATCTTCATATTAAAACTGCATTTGTTTATTTCAATAGGTTTGATGCTATGTTTTTTATGAACTAAATGAAATGAGCATATGAACTAGCATGTTTTTTCTGGTATCATGTTGTAGTCCATTGTTGGGAGTACTTACATACTTGAGGAGCGTGACACAAGTGTTCACTGTGCTAGTGAGAGCACAAGCGGCTGTGTAACGGCCCGCGCCGCAACACGGAACTATTGTTTCTTTATTACTTCTATATTTTGGTAATCATGACTGTTAAAAAAAAAAAAAAAATGTAACTATCAAAATATCGGGTGTTGTTGCTGAAAGTATACAGCATATTATATTGATAAGTCTTAGTGATAGTAATCTTTAACCTGCAAGGTTTAGCTAAACATAGAAATAATTTATACTTGATAAAATAATTACACTATTAAAAAAGTGAATCATATAAGCATTTTTGTGAAATAATGATGGTATGAAATATATTTACTTAGTTAACTTATTAAAAAAAAAACGGCCAAGTGTGAATCGAACTCGCACACGAAGGGTTCCGTACCACTGTACAATATTTAGCAAAACACGCCGAAAAAAAAAATACGTTTCTTGTATGGGGAATTAAAATGTATGCATGTACAGAGCCTGAACATAAACATGGTCTATTTAGAAATGCTTTTAATGATTGTGCTACTTAACAACCTCATAAAAAGAAAATGTAGGTACCTACTTACAGTACAAACACAAGCTGTAAGTGTTGTAACTAGTCGCTACACAGAGTGGCGATTAGGTTATCACATTAAATGGTACAGCGTTTATTGCAAGTTGTTATCAGTCCGTTAAAATAAGAAAATTTAAAAAAACCTAATAATTGATAACTGAATTTTTCAAACAAACTAAATAGCGTAAAATTTGGCAAGAAATAAATCACCCTTGATACTAGTAGTTTACTGACCTGTAAAAGCGGCAACGCCGCGGCGGCGGCGGCGGGTGTCCGTTACCCAGGCCAGATGTTGTCGAAAATGGTCATTTGAATCTTATAGATAATTAGTTGTGCGGCTTCTGTAAATGTTGCGCACATTTTTAAATTTGTTGCGCTTATAGTTTTTTAATTATTTCACAAAAACATTTCCTGCTGGCGTAACGTTACCGCAGCCAGACCTTTTTCTTTCTAATGGGAATATTTAAATAAATACTAGCTATAGAATTAGTTGTCTAGATGAAGTAAATGTTGTGCCTTATTTTGTATTTGTTCTTTCATCGGTTGCGAAGTTATTCGAGATTTTGCTGGGGTAACGTTTTTGGTTTTGCTAGATCTTTGAAACGGTTAAGCAGATTCTTATCATATTTTGTACAAGACTTCTTAGGGATTAGTTTAAATTTGTTCTGCAATAAAAATACCAAAAAAATGCATAGCTTAAAGGTTATTTCATTAAATAGAAAAACACTTCAATCGGTCCCAGCACTCTCAATAAGAGGTCTAAAGACTTACTTTAAACGTTATTTTAAAGCTTGTAACTGCCTTCAAATGTATGTGAAGTTTCATTAGTATCCTGTAAGTATTTAAAAAGATATGATGATATTCAGTTCTTCACGAGCACGGTCTTGATGCGCGCGGTGTTATTTGGCCACTGGATTGGATATATGAACTGAATGTTATGTCAATTATTAGTTGTTTAGTTCAGTTGTATATCAGTAAAATTTCAGCGTAGTACATTGGATAATTAATGAGATAATACGATTAAAGTCATTAGGAAGTGAATGATCGAGGTAACCCGACCAAGTTTAGGTGGTTACGAAAAAGCGAAAACTCGGAACATTATGGTACCTTCTAAAATATGTAGGATAGTGTTACAAATTTAGTACAGACATGTACACAAGTTTTAAAAAAAACTACATGTTTATTAAAGAATTTTTATTAACAGGTAAAATAATCATTTCAATTGAACTTTTAAAGTATTAATAAACTTATACTTAAAAATAATCACAGATTAAAATTACAGATAGTAATTTTGCTATTTTGAAATTTTCTATTACCTTTTATTATAGATGTTTAGTGCGTTATGAAAACAATGGATTTATTCCCTTTACGTCGAGTCCCGTTATATCGAGCCTGGAAGTCTATTGTTCTCCAAAGTATTGATATTTTACGCTTTCTATTACCTTTATGTCGAGTTTGGTGAACAGGTACAGTCAGAGATGTAAATTAAAATAATTTGAACGTGGGGTCTTTTCGGCTTTGGATTTCGATTAATAACTATACTTTATAACGATTATATTATTCGAAATTTATTAGGTAGGTACTACTTACCTATATATTTAGAACCATAAATTGAAAACATGTGCATTGTATCATTACGTATTTATGTATTTTTATACTGTGTTTTATGTATTTTGATTGTTTATATTTTGATATGTAGGTAGGTACTAACGTAATAGTTACATTTGCATTATTAAGTTCATTTATAATAAATGAACTTAATATTTTAAAAGATAGGTACTTTTTCATCATGCACATAATTTCGAATATTAAAAAAAATACACTGAAATTATGACATACTTTGATGGTTAATTAAAAATATAATCGTACATAGTACTGTAAGGTTAAAGTCATTAGTTATTTTTAAATTCTTTTTTGTGTAAAAATTGATTCTAAATTATGTGCGTGTATACATTTCATTGGACGTGACTGTACTTCTAAAATATGATATTATTAAACTCGACATAAAGGTAATAAAAGCGTGGTAAATAAACTCGACATAAAGGGAATAGAAACGGGACAGAAAACTACTCGACATAGGGGTAATAGAAGCGAGACAAGGTTTTCGGCTCGACTTAACGGGACTCGACATAAAGGGAATAAATCAAACAATGAATTACCCCTTCACCCCACCCCTCCCGCGTCCCACCGAACGACATGTTATATCGGTGATTTTTGATAAGTATGTGCAACTGGAAGATAATAATAATGTTTTCATAGTACAGATATTATTATATTATTATGTATTTAACAGTGTACGCGTCTGTACCGAAATTGTAAGGTGTATTATACTGAACATTTCAAAAGATAGCATAATGTTCTGAGTTTTCGCTTTTTCGTAACCACCTAAACTTGGTCGGGTTACCTCGATCATTCACTTCCTAATGACTTTAATCGTATTATCTCATTAATAATCCAATGTACTACGCTGAAATTTTACTGATATACAACTGAACTAAACAACTAATAATTGACATAACATTCAGTTCATATATCCAATCCAGTGGCCAAATAACACCGCGCGCATAAAGACCGTGCTCGTGAAGAACTGAATATCATCATATCTTTTTAAATACTTACAGGATACTAATGAAACTTCACATACATTTGAAGTCAGTTACAAGCTTAAAATAACGTTTAAAGTAAGTCTTTAGACCTCTTATTGAGAGTGCTGGGACCGATTGAAGTGTTTTTCTATTTAATGAAATAACCTTTAAGCTATGCATTTTTTTGGTATTATTATTGCAGAACAAATTTAAACTAATCCCTAAAAAGTCTTGTACAAAATATGATAAGAATCTGCTTAACCGTTTCAAAGATCTAGCAAAACCAAAAACGTTACCCCAGCAAAATCTCGAATAACTTCGCAACCGATGAAAGAACAAATACAAAATAAGGCACAACATTTACTTCATCTAGACAACTAATTCTATAGCAAGTATTTATTTAAATATTCCCATTAGAAAGAAAAAGGTCTGGCTGCGGTAACGTTACGCCAGCAGGAAATGTTTTTGTGAAATAATTAAAAAACTATAAGCGCAACAAATTTAAAAATGTGCGCAACATTTACAGAAGCCGCACAACTAATTATCTATAAGATTCAAATGACCATTTTCGACAACATCTGGCCTGGGTAACGGACACGGCGGCGGCGCACTATGGGCCAGAACCGTGCGTACCGTCTCAAAAATCTGTAACTTTTTTGTAACCAAAATACCAATAATGACACATTTATTGTCAAATGTTTAATTTATAATATTTAAAAAAATAAAATAAAAATGTATTTTTTTAATATTAAACCATAGTTTGTTTAACTTATTGAATTATAATTTTACATTTTTATGATATTAAACCTATTTTATGTTATTTTATATTACATATAAATCTTACATTTAAATAAATGACAAATATGATATAATAATCCACTCCAAAAATATAGTTTACAGTTAATGTACGTAATTACTTCTGTTTAAATATCTAAGAGGTTCTTAGCGTCGTCTAACTGATATTTGATATATAAGGATCGTAAATAGAAGACCACGAAATACGTCTTGATTTGTTGCGGACATTTTCTAGCGTGATGCAAGAATTTTTTGTAATCTTTATTACGAGATTCTTGGGCATCCTCAGATAAATTACCAATGGCATATATTATGTTACATAGTTGTACGGCTGCGCGAGTATATTCACAAAAAAAATCTGGATTTACAGCAATACCGGATGAAAAAGTTTGAAGAATAACATAGAACCTTTTAATAAGTTCCTCGTCAAGTCCTGTAATTTCTGAAGCACAATAAATTGTAGTTCTCAAATAAACGCCGAGCCGTGCTGTTTCCACTTCCTTGTCGGGGCTTATCTACGTGCAATCCCATTCGGCTTCGAAACAAACTTTGTACAAGGTTTTACTTGTCTTCTTTACTTTTTTTATCTTCCGGAGTTCTCGCAGCCCGTTTTAAATGAAAGGTTATATGAAAAATTTAAAATTGAACTCCATGCACCTGATCCACGCGTGCAACGTAGACAAACCGTATTCGTAAGCATTTATATTATCTGGCTTTGATTCAATCTTCTCCAAATTATTCATTTCGCTTGGTTTAGCCCCCCCCCACACACTGTACTCACAGCTCCAGAACTTGTGTAACTTTTCCATCCACCATAGTTAGAAATAGGTCGTGACTTATTTCAATTACCTGCTCCTCCTTATGTATCTTTGAAGTTTGCAAATTATTAATTTGACCCCGAATATCACCAACCACTGACCGGGTTTTCTCGGGCGTTTCTTTTGCAAGTTCCATCAGGATTGGTCGGCTTTATTGATACCAAAGACGCTATAAATAAGTTTGCATCTGAGACTAAGTCACTCTCATCTGTTAAAACTTGTTTGTATTCACTTTGCCCCGATGAACCATCACATCCCCACTTGGTAAACAATTTAAGAGATCTTGTTGGGTTGTAAACATTTTCAATCTTTAAGATGCGAGCAGAAGTGTGATCCAGCAAATCTTGTAGATTTACTTTAGCACTCTTATATCGGTTATTTGAATGCTGGATGGTGGAGGATAACACAGTTTTTTGGCGTTCGTCCACATATTATACGATGGCAATATGTCGGAAGTTTTTGTTAATCAGACTTGCTCGAAGTAATCCGTATTGTGATTTCGAAAGATCTAAATCTGCAAATATACTTAAAGCTTCATCCACCGTAAAATCTGGTCCATTGCAACTTTCATTCAATAATTTTTCCTTCATGATCCTTTTTTCATTTCTATCACAATTCCGCATCATTGAAACAACAGTAGCTTCTTCGAATTCTCCTTCAGACCGCAATCCCTGAACGTATGCATTATGTATATACTCGAGTCCATATTCTTGTACCAACTCCATATTCTTCCTTTTTTCGATTTCTCTGATAGATTTTCATAAGACTTTGGCGGACGTCTGCATTCTCCAGATGTTGTAGTGTAATATCCATCGGTGCTTCTTCGAATTGTACCTTAAATTCACCGTCTAACCACGATGTATTTTTATTAAAGAAACGTCCTTTAGTTCGGTTAGATTTGGTCCACCGATCGTTAAACGCTGTTATAAGCCATTTTTGAATACGTTTCACAACTAATTCACTTTTATCAGACGACAAAATATGGTGGTGTTCTTCTAAGTATTTTTGAATATCTTTTGATTTTGTTCCATGATCAATGAAAAATTCGCATAATACTCGTCGAGGCACAACAAATTCACTCATTTTGTTTTTACTTCTAACTACTACTTTTTTTACCGAGGTTGGTGAAGACTATAAATTATGTCAAAGCACACTAAAGAACTGGTAAATGACAACGTAAATCAAATAACTTTTATACTGAAATTTCGTGTGAAAAAATATTATTATCTAGTGTCATTAACACGTTCCTAACCATTATCTATGAAGGTGGTTAGTAGTACTGATATAATGTACAATAACAACTTTACAACCCGGGCGCAATAACTTGACACCTGGCTCGAAACTCGACTCCTGGCTCGAGGGGAGTCGAGTTTCGAGCCAGGTGTCAAGTTATTGCGCCCGGGATATAACTACCATTTCCTCCCTTTTCCTTCACCGCGATAGAGAAATACATAAACTACATGAGAAACATGTAATTCACATAGTGATGACAAAACATGAACCACATCTGACCGAACGATAAAAAAAAATTAATACATTACCCAATATTCCCACCTTACCTAAAATATCCAAAAATCTTATCAATCACAACTAAAGTAATTTTTGGTATAATCAGGCATTTTTCGTTTCATTTCAAGGGCATTTTTTTTCAAAACTCTATGTGAAGTCCTGAAATAAAAATTCCATACCTCCCCAGTTTTCACATAATAGTCCACTTAAATATTTTTTTTAAATAGAGTACTTTATAACCATTCTAACCATATATCACACTTACAAATGTGCTGTGAAAATAATGAAAATATGACCATGTGAACTGGTGGAATTGTGTTCTACATAATTGACATAATTTTGAGCGTCAACTTGCAAGCCTTAGTCTAATGGTAAAAATGAGAAACAGTATATTTTAACTGCTATATAATATGCATTGGACATTCAGTTAGACATGTGCATTAACAAAATATTCAATATAGAACATTATGAAAACATATTTTTGAGACGGTACGCACGGTTCTGGCCCATAGTGCGGCGGCGCGGGCGGCTTGGCGGCACACACTTCAAGCGAGTGGCACTAGTGAGAGGTAGTTACTTGCACATAGGCCCTAACACGCGCGGGGCGTTGGTAACAACAATTCAACACAAACTTTATGGTATTATTACCAAGTAATCACAAATTAAGTTTAAAATCCTCCACTTTAATGTTCAATTTATGCAATTTAAATTTTAAAATTTTCGAAATGTCCGCCGTGCACCCGAATGCATAATCGATATTATTACGGACCCTTCTAAGTAGGCCACCATTCGCGGCAAAATTATTTAAGTTGTGGAAAGTCCGAATTATTCTTATTTTTTAAATATTCCACAGTCGTCACTTCAGTAGCGTACACCTCATTTTTTACGTCCCCCATAAAAAAAAAAAACCAATGGTGTTAGGTCCGGTGACCGTGCTAGCCACCGAGTAGGTCCGTATCGGCCAATCCACCGCTCTTCGAACATTTCAGTGAGGCGCTGCCTTGCAGCCACAACTGAATCAGCTGCTACCATACCATGTCAAGCTGGTACCAAACCTGGCCATTTGCATCCAACGGTAGTTCATTAATGTAATCCGACACTTGACCGTCAAGCAGTTCCACAAACTTAGGCCCATTAAGGTTGCCATTGATAAACACCGGACCAAGTATGTTCTCCGTGTATTGCAGCCCAAACATTCACGGCAAATCGGTATTGGTGAGCGGACTCTCGGATCAGGTGCGGATTTTCTCGACTCCAGTATCGTAGATTCTGTCGATTCCATATCCCGTTGCGCGTGAATGTACTCTCGTCTGTCCACATTATGTTGAACAAAAACTTGGTGAGTCATTTTGTACTTTGCCCAGTAGCCACAGGCAGTAGGCTTCCCGGACTGGTTTATCTCTTCCTAATAAAGCCTGCACCTTTTGGTATTTGAATGGCCGTTGCTTGTCTCTTTTTAAAATGTTTTGTACAGTCGTGTGGTGTACTCGAAATAGGCGAGCTGCTCTACGAAGACTTGCAGTTGGATTACTAGCGAAATAATGAAGTATTTGCTCTTCCTGACCCACGGCTACTCGCAGAGGAATTTCAACCTGACGTGGCACCAAAGATTGGTTATCTTATCACGTAATCTTTGGACTGCCCGTGTAAAAATCCGTGAATCTGTAGGACACACGTGTGGTATTACTCTCTCGGTATGTTCGTAGCGCCAGTGCTGCGTTTTGATAGCATTCTCCATAAATCAAAATCATATCGGAGTATTCCGATGACGTGAAATTGATACGAGGCATCTTGAGAACACAACACAAAAAGAAACAATAAAAGCGTCTTAATTCGCATGAACTGTCACACCACTTTCTATAGGTTACCTACAACAAATTTTACTGTTGTAAAAACGTGTCCTATCACAAATAAAAACAAGATAAAACAGTAAAAGCGTCCAATCTCGCACGAACTGCCACAACACTTAACTAATCTACAACTAATAATAACGTATCCTATTCCTATTACAAACAAAACAAGAAACTTAACAAAACGTCCTAAAAACAATAACAACAATAAAAATACGCAGAGCGCGTGTGCGAAATTGCGAATTGGCAACTCGTAGTCGTGAACTATCCTCAAAGACACCGGCGCGGGGACTAAGTCACAATAGCACACGCCGCCGGAAAAATACGAAATTTGCACCCCCCACCCCGTCCATTTCGCGCGTAGAGCTAGATTATGCCTTAAATTGTTAGCAGTAAGAACATTTATCGCAGATTTCGTTCATTTCCCCGCTGAGATCCCTTATCTTTTAATTTTGCGCATAGAGAACGCCTTAAATTATTAACCGACTTTTTCGCTTGGTTTGCTTACGTTTTTTTGTAATTGTTAGTAATTCCAAGTAATTCGGAATGGCATCGTTTGAACTATCTTCGCCGGCCATGCATGGGTCTTTGACCTACTAGTATTGGTCAGATGATTTTCTTTACGTTATACATGATGTTGTTAAATACTAAAACGAAAAAGGGGTCCCACGGCTACAATGTTAATTTAAATTTATTTATTTATTTGTGTATGCTTAAAATACGTCATGTAGAATATGTGGTTTGAATTAATGTGATAACCTAATCGCCACGCTGCTGTATAATACGGATGTAAATTAGTAGGTACCTACGTAGGTACTTATTAGAATGGTTGATCCAGCTCTCCATGTCACCTAATTAGTATTCTCACAATTTTAACAGTCTACCTGTTATGGTTCATGAGATACAGCTAGCCGATAGACAGACGGATGGACAGCGGAGGCTTAGTAACAGGCAAGAAGCAATACATATACACACTGTCTTATCAGGCTAAAGTTCGGGAATGGTAAATAAAAATAGGTAGTCATGGGGACTGCCGACAGATTGACACGAATCCATAAGTTTACCCCCTACGAAAAATCGCTAAACGCGCCTAACGTTTCTCCCCCACGGGCGCGTTATTATCTCGCGATAAAAGCGCGCCTGTGGGGAAGAGGCAGAAAATCAAGTGAAAAGATGGGATATAAGTAAAAGAAACCAAGACTACACGCAATGCAAAATGTATAACAGTAAGGTCATGCGGCATTAATAAAAAATGAAATCTTGGATCACAGATTTCACATTTTGATCCAACGGCAGGCAGTGGCGCGTGCTCGTGTTACATCTTCTCGTATGTCTCGACGTGTCCGCAGGCGCAGGCGCGCGAATACTCGTCCGAGTCCGCGTCGTACTGCTCCGCACCGAACTCGTGCTCGTGTGCCGCGCGCGTGCGGTCGAACAGACTCGAGCGCACGTCCATGCGCAGCGCGCGCAGGCGCCGCGCCGTAGCCGACTGCTTGCTGCGCGCCCGCGCCTCGTCGCGCCGCGCGCGCTCCTCGGCCAGCGCCTCGGGCCCGCCCCACGCCAGCCACGCGCGCGCTTCTACCTGTGCACGCAGGTACAGGCGCATGTCGCCCAGCCGCGAGCCGTGCGGGTTGCGCCGCCGCACGAAGCGCAACGCCGGCGGCCGCAGGTCCAGGTCGCAATCCTTCAGCAGGTACACGCTCTTCGCCTCGGTGCGCGTGACGAGCGCATGCGCGCCGTCGTCGTCCCTGCGGCGAACGTATCGTTAGCGGGTGGCGATTGTGGCGCGGGACGTTTGTGTGGCGCTCTCTACCGACCTGCACTCGTCGCACACGTCGTGCCCGAACGTGTCGAAGAGGTAGGACTGAGGGAAGCGGCGGTCGCACTCTCGGCAGCTCGGGCGCTCCGCCGGGTCCTGGATGGGCGCGGGCGGCGGGCGGGCTCGCGGCGGCGGCGCGGTCTCCTCGTCGTCCAGCAGGAAGCCGCCGCCGCTGTCGGCGGGCGGCGCGGGCCGCGCGCTGGCGCCGTCCCTGCGGCCACACAGTTAGCTGAGCGTCCAATCCGCGCGGCGTGCGGGGCGGGCGGGGGCGCGAAGCTCACGTGTGTCGCTGCACGAGGCGCGCATCTCGGCGCTGGCGCGCCTGAAGCCGGTTCCGCTCGATGCGCGCGCGCTGCGCTGCTGACAGCTGTTCTTGTGCGTCGTCCTCTGCACTCTCCGCCCCCTCCTGCTCTAAGCGGGGTGCGTCATTTATCTCAACTGACGCCATCGTTATTTTGGACCTTGATAAATACAAAAAAGCATTGCTCTGTAATAATATCTGATTATTGTCATGAATAACATGGAGACTTTAAAAAGTTATTATGCACAACTATCACATTATGGTAAGGCACTTAAATACATAAATTACAATAAGCAATAGTTTGCCAGCAAAATTATTAGTTTGGTCCGTCAATACTTTAAATGCATATTAAAATGTATGCATGTACAGAGCCTGAACATAAACATGGTCTATTTAGAAATGCTTTTAATGATTGGGCTACTTAGCAACCCCATAAAAAGAAAATGTAGGTACCTTCTTACAGTACAAACTCACTAATAAAATTGAATAGTATTTTTGTTGTAAGCACCAAATCGCCATTGTTGTAAATCGATGAAAATCGCTATATTATATAGCTTTTTGCATCGATTTACAACAATATATAAATTAGTAGGTACTTATAAGAATGATTGATTCAGCTCTGCATGTCACCACTAATTAGTATTCTCACATGCAGCTCATATGGTGCATAGACTACAATAAATTAAAAACGTTGGAACTAGGTACTACGTCAAAAAGGAAACCACTTGCTACATCAGACTTTCTGCTAGTTATCAAGCTGGTGTCATGAAATACTTGTCACAAAGTTTCTTAAAATAATAACCTATTGCTTACCTTTAGAATCCTAGTAACAACTCAAAAATGTATGTAGCTAGGTAAACATTTGAGCAGAAGTTAAAACGGGGCTTAACTTTGCGCTAATTTACTAAACCGCCAAAACACTTGGTAAGAATGTACTACTTTCGCTGTTCAGTGCGTTCGGTTCACCACATATTATTTCGCTAACACACGAAATATGAACATGATTTCCATTTTCATAGACATATTTAGGTACTTCATTATTTGTAGGAGTATTCTGGCGATTCGGAGCCGAATACAAACAACGCAACAGAGAACGACAATTCACAAGTTCACAACGAACTAGGGATTTGAAAAAAAAATCGATTACAGAAAAAATCGATAAAAAAAAAAAAACGATTTTTATTATTCATTTACATATTACAAAATATCGATTAATAAAAAATCGATTTCTTTTTCACTGTCGATTTTTTCACCCGCAATGGCCGCAACACTGAGTTTTTTAGTCAGGATCGTGAAGCCGCGAACCACTAACTACGAAGTTCGTCAATAAATGATGCTAACCCCATCTGAGATTTTAACGCTATGTCATCAATTCTGTACGTAGAAAACAATGTTACGTTGAAGTAATCAAACCTAAGTACCGCGACTAGAAGAACTGTTTTGCCGACATGACATTCTTGACAGATTTTATCGGTGTCGGTAGAACAGTGTCTTTGTCAACAACAATAAAAAAAAATAAGATTTTCGTGAAAAAAGTAAAGACTAAAGAGTATTATTTTCTAGTATTTGTTGTTAGTTTTGTGTTGATAACTTTTTGATAGCAACAATGTCAACAACCAAAAAGCCGAAGAGTAGTTGGCGCCAATATTTTCATGTTGACAATAAATCTGGCAATGCCAAGTGTAAATATTGCCCGAAAATTTTAAAAACGTGTAGTAATACTACCAATCTAAAACAACACATGGAAAGAAAACATTCTGGCATCATCACCAGTAATAAAAACAATGAGGTACATATTTGTATTTAAATATAGTGATAACTTTTATTAGAGTTATTTACATAACTACTTTGTTGTAATATTGTGTAAAAGGTAGGTGACTATTGTAGTTAAAAATTTTAGCACGGACTAACTATCGAATGTGAATGTGACACGTGTGTTAAAAAGCTAAAATGCTAAATGTAATTAATATTGTAATATCAATTGATTCTGTGGAGAGAAGTTGAACGGAAAGCATGGTCAATTTGTTTCAATGGTTTTAATTTATTGTTTAGGTAATAGACTTTAAACAGTCATCAGACATGCTGTAACGTCATCAAAGTCAAAAGATACAATTCTTTACATAAGTACATACTCTGTGGTAAAAAGACAGCTTTGAGCGTTCTAACGGGACTTCGGAATAATAGATATTCAGATAAGAACTTTTGTAGGTTATATTTTTGTCACTAATAATGCGTAATACAGCTGTTATTAATATAGTTTTTATTATTTTAATATAATTAGAAAAAAATCGATTAATAAAAAAATCGATTATTTTATAAAGAAAAAACGATTATTTATTAATCGATTTATCATGCTACGAAAAACAATCGATTAATTAATAATCGATTTTTTATGTAGAATGTCACATCCCTACAACGAACACACACGACCACAGAACACTTATTCAACGGACAAGACCACAGAACTATTATCTTAGCCAATTGGTGCCGATTCTCTTGTACACCGAACTAAACTATGACTAAAACCCCTTACTTTTGGTTATGGCAATACTAGACCTATTCTGCAAATATAATTCTCTAAATTAAAAAATAATTTTGACAACTAAAATCTAATTTGACAATCGCGAATCCACCCGTGATTTTTTTTAGAGCCGGCGCACAGCGAGTTCATACTCGACTTGTTTTATATGGAATTTTTCACTTTTTGTATGGAAAATATTACCTCCATGTTGAGTTTTAGGGGTTTATGGGTGTTATAAAGGGGATCGAAATTTAAAAATAAAATAAAAATAAAAAACAAAAGAAAAAATAAAACATTAGGTACTGTTTTTGCACGTGAAGTCGAGATGTTGGTGTGAATTTTAGTTCATGACAACTCATTTTATCCCACACCTTTCTAATCGCGATAAAAAATTGTCAGGTGAGAAACGTCAAATTCAGAACAGCAAAATTCAGAACACCGTAAACCATTATTTGGAGTTGGCAACGCTGACTGACATTGTCACTTGTCTGATTGTCTGTCCTGTCAGACGTCAGTAGTGTCAGTGATCATTACATATTCTGTCGGGCCTATCGTACTGTACCATTATAGAGTTTACTTTCCTTTTTTTATTATTTTGTTTTATTATTAGTTTATTTTATAGGTATTGATTTACACAAATCATGTTAGGTATCTTTATGTACATATTTGAAATAAAAAAAGAGTTGTTAGTTGGTGTTTCTTTATCAATATTGTACATAACCTATTATCTAGTGGAAGTGGTCAAGGTAAAGATCATTAAATAATTATGATGAACAATCTCAAGTTCTGCCGTGTTGTTTGGCTATCGATGTTGACATCGGTGGTTTTGTTATCGCGGCACTACTACGGTTACTCATCGAAGTGCAGCACAACTGAATGATGCGTTTTGTTACAGAAGCCCATATTAATATGCAGTCAAGGTGAATTCCGTCGGTTCCTGGAAGAGAACGTGCCTCTACTGAGCGAACACTACTGGCCGACGCCGTGGTGCTTCGAGTCGAGGCTGCAGACGGTCCTTGGCTCGATATTACGTTCACGATTATTGCCGCCCGTCAAATACCGCCGGTACAAAGTTCACTTAATATTAATAATCATACAAATGTCCTTCCTAATTTCGTAAGTATCCATTATGTGATGACACAGAGACCATAATATTATCATATGCATGAAAAATAATAAATATTAATTTATATGAGAAGGTAGTCTGGATAAGGACCATAGTAATTAACTTTTCTTTGAGGTAAAAACATAGTATCTTAACCTGATATGACTCATCCAATGATTGACAGCTATCATTATCACGGCTACATGATTCCGATGGCAATAGGTACTTTATTTAAGTTGCATGGAACAGTACAAAATTAAATTATTTTATTTCACATAAACTTACATGGGCATTATGAAACATCAGAAGCTCGATGCACAGTTACAATTGGTTGTTTCCAATGGAGAAGAGCCGGGAAGAAACACAGTTACTCTATTAAAAATAAATGGCTTTTTCTATGTTTTAAAATTACAGTGTTAATAGGTATGAGAGGACAGTATAGGCCTGTCAACAAGTACCAGGTACTTAACAAATTGGAAATTGGTCTACAAATCTACAGTCTATTAAGTCTACAACCTATATAACATAACATATGCCTTGTTCCCCTGAAGGGTTGGGCAGAGGTGTACCTGGAGCAGGTACACCCACATTTCGCCAGTTATGTTTAAGTCCCATGTAATACGCTGCGAGCCTATTGCCATCAACCGGGCACAAATCCAGACTCCAGGCTGCTACTGAGAAATTTCAGATAGAAAAATACAATAATACTTGGTTGACCCGGGACTCGAACCCAGGACCTCATGCTCAGCAGTAGCGCTTGCGACCACTAGACCAACGGGGTAATATTCTGTCCACAAAAGCCACTAATATATAGGTAGTTAAATATTATACTCAAGCATTAAAATACATTGTAATGTTTTGCATGTCTAATGTCTGACTTTGTATTAGGAACTTATTACTGACTATAAGATCAACACTGTACCAATACTTATTGCAAATAAATGATTATGATTATGAAATTAGAGTTGTAGGTATGGAATGTCAAATGATGAAAAGAATAGGTCAAGGGATTATGTAAAAAAAAAGTTATCATTAAACCAAATTGGTTCAATTTTAATTCTAGTTGACAATTACTAATAAATCTAATAATCAAAAAACCATCTAAGAAATAGAGCTGATTGACGTCTGACAGTTTATATGGAACATGGTTGAAAATTCAAAATGAATACCTGGATAAATATGAATAAAAGCAATGACAGAGGTGGCGTGACGTGTCAGGCAGGTGCTGCGCCTGTCAGACGGCGGGCAGGTGGCGCTGGACTGGCTGGCCGAGCCGCCCGGCCTGGCGCCGCGCGCCGTGCTGCTGGTGCTGCCGGGCCTGACCGGCAGCGCCGACGCCGACTACGTGCGCTGCCTGGCCGCCGCCGCCGTGCTGCTGCGCGCGCGCTGCGTCGTGTTCAACAACCGCGGCCTGGGCGGCCTGCCGCTCACCACGCCGCGCCTGTACTGCGCCATCAGCCACTCCGACCTGGCCGAGGTGGTGAGCGCCGTGCGCGCGGCGTGCGGCGACGTGCCGCTGCTGGCGGCCGGCGTGTCGCTGGGCGGCCTGATCCTGGGCCACTACCTGGCCGAGCACGGCGAGCGCGCGGCCGTGCATGCGGCGCTGGTGGTGTCGTCGCCGCTGGACGTGGTGAAGGGCTCGGAGTGCATGGAGCGCGCGCCGCTCAATGCGTTGCTGTCGTACCACATGGCGCGCAACCTGCGCCGCACGCTGCGTGCGCACGCGCCGCTGCGCGAGGGTCCGTGGGATTGGCGTGTGGTGGATCGCGCGCGCTCGGTGCGCGAGTTCGACGCTGCCTTCACCACCAAGCACTTCGGCTTCGGCTCGGTGGACGCGTACTACCGCGCTGCCACGCTGCGCGACAAGCTGGGCCGCGTGCGCGTGCCGCTGCTGTGCCTGTGCGCGGCCGACGACCCGTTCCAGCCGCTGGCCGCCATCCCCGTGGCCGAGGCGGAGGCGGCGGGGCGGCGCGGCGGGCGCGTGGCGCTGGCCGTGACGGCGCGGGGAGGCCACATCGGCTTCTTGGAGGGCTGGTGGCCAGCGCGGGGCGCACACGAGCAGTACATCGCGCGGCTGGCGGCGCAGTACTTCGCGGCGCTGCTGGCGCGCGCGGAGCTACTGCACGCGGCCCCGGACTGCTGACAGTGACGGAGGGCGCGCGGGGAGCTGCTGCACGCGGCGCCAGACTGCTGACAGTGACGGAGGGCGCGCGGGGAGCTGCTGCACGCGGCGCCAGACTGCTGACAGTGACGGAGGGCGCGCGGGGAGCTGCTGCACGCGGCGCCAGACTGCTGACAGTGACGGAGGGCGCGCGGGGAGCTGCTCCACGCGGCGCCAGACTGCTGACAGTGACGGAGGGCGCGCGGGGAGCTGCTGCACGCGGCGCCAGACTGCTGACAGTGACGGAGGGCGCGCGGGGAGCTGCTGCACGCGGCGCCAGACTGCTGACAGTGACGGAGGGCGCGCGGGGAGCTGCTGCACGCGGCGCCAGACTGCTGACAGTGACGGAGGGCGCGCGGGGAGCTGCTGCACGCGGCGCCAGACTGCTGACAGTGACGGAGGGCGCGCGGGGAGCTGCTGCACGCGGCGCCAGACTGCTGACAGTGACGGAGGGCGCGCGGGGAGCTGCTGCACGCGGCGCCAGACTGCTGACAGTGACGGAGGGCGCGCGGGGAGCTGCTGCACGCGGCGCCAGACTGCTGACAGTGACGGAGGGCGCGCGGGGAGCTGCTGCACGCGGCGCCAGACTGCTGACAGTGACGGAGGGCGCGCGGGGAGCTGCTGCACGCGGCGCCAGACTGCTGACAGTGACGGAGGGCGCGCGGGGAGCTGCTGCACGCGGCGCCAGACTGCTGACAGTGACGGAGGGCGCGCGGGGAGCTGCTGCACGCGGCGCCAGACTGCTGACAGTGACGTATGGCGCGCGCGGAGCTGCTGCACGTGGTGCTGGACTCCTGGCAGTGAGGTCGGGCGCGCGCGGAGCTGGTACACGCGGCGCCGCTGACGGTGACGTCGACGCGGACGACGAAAGGCACGCGGCCTTTCGCGCTGCGCGTGCGTTGTGAGCTTTGCCTTAATATTTTTCTAACAAAGACAGTAAGTCTTTGTTAAGACTCACGCAAGTATTTGTGTAAAAGCGAAGCTTTTTACACTGACGGCTACATATCGTAAGTTATGTTTAGTACACTGTGATTTAACCATTTAATAGAGGTATATTTAGTTTAATATAGTTGATTATTATATTGTTAAGGTTGCATAATATAATTACTAACAACGAAACACGCACGCGTTGTAATTTTGTAATGTTATCTAATTTTTACACACGAATTAGGTTAATCCTGTTCGTGTATGTGGGCCTTAATAGTTGTTAGTACATCCGTCACGAGCGTTGCGCACGAGAGATATATTGTAGTATTATTATTATACACGTTACATTTGTTGCATTTCAGATAATTTATTATTAAAATTTAATTTAAGCATTTGATGTATATTATTAAAACCTTTCCAGTTAAAATTACAAAAAAAATTGTGCTATCTCATTTAAATATTTAAAAAAAACTGCCAAGTGCGTGTCGGACAACGTACAGTATTTATTTTACTGGCCGCGAAAATAAGTTTGTATTTCATAGTATTTCCCGAAGCGTCGTAACCGAAAATATTTAATATCTCTAAAACTATTGACTGAAATAGCAAAGCCACTTTGAAACATACTCCTTTTTTAATATTATGAGAATCTTTGTGCATTTAATTTTTTTTCATCCCGCGGTGTCGCTTGTTTGCGATGTTTGGGTCCACCGCTAATTATATTTAAAATGATTTTTTCGTAATTCCACTACATCACCTTTCCAATTTTAATCGATATAGTGCTAATATTTATTTAACACTTTAAGCACACAATGTACAGAGGCGGACTTAACTTACTTGCCATAGGCATTTTCTACCAGTCAACCTTTGGGTGATGCAGAGATAAACAGTGGCAGGTGCAATATCGAAAATTGTGGAATAAATATTTATTTAAATATAAGGATATACATATACCTATTAACCTATATATATAATACTGTATAAATAAATACAAGAACAGATAAATACACATAAACACAAGAATATACTAAAACAAATAAGACAAACAATGGGAAAACATTACCGTTGTGATGATACTGCCAGCTTCTTGCGAATGTGCTCGCGAACTTTAACTTTAAAGGATAATCGGTTGGTTGCCATCCTGATTTCCAGGGGGAGCGCATTCCACAGGGAGATAGATTGAACGAAGAAGGAAGAGTGAATGAAGTCAGTGCGGTGAGTGGATATTGAAGAAGACGATTGTGTGATGAACGTAGAGTTCTATTGTGGTTTGCGCAAATGTACTGAAAGTGGGGGGCTAGATAACTAGGGGAAGGAGAGTCAAGAAATGAAAACAAGGTGGTCAGTGCCCTTTGCTCTCTGCGCTGCCGTATGGGCAATCACTTTAGAAGGGATCGATGCGCACAGATGTGATCATATTTACGAAGATTGAAAACGAATCGAATGCAGTTATTGAGAAGACGGTCAAGTCGGCTAATAGTCTTCCCAGTTAAATGGATTTTGGCCGTCCAAAATCCATTTAACTCATGACTGACATGACCAAAGTATAAGGGTTCCGTTTTTGCAATTCGGCTACGGAACTCTAAAATTCTCTAGGGCTAGGGTTATAAATTGCGTTTTTGGCCCAGGACAATAGAACAGTTATAGACAAATCTGTGAAATAAATCCTAGTGATGGTTTTTCACTGGACTTATGTTTATTACGTGGCAATACGGTGTGAAAATGTTATCCGTAGAACTTGTTTATATGTACAGACGCCAGCACATCAAGCTACTACAATCTGTCAGATTTCTTCAATAGATTTTGAACTTTATTCCTATTGTATAAGGTTCAAGGTTGATTGGGAAAATTTGACAGTTTCGGGTAGCTTGACCTGCTGGCGTCTGTACAAAGAAGTGTCAAAGAAAATAAAGGCAATTTTTATTTTTTTAATGTTGTGTGAAAAGTCTATGCTATGTTATTAAGTAAGTAATGAATTAATGTGCGAAAAGAGAATATTTGTGTCAAAGGACCCGAAAAGTCGTATTCTCTGCCTAGAAAACCAATGATATAACTTTCTTTTGTATGAGTACTATACGTTAAATCCTGCCATGCTATTCTGTAAACATCTCCCCGTGAAATCTTGGGTGAAGTAAGCTGTCAATAGTGTCAATCCCTGTGGAATGACAGCTCACTCCACGCTCACTTCACCTAAGTTTTCACGATGAGATGGTTACAGAATAGCACTACTGGTACCTGATTGCGTAACACATTTTCAGTTACCGATTGAGACTAATTTGGTTCATCAGGAGTGTGCGTCGGTAGGGACGGTCACGAATCAAAAAACACTCCGAAGAGGTTCTTAAAAATTGCAACATAATTGCTACTATTTGCTACCTATCGATAAATAATTGGTAACTATGTAGTGTAAAAAATAAATCACTTTTTCACCTATGAGCTTTTTAGAAACTACAGGAATTAAATAAAGGACATGTCCAGTTTCTGCCCTCTGGTTGTGGTCTGAATCGATACCTATACAATATTTAAAAATTAAGATATAAATTATTATGGACTTATAAATTCTGTATAACTTGCGATACATAATTCTTAAAAAAAAAAAACTTCAATTATAGCTTCCGCCTCGCCATTTTTAACGAGAAGTAGGTAGGTACCTACTAAAATTGTTTTTGACGATCCTTTTTATGCCGTTATATTACCTTTAAAGAGTAAATAATAACTATAACCCGCTTATTGTAGATCAAAGGAATGTATGTAAGTAATTGTTGTAAGGTAATTTACGTATAAAATACGACAATATTACTAACATATTTTTGTTAACACATCAAAACTGTATTTATTTTGAATGCCTACCTATTTTTACATACCTATTTATTATTTCTTTGACATGACATTGACATACGTAGAGGTATTATTTTAATTTTCCGCTTGCTCACGCTTGCTTTGCTTGCATTGCAGTTTCAAGTTGCGTTCCATGCTTTCTGTGCGATTATTTTGTGATAAGTGATGAATGATATTTTCTTTAAACGACCTTCTACATGGACTGATATCACCTAGACAGGATTACTATTGCTGTTCATAATACAGGATTCTGTTTTACTTTTCGATTTGGATATTATCATGAGGTGCATGAAATGTGGCATCGCTATGCAGTGGATTCGCAGACATACCGTGTCAAGGCTCTCGTTACCCTCGCAAGTCAGACCCGCTCGATGGTTAGCAAATCAGGTACCTACGCCTACTACGGCAGTCGCGTAACAAACCATGCAGTAAAGGCAATATATTGAGCAGTTGTGTTATCATTTGAAAAATACAATGATATTTGCTATTGTTCCAGCTCCCATTAGATGGATACGCTTGTCACGACTGTTATAATTAATTAAATACCAAAGCTGCTGACAATGAGAGATTGCTAGGTCATACAATGGTCTGCCGTGGATGTGGTATCCTCAGCCTTGCTCAGAAATCCATGAGGCCGACGTTTCTATACTGTTGCAGTGGACATCGCTTTAGTACCCTTATTTCCAATGACAATAATTATCAGGTAAATTATTTATTATCCAACTACGTTTTTATTATAAGTAGGTAAAATCTTTGAAAGAAAATGGCAAAATGAATGGGACAGATCCCTCAAAACTGGAAAGACGAGCGATAGAAACGACGATCACGAAAGATGGAAGGAGTGTTCTTCATGTAACAACTCAACATAAACATAACATCACGCCAGCGATTCCCGAAGGATTTGGGCGAGGGTAGGGTATTGTACAGCCACATTTCGCCAGTTACGTCATAATAAAATTATTTTAATAATATTTTCAGGGTATGGCAACAATTTATGCGTGTCAAACTTGTTGGGTTCGAGCGAATCGACACTTGATTCATGACTCATCGCTACAAAGGGACTAACAAGTTGTTTTATCCGTGGAACATGGATCATCACTAGCGAGCGCCGCCACCACTGTCTACAACCAACACCGGTTGTTGATGTCAAGTTATGAGGCTAGTATGGTATCTTGGCTGGGCATGGCATCAAGATAACTTGCTAGCATCAGCGTCATTTTTGAACAATGTTTTGGTGTCTCTAGAAGACAGTTAATTTTTTTTATAATTTTAATTCAGTATGTACCTACAATAAAAGAATTTGTTTGGCAATAAATACATAGTTCTATTATTACCTTATTTATTAGGTATACAATAGGTGCTTTACATTTTGGTTACACAAACAGAAATAATAAAAAACTGCAGGATCTCCGACCAACAAAATATTAAACCTATCTATCAATCTGGATCCCGTTAATTTCAAGTATTAAAAATATTAACAAACGTAGTTAATAGTCCCCGAAGAGCTTGCAAAACTAAAATAGCAAATACGCGTACTGTCAACTTAGTGCGGATTTCACCAATGAAACTGAACGCGATCAGCACTTCTCAACCGCGTTCAAGAGCTTTCAGTGTCAATATTCACAACAATTTTGACACTGACCGCTCTTGAGCGTGTTATATACCTACGTGCAGAATTGTGGATGTGGTTTATGTATATTTAATGTTCTAACAATTACAATATTCATGTAATGTTATCTTTCTGTTTGTTTCAGTCCAATACAGTCCCTACAAGATCTACATTTCAAGTTGAAATGTAGATCTTGTAGGGACTGTATTTTCTTCGATGATAAATAGTTGAAATTTTCAACTATTTATCATCGAAGATTCTTATCATTCTACTTGTTAATTTTTTATTTATTTATCTCTACACTATACACACTTCGTCGTTGCACGTGCAAAAGAAGCTAAGTAAGTATGTGTTATTTCGTGATTTTCGGTTTTTTATGCAGTTTGAATCGTTATTTCAATACTTACACACATACTGTAAAAACAGCTATGTGATAAATGTAATATTTAAAGAGTTACGGAATGTAGCTATGTGTCATTCATACATCGAAAGTTCCATTATAAACACGCTAAATATGTATTAAAGTAAAATATTTAAAGAGTTACGGAATGTAGCTATGTGTCATTCATACATCGAAAGTTCCATTATAAACACGCTAAATATGTATTAAAGTAAAATATTTAAAGAGTTACGGAATGTAGCTATGTGTCATTCATACATCGAAAGTTCCATTATAAACACGCTAAATATGTATTAAAGTAAAATATTTTAATACTCTCGGTACTTTTTGAGAAAATCAGTTTTTTGCATCTCCTGTAAAGTGTGTAAAATACACATAGATTATGGAAAGCGCAGCAACGACTTGCTTTTCCAACTCAAACTCATAGCATTTTATTTCAATTAAACCATTTACAGGCACTTTTGAATTGTCAAATAGTCGGTCAGTTAGTCAGAAAGTTGAAGCTAATTGCCCATTCCAAAACGTACGTAGATCTTTATGGAGAAGAACGGGCAAGAAACTCCAAGGACACTCTTTTAAATATAGAAAATTACAAAATCCTGGTTACATTATTCTTGTTTTTCTATATGTGAGAACAATGTACAAAAAATTAAAACAATTCAAAATATAAGATTAAAAATAAGCCCTGGCAGATAAGAGATGACAAGTCACAACTGACGGCGCCCGTTCACGAACATGACGCGTGGATCAGCACCATCCAGCTCAACCATTTTGTAGGGAACCGAATGATCCAACACACGCCACCATCAGCGTGAGCATGACATGAGAGTATGTCTTGAGAGACTGCTGTGCTCTTTCAAGTCAACATACATTTTAATAACATAAAATACAGCTCCATGGTACCTACTCACATTTACAAAAATATAATGTTAATGTACTACCAAAAATAATGAAAATCATTATCCATTGGAGTACCTATTCCACAATTAAAACTTACAGACGCCAGAGGGCACTTTCCGGGTTTCCGAACAAAAAGTGTCTTATACACGCGACCGCAGAGTTTTAAAGCCGCCCATGGGCCTCTGACTTGGCTTCACATGCCGTCGAGAAATATCTCTCAGGCATGCCGGTTTCCTCACGATGTTTTCCTTCATCGTTTTTGAAGCAAGTGATAATTATACAATACGCACATGAATCTGAAAAGTCAGAGGTGCATGCCTTGGGTTCGAACTTGAGACCTATGACTTGGCAGTCTGACGGTCACCACTAGGCTATCACTGCTAAACAACAGTAACAGTATAATAAATAAATATCAATAAGCGTGTTGCTAAGCGCAAAATTCGAGAACGGCTGGACCAATATCTATAGCTTTTTTTCTTAAATATTCCTTTATGTTCGAGGAAGGTTCTTATGAAGTGAAAATTTGGCCCGGAAAAACGTAAAAACCCCACTTTTCTTTTTCCAATACAAACTGTTCTAAAACCAAATCAAAGAAAAGACGTCTGTCGGGTCAGCTAGGTAGATGTATATAGGTAGGTAGGTAGGGTAGGTAAGTAGGTGTAAGTAGGGAAAGGTAGGTTATGTAGGTACAATATTCTATATTTTTTATTAAATTTGATTTGTAACAGCTGTAATGGCAACCATGTCATTTGGTTTAAATAGGACTTTTTTTTTTTTTCTTTAATATAGATTCTTTTCTTTTAAAACATTGTAAAAGCCATCTACTTTTAAAAGAGTAACCGTGGAGTTTCTTGCCGGCTCTTCTCCATAGGAAACGACCGATTGGAACCGTGCACCTAGCTTCTGACGTTTCATAAGTGCCCTTGTAGGTTTATGTTAAATAAAGTAATTTGAATTTGACTAAGGTGAAACCAAGGAGCATCATTTAACGGGCAGGCACTCGTTTTTGCCCCCTTCCAGATTTTTGAAGTCTACCACTTAACCCGGGCAGCATGTTGGGTATCAAATCCAACACACCTTGCAAGCGGTCTGCACGTGTAGGCATCGTGATCAACGCGTCATGTGCGGCAGCGACACGGCTCGGCCCCATGACCACTCGGTTCCACGGACTGTACCGCGACGGAAGATATTCTTCTCTTATTTAATTACTTGCTGTTTTTCCGGGAAAGTTATAATTTGTAATAAGCACAGCATTATACTTTTGCCTAAAATATAGTCCACTCTTTTATTGCTCCCCGCGCTAATATCTTGCGTACAAACTTACATTTGCAGTTGGAATGTATGGGAGAACATGTTTTTCAACTACAATGTGAAGTTTGTTCTTGGGATAAATTCATTCCAACTACTGAACCCTTCATTGTACGTGGTTCGTCACGATCTTGGCCTATTTTTTTTAATTAAGTTTTTCACATACACTAAGGCAGGAACTTGAAATGGGTCGTGTAAACTAAAAACGCACGGGTGTGTCTTACAACATACAAACTTTTTGATCTCTACGATTTTATTACAGGTACAGATAGAAAATAGATATAAAATTAGATAAATTATATATTTTGTTTATAGATTATGCCGACGCCTGCTACCTACTGAGGAGCTATTAAATAAGCTTGAGCGCTTGCAACACTTGTGCGTTCGCTTTGTTTTCGGCCTACGAAAGTATGACCATGTTTCTCACCTTCGTAAGGAACTCAAGTGGCTCCTAATCCGCCTTCGCAGGAACACTCGGATTTTATGTCTCGAATTCAACATCTTACACAACCCGTCTTATCCTTCCTACCTGCGTGAGCGTTTTTCTTACGCTCGCCCTAGCGAAGCTCCGTGTGTAGATCACACCTTAGATTCCTCCTTAAATCTCATCCTCATAAAACAGGCTACTATTCTTATTCCTTCTCTATTCATGCAGTAAGATTGTGGAACTCACTTCCGCCTAGCATTCGTGATTTAAAAACTGCTTCACAATTCAAATATAGAGTTCGAGTAAAAGAGCATTACCTTTCTTCTCTACTGTGAGTATTTATATACCTATAATATGTATGTTTTGAATATTTACGCTTTATGTATTTATTTAAGTATATTTTAATTTATTTCGTTATACGTGTAGGCTTCGCAAATTTATATTTTTCTCTGTTTGTTCTCACACACTATTGTCTACATTTCTTTCTCATTTGTCCTTTCGCAGGTCTGTTGGAAGAAATTTCTTAAGAAATAAGCAGTACCAATTATAATTATGTCGTATAGTCTATGTATTTTACTGTGTGTAAGTATATAAATAATAAAATATTTTTTTATGTTTTTTTTTATATTTACGGTCTCTGATGCATAATAATGTATTTATAATAAAGAAAATATATACAGCTATGCGCAGTTAGCGGCGGTCCTCCAACGATCGACGGGTAGCAGTAGCAGTGCTGAGGGGTCAGTACTTCAGTAGCTCTAGCACAAACAGTTTTGACGTTACGTATCGTTAACATGAAATTTGTAACTGAGGTTTGAATCGAAAATATATGCAACATGCGCAACTTGTAGGTATCAATTAATTTGATAAATTAAAGACCTTATTCATATCTCTATCTCTGCACTTATGAATGTCTTCTATTTAAATATTATGTAGGTGTTACATGAATCATTCCGATTCAAAATTCACTTACGTCAACAATATATAACGTGATCGGTGGTTGTCGGTGGTAGAACGCGCCTGGGTCGCGCAGTAGTGAGCAGCAGTGCGCAGTCAGCAGGCGTCGGGGTCCAGGCCTAAAGCGCGGCAGAAGGCGAGCACTAGCGCCTCCGCCTGGTCGCGGCGCAGGTCCGGGGGCCCAGTCGGGGGCCCGGCGGGCACCGGTCGGGCCGCCAGCGCGGGCCCCAGCGCGCCCAACGCCGCCGCGAATGCTTCCGCCTGCTCCACGGCGCGCCGCTCCTCCGCCTCAGAATCCGACTCGTCTGAGCAAGCCGAGTCGTCGGAGCTCGCGCACGATGAGCCCGCCAATGCTTCTGTAATGATACGGTATTATATGGACTTCGCACACGATGTCCACTCGGCATGCGGATACGGCTCCGCTCTGGAATGGCGTAGCGAGGTTGGGGCGGCGGCATTTTCTTCCAAAGTTTATGTGTCTTTCATTAGCATAAACAATACTAAGCAAGACCAATGTAATATAAAATAATAGAAATAGAAGCCGGGTGTAAAAATATACAAGCTCGCTCGCTCGCTCTTGCTGCCTAGGTTCTCTTAATTCTCAAACTTATTAACTCTATACTATTTCTGTAGGTATGATTTTGTAGACAGAAAAACCTTTCCGAGGCGGGGTGCTAAAATTTTCGAGCTTGTAGGCTACAAGCTCGAAAATTTAAGCACTTTTCTCCATGAGTTACTGTAGTTACTCCTATTTTTATGTGAATGATGATCAAAAGAAAATCTTACCTATCGAGATCGCTACAATCGCTGTTCCATTCTGGATCGACGCCGAAATACAAAACAAAAATGTCAATCTATTGTATAAAAGTTTACACAAGATTGAAATTTTTGTCAAAAATACGTCCTTACATACATAACATAGAGTGCAGAGGCTGACTAGCAGTTTAGTTTAGTGAAAATGGCAATTTTGCTATTCTGAATTTGACGTTTTTCACCTAAAATATTGATTGTAAAATACCAAACCAGACTAAACTTGACAATTTTTATTCGCGATTAAAAAGGTGTGGGATAAAATAAGTAGTCATGAACTAAAATTCACACCAACATCTCGACTTCACGTGCAAAAACAGTAGGTACTGTATTTATTTTTTCTTTTGCTTATATCTCGAAAATGGTGCGTCCTATCGCAAAAATAATGAAAATTTCGACCCCCTATATAAAACCTAATACTCAACATGTAGGTAATATTTTTTCATATTTTCCATACAAAAAATGAAAAATTCCATAAAAACACGTCGAGGCCATGCGCGCCACGCACCGGCTCTAAAAAAAAATCTCGAGTTAGGGCAAACCACGGGTACCACGTGGATTCGCAATTGTCAAATTCGATTTTAGTTGTGTCAAAATTATTTTTTAATTTAGAGAATTTTATTTGCAGAACAGTTCTAAGATTCTCATAGCCAAAACTAAGGAATTTTAGTGATAGTTTAGTTAGTTTAGTTCGGTGTACAAGAGAATCGGCACCATTATCGTGCTGACTGAGTGCTGCCTAAAGCATAGCAATTATGTTATACCACCGATCGCGAGCTATTCCTATTATCATACTATGGTTGATTCAAACCAGAATGACGGAGTCGTTATTTATGTTAAAAACCTCGACAGCTATACTGTGTTTGAACCTAAACTTTTGGGCGCAAGCTGCCTCGTGCTTAAGGTTGGCACCGAAAGGGCATTCATATGTATCTATAGGTCCCCCTCCTTCAGCGACCCAGGTAATTTTCTAAATTCCCTTAACTCACTCCTAGTGGATCTCTCGTCATATCCAAATATAGTAGTCGTAGGTGATATAAACCTTGATATCACTAGTACACCCTTTCTCAATCTCATAGCTGAATATCTAAATCTTATGGCTTTTCATGGTCTACTTCCGGCACATTCCTCCCCTACTCGTGAAACTGCTTGTCTGGACCATGTCATGCTAAAGACCAACATGTCAGCGTTTACCTCCTCCGTTTGGATTCCTCAGTTACTGACCACAACTGCATGTTACTGTGCCTTCAGCCAAATAAACCTCTTAAACAGCAAAGTAGGACTATTTCCAGAATTGACTATGTCGCTCTCGATAAAAACATACATTGTTTAGATTTTCAACCATTTTATGAATGCTTTGACCCTAACGAAGCCACCGACTTATTAATCAATAATATTGCTACCATCATAAACTCCCATTCAACTATTATTAGAGTATCTAATCACAATCGCTTGCTCAAGCCTTGGATGACCTTGGGGATGTGCTCCGCTGTATGCGTAATTGTGATGAAATGCATAAAAAGCTCAAGCTTACTCCGAATAACACTGTGCTGTGAGTAGGAAAGGTCCGAAATTAAGGAGGCTGCTAATGACAATAATATTAAAAAGATCTGGCAGGTTATCAAAAGAGTCACCTGTACTGCAAAGCAAAAATCTACCACTACTGACTTGCTTATAAGTGCATCTTCCCCCCAAGAGTCTGTTAACCAAGTAAACGATTTCTTTGCTAACATCGGCGCTAACCTTGCTGCCAAAATCCAAAACCATCCTTTCAGTCAATTGTCCCGAGATTCCGCAAATACGTTGCTTCATTCTTTTGCCATGATGGATACCGACGAAAGTGAAGTTGATACCCTCGTTACGTTGATAAATTGAACTCAGCCGTTGGCTGGGACAATATACCGTCTAACTTTCTCAGGCGCTACAAACAACTCCTTGTCCCACCTCTTACCCACTTATTTAAACTCTGCCTACGCACTGGTACCATTTCTCGGTCTCTCATAAAGCGATTATTCACTCAATACACAAGAGTGGAAATGGAAACTGTCGATAACTACCGACCTATAGCAGTATTACCGTCCATATCTAAAATTTTAGAACAAATTATTAATAACAGACTTATTAATTACCTTGAGAACAAAGAGTTGTTGTCTCCAAATCAATTTGGTTTTAGGCATAAACATTCAACTAGTGGTGCTGTTTTGGAGCTAACTTCCCAGATTGTTGACCAAATTGATTCCAAGAAAACAGTTCTGTCTATTTTCCTGGATCTGAAAAAAGCATTGACACGGTTTCCATTCCCATCCTCACCTCGAAGCTTGAGGGGCTGGGCTTACGTGGTGTTGCGTTGCACATTTTTAAAGATTACCTACAAAACAGGACTCAATGTGTTAAAATACTTAATCACCTAAGTGATGACCTTCCCGTGATTTTCGGTGTGCCCCAGGGAAGTGTAGTTGGCCCCTCACTCTTCCTGGTTTATATCAACCAGCTATACAACCTAGCTCACCAATGGGAACATTACCGTATTTGCCGATGACGCCGTCCTTACCTTCTCAGGTGCTTCCTGCCACGACACTTTCGAGGCAGTGCAATCGGGAATGAACACTGAAGTCGATTGGCTTAATAAACACATTCTTACTTTTTTAGGGGTATGAGGAACAGGGTGTAAAGTTCACTCATCCCCCATAGAAAAGGGAGGATCCTCCGACCAGACGGGTGTCGTGTCTGGCGGGCAATTGCCCAGAGGTTGAAGTCGTGAGCTTGTATATATGTCCACCGCGCGGTAAACTCTAATTGCGCGATGCAGGATTTGAGTAACGTCAGGATGTTGTGTGACGTCAGGTTTTTGATGCGTAGTTCGCATGTGGCGATGTAGATGCCGCCACACTTTAAACACGGATAAAACAAAATTACTGACTTTTACTTTACACCAATCCACACAACCCCCAGATTCCTTTGCACTTGTGGCACTTTCTTGAGTCCGATGCGTGTAGTTGCCCTGTGCTTCAACGAGTACGCTCTATAAAATATCTTGGGGTCATACTCGATACCGGTCTTACCTTCTCCTTGCACATAGACCTGTTGACCTCAAGAATCAGGAAACAAATTTTTGTTTTTAAAACGCTTCGCCATGTCGCTGAGGGAGGAATTGTCAAGGGAGTATATCTAGCTCTTTGCCAATCTCTCTTAACGTATTGTATTTCGACGTGGGGCGGGGCGCCTAAAACCATACTGCTGAAGTTGGAGAGACCCAGAGAGCCGTATTAAAGGTAAGCGAGTTTTAATGAAATGCGGCACCATGGCACCAACCGACGATTATCCCTGTATGCACTATGTGTAGGACTATTGCAGGACCTGACGCCCACATCTTCGTCGAGGGCGTCAGGATTGAGGTGAAGGCCCAGATGAAATATCTGGGCCTTGTACTCGACAGCAGGTGGCGCTTCGGCCCGCATTTCAGCGGGCTGTCGTCGCGCCTGCTGAAGACCGCGGGCGCTCTCTCGTGGCTCTTTCCCAACCCAGCGCGCGATGCCGGCAACTCTACGCCGGCATCTTGAGGAGCATGGCCCTCTACGGGGCCCCCATCTGGGAGGAGTCCCTCCACAGACGAGAGAACGCCGCGGCCTTGAGGGCACCTCAAAGGGCGATAGCCCAGCGGGTGGCGCGGGCTCACCGCACGGTGAGCTTCGCGGGAGCATGCGCTCTGGCCGACACCCCTCCTTGGGAACTCGAGGCGTGGGTGCTCGCCAGAGTGTATGAATGGAAGGCGGGGCGGAGGGCGTTAGGCCAACGCTTCGCTCCGGAAGAGCGGGAGGCCGTCCGGCGGGAGGCGAGGGATGCCATCGTCGTCCACTGGACGAGGGACCTCGCCACCGCAGTCTTCGGCCGCCGAACCCTCGACGCGATCGGGCCGGTCCTGCGGGACTGGCTCGAGCGGCATCACGGGTTCCTCTCGTTCCGTCTGGTGCAGGTGCTGTCCAGACACGGTTGTTTCGGATCGTACCTGCGCCGGATCGGACGGGAGGCGACGCCGTCGTGCCACGACTGTGGCAGCACGGAGGACACGAGCAGCACACTCTCGAGGTGTGCCCGTCGTGGTCCGAGCCGCGCCGCAGTCTGGTCGTGGCGATCGGACTGGACCTCTCGCTCCCCGGCGTGGTTAACGCCATGCTGAGGGACGAGGGGTCCTGGGCGGCAGTCGCCTCCTTCTGCGAGCACGTCATGTCCCAGAAGGAGGCGGCGGAGCGCTTGCGGGAGGACGATCCCGACGTAGCGCCGCTCCGAAGGCGGAGGAGACGTCAGTTCGACAGTCATCTCCAACTCCTTCTCCCAGGTGGAGGCCAGCAGGCAACGGGTGCGGGGCACCCTCGCCTGCATCGCACAGGCCTCCACCAGTGCCGGACGGGAATGGCCAGGTGCTCCCGGCCATTCCCGTAGCCTCCCACCCACGTGGGGCCCGCCAGCTAGGTGGGCATGCGCCGGGAGGGCTGTGGATGTAACGGCTGAGCCGGTTTCCCATGGCCCTCCCATCACGGCGATGCGGGAGCACCGCTGAGTTTTAGTGAGTATACTGTATTTACACAGGAGTCCCACATACCCCGACTCGTCCCCCACGAGCCGGGGATGCGTAACGCATTTCACAGCGATAAAAAAAAAAAAAAAAAAAAGGACTTGCAGGATATGGAAATAAAGATATTGGACTATGGGTTTGGGTGGCTTAAGTTAATGGCAATAGCGTAATGGCCCCTGCCTGATCAATGTTTCTATGAACACGGAATAAATGGCAGGGGGTGACTTGCACACTCAATAATGGGCCCCCAAAAACTGTCACTAGCACATAGTGACGTAGCGACAGGGGGGCAACATGTCCTGACGTGCTTGAGGAGTGGAGAGGTATTCCACGGCTTTGCGAACAATCCCAGAGCCCGGAAGATGGTCAAGATCCCTACGAGCACTTTCTGGAATACTTCCTTCCTCCGAGCATGTTTGCTCTAGCGAATCTCCACTCAAGCCGGTCAATTAAGGCAAGAATGAGGTGGGAGCTCTGTTCCTCGTCAGTGTTCACTCCAGCCGGCCAATCAAGGCAAGCCAGAGATGAGGAACAATATTTCTCCCCGGAGATAGGGTCCGTGGGGGCTACTGCCCAACAGCTCGTTACATGCTGCCCTGCGGGTTTCTGTATCTCTCTGGGTCTGGCCCCTCATCCTAGACCTGTTCCGGCAGAGTAACCTCTACCGGCACAGACCCAGAGTTTGGAGCGCGCAAGCCCCGCCACGACGTCAACGTAGAGATACGGCGGTATTATTATATTTTTATTTGTCAACAAATCTCGGGACCATAGGGTCCCGGTCCTTTGGAAGGCGTATGAGGGGCCGAAGCCAACTCGCAGAGGCCTCTTAGTCAATTTTAAATGGAATGAGGAATGAGGCCCCAACCGACGATTATCCCTGTATGCACTATGCAAGTGCACCCAAGGACAACCCCCGGTTGGTGCAGGACTATTGCAGAAAAATGGAAACAAAAAATATTAGGCTATGGGTTTGGGCGGTTATAGTGGGTTGGTTACCTAAAACTATGGAAGGCCTATGTCCCCTGCCTGATCAATGTTAAGATATACACGGATAAAATGGCAGGGGGTGACTTGCACACTCAATAATGGGCCCCCGAAAACTGTCGCTAGCACATTGTGACGTAGCGACAAGGGGGCAACATGTCCTGAGGTGCTTGAGGAGTGGAGAGGTATTCCACGGCTTTCAGAACAATCCCAGAGCCCGGAAGATGGTCAAGATCCCTACGAGCACTTACTGGAATACTTCCTTCCTCCGAGCACGTTTGCTCTTGCAAATCTCCACTCAAGCCAGCCAATTAAGGCAAGAATGAGGTGGGAGCTCTGTTCCTCGTCAGTGTTCACTCCAGCCGGCCAATAAAGGCAAGCCAGAGATGAGGAACAAGATTTCTCCCGGGAGATAGGGTCCGTGGGGTCGCTACTGCCCAACAGCTCGCCACAAGCTGCCCTGCGGGTTTCTGTATCTCTCTTGGTCTGGCTCCTCATCCTAGACCTGTTCCGGAAAATTAAACTCTACCGGCACAGACCTAAAGTTTGGAGCGCGCAAGCCCCACCACGACGTCAACGTAGAGATACGGCGGTGGGGTTTTATTATTATTATTCCATACGGAATGTATGGGAGAACATGTTTTTGCAACCGCAAATGTAAGTTGGTCGATTATTACTCGTTAACTTGTAAACCCTACTTAGCTGTGATGTGTGCTCTTTTTTTATAGGGCATCTCGCAGTTGACCTCTGAGGAGGTCGTATCTGTTTAACCGGACTTTCCTGTGGCTGCCTTAAGCCACTAACTTAAAACCTCCAGCCAGGGCATAAATATATCGAAACGCTCGCTAAGGGCACCCCCTGTAGGGTACGAACCTCGGCTTAGGGCGTCGCTGGGGGGAGGACAGCGAGATGGGACAGACTGGATCAAACATGGATAATTATTATTAACAGGGGAATTTAAAGCTACTGACTCAGCTTCGACGCGGACTGGCGCATTGTCGAGGAAGGGTCGGGGGAGAGGATAGTTTTCCTTTTAATTTCGTTATATTATACTACTGCCATGAATTTTTTCACATATTATCTAGAATCAACCATTTAGCTGGCAGGGGGGCGGGACACTTGACTCTAACAAAAATGAGCACTTGAAAGCTTAATATTTCGCAAACGGATCCCTGAATCCAAAAATCGTTTTCACAAACTTACAATATTGAACGACCTTTCCAACGACACTCTACACCAGTTTCTCAAAGTGTGCGATAACGCCCCCTTGTGGGCGCTGGAGGCCTAGAGAAGGGCGGTAACGGACCCAGAAAAAATTGGGGGCTGTTGACGTGGTTTATGGGGGCGATGGCTGATTTGTAATTTTATCTACTTAAAATTCACTGAAATTAAAACCTACCTACTACACAACATCGATTATTTAGTTCATATTTCTGCCCCGTTTGATTGTATAAAAACTAAAAATATTTAACATACCTACTCGTAGCTTCCGTAGGATAGCCCGTGAGCAATCAAGTTTTAACAAGTTTCTGTTAAATAACGCGATTTGTGCAATTCTGTAACAATCGGCTGGTTCATCGATACTTGTTCTTACTTGATCAGTACGATTGAGCGTCGAATGAGATAAACGACTTTGCGTTCTAATTGCTCTCACTGGTAAAAAAGTCTCGTTTAGAATGTAAGTTTAAACGCCAGACCAGACTAATATAGCACACTATAATTAAATTAATCAAAGCAATGAATGTCATTGTGGTTTTTAAAATGAGGTAAGGTAAATCAAATGGGGGCGTTGAAAAATAATTGATTTTTAAAGTGGGCGGTAGATGAAATAAGTTTGAGAACCACTGCCCATGGGATAGGTGGAATAAAAAAATAACATCTCCACTTTATGTGTAGGTGAGGTACCCTAAAAAACATTTTACTTTTAAATTTAGGTAGATACTTCTCCGACGCAATAATTTGATTTTTTTAACGCGGGTGCTGAACCAGTTTTTTGTTATCGCGTGGAAACTGCGAAGCCTACAGATTTGAAAATTTTGCGGTATGAAATGTTACCATTTTAAATATTATATTTTATATAAACATCTAAGTATTGTATTTATTCATTTTATTTTTGTCTTATTTTGTTATTTCACTACATGCTGCACCGGTTGACGTCATCACGTCAACGCCGGCTGTCGCTGAAAACCAGCGCTGGGGCTCTGTTTCGCATAGGGTCGCAGCATTAATCAATCAATCAATCAATCAATCAATATTTATTCGTGAACACAGGTATTACAATAAAGGTCTTATGTATACATTTTAGTCGAGCTCTATGTCCTACCAATGAAATTGGTGTACAAATATATTAAGTTTTTATTAATAAGTCTGAATCTATACAATACAGTCACGAATGATCGAGTAAATAATGTCAATTAATCAGTTATAATTTTATTTTTACATGCATGTCAATGGTAAATTATATTAAAGAGCTAGTAATGTCATATTTCATCATATTATAAATAATGTCAATTATATGTATTATTATTAATAAATAATTAATCAATTATAATTTATTTTTACATGCATGTCAATGGTAAATTATATTAAAAGGCTGGTATAATGTCATATTTTATCATTTAAAAATTCTTCGATAGAGTAATACGTCTTATCTATTAGAAATAAATACAATTTACTTTTGAATTTGCGGACATTATTTTCACTCCTTATGCATTTTAGCTTTTTGCTTATGCATTTTCGCTTTTCCTTATTAAGCTGAGCGATGGCCGTTTTGCGTGGATGTGACGCATATTTTCCCCCAAATTGTTTATTTTTGTGTTTTGTTCTTTCTTTGCGTCATGTGTACCGCAAATAAACGTATTTTCTTTCTTTCTTTCTTTCTCTACCCTTGGCTGCTATTATGCCTTAAGTTTTGAGCTATAATGCATAATCATTTCTTCTTTCGTTCGGAAGACATAACATATGCAGCTAAAGCTTCGTGCAGACCAGCGCGACGCGACGCGACTCGAACAATAGAATTTCTAAGAAAACTTGACGGTATAACAATAACCGGTGTCGCGTCGCACTGGTCTGCACGAAGCTTAAGAGCGTTTATTCTGAAAGTTGGCAACATCGTAAATAGCTGTCAAAACAGGTACATATGTATGTACCTGTTTTGATTAATTTGGAAATAATACTGTATGGAAATTAGAAATGTGGCTAACTAAGTTACTAGAATATTGATTATGTTATGCAATTGTAACATTGAATTTGATGTTGTACCCGTTTTAGGCATAAAAAAAGCATTTGGAAACTTTCCAAATGCTTTTTTTATGCCTAAAACTTAATATTCGGTGTTATAATATTAATTATTGCATATCAAAATTCATCAAAATTCTAGTAACTTACTTAGCCACATTTCTTATTTCCATACAGTATTATTTCCAAATTAATCAAAACAGGTAAATAATTGACAGCTATTTACGACGTTGCCAACTTTCAGAATAAACGCTCTTAAAGTGACTCCAGCTTACACATATTTGGAGTCGAGAGCCGACTTCCGGCCACCGTAGGCGCGGGCTTGCGGACGGTGAGCAATGGGTAGCTCGCCGTCCGATAGGGACCAGGCCCGGGTCGACGGCCCGTTGTGTTCCACGCGCGCCTCAAAGAGATGTCAGCACCAACTGACGGGGTCCGAAAGGGCCAATGCCTGCCGGGGTTGCGGGTTTGTCTGAAAGGGATATCGCGACCCCGGCACACAGGCAACGGAAGGAACACGGGTGGGTTTTAGTCAGTAAAGGTCTGACACGCCCTCCCGCTCCGCCCAGAATGGGAGAAGTTATTTGATAATTTCCCACCCTCAAAAAAAAAAAAAAAAGCTTACACATATTTATCCGTTTCTAACTCATAGAGTATTTTAATTAACCAAAGATTTGAAAATTTTGTAGCCAATGGCTATAATTTTATTATGCCTTAATTTTCGAGCTATAATACATAGTCATAATTATCTTCATTCGTTCGGAAGATACAACATGAGCAGCTGGGGTGACGTCACCCGGCTTACATACAGTTTTTTGATCGTAGTTTCAACAATTTTTAAATATTATCGTTCAGTTTTTTCGTGCATTGTGCTGCTATTATGCGTTATATGTCGGACTAAAGTCCAAAATCCTAACCTCACTGGTTTGCGTGTACTGCATGAGGAAGCTGGGATGACGTCACTCCAGCTAACACAATAAACGGCTCATATTAACGAAGTTTTTGTGGCTGCTAAATTAAGACTGGGAATTTTGATTGCTGCAATTATGCCATAAATAGTGGCATAGGTAGAATTATTGTATCACCCATGAGGAAGCTGGAGTTATGCACATTGGTATAGGATATAGTTGATGCAAAAGTTGTAGCACTTACCGAGCGGAGGCGGGCGCGCGCCTCGGTCGGTGCGCACGAGGCCGCGCCATACGTGAGCGTGCAGCGCCGCGCGCGCGCGCTTCAGCCCGCCCTCCTCCGCGAAGGGCTCGCCCGCGTCGCCCGCGCCGCGCAGCGCCACGGCGTCGGCGCGCTGGCGGCCCGCCCACGCTGTCAGCGCGGCCGGCTCGTGGGCGCACTCGGCCAGCAGCAGGCGCACGCCGGCGCGCCTCCACGCCCCGCCGCCGCCCGCCGCACGCGTCTCCGCCCTCGCCACCGCGAGAGGAGCGTCTAACATCTGTAAACCCATTCTTTGATATCACAATTTCTTGCAACTAAGCCTGTTATTTGTTCATCATTCGTTTCCTTCACCACACATCCTCACCTTTGAAGACTTCATAGAAATCAATTTTGAGAACACCAAAAAAAGGTCAATAAATTGTCTTAAATAGTCACCAAGGTTAAAAAAATAGTTGCATTATGATTCCGAAGTTATAGCTATACCTATATTCGAATTTGACGCAGAATGTGCACTTCTCAAAATGTGCACTTGACGCAAAATGTGCAATTCGCATAATGTGCACTTCGCAAAATGTGCACTTCGCAAAATGTGCACTTGACGCAAAATGTGCACTTCGCATAATGTGCACTTCGCATAATGTGCACTTCGCATAATGAGCACATCTCAAAATGAGTGTAAACTTTATCACATGGGGTCAAAATAAAAACCATTTGCTTACACTTTTTTTTTTAATTATTTTGCACGATGTTTTGCGCGGTAACAGTAGTTTCTTGTGTGTGTGTTTGAGTATTTTCAGTACACGTCAGCTATACACATAGGTAATATAAGTACTCCAGCCATTCATTGTAATATGCTGTGCACTGCATCTAAGTATCTGTATTTTTTTAATAAACATAAATATAATATATTATTTTAACTAATTGTATTGATCACTATAGTTCCAATTCTTTGTATATTTTTATATCGGGTGTAAAAAGACACTTTCCGAAGCCGAAAGCCACATATTCTACCCATTATTTGCATCATTTTTTTCCACTAGACCATACCTGGGAATCCACTGGTTCTGGAGATATTGAAGGTCAAAGTCGCATTTATTTTTTTTACTTTTTCACGAAAATGAATTCTATGCGATAATACGAAACCTTTTTCCAAACAAACATTACCTGAATTTTAGATTTATCTTAACACATTACGCATTTGAAGTTACAAAAACGCAATGAACAACAAGTACCTACCTACGTAGCGTAGGGGCGGAGCTTAACTAACACTGAATCCGTTCATTCAAGCGTGGGTTCGCGTTACATTGCGCGCAATAAAAACTTTTTTTAATTAAAAAAAAAAAAAATTACGGTTCCCAGCAATAATTTTTGCGCAAAGCTACTTAGCTATACGTACAGTATGCGTAGTTTACGGCTTTGTGATGTGTCTTTTTACACCCTGTATTAGCAACACTTAGTTCATTCGAAGAAACATTTATTTTTTTCTGAGGGTAGAAGTGAAAGTTTATATACTAGCTTTTGCCCGCGACTTCGTCCGCGTTTCCGTCGTTTTTCGTAAAAAAGTACCCATGTCCTTCCTCACGATTCAGTGGTTTTGATGTAACAAACAGATTAACTTTCGTATTTTAGGAGGGAAATATAATATGTCAATCCACAATACTGTTGAAAAATATCGCAATAAGGAACCGCAGAATATTATTATTAAAGCAGTTTCAGCTTCTCGGGATAACGCATGTTGTTCTTGGTCAATGGTACGCCTTAGTTCTCGTTGAGAAGAGCTTTGAGAAGCCCGTGATGTAGCTCGTCTCGCTCTGTCAGCTGCTAATCGCATCTCTCTCTCTGGAGAGCTTTCATTGGCTCGAGAAGTTGAGGCACTAACTCTCATAGAGTTTAGTTTAACCGATGTGCTCTTTCCTCTGCCGATTCTTGAGAACACGTAATTCTCATTCTCTTAGCTTTACTCGAAGTTCGAGATAAAGATAATCGTTTTTTAGGTGGCATTGTGTATTTTATTTTTAATCGACGGTAACGGAAAGGCTGTCAGTTACCTAACAAAATAACCTACGTTAGAGGTCCTAACTATAGCTACCTTACACTTAAAATCTAAGTGCCTATTTAAACTAAAATATTCTAATAGAATTATACCCAGAAATATGTACAACTTACAACAAAAAAAGAAATGAAAATAAAGCTGAAACGCCTGTGCAATACTATCTACCTATACCTACTTCACTTAAAAATAAATACCTATAACTACTATCTATATCTATACTTATAATAAATCTGTAGAGAGGTCAATTCTGTACATGATATATATTTTCAAAATAACTATCAGGGGGTAATTAGTGATCGATACTGATGCCAAAAATGCAATCAGTAAAATTTTTGTCTGTCTGTCTGTCTGTATGTTCCTTATAGAAACAAAAACTACTCGACGGATTATTTGTATAATTATTTGTACTGTGTGTATGTGTGTGTGTATGTGTGTGTGTGTGTTTGTGTGTTATGTGAGTATGATATGAGGAGCCTAAATATGTGAATATGGTGGTGTCGGGCGTAAGACGGAACAATCAAATTGTTTGCTTGGTGTACAGACTGTGTTACGTGTTTTGTATGGAATGTTGTGATTTATGAATGAGTAGTTAATAAGTTAAAAGAAGGTTAAAATAATATGTATATAATAATATATGTTCATTTTGATACAGTGCACAGCATATTACAATGAATGGCTGGAGTACTTATATTATGTGTATAACTGACGTGTACTGAAAATACATAATCAAACATATCCTGAACGTGATTACTTTTTACAAAGAAACTACCGTTATCGTACTAAGAATCGTGCAAAATAATTAAAAAATATTGTAACCAAACGGTTTTTATTTTGACCCCTTCTGATAAAATTCAAACTCATTTTGAGATGTGCTCATCTTGAGAAGTGCTCATTTTGAGAAGTGCACATTTTGCGAAGTGCATATTCTGCGTCAAACCCCAACATAGGTATAGCTATAACTTCGGAATCATAATGCAACTATTATTTGCGAGCATTGTGTGGTGACGGACACGATCATTTACTAAATTTAAACCAGAATTAAGGACAAATTACGAGCTCCATTTCACCGGCTTCATAAGGTTCATAATTCATTTGTTGGGCTTGGTATAACCTTTTATAACAAGCTACCCTCTTCTTTGCTAGATTTGCTTTTAAAATCCAACCTTCGTTGGAAGTGTCGTGATTTCTTTGAATAATTTTAAGAAATTAATAATAAAATATAAATAATTATTTGAATACGAATTATAATATCCACTGTGGCAACACTGTCAAAGTACAAATTAAATGTATTTTCATTATGGCAACTGAATGTATTGTTTTACTTTGGCAGCACTTAGGAATTCTGGGTGGGGCAAAAGCAAAAGTCATTTTAAATGGTAAAATGTAGTGCAGAGTCAGGCGTCGTCGTTTGATTGTGAAATAGTGCAGTTGTGCGGAATAAAAGTATTAACAAGAAAGTCAGTCACAGTCAAAGAATTTGTTTAAATTAGGCACATACCTAATGAAACTGTTGCATAATGAGGGGTATTAAAATACGAGTGTGTGTTTAAAAACCGAGCCGTAGGCGAGGTTTTAATTTGTATCACACGAGTATCGTACCCAGCGCTGGGTTGCGACAATCGCACTCTCCATGCCGCCATGAGATCCCACCCGAGCTCTGTCCGCTGTGCCGTGATTTCTCGCGGCAGCGGAGTTACGCCCCGGCGTTTCGCCTCCTCGCGCCACTCCCTGATATGCGCGAGGAATTTTGCCACCAGATCCCATGGCGGTAGTCCTGCAAGAAGATTCGCCGCCTCGCGGGAGACCGTGCGGTATCCTCGGACCAGCCTAATGGCCATGACCCTTTGGGACGCGTTCAATCGGCGAGCTGGTCGCAGCCATAAAGAACGCGCCCACACCGGTGCCCCGTAAACGGCCATGGACCGCACGACCCCCGCGTAGAGCCTCCGGCAGGAGGCGTTTCGACCCCCTAGATTGGGCAGAAGCCCCTTCAGCCCCAGCCCTCTCCAGTTTGGGAGCCAAACGTCTGAAGAGTCCCAGGTACTTCATCGTCGACTCGACACCGATGTGAACCCCTCCAGCCGTTATCTGGGAACCCGACAGTGGCTCGTACAATGTCACAACTCTTTCTACTTTGCTGCCGTCGTACTGTCTACACGGAACGTCATTTTTGTCTACTCTTCCGTCGACAAAACGGTGCTCGTGCTAAGCCGGTGCAGGAGGAACGGTTTTTGACGCAACGGTATTTAACTTATTCATTTCTGAAGGTCTAAGCCTACGAAGCTAAATCAAATGCGGCCTGCTACCTGTGGTGGCTAACCACCACAGGTAGCAGGCCGCATTTGATTAAGCTTCAGAAAGATATGTACAAATTTTACCGTCAATCATCGTCATCATTAATGGATAACTAACCTCATTTCCTTGATATTTTGAGAGAACCCAGAGCCTTGATTTCGTTATTCATTCTAGTTTTTTCTCCCATGACAACTTTGCTGTCCTTCAAAAAACTGAACTGCACTGGACGACAATACGTAGATGAGCAGGGTTTTGAATTCTCTTAATTCTTTACGAATGTGGATTTTATTTTTTAACCAGAGGTTCCTTAGAATATTTTCTATAAACCATAAAAATATCTAATTTTAATCATGTAAGATATCAGAGATATTTAAGTTTTTTTTAACTGTGTCAGGGTCACCAAATCGTATTTTTTTCTGTTTAATTTTTGTGAAAAAGTATGAGTTTTCATAAAATTTATGATAACACGCATGCTAATAAAGTGGTCTGTCGATAGTTCTTAACAGATGCTACAGATTTTTTTAAATAAATGTGTTTTAGATTATTGAACTATCATATGATAGGTATGTAATATGCACAACGATATCTCTATCGCATACAAAAATAATAATAAAAATATTTGGTATTGAGCAGTTGAGCACCCTGAAACCATAGAAATAAATATGAAACTTTAGAAGCATTTTACTGCAAAATCTTGTAAGATAAAGATTCGAGGTTTTTTTTAATAATACATATAGTTCTGTAGAAGATGTCGTATTAATATAAAATCCATATTCGGTAAGATTAAGTAAATAAAAAATAAATAAGAAAAAATACAAAAAAAATGATTTACGTCTTCTATTAAAAGCATTTTTTATATTGTTATGTCTAATACTTATGTGCCAAAAAATCATTGCTATGTGGCTATAGTAGTGAAGAAATAAAAATATGTTTTTTATACATAATTTTGGATTTGTTCGAAATTCTATGGAAAACTAAAAATCGCCGTAACTTCGTATCTAAGTACATCTGCACTTCGGGAGTTCTACTCTGACAATTGAAATAGTTTGTAGTATTCATTAAACAAATAAAAAGAGGATGACCGCTTTTAAGGTCATTTTTCATACTGTGATGTGGTATCATCTCCAGGTAACAACTTTAATGGAACCAAAGAGGTCATAAATATACTTGAATCATCTTGCTCAGTCACCATTTTTCACTTATATCTACTTTGGCTGGATGCACCGTCAAATCTCCACTTTGATATTAATATCAATTGTTTGCCTTGTATGACATTAGTACCAGGAAGACTTTCAAGAATCTTGTTCACTGTTAAATCTAGTAATGCTTGTAGTGCAATCTTAGCTGAGGAATCCGTTACAGTAACAAATGTCTTCGGAGGGTAGCACTGCAGCTTCGCCTTTTGTACTTTATAGTAAGATGGATATATGTCGTTTGAACCTTCTCGAATTGTAGTTTCCCTCAAAGTTTGCCATTTCGATAAATTTTAAAATTTTAATGTTTGGATGAGTTGCTTCCCCTTTTTATTTTTTTCTGACATTACGAACTTAATGTTCATTTTTTATTTAAACAAGTTTTAATTGTTACTACCAAAAAGAAAGAAAATCATTATCCATTGGTATACTCCAATGGATAATGATTTTCTTTCTTTTTGGTAGTAAAATTCTATTAATTTCTCAAATACATTGTGTTGTGGACTCCTACTTCATTAACGCACATCAAGGACTAATAGCGACATCTCGAGGCAAGAAATTAAACCATACGCTACGTCATACCTATCGCTCGACTGTGATTGGGCTTCTTTTAAAATATTGTTCCCACGCCCCTCTCCTTGAATGTTGTAAAAACCAAAACGTGTTGTTTTATCAATTTCCTTCATACTCCATGAAGGAAATTGATAAAACAACACGTAAATGAAAAAAAAAAGCTAAGAAACGTTTATTTAATAACTTGTATTCCCTACCCGAGCTCTTATTACTGCTGCCATATGGTTCTTCATCGATCGGATGAGAGTCACGATCAAATGTTGTGCCATTCCATTCCATTTCTCTGCGATTGCATTTTGCAGCTGACTAATGTTGGCAACACCGAGTGAAGCTACTTGGAGCGAGGAAGTTTTGGTGAAGGGTGGAACTTTCCCGCCAATTTTGGTGTCAAGCCGCGAAACGCGTATAATTTTGTAATTTGTTTTCGAATAAATATAAGTTTATATAAATTGCTAAGTATTTCAAACCTCCGTATAGAAATAGTTAACATCGGAAGTGTGCATAATTCCTCTCGCGCCCCAAAAGTAAAGTAAAACTATATAATGGGAAAAAAACGCTTAAGTAGGCGTAAACACAGGGCGAAGCGGGCTCGTAAATCATCTAGGAGGAGCAATACGAGTTCTAGCAGTAGCATATGTATCAGTACGAGTACTAGCAGTAGCGGCTCAAGAACACCCCCACTGGCGCCCCGCAATAGGATAAAGGTATTTAAGGCAAAAGATACCGGAACTGTGAGTACAATTTTGCATAATATGATACCGGATTTTGACCCCTTGAACGATAATATTACTTCTTGGTTAAACGTGATAGAATCGTATGCATCAACATTTTCATGGACGGATAGTATGATACGCTATCAAGCACTCAATAAGCTCAAAGGCTCTGCTAAAATCTGGTATGAGTCTTTATTGCGTAATGATCACATGTGGACAACTTGGCTGTGGAAGGATTGGAAGGAAAATCTTTCTAATACATTTAGAGTAAAGAGAAATATGTTTGACCTACTTAAGGAAATCGTCGACCGGAAACCTGTCGAAAATCAACCGCTATATGACTTCTTTTTTGAACAAAAAGCGAAAATTGATATCTCGATAATATTAGGGAATATCGGCGATATGAACATAACAGCATCCGTTGAGGCTAGCAACTTTAAATCATGCGATAGTTTAGCTGGATTTTTGCACAGCCGCGTTTACAAAACAAAAACCATTAAACAAACGCTTAACCACAGCAACACTCGTGAAAATGATAAGGTTCCATGTCAAGTTCAAAGTTCTGTGGCCCAAATATCAACTACCACAACTGTGACTAATCAAACACCAAGTCAACGCAAACCCATAGAGTGTTATAATTGCGGCGGGAATCCCAAACGATTTCAATGTACGGTAAAATGTGAATTTTGCGGTAAGAAAGGCCACTCGGAAACTTCATGTTTTAACAAAAAGAATTCAAAAAGTGACAAACCTGAACAAACAAATAATCAGGAAACAAAATATGTACAACTTTTTAATGCAAAAAACAAGTTCTGTAAGAAAATAGGCATTAACGGTTTTATTCATGAAGCATTCATAGACACCGGGAGTAGTTGTTCTATAATGACATCTAATTTGGCAGAACAATGTTATCTCCAAAGAATTCCGTTGAATACCCCTATAACACTGCAGGGATTTTCTAAAGACAATTTAAAAATTGTAACGGAGGTGGTGAAAGTAGGCATACAATTAGATTCCGTGAATATAGACGAGATTGAGATGTACATACTTAATGTACTATCGGGATGTGACGTACTAATAGGACGCAACGTGACAGAACGGTCTGATTTAAGGGGTCTACAGGACCTAAACGTGCCTAAACGCAAGTTTTATAATGCCTAAAAGAATATGATCCACTGCAGTAAACAAAATCAAAAATATAATATACTAGCATATATCCTGAAGAATATCATATATTATATGATATTCTTCAGGATATATGCTAGTATGATAGTGTGTTGAAAACATAATAAAACTAATTTGATACGATAGAAAAAAATCATGAAGATACCTCTAAAAATTTCTTTTAACGATTAAAAATCATATTAATTTACATGCAATCATTCTCATTTTTTGTCAGATTATTCTTCAAGCTACATATTAGCATAATAGTGTTTTAATTTTCCAGTCCAATCAATAGATTTTTTGTAAATCGCTAACTGCTTCATATTTTGCAATAAATTACCTGCGTCGTGTCATCGCGCTTCTCTTTCATTTCTATGCAGTCCGACAGTGACCGCGCTTTAGCTGTTGTAAGCCTCTTAATAAGTTATAACACATTAACATAAAGTGTGTGCTTTCAGATGGTTCGTTAAGCAAAGTAAGACTGAGGGTCTAAGGCGTGCCTGAGGACATGCACAGCGCAGGAGGGCCGTGTTGGCAACACCGAGTGAAGCTACTTGGAGCGTTGGCGAGGAAGTTTTGGGGAAGGGTGGAACTTTCCCGCCAACTTTGGTGTCAAGCCGCGAAACGCGTATAATTTTGTAAGTAATTTGTTTTCGAATAAATATAAGTATATATAAATTGCTAAGTATTTCAAACCTCCGTATAGAAATAGTTAACACTAATCGTCTTATTACAAAAAACTGCATAAGTAATGGTTTAAACCAAGACTAAAAGGTCTTGGATTGTTACGGTAATAAAGCTAGTTCCAGGCTCAAAATGTGTTCCTATTACAAAACGAAGACTATTCGAGGATCAGTTAGTACCAAAGAAGGTTCATGGTTCAAATACTATCTACAGATAAGAAACAAAAATGGCATTCTTTCATTCGTTCACGCAGGCTTTATTTGAAGCAACGTTCTGTTTCGCTAAATGTTGATATTATAATAACACTTGAAATAATTATTTATCAATACAAAAATATGTCATAAATAGTTCTTTGTTTAGGTTAATTATTGAACAAGCTCAACTTGTACTTTTGACGCGCTTTTTTATAATCATGTTCTCATATTTTGTACACCTCTAGCGTGAAGTGGAGCGACTTACATATGACGGCAGCGCGCGTAATTTGAGATGAATGTCTATGTTGCGTCCTATAATAATAAATAAAAGCACTTCATATTTGTATTAATTATTGTTTTTAATATTACTGTTACTGTTACGTGGTTTGTTCGTGAGTTGTAGTGTTTGAGCTACATTATAAAATGGAACAACAAAAGAAAAAAAAGGGGTGAAAACTGGAGTTCTGAAGAAAAGGTTTGTAAAACATGGAATTTTTTATTATTAGGTAAGCAATACTTTGTATCATCTTATTATCAAATTAGCAATACTGCGGAATTTCCTAATGCTTTCCTCCTGTTCATTTAGAGTAATGGGTATTTCTAGAAATCTTCGGGACATCCGTGACAAAATGTCCGCTACCTTTTTACACGTTTTGCTGAGACACATCATGCAAATCAGCTGTATCTGAATATGTCTTGAATCTACGAATAAATCAATAATATTAGTATATTCTTTTATTTGTCTATAATGTTTAGAATTTTGTCTATAATGTAAGGTTAGCATTGACCAAGCTTACATACTTCATGTCGAGCCCAGTTGCGTAATGCATAAACTACTTGCACTTCAGGACTCAAAGGGCATCCTCGAGGGTACGTGTTGTACGGTTTACGTGGGGATAAATCCACACGTAAAACATCCACTATCTTTTCTCCAAAACGTTTTGTGAACTTATACTTATATCTGAAATCTTCGTCACTCAATTCGAATGGATTCTCACGATGACGATGCCTGTAAGATCGCCGAGACGTCTTCAGCATATCCAGATTTTCCAAATCCATCAATTCGATCATATTAATATCCATTTTTTATTTTTTTTATTTAAATAGACCCGCGCAAACACCAAAACATCGACAACACAAACGTCAAATAAATTAGTACCAAAGATAAACTAGGGGACTCGGCGTACTAACTTTAGTACCTTAAATAGTTCTGGAACTAGAGATAAACTTCATTTTATAATAACGTTTTATTTAGTCATGGTACTAAAGCTAGTACTAATCCCAGTACCAAATTTAGTCCGTGTTTTGGAATAAGACGGTAAGTGTTTCTGGGGCAGGATCTCTTGCACAAATTCGTCTCTTTAATTCATCCCATAGATGTTCAATCGGATTCATGTCCGGGCTTCTTGCTGGCCATTCCATAATGGAGATACCGACTTTGGTAACACAATCTTGTACGACGCTCGCGGTGTGAGCCCTAGCATTCTCGTGCATGAATATGAAACCGTTGCCAATAAAATGTGCATAGGGACGGTCACGTGCGGCTCAAGACACTGTCACACTCGATGTACCGATGACTGTTTAGTGCAGGCAGACGTGGCCCAGACACAAAGACAAGCTCTGTCTTACCGTCGGCGCTGATTCCTCCCCAAGCCGTCCACGAACCGCCACCATAGCTGATCTTTTCTTCAACGCAGCATTGTGCAAAACGTTCTCCATCTCTTCTGTAGACCTTGTTCCTTCCGTCTTTACCATACAGCATAATTTTACACTCATCAGAAAAGAGGATTTTGTTCCACTGGAGGTATGGCCAATATAGGTGCTCACGTGCTAAGTTAAGGCGCGCTCTTCGATGGTCTGCAGTTAATTTCGGCCCATTTGCTGGCTTGTGCGGTACCAGTCCACGTTACTTCAACCTTCTTCTAATTGTAGTCACTTACAGCCACCCTACGTACAACATGAAGCTGCTGCTGCAGTTGAAAAGCATTAAGGCGTCGATTTTGTAAAGAAGTTGTTACAATAAATCAATCTCGCTCAATCACCCGATTCCTGCCAGATCCTGAACGGCGCGTGAACAAACCAGTCTCCCGATAGCGTTTGTAGACTCTATGAACAGACAACAGACTTAGATGCAATCTTTCAGCCACAACACACTGACTAAGTCCAGAATCCAGCAATGCCACCACTTGGGCGGCTTTTGCGGGCGCAGTATCCATGTTTTAGAAAAAAACTTTTTCAGACGTCCCAAAGTCACAGTACACACACAGTATACAGAACACAGAACAAAAAGTTAAGATAAGCAGTAATTTTTAGCTTTCAAAGGTGAAATGTACTACAACTCTAAACACACATTTGTCTCAAAACCACAGCTCAAAACAGTGAATCATTTAATTTATAGGATAAAGAAATGAAATTCTAATTTTGAATTTTTGCTTGTCACTGTAATTGCCAAACTGCCAGCTAAACAATCATGTGATTTTTTTCATGGAATGAAAACTCTTTTGTGTTAAATTAGGACAGAAAGCATAAAAACTGAAGTTTTCGAGTTTTCTGATGAGAAGTGTATTTTGAATTGTTTTGGTTATTTTTTTGTATATTGTTCTCACATATAGAAGCAAAAAGAATAATGTACCCAGGATTTTGTAATTTTGTATATTAAAAAGAGTGTCCTTTGGAGTTCCTTGCCCGTTCTTCTCCATAAAGATCTACATTTTGGAATGGGCAACTAGCTTCAACTTTCTGACTAACTGACCGACTATTTGACAATTCAAAAGTGCCTGTAAATGGTTTAATTGAAATAAATGCTTTGAGTTTTGATAGTTTTAATGAAAGTAGCAAACCAAGTGCTCTGTTGAAAATAATGCTGAAGAAACTGGTTTTTTAATTTTTGCTGCTGCTTCTGGATTTTTGAGCATATATTCAATAACAGATGCAATATCATATAAAATACGATAAAAACAATACCACGGTCAATATTTAAGCAAGCGTTAATTTATTTTATTGATATTATGCATTAATAAGCATGTCTGTATGCGTTGAAATGCAAAATTAAGAATGTAAGTGATGCTATCATTTGACAGTTCTCACTCATGGTATGTACAAAAGGGAATGTTACTACTGTTACTGGGACAACCTAGGATACAAGAGCGAGCAAAGTGCATTTGGGACTTGGGGCACTCCAACACGGACAGGTTAGGACCGAAGGGGTGGCAGGGTCTAGTGAGCGACCGGATAAAGTCCCTGTCATCCCCTTCACAGTTATTTTTTTTACACATTCATTAATCATGCACACTGGGGTTATCAAAAATACACTAATAGGGTCTATTCTATAGTGTTAAAGTACAGTGGTTCCGTTACCCTGACAGGTTCAGCTCAGTGGTAGGTCAGTGGATCATCTTAGGGATGGCATCCTTGCATGATTGATCAATCAAAAGATTGGCTTGTGGGTTAGGCGTCATGCTAATGATAGTATTACAGCTTCAAATTAGTACAAAGTCTCTATATAAAATATGCAACATTTAACTTACCTCTTCCTCTGTGATGTGAATGACGTGCGCCTCTATACTGTCCGGGTCCACCTCGAGTCGTCCGTGGTCTGACAGCGCATGAACTCTGACGTTCACTGTATAGTATTTGTTAACCAGTCTCCAAACGCGGTCGAGGGATTGTGTATCTTTCATATAATCATCCGTCACATCATTGTCTATTAGTTCTAAAATAGAGCAATTTAAAAAATATAATGTACAAATAACTATGAATTAATATATCAAAATGATTTGCCTCAGTGAATGCTTCCAAACCAGAAATAAACGTTGTAGCAGCGGTCTCATTGATTGCGCTGACCAAGATGACAGGTAATGTATCAAATGTTGACATGGCTATTGGTAAATCAATAAATAACAATTGTAAGACAATTTTGTTACAAGACAATTATGAAGTTCTTTGGTTTGGTACGGAATAACCACAACAGTGAACAAGGAGTAATATTGTTCTGTGGTGGTTCTGTGAGTGGGCAGCACAGCTGAGCGAGCACAACACACAGGCACAACTGTGACAGGACAGCAATGCGTGAACTGTCAAGTGTCAACCAAACCAACACAACAAACACATATTCGGTGTTGCTATCGTAAAAATCTGAGCCGTATGTCACTGTCTGGTTTGCAGTATTATAAGGGAAAACGTTCTATGCTCATTTTACAATTTTACGATTAGTGGTAGTTTCTGGGTAAGTCGCAACATTGACTCTCATATTCTCTTCAGGTGACAGATATTTGAGTTTCATTTTATTTTCATTCAAAAACATAGACATGTGTATGGACTGGAATACCTATAAAAAAGGTGCATATATAATAGAATAAAACTTAATGGAATATAAATGGCTGCCGTTGCTAGGGTTGTCAATCAAGGAACATAGGTGTTATTAATTAAAACGAGTATCGATAGGTAGTAGATACGAGTGTTACTAGATATCACGTTTGGATCGTAATAAGTCCGTTGTAACAGAAAACGATGAGTAGGTTTACTTACCTTCTGTTATCTGAGAATAAAATTCATGTTAAGAGCGTTTATTCTGAAAGTTGGCAATGTCGTAAATAGCTGTCAAATATTTACCTGTTTTGATTAATTTGGAAATAATACTGTATGGAAATAAGAAATGTGGCTCAAACTCAAATCATTTATTTCAATTAAACCATTACAGGCACTTTTGAATTGTCAAGGAATCGGTCAGTCAAAAATATGAAGCTAGTTGCCCATTCCAAAGCGTAGTAGGTACCTATGGAGAAGAACGGGCAAGAAACTCCACGGACACTCTTTTAAATAAAATAAATTGTTACAAAGTATTGGTTACATCATTCATGTTGAAATTATACATGTGAGAACAATGTAGAAAGACGTGCACGTTAGAAGCGTCCGTAATACAAAGAACAATAAAAAAATTAAAAATCAGCCATGGCCGCTAAGAGTTGACCAGTCCCAAGAGTCCCAACTGACGGCGCCCGCTCACGAACATGACGTATGGATCAGCACCATTCAGCTCAACCATTTTGAAGGGAGCTAAATGATCCAACACACGCGCCACCATCAGCGAGACATTTGAGTGAGCATGACATACTCACAGCCGCCAGGGCACATTCAAGTCAATAAAAAAAAAGTATTACCCGGTAAATGGTAGCTCTTTAGTACATAGTACTCACACCTGTGCTCTGGAATTATATAATACAAAGGAGATTGACTTTATACAATGCAAAGATGGTCTTAAAATCTTCAGCAGCTCCAACAGTATTTTCAGATGTTAATCAATTAGTTGTGGTTGTGGAGCAGGACCAGCATTGAGCCAAGCATTTTTATCAGAGATGTAATCCCCCAACTTATAATATGCCTGCCTGCATAGTGTGCGTTTTATACAAGACTTGAATTTCGTCTCATTCAGTTGAAGTATGTGGGGAGGAATTTTATTGTAACATTTTAAACAGTACCCCATGAAAGATGAGTCCACTTTAGCCAGTCTGAAACCTGGTTGAACTAATAGATCCCTATTTCTTGTACTATAATTATGTCTATCACCTCTTTTACTAAAAAGATGTAAGTTTTTTCTTACGTACATGATGTTTTCATAGATATATTGACAAGGTACCGTCATGATGTTAATATCCTTAAACAGTTCCCCCTTAGAGAGTCACGCCTGCGGAGATAGTACATGGCTCTAATCGCTCTTTTCTGTAGAATAAAAATAGACTCGATGTCTGCAGCCCGTCCCCACAGTAAAATACCGTAAGACATGATACTATGAAAGTAACTAAAATAGACCAGCCTCGCTAGGCTAACTAAGTTACTAGAATATTGATTATGTTATGCAATTTCTTATTTCCAAATTAATCAAAACAGGTAAATATTTGACAGCTATTTACGACGTTGCCAACTTTCAGAATAAACGCTCTTAATGGGGATGCGCTAAGTAGTCCGCGAAATTCAGATTTTCTTACGTTTTTTGCAATTATTTGCAGGTCAGTGTTAGGTTGTATCTTGAAATATGATTCGCGACCGTAACACATATGGCTTTACAGAATTAGAATCAGCAATGCAACTCACAAACAATAATCCTAAAATGTCATGATTTCATGAAATAGTCATTCAATAAGATTTGATTTGGCGGGCTACCCTGTTTTTTCTGAACATAATAAAAAAACGCTTTAAGTGCATTACGTTTACTTAATCATTATCACACCAATAAACAAAGGTGGAAAATTAAAGCGCCAATGTGCTGCCAATTGATATTGGTTTCATATCAGTTCTATTTGAAGGTGCGACAAATTTGTCGCACCTTCAAATAGAGCTGTTAACTTGTGAGGTAATTACCTCACAAGTTAAAACTACCTTCAGGTGAACTAATGATCGATTTCCGTAGAAAAACCGCTTTTATTGGATTGTTGATACACATGAAAAGCGCATTGGCTCTGTAGTTACTTGGTGGAAGAGACAAAAAAGCTGAAATACATATCACTCTACAAGATCACCCAAGATCATATCGAGATCTTCTTCTCGGCTGTTTTCTGTTGCAAGAGGAGGTTTCAAAAATAATCCCAATGCCATAAAATTTCGTGCGGCATAGTTTGCTTGTGAGTAATCTGTGGCCACAGACTAGTTAGCTTTCTGTGGCTGAGGTGAGAGCTGAGATCAGGGATGCACAGAGCATGTAACTTTACAGGGATGATGGCATTAGGAATTGTATTTGTACTAATCCACAAGCGAGCTAACCGACAAAAAAAGTTTTGTAGAGATGACACAGGATCACATTGTTCTTTATGATACATAAAGTTATCTGTGATTGAGATAGAAAATGAATACCGTCTCAACCGTCTGTCATAGAATTTTTGTTTTTTTGGGCTATGTCAAAACCAATGACTACCTAATAAATAAGTCATTGGTCAAAACCACGTCAAAACCACTGGATGACATTGATGACATTAGTTTGTCAGCGACTCTGCAATACTCAATCGGAAGTTTTATAGCATTCTGAATGTTAGACATATAAACATTTGTTCTGTTTTAGGCGCACTGGCTGCTTGTTTATAGTGAATTCCGCAATTATTCTCGGCAGCCTCAGCAGCCTGTAATGTTTTGCGTAAACATTACATCATAATTTTGTGGCATCATTCCTAATAATAGTGTTTACAAAATGGATAACATAAAATCATGGACGGCGGAGGACGAGGCAATCATTGCGACGAACACAGATGCTACGGAATGTAAGCGATGCGCCGTTGAGCTGGGCTACTGGAAGGATGACTACATCTCGTACTTTGCACGGCACGCTGACCGCAAGGCGCCCGAGATTAACCGCGGCTATTACGCGCGCGTCAGGGCTATGGAAATATTTATTCATCAGTTCTTAGAGGTTAGAGGCATCATCATATACCGCAGCTAGTACTCAAAGATGCAGAAGCTTTGATATCAATGGGTCATCATTTCAACATTTTTTTTTTTTTTTTTTTTGGATGGGAAATTATCAAATAACTTCTCCCGCTCTGGGTGGAGCGGGAGGGCGTGTCAGACTTTTACTGACTAAAACCCACCCGTGTTCCTTCCGATGCCTGTGTGCCGAGGTCGCGATATCCCTTTCAGACAAACCCGCAACCCCGGCAGGCATTGGCCCTTCCGGACCCCGTCAGTTGGTGCTGACATCTCTTTGAGGCGCGCGTGGAACACAACGCGCCGTCGACCCGGGCCTGGTCCCTATCGGACGGCGAGCTACCCATTGCTCACCGTCCGCAAGCCCGCGCCTACGGTGGCCGGAAGTCGGCTCTCGACTCCCGACGCATCATTTCAACATCACTCCAAATTTTTTTTTGTTTGTTTTTTCACTGTGATTAGTAGTAGAAGTGTTTGTGGAGGAGCTTTTCGGGGAAGTGATTAGTGATCGTAATGTACATGGTACTGACACTTGACACATAAACAGCTTTGTTTCTCATTGTGTCTGTTGTCATCATCAGTGACCACTTGCCATCAGGTGGGCCGCCTGCCTACATGCCATGCAATAACATAAGAAAAAGATTGTATTGTAGTTTCTGAGTGTATTTAGTGAGGACGTAAGGTAAACAATGTGTAATATTTCCAGCGTTGCGGCACCAAATGCCAGATAATAAACTTGGGCTGTGGTTTTGACACATTATACTGGCGCCTCAAGGACACAACACATGCAGTGGGCAACTTCATTGAACTGGATTTCCCAGCAGTTACTACAAAAAAATGTCACATTATTAAGAGGAATAAGCAACTTCTTCAGAAAATATCAAATGAAGGTATGAAATCTGTATTATCTTATCTTCTATTTATTAAATAAACACTTAAGTTGTATCACATCTGTCACCTTAGGGGTTGTGAATAGCTTTGCTAGACAGGTTGTATATAAAATCAAAGTTAAGGAGGCTTTTTAAACGTACTAAAACCTCAACCACTGGGCGTAATACCGCAGAATCATTTGCAGCAAAAAAGTACTAATGCACTAAAATTAAATTAAATGAATTGTTTCATGAAACCCTTGTACTGATGTATAATTAGCATTATCTAACTAACCTTTTTTAGGTATGGCTCCTACTTAGTTACGGCAGCCTGGTTCTTTGACTGGAGCACATTGCACATTAGGTGATATTATTATGTTGATTATTTATTTTCTTTCATATATAATTATATTTTTAAATATTTCTTAAACTAAAAAGAAAGTAAAGGGTCATGTCAGACCACATAAAATAAAGGGTTCAATAGTTGGGATGAATTTGTTTGTTAAGTAATAACTGCCGCACGGGTCGATCCATCAGGTTAAGCTACGCTTGCCGGGGTTGGTTTGTGGATGGGTGACCATCTTTACATACCGAGACAGTACAGTCTTACCAAGGGGTATTGTATTACCCAGTTACTGGGTTGTGGAGGTCAGATAGGCAGTCACTGTTCTCATACATTCCAACTGCAAATTATGTAAGTTTGTATGCACAACATTGATAGATTTACCATGTTATTTTAAAACCATAGACTTATAGGTTTTCCTGTAAGCTGTAAAGAATCATCCTCTGATTTTTTTTCAAAATTTTTGGTGCAGCTTTGGAGATAAAGGAGTAAGGATGAGTAAGGATACATGGTAAATTTTCACCCATTTTTAAAATATCTTTAAAAATGGAGATCCTCGCAACAAGCCCTTTCATTTGGTATGTCACACGGTAGTATAGTTTGCAAAACTGAGTAATCTTTACTAATAACTAACGGAGACACTATGAGGGATGGGACGGTTGACGAATGACGGGCATGCCACCGTCCGGGTGAGTCCATCAGACATATTATCTCTGGTTGTTCTCGTCTGGCTAACGGCGAGTACTTGCACAGGCATAACCAAGTGGCCAGGATTATTCACCAGCATCATGCTTTGAAATACAAACTTGTGGATTCTGAGGTACCGTACTACAAATATGTGCCCGACCCAGTTCTCGAAAATGACCATGTCACGTTGTACTGGGATCGGTCTATCATTACTGACAGGACTTATTGTTGCCCATAAGCCTGATATAGTGGTTATAGACCGATTAGCGCGCCGCGCAATGATAGTCGATGTTAGATGGTAACATAAATAAAGAGAAACAAATAAAATATCTCGAGGACACGAGGTTGTCGACGTGTGGATTGTGAGCTCGGCTATCATTCGACTTTAACGTTCGAAAAGTGGTGATTCTCAGCCTAGTTTGAGTAAATGACTTGAATTTTGAATTTGAATTTGAATTGTGCCGATTGTCGTAACGGCCAATGGCCTGATGGCTGAAAGCCTCGACCAACATCTCTCGAGGCTCTCCTTAGGCGGTTGGATCAAGGGCCTGATCCAGAAGGCAGTACTCCGCGATACGGCTCGCATTGTGAGGAGGTTCCTGTCTCTGCAGCCCTAACCACCGGTAGCTTGGACTCTGTTCCCGACACCGGCGGAACACTATTTTTTATATTTTTAAATGTTTTATATATAGTTTTTTAAGAAATATTTAAAAATGTATTTTATATGTTCGAAATTATAATAAACGTAATAATAAAATGTAGCTTGGACTCTGCTCCCGACTCCGGCGGAACACAAATTTTTATATTTTTTAATGTTTTATACAGGGTGATTAGAAGATGGGTGCAAAGCTTTAAGGTGAAGATAGTATAGACAATTTAGAACCATTTAAGCCATGGTTGTCTTAGACGAAGTCTTACCAAATTTTTTTAACCAAATTTTTAAGTTTTTTTTCGGAAATTCTCAAAATTTTATGTAAACTGCATAATTATGGCCAAATTGAATGATAAATGAATTAATTTTTTATTTATTTAATTAAAGTAATGTGTAAGCAACCAAGCAAAACATGTTTTAGGCTTCTGTGTCATTAGACATTTTTTTTACAGATATTTAAAGCTCAGAAAAAATAAAAAATTTGTACAATACGTCTTTTAAACCTTATTTTAAAAAAAAACGTAGGCTGCTTTTTTTGTTCAAACCTTTTTGAAGACCTGCTTGATAATCGCTCTTTCTTTTGAGGTATCATTTATGCGGATATCTTACAAATTATTGAAATTAGGACCTACAAACCAATTCGAGGGAGAAATTTTAAATTTTAGGCAGTCTAACAAAACACAAAATTTTTGCTTAAAAGAATACTTTATGTGCTCGAAATGATAACATTGTTCAATTCTAAGAATTTTTGGCACATGCAGGAACCAATTGAGGGGAACCCATTGAGGGGATTCTCTAAACAATGGCCACCGAGCGCGGTGCGACGGCATTTCCAGGTAGAACGCCCAATGAATAGCAAAAAGCGATAAGAGTTGGTTTTTACAGCAAAATGGTCTTAGTTACTGAGGCAACAAAGTCGTTTTTCTTTAGTCAGGGTCAGTCGGTCTGTGATGAAGCCGTTACATCTTTTACTTATTAGTCAAACTACTGCCCTTGTGAGTGGACGTTGTCGTGTTGATGCACAATTTACCGTGTTCAGTTGTAGCCCTTTGCGTTCCTGCACGTGTTGTTTGCGTTAGTTTTGAACTTTTTTGTTTCACCGTGTCCAGTCGTAGCCTCGCGCTCCTGCACGTGTTGATTTTTGACTTAATTGTGTTGAGTTGACATTTAGTGCGCTCCTACGCCGTTTTTCTTAATTGTTAAGTGACTATAGCTACTTTTTCCAATCAAGAATATGCGGATATCGTATTTATGTACGGTAGAGCAGACGGCAATGGATCTTTGGCGCGACGGATGTATCAAGAGCGCTATCCGAATCGCAGGATACCGAATGTCCGAGTGTTTTACAACACGTTTCGTCGTCTTGCCCAAGATGGGTTTCACCGCGTGGAACCTGGAGTCAACCCGGGCAGACACGAAACTGCCGTCGGCGAAGACATTTTAGCAGCATTTCAAGCGGATCCTACTACCAGTACTAGAGCAGTAGCTCGAAATTTAAACATTTCTCAATGGAAGGTGTGGCATACAATGCACCAAAATGATAAGTATCCGTTCCATGGCAGGAGTGTGCAAGGTCTAGTAGAGCAAGATCCTCAAAGAAGAATTCAGTTCTGCCGTTTCCTCCTCAACAGAGACATCGAAGATGCGTGGTTTCTGAAATCAATCTTGTGGACGGATGAAAGTAAATTTTCAAGGGAAGGTATTACATACTTTCACAACATCCATGAATGGGCCGACGCAGACAACAATCCACATTTTAAGAAGCAGGTGTCATTTCAGATGAAATTATCTGTGAATGTATGGGCTGGAATAATTGGCAGAACATTGATTGGGCCCCAGTTTTTGCCTGATCCATTGAATGGCGAAAATTATTTGCAATTTCTGCAAATTGATTTACCACTGCTGGTAGAGGAATCAGGTGTACCGATCTTCGAAAGAGACCGAACAGTCATCTTTCAGCAAGACGGCTGTCCAGCGCATTGGACTTTAAATGTAAGGGAACACCTCAACAATTGCTTTCCTGATAGCTGGATCGGCAGGGATGGACCCATCCCTTGGCCCGCTCGCTCCCCAGATCTGACCCCGTTGGACTTTTTCGTGTGGGGCCAGGCCAAGGAACTGGTGTATAACAACATAGAAATAAACACTAGAGAAGAATTGATACAAAGAATAAATTCAGCGTTTGAGACAATGAAGCAGGAGATGATGTTGAAAATAACGACTACAGAAGTTAGAAGACGGGGCCGTGCTTGTATTAGGAATCACGGCCGTCATTTTGAACATGAAAAATAAATAATTTTAATTCAAATGTTGTTTTAATTAGTCTGCCTAAAATAAAAAATTTCTCCCTCAAATTGGTTTGTAGGCCCTAATTTCAATAATTTGTAAGATATCCGCATAAATGATACCTCAAAAGAAAGAGCGATTATCAAGCATGTCTTCAAAAAGGTTTGAACAAAAAAAGCACCCCCCGTTTTTTTTTAATAAGGTTTAAAAGACGTATTGTACAATTTTTTTATTTTTTCTGAGCTTTAAATGTCTGTAAAAAAAATGTCTAATGACACAGAAGCCTAAAACACGTTTTGCTTGATTGCTTACACATTACTTTAATTAAATAAATAAAAAATGAATTCATTTATCATTCAATTTGGCCATAATTATGCAGTTTACATTAAATTTTGAGAATTTCCGAAAAAAAACTTAAAAATTTGGTTAAAAATATTTGGTAAGACTTCGTCTAAGACAACCATGGCTTAAATGGTTCTAAATTGTCTGTACTATCTTCGCCTTAAAGCTTTGCACCCATCTTCCAATCACCCTGTATATCGTTTTTTAAGAAATATTTAAATATGTATTTTATATGTTCGAAATTATAATAAACGAAATAATAAAATAAAACAAATTCCATTAAGAAAAACTATTTATATAAATGAATAAACAAAATTATAATACATATTATAGCAAAAAAAGGTGTGTTTGCTACTTTCGAGTTAAAAGTCGCCCGGTTATCGAACCCGGTACGATGTAGGACGAATAATGAAACGCAGTATTCAGGTGGAGAACACGAAGTATATTAAGAAAAAAAAAGGGGTTAAAATAAAAATAACACTGTCACAAAATAATAAAATCGAGGGTGTCGCCGCACCACAGATAATATAATACTACGTACAGAACCCAATCCCATACAAAGAAACGGTACCTCCCTTTTTTTTTTTTTGAGGGTGGTAAATTATCAAATAACTTCTCCCGCTCTGGGTGGAGCGGGAGGGCGTGTCAGACTTTTACTGACTAAAACCCACCCGTGTTCCTTCCGTTGCCTGTGTGCCGAGGTCGCGATATCCCTTTCAGACAAACCCGCAACCCCGGCAGGCATTGGCCCTTCCGGACCCCGTCAGTTGGTGCTGACATCTCATTGAGGCGCGCGTGGAACACAACGCGCCGTCGACCCGGGCCTGGTCCCTATCGGACGGCGAGCTACCCATTGCTCACCGTCCGCAAGCCCGCGCCTACGGTGGCCGGAAGTCGGCTCGCGACTCCCGACGCTCGGGGGGTCTCCTGCGGCGACTAGGGGCGCGAGGGCGCGCATTTTGCCTCTCCCTCGCGCGCTCCGCCTCCTCCTTCGCGAGCATTACTGCTTCGCAGAAGGAGGTGACGGCCTCCCATGCACTCTCGCTCCGGACCATGGCCTGAACCAGGGCCGGACGCGAGAGATCGCCGCCGCCGATCGCCTCCGTGAGGACACGGCGGTGCTCCGCCCAAGCTGGGCAGACCTCCACCGTATGCTCCACCGTGTCCTCCGGGCGATCCACACAGTGGTGACACCCGGGCGTTTTCTCCCGCTTTATCCTGAACAGGAACCTCCCGAAACAACCATGTCCGGTGAGGACCTGTGTCAGGCGGAAGGTGAGGACGCCGTGGCGCCTCTCTAGCCACTCCTCAAAGAGAGTACTTATCGCCACAATTGTGGCGTGCCCAGCGCTGGGTTGCGACAATCGCACTCTCCATGCCGCCATGAGATCCCGCCGGAGCTCTGTCCGCTGTGCCGCGATTTCTCGCGGCAGCGGAGTTACGCCCCGGCGTTTCGCCTCCTCGCGCAACTCCCACATGTGCGCGAGGACTTTTGCCTCCAGATCCCATGGCGGTAGTCCGGCAAAGAGGCTCGCCGCCTCACGGGAGACCGTGCGGTATCCTCGTACCAGCCTGATGGCCATGACCCTTTGGGACGCGTTCAACCGCTGGGCTGGTCGCAGCCTCAATGAACGCGCCCACACCGGTGCCCCGTAAAGGGCCATAGACCGCACGATAACGGTACCTCCCTAAGTCTGGCTATTGAGCTGGCTATTTTTCTTCCTCCATTTATTCAACAGATGGCAGCATCAGCGACTCACTAATTGCCGGAGACTGTAGTTTTACAACGCCATCTAGGAGTCGACTTAGATACTTATGGCGTTGTTTTATTATGGTAGATTCTTTCAATCGCACATGGCACGGTGCGTTCAAGGACAAGTAATAAGAATACAACAAAAGTTTCTCGAGTTGGCGGAATAGTTTCATTTCTGTGTGAGTGAGCTAGCAATTTTCACGCTGCTGCGGATGCTTCTTTATGGGTTTTTAGTATTTCAATGCTTAAATCTAGATTTTCTTCTCCTCGTTACCAAATCTACTACCTATTGCTAAAACCCTAAACTGAAAACAAGCCTTCTTCGTCCAAACTCAGTATAATATTTAAAAACATTAATTTAAAACCGGCCAAGTGCGCGCGTGTCGGACCCCGCACAATGAAGGGTTCCTTCCGTAGTTGGGATGAATTTATCCCAAGAACAAACTTAATTATCACTAAAATCCTTACCTTTGTCTATGAGATTAGAGCTATTCTGCAAAAAAAAAGCTCAACATTTAAAAATAATTTTGACAAATCGAATTTGACAATCGCGACTGTTCGTGGTACTTGTTTGCCCTACCCCATGATTTCTTTTTAGAGCCGGAGGCGCGCAAGGTGGACTGCCTCGACGTGTTTTAAATGGAATTTTTCATTTTTTGTATGGAAAATATGAAAAATTATTACATAAACGTTGAGTTATATGGGTTTACGGTTTCCATGAAGGGTGTCGAAGTTTTCATTATTTTTGCGATAGGACACACCATTTTCGAGATATAAGCAAAAGAAAATAAAAAAAAGATAGTACTGTTTTTGCACTTGAAGTCGAGGTGTTGGTTTGAATTTTAGTTCATGACAACTAATAGTATTCCACACATTTTTAATCGCTATTAAAAATAGTCAGATTTAGTCAGAGAATCAAAATTTTAGGTTAAAAACGTCAAATTCAGAATAGCAAACAGACAGAATAGCTATCGACTTTTAAAAAGTTTTTTCAATCCTTTTTTATAGAAAGCTTAGTAGACCAGAAAAAAAATAAAAAATTGTAGGTAGGTAGGTTATAAATGGTAGGTTATAAGCTGAACTCGCATTGTACGGAAATCCTATACAATGCAAGACCAGCATAAACTGGAAATGTATAGCTTGATGTGTAGCCGTGCGTACTTGCCAAAAACATGTTGATAGATTTCTTTCAATTCTTATATTTCTATGTAACGTAGGTAGTAGATAAAAACGTGATGTCAAATTGAGTAAAACACCATCTATTGCGTAGAGCTCTACACATAATGATTAACAGATGGTTACTTTATCATTCTATGGGTTGGAATTGAAGTAAAAGGTTTCATTTATCTTTTTTGTTGAAAATACGAGATTTATGAGTTTAAATAGATAAATCAGCATTAAACAAGGAAGTTTAGATTTTTTCTAATCTTACTTCAGCCAAAATCTGCCGGTTATCGCTTTTTAGTGATAGTTAATTTCATAATTGTTACCCATGCTGCCATCTATGATTCTTTTTCAAGACTAATTATAATTTGCTCGAGTTGAGACCCCATGGCTGCACTAAGCCAAAACTTGTGGTTTAATTGAGTGAATATTAATGACGGTAGGTACCCTTGTCGGCAAAGTACGACAGGCCCATCGGGAAGCGTTAGTTATCCCTGGTTTAGTTTCGCGGTGCGAGAGAACGCGCGCTGGCCAACGCTGTTAAAGCTCGCGTGAAAATGCGTCTTCAAGACCGTACCTTATATTAGCCGCGATGAACCCACGCCTCTACAAGGCAAGACAACCTGACCCTATTCGCAAATTACGGTCACACAATCAAAAAATTTATCGGCGACAAGTGGTAAAGTAAAACGCGATTCGGTACAACTATAGTAGAAAGTAGTATACGACGACAACTAATGCCGTTGAACCGTAGTGCTGCCTGTATCGGGGTGCGGCGTTGGGCGCTCGCCTGCAACAGGCGGCGAGACGAGACGACGCTTGGCTGGTCGGCGCCGCCGCCGCTGCTATCTCTGGGGTTTCTACTGGGCCACGCCAAGGCGCGGAATTAGATCCCGCACAGGGCAGGGGGCACAGCGCCGGACCGCGCTCGGCCCTGGCCATATAGCTTCAGCCGGTGTGCAGGCGGGTAAAACGTGGGGCCTCAATGAGACCTTTTCTGTACGGATTCGAAACAAACACTAGACCCCATAGAAAGGCGAAATTACGTAGGGGGGCTGAGTGATAGTCAACTGGAATACTCACATGTCGGTATGGATAATACCTTTTCCAGGATGAGCGTCTCGGTCCCTGGATGAACCTAAATAAAGCTAGTAGAACGAACTAGTAGTAGTAGTAGTAGTATTGTAGGACAACTACGTGTCCGCTCGATAACACAAGGAAAAATGGTATCGGAAAATTCGATTCACTGCATTACAATAGGTACTTGATTGGCGACTGACGGCTCTCTCAAACAAAACCTGACTGTTTTCTGCTTCGAGAAAACCGAATTCAAAAATGTGTCAAGCGTAACAACATTTTAAGAAAAAAACATGTTCGGCCTTTTTTTGCGTATGTACAGGTACCTATATAAAAATAATCTAAAATATTTAAGTACATTGTGCAGTTATAATAATACATAAATAATAAATAATACACATTATGGTATAAAGCAATAAAGATATTGAGTATTAAGAGGGCGGGGAGCACGATTCGCAAATACAAGTCGAGAAATGTGCAAAATTCGAAGCAATATTCAGAGATAGCAATATTCCAAAATTCGAAATTTTGGAAAATTCGAAAATTGCTATCTCTGTTTGACAAACGAAGTCGCCGCCTGCTTGAATTATCAGATGCAATAGTAACAACAATTCAAAATAAGGTCTCTCACCCCCACCCCATTGTTTTCACGCGCTCGATTGCTATTGGTCGAAAGCTGATGACTCATATGCTAGGCAGATAGCCACTTGCGCCTAGGTAAATTGTATAAAAAGGGATCATGTTTTTATAATTGCGCATTTGCATTTTTATAGTGCACGTGAAACAATAGCCGAGGTATTTGTGTAATCAAGAATGTCTGGTTTAGAGACTAACTTGGACCTGTACATGTTTTTGCGTCAAGGGGACATGAAAGGATGCAAAGCGTTTGCAACAGTTTATTATTAATAAAATCCCTACTCAGATATCACCAGAAGATTCTGAGGCATTATTTGATTTTTGTAGTAAGTACGTAAATAATTTGATTTGTAAATGGAGAGCAGCATCAAGAAATCAAAAGACGTTTATAAATTGGCACTTAGTGTGGCTGCAGTCTTCTATAACGTGGCCTGAGAGTGTTTCGGTGAGCTTAGAAGATGTATTCCGGCAAGAACTCAATGAAGAAAACCTTGAAGTCACTTCTGAAGCAATGGAAGTTTCGACAGACGATACGAGAGATCCTCCGTTGCAGCCAACCACTTCTTCTTTCGGTGTGGGTACGACCAGTGAAGTTCGAATTAGAAAAGCATTCAGTGATTTGAGTAACAAGCAAAAAAAGAGACGGTCCGGGTCCTTGTGTGAAATTTCAGAAGCGGAACTGGTTTATAACCTGGTTTGTATTTTGAAGTCGAATGGCAAGAATGATCTGGCTCTTATCATAGATCATCTCGTAAAGAAGCCTGGTGAAGTTCCAGGTGTAAGCGAGTTTTGTAAGGAGAAAACAAGTACTATTCAGGAAGATCAAGCTTTAGCTCTCTCTTCTTATCTTCTCTCCATTTATCGAAATGGCAATATATAACTTTTCGATCTGTTTTATCTGCCAACAGTGTTCCAACGTTACCTTCATATTACAAGATCTCAAACGCAAAGTTAAAATGTTATCCACCGAAGCAAGATATTTTCATTTCAGAACAAAGTGTTAAGATTAGATTGCAGGCACTTTTAGATTTGACTGTAAAAAGGATACTCAGTGTTCAAAATATTACATTAGATTCAACAAATTCCAGTGATCTAAAACTTATCAGCAAGTGGGGATTTGATAGCTCGTCTTCTCACAGTAGTTATAAGCAAAAGAGTGTTATCACTAACCTCGATGATTCATCAGTGTTTATGACTAGCCTCGTACCTAGGGCTTCCAAAATTACGGAAATGTCAATTACGTAACTAATTACGCAACTTTTTTCTCCAATTCCGTAATTACGTAATTACGTTATTTTTAATTTTTTTTTTAAATCGACTATTGTTTTGGTAAATATTGTACATAGAGTATCTAAAATTTTTACAATTATCATTTACTATCTTAAATTCAAGGAATTATCGAAATGAACACAATATTTAAACAAAAAAATATTTATTCAGGAACTTATCATTATAGGTACATCACATCAGTTAAGTGAAAGTCAAACCATATTTTTTCGTCCCGAATATAATTTTCGTTCTTGAAAATGTGATCTCATAAATGACAAAGCATTTAAAGTTTTGTCACTCAGGGAACTTCTAAGTTTATTTCAAAAATATCCGGCTGATGATAAGGCTCGCTCGGCTTCGAGTCTTCGACACTTGTAGGCGTTATCGAAAGCAAATAATTATACGCTGCAGTCAAAAACACTTCGCGACCGCCGCCAGCGCTGTCGTAAATACACATTTCTACCCTAATAATGGAATGGCAGTGCCGGATTAAGCAAGCGCGGGGCCCGTAGCAAATTTTATCGAGGGGCCCTTGATCTGCTCAGTATAGTGGTAAAAAAAACAATACTTACTCATTATGTATATTTGCCATCAACTTTTAAAAATATGTTAACAATTGTATTATCGATTGTCTGACGTGGATTGACTTAGTCGGAAAAAAAATTACATATCACGTTTTTGTGACATCAAGTAAATTCAATATTAATAAGATTCACTCAAAAAATTACGCTCATGCGGAAGTGGGCCTGTTTGGATACGCGGGGTCCCCTTTTACGCGGGGCCCGTAGCATTTGATACTCTTGCTACGTGGTTAATCCGGCACTGTGGAATGGAGATCTGTGTTTACTGTTGAAATTAGTTTATTTACAGTCACTTTGTTTATTTCTTTGTCCAACTGTTGTGCGATTGTCAACTCCTCGTCATCATCGTCACTGGTGGCAATTGCGTCCGATGTACTCGGTTGTGGTTGTGAATTTGTACATTTTGTGTAGAATTATATTTCAACCGTTCCAATAGTTCGACTATAAACATTCGTATATCATCCGACGATGATTTCGTGAAATATTCAGCGGCATTTCGATGTACTTATATCGTATAGTGTTGCCACATTATAACTATAATATGGTACGTATACTTAATACTTTTTTATTGGTTAATTATTTTGATTGATTTATGATACCAATAATTACGTAAGTACGGAATTGACATCTTCAGTTACGGAATTGAAAATACTTTAAAATGAGTCCGTAATTACGTAATTGCGTAATTACGTAGGTAATGGAAGCCCTACTCGTACCGCTGAAATTTCAATCAAATGATTTGGTACTGTGGGAAAATCCGAATCCTTCATCTACAAATTATTGTCGACCCGTTAAATTTGAATTTGTTAAAGACACAACTGCGCACATCAAACAGGAAAAACAAGCAATGAAAGAAGAAATACGTGGTTTAGTGCCTACAGAATGTGAGGAATTGAAATTTTTTCATGAGTTACACATGACCATGATAGATGGCAAGTTAGTGACTGTAGTTTCAGGTACTCCGTCTTCTTCAACATGCAGTTTATGCTTAGAAAAGCCAAGTGAGATGAATAACTTAGATCTAATAATAGGTCTTTACCTATGAAATTGCCGTTTTGTATGAAAAAATTTAAACGATTTTTTTTCATGTATTTTTTATTTGTATTCATCGAAGTAATCACCCATGCATCTTTGCCAACGCAGTGGCAGTTTATTGATGCCCTTCTTAAAGAAATCAGCTGGACGGGAGGCAACAAATTCTTCAAAGGCATTTTGTACTGCCTCTCGGGTATTGAATTTTTTTCCCGCCAAGAAGTTATCCAAATTCTGGAAAAAGTAGTAGTCTGTAGGCGCAAGGTCTGGTGAGTAGGGCGGATGACGGAGAGCTTCCAACTCTAGTTCTTGCAACTTGGAGACCGTCTGCTGTGCAGTATGAGGTCGCGCGTTGTCGAGCAGTAGCAGCGGAGACGAGCGATTGACCAATGCTGGTTGGAGATGTGCCAGCTTCTCCATCATTGTGTTCAGTTCTTCACAGTACACATTTTTTTTTTTTTTTTTTTTTATTGGCACAGTTCCCTTACCAAGGGCAAATTTATTTTATTTTATTTTTATTTTATTTATTATATTTTTTAACTTACACGCAGTTCTTAACAAACAAGTAACAAAATAAAATAAACTAACAGAAGACTTTTGACAGAGTTAACAGCGGGTCCCAAACTAGGCACAGCCTGTATCTTGGTGACCCAAATTATACACAAAGTTAAATAATTATACGTGTTCTGCTAGCGCAATAGCAAAAACTAAAATTAAAATTAATTTGTTACATAAATTAACTACACTACAAAATTTACAAAAATTTGAGTACAAAAAAAACCAATAGAATACAAACAAAACAGTTATGTGAGTGAGTGTGCAGGAGTGTAAGTGTGTGAGTGAGGGTATGTGAAAACAGAGAGTGTGCAGGTATTAGCTTGTGCTACGAAGTAAACTTTCAGTTTCCTCATAAGATCGGCCCAGCAACCATTCTTTTAATTTAGTTTTGGCGTCAGAGTAGTTGTTCGGTACAGTGAAGGTTTTGCTTATAGCATTGAACACTCGTATAGGTAAATACGACGAAAACCTGGAAGAAAAGAGGGTTTTTGTTTTTGGAAGGGGAATTCTTTCAGCTGTTTTCCTACCCCTCTTACTGCAGCCAGAGCGATTTCTGTTGACTTTGATAAGATTTAAAAGTGATCTTAAGATGAACAGTTGGCGTACGCGTAAAACCCCAGATTCCTTATACAGTTCGTCCGTGGAAAAACGCCGCGGCCTTCCCAGAAGTACCTTAAGGACGGCCCGTTGGGCCCGTTTTAGCTCCAGCATGCACGTCTTGGGGGCGCTGCCCCCAGACACCAACACAGTATTGCAGGACCGATTGGCATAAAGAGATGTAAACCTGTATACATATATTCTTAGGAGCACTGGCACGTAAGAGTTTCGCAATGTAGATGAATTTGCGAGTCTTTTTTGCGAGTGTTTGAATTTGAGCTTTGAAAGACAGGTTCTGATCAATTATGACACCCAGGTATTTCGTGGCTTCTACTCTGGCAATGGCGCTACAGTTGCAATCGATAGCGGAGACGGGTGCTGATGTTAAGACATTGCATTTTTCGTTGTGTACTTTTAATTTATCAATGTTTGGTCTGCTAGATCGATTGACGTGGAAGGTCAAGAAATTAGTTTTTTTTAGATTTAGTGTCAAGAGATTTTGTTCTAGCCATGCTGTTATGATACTCATCCCTTTTTCAGCTGCATCCAGAGCCTCTTTCCAAGTAGCACCATGGAAAATAACAGCAGTATCATCAGCGTAACAGATGACTTCCGACTGCGCCATATTAAGCCTCAGAATGTCATCCATGTACATGATGAAGAGAGTAGGTCCCAAAATACTTCCCTGCGGCACCCCGAAGGTAATCGGAAGGCTACCGCTAACACTATCCCCGATTTTGACAAGCTGATGTCGACCAGACAAGTAACTTCTGAACCAATCTAAGGTCAGGCCTCAGACACCAAAAGTTTCGAGTTTTTTTAGCAGTGTTGGAATTGAGACTGTGTCAAAGGCTCTGGCAAGGTCAAGAAAGACACCAGCTGAACGGTGGCCCTTGTCGATGTTTGAGGAGATAATGCTAGTCAAGAGACTCACTGCTTGCTCAGTAGACTTCTCTCGCCGAAAGCCAAACTGCCGCTCCGAGAGTAGAGAGTTTTCCTCTAGAAAGCTGACGAGGCGATTGTTAACCAGTTTTTCCAGGATTTTAGAAGTTACACACAGCAGTGAGATTGGTCTGTAGTTATCAGGGGCATTCTTGGAACCACTTTTGTGAATGGGCGTGACAACAGCAGTTTTCCAGCAAGTAGGAACGGCTCCTGTTTCCATGCTCATATTGCAAATGTATTTTAAGGGTTCCAGTATGTATTTTTTTATGTGTTTAAGGAGCAGAGGCCGAAATTCGTCGAGACCTGGAGCGCTGTCGTCCCTGAGATTGTCTATGATGTTACTAATTTCTTGATTGTCAGTAGGGAATAAAAACAGAGAGTCTTTAGGTGGGTTTTTGCCTTCAACACCGAGGTACTGTTCATCCTCCATTATTGGCCGCCCATTTAAGATATTGGTTGCAAGGTTCTGACCAACTGAGGCAAAGTACTCATTGCACTTATCAATATTGCTGTTTCCTTTTTGTTTCAGCAATTCTTGGTTGTCACTGGTTCGCTTAGGAACTTGGCATATTTCTTTGATAGTCCGCCAGAGCTTTTTTGGTTCTTTACTATTTCTTTCCAATTCTTTCCTGTCATATTCTGCTTTCCGGTTACACAGAATATCATTGCAGTAGTTTCTGTATCTTGAGTAAACAATTTTTAGAACATCATTTTCAGGTTGCTGGTTTGCTTGAGCGTGAAGAATGTCTCGATGACGGATGCATCTAATAAGGCCTGGCGTAATCCAGGGCTTTAGGTTAAATTTAGAACGACTGATTTTTGTTTTTGAGGTGTGTTTATTTAAGATGTCTGTCAGGGTCTTATTAAAAAGGACTACAGCATCGTCAATGTTTGATGCGGAGGTAACATCGGCCCAGTCAAGCTGGCTCACTTCTTCAATCACCATGCGGTAGTCGGTTTTGAGTTTGAATCGGTTTTTGGGTTTGCCTTTTGGATGACTGTAGTTGACACCGAGCAGCACTAGATGGTGATCTGTTACCGAGGCCTCACAGACGATACCCTGTGCAGTAGTGCCTTTAAGTTTTATGTAGCCATGGTCTAGACAAGCATTTCCCCGAGTTGGATGAGTAATAGCTGGCAATAACCCGTGTTCAGCCATCAAACATTGATATGGGTCATGAACGGCATTCGGGGTATCATTTAGTAAGTCAATGTTGATGTCACCCGTCACGATGACACATGAATAATTTTTTAGTTTGTCTAAGGAATCGTCTAAAGAGTTTAAAAATCGGTCGGTGTTGGTGAATGAAGGTGAGCGGTATATACCGAGGAGTGTAATTTTATTCTCCAACTTTATCTGTAGACAATTGGCATCGTCAAATTCTGGTTCGGAGACTGACACAGTCCAGAGATCCTTAACGTAAACAGTCACCCCGCCACTCTTATTAATTTTTTTGGTGGTGTGGTAGCTTTTGTATCCGGGTAATTGAAAGATAACGGAGTTTTCATTTAACCAGCATTCTGTCAGGACAATTACATCAGGTTGAAAGTCAAGATGAGATAACGACACTTTGAGGCTGAGGAAGTTTTTTGCAAGCTCCTAATATTTGAAGTCAATACCCTGAAGTTATGTTCCAGAAGTAAGTTCCCGCATAGCTCAAGTTTCTCGACAGTGCGGCATGATATGCTCAGCGTCTCGTCTATTTCACTTAACAGGTCAGTTTTATACATAATCAAAAATAGTTTTGAGAGTGAGTGCTAACATGGGAATAATTAAAGCCGCAATTTTGCTTGGAGGTGTTTGCGAGAACTGCAAAGAGTAATAGGGTACAGAAGTGTTTCTTAATTTGGTGTATGTTCGATGAGTACCTGTACCCGTGTGTGAGTTATGTGTTTTTATTAGATTGTGCAGAGACCGAAGATACCTTTTGTATCTTCGGCACGATAGTTTATTGTATTGAAGTGGTGTGAGTGTAATAACTGTTATTTTGCATAAGATAATGATTAAAGGATTACAACAAAACATATTTAACAATAAAATTAACAAAACATTTTTAGTTTGAGGTAACCGGTATGAGGCTTGAGTCAGTTTGCGTTCCAAGAAAAAGATCGAGTTCCTTAATACACTTGATTGCAATGGCTGGTTGCCCCTCAATCTTACGGATAAGTATACGCCCGTTGTTTGTCCAGCAGTATTTGTGACCCGTGCTCTGTGCACGGGCGCGAGCTTCACGAAACAAGATGCGGTTATCCTTAGTTAGATGCTCGTTAACAAAGATCTTACGGACAGGCCCATGGATGTCAATGTCCTTTGAAGAGAGATTGCGCCTGGTCTTGGATGCCTTTATTAACTCATCTCTTTTTGCCCTTCTTATGGTGGCCATACACGCTACGAGAAATCGTTACGATCAGACTGTACAGTTCGAACGGTACCGATAAATCGCTACATGTATGTTATGAAACTGTGCAGTTTCGCACGATTTTTTGAGACTGTACAGTCGAACGGAACAATACGAAAATTTCAATTGATTTATCGGAATCGGACGAACTGTGCCGACTGATCGTAACGTGTATGCGCTCGTTCCGTTTTCGTGTTCAGTTTTGTAGTCGGTCGAAATTCGGGTGGACGTGCGCACGCGTCATGGCGTCTCAAACTAATCGCGAATGGCTTGAAGAATTTATTGATTTATATCGCAGTGAACCTTGTCTTTGGAATATTAAAGGCAAAGAGTATCACAATCGTGAGTTAAAACGTGCAGCATATACTAAGCTGGTTGAAAAATTTAAAACAGTAGGTAGACCCTAGTGCTGACAAAGATGCTGTTGTAAAAAAAATAAACAACATTCGCTCTACTTACAAAAAAGAGCGTAAGAAGATCGCTGATTCGAAGAAATCAGGAGCAGGAACCCAAGAAGTGTATAAACCAAAACTATGGTATTACTCTATGTTGCTGTTTTTGGATGACCAAGAAGAACCAAGACGTTCACGTTCTAATATGGACGACGAATCAACAGACAACGAGGTAAGTTGTTTGCGTGTTATTATCAGTGATCGGAGTAGGTAGATTTTTTTTTTTCAACCAATTGGGAAATTCCAGCAGAATGACCCCAATTCAATCTACCTACTCCGATCACTGGTTATTATACAGAGTACAGTAAGGTCGGCTTTTCTTACGATTTTTTTTATTTCTTGTATGGTTTTTAGCCCTGTGGTGCCAGCAGAGTAGACTAGCACTAATATGGTTATGTGAATATAATAAGTAAATCCGGCCATATTGAGAATGCTCCATAGTTATTTATATTATTACATGAATCCTTCCTTCTTTCACATTGAAGCAGACTCGAAAAAATACGTACATATTAATACTAAGGCGGGATTTTACCAACCTCCTAATAAAGTTATTGGAAACTATATCTGGTGATAAACCACTTTTTATATACCTAATCTGTGTTTGGAAAGTTGGAGTTTATTTGCCGAATAAGTCCCTAATAACTTATTAGGAGGTTGGTGAAATCTAGCCTGAGTGAATTAACATGTAGGTATTTAAATAAAACTAAATAACTTTTTTATTAAATGTTTTATTCTCAAAGAGTTAACATATAAAATTATTTTGCCACGGAACGCTGCCTTCGCTTGCAAAATATTCCATGTACTCTTCTCTGACTTTTTTTGCGGCAATCGAAGTATTACCAAGATTTCTTCTTTGCAAATTAAATATGGCTGAATCCGTTGTATCATATCCTTGGGTTATTGACCCTTCATCAACATTTTCTACGTCGAAGCATTCTTGTTGACAGTAAGAACTTTCTGAAGTCTTCATTAAATAATTATGTAAAGCACAACTGGCCATCACGACTGACTCTGTTCTCTTCGGATTAATACTAATTTTTGTGTGAAAAATTCTAAATCGAGATGCCAAGATCCCAAACGCATTTTCGACAATGCGCCTTGCTCGTGATACGCGGTAATTTAGAATTCTGGTTTTATTTGTGGTCAAGTCTGCTTGTCTAAATGGCTTAATTAAATCTGTTCTAAGTGGAAACGCATCGTCAGCCACAAACACATAAGGCAACTTTCTAGTGCTATTTGCGACAGCTGTTTCGGTTGGAATACACAACTGATTATTATCAAGTTTTTCAAAAAACTTAGTGTTTGTGAGTACTCCACCATCTGAAATTCTTCCATTTGTTCCAAAATCACATAAAAGAAATCGATAATTTCCGTCAACGATTGCCAATAACACCATGCTATGATGGTTTTTATAGTTGAAATATTCTGAGCCACATCCATTAGGAAGAAAAATTGATATATGCTTTCCATCCATCGCGCCTAGACAATGCGGAAAATTCCATCTCTTTTCAAACACTTTGGCCACATCCTTCCATTCTTCTTTCGAGCGTGGGAACTGTAAAAAAAATAATTGTTTCAGGAAATTGAAAGTGAAGCATCTCCGGCCGCCCAGTCAACTCCACAGTCACCTCCAGCCACACAGTCAACTCCACAGTCACCTCCAGCCACACAATCAACTTCACAGTCAACTCCCGATACTCGTTCAACTACAAACACGTTGTTTAATAGGAGTCGGCCAAAAAGGAATGCAAATGAAAACCTAACTACTGAAGTTTTACAGTCTGTTCAAAACCATTTCAAAAGGCCAGCAATTACTAATGATCGATTTGATATTTATGGAGCAAACGTCGCAGCTAAGCTGAGAGACCTCACAAAACATCAACGTATTTTGGCCGAAAAAATAATTAACGAAACATTATTTCTGGCAGAGATGGAAAATTTGACTATATCACACCAAGTGATGGATTCAACCAGTGTGCGTTTTACTAATTATGGTTACAACGTTCCCAGCCCCGTTTCAAGTACTCCCAGCCCTGTTGGAAACAATCCTAGTCCAGTACCTTATCAGAATTCAAATTATGATTTCCAAACACAACCAGGCTCCCAGTCAATTCTCCAAACCCCAATAATGCAAACTTCTCAACAAGAAGAGTTCCAACAAATGCAAAATTCAGCGGCTACTTATTTGTCTAATTTTACTTAATGTTAACCCATCATTATAAGTACAAATTAATAAACATTACATTCTAAGTAATTAGTAGTTTTTTATTTCTTACCTTCAAATAGTCTTTGCGGAGAACCTTATATATTGCTTCACAGGTGTCCGGTATTATGCGACCCAAAGCTTGAGATGAAATGATACTAGAGAATTTCAAATCTTCATAATTTCTTCCTGTTGATAAAAACCTCAAAGTAGCTACAAGCCTGTCATGGGGTGGAATAGCATTTCTCATAATAGTGTCTTGCTTCTCGATAATTGGTGCTACCAAATTCAGTAGATGTAAGTACGTATCATGATCCATTCTTAGAAAATTATGCCAGTCTTTTGGAAAAACCTTTAATTCCGCCAACAAATTGACATGAGAATGAACTCTTCTTTTCATTAGCCATTCTTTACACCAGATGCTACGATTTTTCCGCTTCACCTTTTTTTCCTTCAGGGCGAATATTAATCCAACAATTGCTAAAACGTCGTCCGTCGAAGCCATCACTGACACGTGTGCGTCGGCACCATATTGTACCGTCTGATCGTAACGATTTCTCGTAGCGTGTATAGCTTGTATGCCAGCTACGATAAACTGCACCGTTCAAACTGTACAGTTTGATCGTAACCATTTCTCGTAGCGTGTATGGCCACCATTAGTAATCTAACTAGAACTGGCCTTGGAAATTTCGTGGTTATATCAGACACCGGGGTTTTCTTTAGGCCCGCCCGAGCTGTCCAGTCAATGTCGTCCACAGTCAACTGAACACCAAGCTTAGTCGCGGTTAACAAGACGATGTGTTGAAGGTTTTCTGAGGGAGATTCTTCTATACCCATGATCTCAATCTCATTACGCATTGTTGACTGCATTTGATGGTTTAATTGATCCTTTAAGTTACAAATTGTTTCGTTTAAAATGACAACTTGCGAGTTACTTTGCTCGAGGGATTTTATTCTCACCTCATAACTGTCAAGACGGGCATTGCAATTGTTTATACCGTCGAGTAATGATTTCAGTGATATTTTGACTTCATCCATGTCCGACTGCATAAGCCGAATTTCAGATACAAGCTCAGCAAAAGATACTGAGTTCACGGGGATATCTCTAGCGGGTGATCCAATAGCCATGCGCTTGTGGGCGCGTGATTGGGTGTTTATATTCGCAACGTCAAACTCAGCGCTTGTGGTCGGTGGACGAGCGGGAGTGTTGCCGTTATCAGTGCGAGGTGTCTTAACCCGACAAGAAGGACATAGCCATAGGTCAGTTTGCCTATTAGTGTCGATAAAGGTTGCGTTAACACATATTTTGTGATAGTTAGCTTCGCAATTAGTGCATTTAATCAGTCGATCGGTCGTTATATCCTGCTTACAAGCTTCGCACAACGTATTCATCGTGCCGTTATTATTTATGTTTATAAAACGTAGACTTGGTTTGCATGCGAGCGCGTACGTGGTGGGCGCGTGATAAGCGTGTGAGCAGGGTAGCAGCAGCCGGTATTGCGGTGGAATGACTGCGACAAATATAGTGTGATGTAGTGTGCGGCGCTCGCGCGCTCGGTGACTCACCCGTACCGGTCAGCTGTTCAAAGTTTACGTTTTGCACCAACTTAAAACTGTTGTATCTTCAGAAATCGTAGTTAGAATATGGATTCACTGCCACTGTTTTATAGAAACGGAGTTCAGCTTTATACAGGTGTAATTTTTAGGTATAGTGATGCACTTTTTACTAGGTTTTGCAACTAAAACTGAGAGCGTAAAAATAAACGTGCGCTAGCAAACACGTCCGCGAACGATCCCCTGCAGTAATGCTCACCCCGTTTGTTAAGAAGCTGTGATGAATCACACCGGCGCTAGACCACCAAACAGTGACCATCACTTTTCTTGGGGTAAGTTTTCGTTTAGGGCATTGTTTAGGTGCTGAACCAGGATCCAACCAACTTGCTGAGCGCTTGCGGTTATCAAACAGAATCCATTTTTCATCGCAGGTAACAATGCGGTTCAAAATTCCTTCATTTGTGTGTCTGTTGAGCAGTGCAAGGCACGTCTCGACGCGTACTTTGCGCTGGCGATCATTGAGTTCGTGGGGCACCCATTTGTCAAGCTTTTTTACCTTGCGAATTTGACGCAAATGGACCAATATTGTTTTGACGCTAACGTCGAAAGCTGCTGCTAATTCAGCCGTAGATTGTGTATCATCAGCTTCCACAATCGCCTTTAATTCGTCATTGTCGACCAGTCTTCGGACGACCGCGAGGTTCATTTTTAAGGTCGAAATTTCCAGAACGGAAGCGAGCAAACCAATAACAGGTGGTGCGTTGGTTTGTAGTGTTAGCTCCGTAAACGTCGTCGTTGATGTTGCGTGCCGCTTGTGCCTCGTTGCTGCCACGACGGTACTCATATTCCATAATTACTCGAATTTTTAACGTATCCATGATGACGAAAAAGATTGAAATGCGATGAAAATGTAACACTAATCAATAAACAAATGACTACTTTTGGAAAAAAAAATCCAAGTTTTTTAAATAAAATTAATTTGAAATTAGAATTCTTAGCCAAACAAAAAATATTTTGATTTGAAATGGCCAGTACTGCAGAACGGCAATTTCATAAGTAAAGACCTAATATTTACTAAACCATTGAGAGAAAACATGTACAAGTATGGATTATTTTCTCTTCACATGTCGATTCGGTGTATGGAATGTGTGCTACATATTTCATACAATAGTGACTTCAAAATGTGGGCAGCTCGTGGTGACAACAAGGATCTAAAAGAGGCAAGGAAGAATGCAACACAGCACGAATTTAAAGAGCAAACAGGGATCTTGATTGACATTGTTAAACAAGGATATGGGACTACCAATTATGGTAATACTGCCAGAAGATTTTTTCAGGACTATAAAACGACATCTGAAATCACTAAAATTGATGTCGAATTAGTAAATCAAATCAAATCAAATTTATTTATTTACAGATCATACAATCCAATTTGTTAGTTAGTTACATACACATCTTAAACACTAGTGTTAATACATAATAATAATATTGGGCAAATTTTGGTCATAATTACTAGCAATGTCAAAACCATCAATAACAATGTCAAAATCATAACTATGATGTCAAAATCACGATCAATAATGTCAAAATCACTAACAAGACAATAACCACCCAAGCAATAATTAACAAAGCATTACTTCAAGGCACGATTTGAAGGTAATACCTGTGTGCTGGTCCAGTGCCTGAGTGTTATACCCTCCATCCTACCAGCCACAGTCATCAAGAGGCTGTTGGCGCTGCCCCGTACCCGCCGCATCAGGGAGGCGACACGCTGTCGTATGATTGCGGAAAAGCCGTCTATACGTGCCTCTGCGAACATCCCTGATGCGCTACAGTGTCGTGGCAACCCCAACAGCGCCCTGTATGCGTTGTTGTACTGGACGCGTAAGGCGCTGTAAGCCCTCTGCGTGCGTGTAGTCGACCCATGGACTGCATGGTCTGCAGTAAAAAGGTTGTACATAATTTTACAGACAGTTTCTTCTGGGAGGCGTATCAACATTGATCGTTTCAGAAATTATTGCTGAGAAACAGCAGAACTTTATGTAAAGCTTTATCCGTGGTATTACATATCAGCAAGTGTTCACAAGCTTCTAATACATGGTGCAGATATTTGTAAACATTTTGGTTTTATTCCTATAGGCCTGCTAAGTGAAGAAGCATCAGAAGCAAAGAATAAGGAATTTAGAAATACTAGAGAAATGCATACCAGGAAAACAGGAAGAATACAGACAAATGAAGATTTGCTGCACAACTTTTTAATAAGCTCAGATCCGTATATATCGTCAATTCGACCGAAATTTTCAAAAAATAAACATCAATAATTATTTATTAATTTTTATTTATTTATTTATTTTTATTTAGTTATTTTATTTCTCCTCACAATGACAAGCTTATTCTAGTTCACGTAGTATTTGTTTTTGTTTTTTTTTAGCAATGTGAGGAGCTGGTGTCTGAGTTAGGCGTAAAATACATTCAAATTGGTTCCCACCCCACGGAAAAACAGAAAATTTTACAAAAAAAAAAAAACTGGATATGATATTACAATACAATAAAACTAAGGTTATAAGATAAGGAGATTTAAGACTAAACTTAAGTTATTATAATTTTGGGTGTAGAAGTTAAAAATAAACTATAAACAAAAAGTTACTCAGGGCGCCTGTACCAGTGTGTATGTGTGTGTCTATGAGAGTGTATAATGTTAGTGTGTAGTGTTGAGTGTGAGGTGCAGTGTGCCGACGTGGACGTGAATGCGTTTTGGTGCAATTAATAAACTTATACCGCACTAATTTAATTTGAATGAAGTAGACTTTCTGTAAAATTTTAATCCAACTTCTTTAACCAGTCCAGAACCAAAGATTTACATTTTGGTTTTTGGCAAGGGATATTGAATTCAAACTAATAAAGAGCTTAGTTATCAAGTTCAATAAAGCTTAGTTTCTCTCTTCCCGCCACTTTGCAATTTTACGAGCTCGAAATTTTTTGCATCCCGCTTCGAATAAGTTAAGTTTTTATTATTTTTTCGTTCATACACAAATAGAGAAAAGTTTGAGAATAAAGAGAACATGGTATGGCGACCGTGGCGAGCTCGAAAATTTTAGCACCTCGCCTGGCATTATTATCTGTATTAGAGTACTGAGGTACCCTAGGAGGGGGTCCATCTTAGGATTGAGGTTCTGGTTTCGCACATTTCGGGGAAGGGGATTTGAACCCCCAAAACCCCCCGCTGCTTACGGCCCTGAATGAAACGATTTATTTTGTAAGTCGGATGACTCACGACTGTTGTCGGTTCGGTTGCAGACGGCGAGGTGATGATCCGCGAGGGCGACCTGCACTCGGACGGGTACCACTTGCTGGGCTGCGACCTGCGCTGCCTGGCCGAGGTGCGGCGCAAGCTGGCGGCGGCGGGTGCGGGCCCGCAGACGCCGGCGCTGTTGCTGGCCGAGTGCGTGCTGGTGTACCTGCGGCCCGACGCCGCCGAGTCGCTGTTGCGCTACCTGGCCGAGAGCTTCCCGCGCGCAGCGCTGCTGGTGTACGAGCAGTGCAACCTAGGTGACAAGTTCGGTGAGGTCATGGTGCGCAACTTGAGCGCGCGCGGCTGCGTGCTGGAGGGCGTGCGCCTGGCGCGTTCGCCGACTGCGCAGGCGGACCGGCTGCGCGCGCTGGGCTTCGACGGCGCGCGCGCGTGGGACATGGAGGCCGTGTGGCGCTCCTTCGCCGAGGAGGACCGCGCGCGCGTGGATGCGCTGGAGATGCTGGACGAGCGCGAGCTGCTGCTGCAGCTCAACACGCACTACGCACTGTGTGTGGCCACGCGCGGCGACATGTTCGCTGACATGGACCTCAACGCGTAGGCGTTCGCGCCAATGCCGTAGTTTACTTAGCTGCGATTTGTATCCGGTCGTCATCGATGTTTCGTGTAATATTCAGCGATAACAGCGTTGTTATAATTGTATTTATGGTCGATATCGAATAGAAGACGACTCTGCCATCATTTACGACTCATTAAATGATCAAATGAGTTGCTGCAACAAGTATTGCACATATAATATTTGTCATAGAAACTGTATATTGTAGATATACTTGTGCACTAGACACGCTGTATAAACAGGGTGAAAAAAAACGATCGGGGATCCAAAATTGTTGATAGAGAAAAATCCTTGAATTTTCTAAATATATATACCTTCATTCCATCAATTTTTAAATATAGCTTGCTTCATCTGGAAGCGGACTGGACACAAATTCGCAAAAATAATAGCTTGTATTTTTGGCCACCAAAATTACACTAAGTGTCACTAGAATTTGGCAAAATCACTGATACCTACCCGAGTTATTTTTATTTTCATAAACTTATTAAAGGAGGTATGGTTGACCCTATCGATTGGTGCCAATTTTTTTTATGTGTAACATGTTTCCTCTCGCTTTCCTGCAATCTGTGGGAGTGATTTCGTGAAAAGGGATGGAAGTATGTAACAGGGAGGCGGGAAGGCGCCCGCTATTTGATTTGAATGAGCGCGCGCGGTGCTAGAGTTAGCCGTTAGATGGTACCAACCCATTTTCCGAGAGGTTGGTACTGTCAGCCAAGCTGTCAGATGTTACACATCTTATGCGATTACTGTAAGCTCGTATTTATTTATTCGGTTCCTAGGAGGCAATGGGCCAGAATACTGCGTGACTGAGTGTACAGATGTTCAAAAAAAGCGTGCAATTCTTTTCCTAGTGATTTAGACGCCGTTTTTGTAAATACGTTGGAAAACTTGCAACTCTTGGAACCTCGCGAAAATTGTTTCGTTTCAGATACGATATCTAGTTCTTGTACATGTTTAACCCCAGATGCAAAAACACACATATAGCGGTCAAACTTATACCGATTAGAATGCGGTTTTTTAAATTTGAAAGCAGGTATTCTAGCGAAGGTTATTAGACATGTTTTATCAAAATTGGTTCAGCCGTTTGAAGATTATCAGCTCTTTTCTAGTTGATGAATGGATGTGAGCGTCTTCCACAGGACTGATCGATTTGAAATTTGGTATTCTGTTACTTCAATGTGTAAAACTAACATTTCACTTGTACCAAACTAGTATACGTCACTTTTATATTTCTTCGTTTAATCGTTCAACATAATCATACTAAGCACATGATCACTCACCATAGTTTTACACTTAATATTATGAACGTCTGCACGACTTCAATCTTATAATTCTGACGTTAGTCAATGGAGATACTTTCATCCTAGCAAAATAATGTTACGTACTTCCGTTCGCTAATTGACGTCAAACTAAAACTACCATTTAATATCAATAAATTGAATTGTAATAGAATAAAATAGAGTAAGTAAATAAGATTGTTTACAATTGATATTAGAAGAACATAGTAACCTTGAACTGATGCTGCAGCATCACCTTGAATTTGCAGGTTACCCAGTTGGTAAGGGAGTTTCCTTACCAACTTACAGCACAAGTAGCGTGTTTAGGGTCATTGGAATGGTCTCAATGAATAGGTTATAGATAGATGAACAGGGTCTGCTGATGGAGTAGGAAAGAGAATTGGGGAAATATTAATGGCGGGGGTTTTTAAATTTTAATATGTATAATTTCACTTGTTAAATAAGAAAATTGGTATTGGCTGTAGAAAGCTTGTGGCGGCATCTACATTGCCACATGCGAACTAAGCATCAAAGAAGGTCAATTCCTTAAAAGGCAATTATTATAAATACCTAAATGGTTTCTTTGAGTATTTTTTCAAATTTAAATAGATCATTTTAAAATGTTAGTTCCCACCCCCACTGTCCATATTTTTTGTCCACCCTGTAAATACACTAATAATGTAAATCTAAATGGATTTACTGTCCTGCGTATAAAAATACAGAAAATATGCAATACCTCAGCATTATTAAGAGAAAGGATGCAATTTTATTCCAGAACAATACAATGGTTAATTAATAAACGGTCAAAATTGCGCTAACTTTAAAATACTTCATAAATCGTTATTATTTATTAACTTTTAAGCATTTAAAAGTTCACGCCTAGTATTTGATGTGTGCTAATAAATGAAACTGTTTAGCTAGCGACTGCCCATTTCAACGCAACGCACTACACACTACGATGTGAGCATTTGTACAGTCAGTAACACGGTAAAGCGAGCCGAGCCGCCAGCCGCGAGCTCCGCGTGCTTCATCTATGGGGTAATTGCGTAACTCATTAAGGCCGTTGGTCCACCGCACTGTGAACGGGACGTCAACGAGAACGAGATGACGACGCCGAAGTAGCGACTGTACATTTACTATGGCCGCCATTTGTAATCTCGTTCACGTCCCGTTCACGGTGGGTGGACAAACAGTGTAAGGCCCATTTGCACGTTCATGGGTTATACTAAATAACTCTGAGTTGTTAATTCAGGGTTAATCAAATCATCTTGCGCCACCAAGAGTTAGAGCTAAACCTAGGGTTTAATTTCAAAATATTTAATGCACCTATGTGGGAAGGTTAAGTCTCTAAGCTCTGGGTTAGTGTTACAAATTAAGATTATGAGGTACACTGATAAATTATTTTGTATAACTTATATGGTATAGTAAAGTTCAAGAACTCATCCTCTATAGAATAAACATGAAATGCAACCGAATTGGCAAATTTTTATTTTAAAATGTTCATTATAGTCCGAATCAGGTTCTTTAAACATTTGAAAAGTTTCCGGGAAAATAGGAAAATTCGGGAAAACTGAAAGTGCATTTTCTATGGGAATTTCACTTCTTAACCCGTAGATATAGATTAGCTGACAGCGGATGAGAAAGCGATACTTAGTCTTTGACATTAGTAAAGACAGAGTGGTAAAAAAGCAACAAAACATACTTTGTGAAGACATTAATAAAATTGTTTGTGTTGAAATTAAGTTTTGAAAATAAATATATATCGGTACCTACTACAAAAAAATTGTCCTAAAGTCAATAATACTTTTTTTTTATTACCAATACCTACTATGAAGGACTAAACGTTAGGGTTCGTTTAGATGATGCCGCGCTCCGCAGCCGTGTCATTTCGCCATATCAGTCAGTACAAAAAATCTAAACAAATATTAGCGGTGTTGTGGTAGCGACACTGCAAAGGCAACGTTGGTCTGAGCCCTTAAGTAGGACATTCACGATCGACCAACTATTATTAAGTCATTGCAATGTAACTTTTATCTAGGTAAGTTATACATTAGAATGATTGCAGAGAGTTTTATAAAACTCACGGCAATCATACGAATTTATACTTTACCTACGAGTTTACCTTACTCTCCAGTCTCCAGTACGATAGATACAGCCGACATCGACCGAAATGGAGGGTAAACGTTTGTTTGTTTGAGTAAAAATACAAATAAGGTTGTTGTTGATTAAATCTCCATGGAAACCACAAGGTAATAGTCATGTGATTGGTAGTAATAAAATAATAAATTAAAAAGCCTTTATTACTGTTTTTATTGAGATTCTCGCCAGTGTGCTTTTGGGTAACACGTGTGTTCAGAATTTTAGCGTTTTTTTTTTGTGATATTGTGACTTGTTATTGTGTTTGTTTGTGTGCGTTCGTTGCCACCTGCTAGCAGGTTTGTCTGGTGTTTATTTTTTTTAAACTACATCGGTCACCATTATCCATATTCAATATAAATATGGATAAAAACAAACCCCCCGACCCTCCTGATGATATCCCAACTACACCCCTTTCCGGCTTTTCCTCCTCTAATATAAGTCCCACACCCAACCCATTAAGCCAGTTTGCAGATGTGGTCTGTAATCTGGAGTCCCAAATCCTTCCTTCCCAGTCTAACACCCGTAAACGTCCCGGTAATGAAGATGATGTATCCAACCGTCCTACCAAACAACCAAAAACTCAAATAGGCCGTGTTAGGTACTCAGTCACAGATAAAGGACCTAATATAAAAACCTTTAAAGACCATTAAATATGGCGGCTTTACATGGTTTCCTCCCAGGTCACTGTTTGCCTACCAGGGATGACAGCTGCCTTGATCATATGCTTCTTAAGCTCGATAAATCTAAAAACTTGGCTTTCGTGGCAGTTTTAGACACGTGAGTTACGGATCATGCAATGGTACTACTAAACATATAGGTACCACGCGTACCAAACCAAGTCTTACGTCAAATCTAAGACCGTGACTAATTTGGAGAATCCCTACAAACAACTTGTAAATACGGAAACGTCTTTTACATATAGAGACCCAAATATTTTAGTAGACGTGATGATAGATGTGATTAGGTCATCTCTCATCAAAAACACTAAGGTTGTTTCACTCTCTAGCTCTAAGCGTACTCTAAAGCCCTGGATAACCACGGGGGCCCTAAGATGTATTAGACTTAGAAATAAATTGCAACAACAATCGAGGAGAGACCCTTTTAATGTTATTTTGATCATAACGTATAAGCGTTATCGCACATTTTGCTGTAATCTTATTAAGAAACTCAAAAGACAATATCATAACTTAGTCCACATAATGGCTGAACCCTATCTCTTAAGATACAGGCCTGACCTAGTTTAAGGGATAGGAAATTTACTGTACTCCTATGCTAAAGTTGTATTGAATAGCGTCAACTGAATGTATGCAGTGCAATGTGATTTTGTTTTATGCAATAAATTCTTTATTATTATTTATTTATAAGAATAAATTTTAACTTCTGCGAAAAATCCCAAACTACTTTGGTGTAAAATTAACGACATAACCTTCTTCAAATCACACCACATGCTCTCGACTCGTTAAACCGCGTAAACCACTTCTTCGTAACTATTGGGAAAACATTGGCGGAAGAAATCATGACTCTAACTGGGCAAGGATATAGACCTGCTTTTAGCACTTCAAATACACCATCTCAAGCCAACTCATTTGTGCTGCTAGAGACAGATCAGGCAGAAGTGGATAGTACACTCATGGCTCTTGACACAGCAAGTGCTTCGGGCTGGGATGGCATACCCGTGAGTTTCCTTAAGTTATCTCGAGAGTTTGTGGTTCCCCTTATTTGCAAATTAACCAATCTGTGTTTTGAAACTGGTATATTTTGTAATGCGTTGAAACGATCTATCATCACGCCTGTGCAGAAGGATGGGGACAGGAGCGATGTTAATAATTATCGACCGCTTTCCGTCTTGCCGTCACTTTCAAAAATAATAGAAAAAATATTAAATAAAAGGCTTACAAGTTACTTGAACAAATATAACATTATTTCCGACTCACAATATGGTTTTAGACAGGGGCGGTCAAGTCAGGACGCGGTTATAGCGTTAACGTCTGAAATAACAGATAAGGTAGACAAGGGATATAAATGCGTCACGGTGTTTCTAGACCTGAAAAAAAGCTTTCGACACCGTATCTGTTCCCATCCTTGTGCAGAGACTTGAGGCTATAGGGATTAGAGGCAAGGCTCTGTCTCTTTTTGACAGTTATCTCCGGGGTAGGAAACAACAGGTTAAAATAGGCAAATCGTATGGCAATGAGGAAAACGTTGTTTCGGTGTTCCACAGGGCTCCGTGCTCGGCCCGCCACTGTTTCTAGTGTATATTAACGAACTCTGTAACCTACGAAATAGTGGCGGAAAAATCTTCTCATATGCGGACGATACGGCTATTGTCTACTTTGGCGACACTTGGTAAGTGTACGTAATAAGGCCGAACAAGGGTTGGTTGTTATAGACAGGTAGCTTAAAACAAATTTGTTAACCCTGAATATTGGTAAAACAAATCACATTTGTTTCTCTCCAAGTGCAAGGTCTAAACCATGTACTAATTTCAATATTCGTATCCATATGTGTGCTAACAGGTTGGAGCAAAATTGTGACTGTAAACCCATCAAACAAGTACCGTCTACAAGGTACTTGGGAGTTATAGTTGATGAGTGTCTAGCATGGCACCCGCATGTCGAGGTTATTATGTCACGTGTTCGAAATTTTATATGGATTTTTAAAAATCTACGCCATGTGATGCCTCAGAAGACACTCAACAACATTTATATAGCACTCGCGCAGTCAGTAATCACATACTGCTTACCAGTTTGGGGAGGGGCCACTAAAACTAAATTTCTAGAATTAGAAAGAGCCCAAAGAGCACTTTTAAAGGTAATGTATTTTAAGCCATATAGATATCCCACAGTCGATCTATATAGAGTTAGTGGCCTTTTATCAGTCAGGAAACTATACCTTTTAAACATATATTTACACAAATACACTCCAGTTAACCCAGAAACTCAGGCTAGAAGGCGAAAAGACATTGTGGCTTACTCTCCACGGGTACGTACGGTTTTTGCAAAGCGTCAGTGTGTATGCCAGTCAGCTTACATATACAATAAAATTAACGCAAAACTAAAGTTCCACCACGAGGTCTCACATCAAAGCAAAAAAGTGATAACAGAAACTCTAACATATGAAGAAACAGAGCAAATTCTAACCAGACTTACATGAACACTTGTCTTCTTTATCATTAGGTTATACCTTGTAATTACATAGTGGTATTTCCATAGTGTTACATATCCATCACATAGTGTTATTCAACTCCGACACTATCAGCAAACAAGTAAACTCATACATAAAAACACACTACAAACTCACACACGCACACACAATCAAACACGCACACACACAACCCCACTACTCACACACTACTATTATAGAAGTGTGACTATAATAGTCACACATACTACATAGAGCTGCTAATTACTTTATAAGTCATTGTTTCTTTGTTCTTAGAATAATTTCTTACTTTTAATTTAATTTTTATATAGTCTCAATATTGTTATCTTCCAATTAAGGGATGGAGCAAGACAACCTCAACACAAGTATTATTAATAACTTACTGGGGCTGTTTCATTCACATTTGTAAATGTAACCATTTGAGACACAATTTTTTTTTTTTTTTTTTTATATAGTTCATGTGTCCCGTCAGGAAGGTCAGCTTAACTCTGGAACGACCCTTCACCCTGTCAAATTTGGACGTTTCTTGTCAAATCAAAATTTCTTTAATCAGATATGGTCTCCGTGCGGCTAAACATTCCGCCCACCAAGGACATTTTGTGCAACATTATGTCCTTCCAATGTTAAATTTTACATAGCTATTTATATTTTGATAATTAAACTGTTTCAGTTACTCTTACAATCAAGGTTCGGGTTGTCTTTGATGCTCAAAGACAACCCGAACCTTGGTTGTGTTTTTATCGTCCCGAATAACCGCATGATGAGGCATCTACACTGCATATTGATTTTGTTCTTCTGCTTTGGTTATTAGCCTCATGTGTCCCATCTGCAAGTATTCGTTGATAACTTCCTCATATTTTGTTTTTAAATCTGTGTTTTTACTAAGTTTAGCTTCTAATGCGTAAAATCTGTTAATTGCTACCTTTCTTGTATCGCCATATTTACAGCTCGAATCTTGACTTCTTAATGGTAAGTTAACTACATAACGACCGTCATTGTTTCTTACAGTTGTAGCCTTAAATATCTCTTCGCATCTTGTTTCGTCTTCGGTAAGTATAGGGTTCTTATTTTGTGGTTCTCTTTCTAATTCCCAATACTTTTTCAGGACTTCATCATCACCAAGGTGAGCATGCATTACTGTAATATTTGATGTACCCTGAGCAGCTGAAGCTACCGTTCCTGATAAAATCCATCCCAATGAGGTACTCTGAGTTACAGTGCTACCACCAGGAGCTTTCTTAAACCCGTTTTGTAAAACCTGACTATAAATTTCAGCTCCTAACAACATATCTACTTTATTCGGTGTGTTATATCTAGGATCCGCTAATTGTATATCGTTAACTTGTGCCCAATCTAAATATACCGTTTCCCTACTAGGTAATAATGACGTAATCGATTTGAGAACGTGTGCTTTGACTACAAGTTCAAACGATGGATCGACCCTAGACTGAATTTTAACCTCGACAACCGAATTGAAGCTTAATTTGTTATTAGCATCTATATCAGTTATTAAACCTTTAGCTGTTTTTTTGTGTAACCCTAAACTCTGGACAGTATATTCTGTAACAAAAGACGCCTGTGAGCCTTGGTCTAACAAGGCCCTGATTGTATACATAGCCCCATTTTTAGATACCGCCCTCACTAGAGCCGTGGCTAATAGGACTTGACTATTTGCTGTGCCTTTCGAAAAACAAGTTACTACCTTGTTTTCAGCTTCTGCTCCAGCCGTGTGTGTATGTTCTTTCGTCTGCGAAAAATTATCGCTAGACTAATTTCCCTTCCCTCCCTTAGACTCCTGCTCACCTTTAGGGTGCAACAAGGAGTGATGTCTCCGCTTACATACTTGAAAAGAGGCTGTACACTTACAAAACCTGGCAGTGGTTGTGCCCCAAACAATTAAAACATAAGTTGTGATCTTGCACACACTTTCGCCGAGTATCCACATCCTGGATAAAAAATTGTTTGCCATTTCTTAATTTATGCTCGTTCTTACAAAGTGGACAAACCATAGCATTGTTTGCCGCGTGTCTTACTAACATTAACATTATTTTTACTTGACTTAGTTTCTAGGAATTCAAATGCCCTATACCGGCTTGTTAAAAATTCCTTGAACTGTTCAAATGTATCATAACTGAATCAGTGTTGCTATAGGCACCCGGAGGGGCGGTTTCCGCGCAACTCCGTCAAGCCCCGGTGGCACCTCCGGGTGCCGCCGTGCGAAAACTGTAGACGATTCTGGCCCCATTATGCGGCGTAGAGGTAAGATTCGCACTACAAGTGTAAAGCTTCATGTGCTCTTGACTGTCACTTACAAATCATACTTTTCCCATCCACCTTTATATTAACTTGCCCCCCTGGGCCATCGGCTGGCGACGCTACTTAAATAAAAAACGTGGACGGTCGGCGGATCCCCGTCAGGAACGAAGTTCTTTACACGATACTCGCACGCACACACGCTCGTATATAATAGAAAGAGACGGAGAGACAGAGGAAGTGGCATGGAGGGGGCAGAGCTTTTCCTTACGTGACGATTTCTACCAGTTTCTACCTTATCTCGCTCGCACGATACTGCTCGCGGACTGAGTGAGTGAGAGGCTGCATGGCGCCTATAGTTTAGGTAATTTCTTTTTAACCGACTTCCAAAAGGAGGAAGGAGGTTATCAATTCGGATGTTTATATATAATATAACTAGCTGCCCGCCCCGGCTTCGCACGGGTAGCACTAAGTACTTATCTACGGCGCACCTACCTACCTACCCTACCCTACCTACACCTACCTACATTACCTACACCTACCTGCATACCTACAGACCCCTACATGCCTACCTACCCACCCTAACTACATACCTACCTACCTACCTATATACACTTACCTAGCTGAACCGACAGACGTCTTTGGTTTGTTTTGGTTTTAGAACAGTTTGTATTGGAAAAAGAAAAGGCCTGTTTTTACGGTTTTTCCGGCAATTATTCAAATTTTTCTCGCCGTTAAAACCATCCTTGAACTTCAACGAACATTTAAAAAAAAGAATTGGCCAAATTGGTCCAGGCGTTGTTGAGTTATGCGCTTACCAACACATTTTGCGATTCATTTTTATATTATAGATAGGTCTTTACCTATGAAATTGCCGTTTTGTATGAAAAAAATTAAACGAATTTTTATCATGTATTTTTTATTTGTATTAATCGAAGTAATCACCCATGCAATCAATGCATCTTTGCCAACGCAGTGGCAGTTTATTGATGCCCTTCTTAAAGAAATCAGCTGGACGGGAGGCAACAAATTCTTCAAAGGCATTTTGTACTGCCTCTCGGGTATTGAATTTTTTTTCCCGCCAAGAAGTTATCCAAATTCTGGAAAAAGTAGTAGTCTGTAGGCGCAAGGTCTGGTGAGTAGGGCGGATGACGGAGAGCTTCCAACCCCAGTTCTTGCAACTTGGAGACCGTCTGCTGTGCAGTATGAGGTCGCGCGTTGTCGTGCAGTAGCAGCGGAGACGAGCGATTGACCAATGCTGGTTGGAGATGTGCCAGCTTCTCCATCATTGTGTTCAGTTCTTCACAGTACACATCTGCAGTAATGCTCACCCCATTTGTTAAGAAGCTGTGATGAATCACACCGGCGCTAGACCACCAAACAGTGACCATCACTTTTCTAGGGGTAAGTTTTCGTTTAGGGCATTGTTTAGGTGCTGAACCAGGATCCAACCAACTTGCTGAGCGCTTGCGGTTATCAAACAGAATCCATTTTTCATCGCAGGTAACAATGCGGTTCAAAATTCCTTCATTTGTGTGTCTGTTGAGCAGTGCAAGGCACGTCTCGACGCGTACTTTGCGCTGGCGATCATTGAGTTCGTGGGGCACCCATTTGTCAAGCTTTTTTACCTTGCCAATTTGACGCAAATGGACCAATATTGTTTTGACGCTAACGTCGAAAGCTGCTGCTAATTCAGCCGTAGATTGTGTATCATCAGCTTCCACAATCGCCTTTAATTCGTCATTGTCGACCAGTCTTCGGACGACCGCGAGGTTCATTTTTAAGGTCGAAATTTCCAGAACGGAAGCGAGCAAACCAATAACAGGTGGTGCGTTGGTTTGTAGTGTTAGCTCCGTAAACGTCGTTGATGTTGCGTGCCGCTTGTGCCGCGTTGCTGCCACGACGGTACTCATATTCCATAATTACTCGAATTTTTTAACGTTTCCATGATGACGAAAAAGATTGAAATGCGATGAAAATGTAACACTAATCAATAAACAAATGACTACTTTTGAAAAAAAAAAAACGTGTTTTTAAAATAAAATTAATTTGAAATTAGAATTCTTAGCCAAACAAAAAATATTTTGATTTGAAATGGCCAGTACTGCAGAACGGCAATTTCATAGGTAAAGACCTAATATAAATATTTTTTATGTATGTTCGGGCATAACTCCACCACATATAGACGGATTTGCAAAATTCTTTTTTTGTTTGAAAGGGTTTTCTTCCGAGATGGTCCCATTGTCATTAAATTAGGAACTGATGATGGGATCCTGGAGAAATCGAGGGAACTCATCAAATATTGTAGGCACACCTATAGCGATTTGGGTACTTTTTGTAGTAACTCATGCAGTTGTTCTCGGAAAGCACCATTTGATGAAGTGGCACTGATGATGAAAGCCACAGACCAGTTCTACTCAATAATAAGTATTTCACGGGTTGCGATTCGATTAGTTTAATTTGGTTGCGAAGCAGTTTATGCTCGTCACAATGCATATGGAGAAGTGGAGCTGATGGTGAAATACCAGGAGAACTCCTCAACGATTAACGTCCCTGTATCGGGAAAAGCAATCTATATATATAAAAGAAAGTCGTGTTAGTTACACCACTTATAACTCAAGAACGGCTGAACCGATTTGGCTGAAAATTAGTGGGGAGGTAGCTTAGAACCAGGAGACGGACATAGGATACTTTTTAGTAGGGTAGGTAGGGTAGGTAGGGTCGGTAGGGTAGGTAGGGTAGGTAGGGTAGGCAGGTAGGTGCGCCGTAGATACGTACTTAGTGCTACTCGAGCGAAGCCGGGGCGGGCAGCTAGTACTTTATAAAAGGTGAATAGTTGTTGACATTAGGCTATTGTAACTTAGATAAATTACAAACTGACCCAGTAAAAAGCAAAAAAAAACTACCGACTTCCAAAAAAACACTACAAAGTGAAAAATTACTTTTTTTTTTTGTAAAAAGTTCTTAAAGGTTGAAATAATCGTAATAAAAAAAACACAGTAAGTATCCGTTTTATAATTAATTCAGTTATTATGCAAGGATTCATGATCTAAGGCGTGCGTGCGATGTGACGTCACACGTGCGGCAGGCAGGCGGCGATGGCGCGGCGCAGCGCCTGGCGCACGTCGGCGTCGCCCTCGCAGAACACGTGCGTGGCGTGGCGCTCCACGTGCACCAGCGTGTCGTGGCGCGGCAGGTGCACGATGCAGCCGTCCGCGCCGCGCTCCACGCGCGCGTCCGCCACGCCCTCCCGCGCTAGCGCGCGCACCAGCGCCTCCACGTCCGGTGCCGCCCAGTCCAGCCGCGGCGCCGCGCCGCGCCCCGCGCCCGGCGCGCCCGGCGGGGCCACGTCCAGCGACACGCGCGAGTCACGTACGCGCAGCGAGGCCGCCAGCGGGGCCGCGCGCAGGCCGGCGCGCACGTCGCGCGGCGCCACGCGCGCGGCTAGCGCGCCGCTGAGCGTGGCGCGCGCCAGGCCGAGCCGCGCCTGGGCCGCGCGCGCCGCGCCGCGCCGCAGCAGCACGGTGGGCACGTCAGCCGCGATGTGCGGGCGCGGCGCGGCGCCGCCGGGTGCGGCCGCGTACTGCTCGGGCAGCGCCAGCTCCCGCGGCCGCAGCTCGCGCACCAGCTTGTTGGCTTGCGAGTAGTTGAGCGACGTGTCGATGGGGCAGTGGAACGCTTTCATGGCGAGCGGCTGGAACGGCGCCAACGCGTCCAGGTACGGGAAGTCCGGCTCTGCAAAATCGTCGGCGTCGGTTAGATTCGCAATTTTGGAATGCGATTAAAAATGAAAGTTTTTTTTTTATCGTTTTTAAAAAATAACCAGGTTCTTAATAATTAATTACAATCTAGCCTATAAGACTAATAAGCAATTTGAATCTAACTTAATTTTTTACGTGATAATTATTTTAAAACTTAGAATAGTGCTGATTGTACTTTACACAAGTCCGTTCCACTTTCTTAGTCTGATATAATATTATAAACACTTTGTTCATGTGTTATGTGTGTCATTGTCACTATTATTTCTACACTTTTACACTACACTAACTCAAACGGTTTTGTTCGTTTTAGTCTTCGCACTATATTTGTTTGGTCTAACAGCTGAATGGCCTCGATGTTCACATGTTGATGGAGTCGGTGTTCATGAGCCTCAGCAAATTTTTGAATTATGTTGGTGTTGGGTTCCATTTTTAAGTCACGATGGAGGTCGTCATTTCTTATATACCAGGGCGCATTAAGAGCGTTTATTCTGAAAGTTGGCAACGTCGTAAATAGCTGTCAAATATTTGCTTGTTTTGATTAATTTGGAAATAATACTGTATGGAAATAAGAAATGTGGCTAAGTAAGTTACTAGAATATTGATTATGATATGCAATAAGTAATATTGTAGCACCGAATATTTAGTTTTAGGCGTAAAAAAAGCATTTGGAAAGTTTCCAGTTTTTTTTATGCCTAAAACGGGTACAATATCAAATTCAATGTTACAATTGCATAACATAAGTCAAAAAGTCGTAAAATGTTTGATAATTCTTAAAACCGTACACTACGATTGGCGGCGGTCCTAGATTTTTTTTTTGTGGTTGCCTTCTCTTTTTTGCTTATTTGCTGCTGCTGAGCGCTAGTTCCAGCTTGTTGTAATTGCGGTGGAGTAAGGGAGGTGTTCAACTTCCTTTTCTGAAAATGAAAGTGCCGCAACTCACCCGTGAATATAATGGCATGCGCCGGGTTAGAGGCCCACAGCTCGACTAGGTGCACGGCGGGGCCGAAGCGGAGACTGGGGTGTCCGCAGAACACGACGCAGGGCTGCACAGAGAACAAGCGTTAGCGCGGGCTGACAGAATAGTCAGGCTAGTGCGTCTAGACTCTACTAGACTGTGACTGTACTCAGCGCCGACACTAGGGTAGAGCGAGATGGCAAGGGGCGCCAAAAACCCAAATGCGAAAAACAATTGCCAGCGCAAAATAAAATTTTAATAGCGCTTTGTGAGGGGCGCGGCAGCAACCGACTTCAAAAAGGAGGATGTTCTCAATTCGACTTCATGTTTTTTTGTTGTTTGTTTGTTACGCGATTACTCCGCCAATAATGAATTGTTTTTTTTTTTTTTTGTAGTCATACTTCAGAGGTGGTCCCATATAAATATTATTAACTTTGCTTGGGTAGTTTTTGAGTTGGCTTCAATAATAAGTATTTTCACTTAGTCTATGTGGATGATATTATACTTACTATGTTGCTGACACTGTTATTTGCATAGCAGGTTGTTATTTGAATTTGTGTGGGGTAGGTACTACAACATAAAAGTGAAAAAAAAAAAAACACCTAACTTCCAAAAATACACAAAAATAACTTTAATTTCGGAAGTCGGTGGCAAAAAACGAAAATTCAAAACGCAAGACCAATTTATTGTTCGAGCTCGCTCGCTCTTGCGAGCGGAGCGTAGCGCAGAAAACGTAGGATGCAAGAGCACCCTACGTTTTCTGTATAGGTGGACAAAGTAAGGCCGCTTGTATACGTCCGTTTTTTTTCACCGGACAACGGAACGTTTTTTTTGCAGGATTCGCGGTGGTGTATGGTTTATAATGAATGTGTGTACATGCATCGGACGCCGGACCGGTGGCCAACTCATACAAATATGAAAAACACGGTCCGTGGTCCGATGGAAAAACGTGCGTCTACAAGCGGCCTTATTCCTATTTCTGTATAAACGTTTAAAGTATTCGGGGTGCAAAATTTGTCGATATTTGCAAATAAAGTGGTTTTTGAAAACTTGTGAATTATTATTTATTTAACATGATACCGAAGTAGAATTTACGTGAAGTGAAAGCGTCGATTAAAGGGGGCCGAAAGATAATCTCGCTCTGCCCTGATCAAGTGCTAGGGCCGCTGCTGACTGTACTCTCCTTTAGCGTGTCGATGGCAAGTTGTCGCGGCGGCGGCGACTGGCGGTGCCCCGCGGCCGGACCAGCCTGCTGGTTAAAGCACCATTGACGCGCGTCTTGCATACACTTAACGAAATCGCGGAAAGGATGGATTTATTTACATGTTCTCTGAATGAGTTCACAAAAATTACTTTACATGTGATAAGCTGTAATGGAAATTTGGGGTAACCTGTAATGCTAGTTTTGTTGGGAATAATAAATAAATATAGAGTCAGTCCAGAATGGTAGTGGCCCAGTCGTAACGGCCGCAACTTACGAGTTGTAGGTCGTAGGTTCAAACCCTGAAAGGCGCTTTATTTTATGTAAATTATTTCATCACCACTGCTCTTAAAACGGTGAAGGAAACCGGCATGTCCTAGAACCAAAAACTCGAAGACATGTGACATCTACCAACTGGGCCCGCGTGGTGGTTTACGGCCAACTCCCTCTCACAGAGAGGAGGCTTGTGTCTCAGCAATGGGCACATTATAGGCTTACTATGCAGTCCAGAATTTGGCAGAATTTTGTTTTTGATTTGTAACTGTACTGTCCGACTGTATAGGTCTCTAGACTCTACTTGACTCTAGTGAACCATACAGTCAGTCATTGCGTTTGACGGCAACGAAAAAGCCGACAACGCCTATACATTCGAAGTGACCCAAATAAATTAGCACCCACCAAAACCCTTCCCGTCTTGTCGCACTTGTGGCACAGGGGCAGACTTGGGCTCACCTGACGGAAGTCTGCACTGAAGGCGTTGTTGTGCAACGAGCGCGCGTGCTTGAGAGACAGTGGCGCACGGTTGGACTTGGGCTCACCTGTCGGAACTCTGCACTGAAGGCGTTGTCGTATAGCGAGCGCGCGTGCTTGAGGCACAGTGGCACAGGATCGGACTTGGGCTCACCTGTCGGAAGTCTGCACTGAAAGCGTCGCCACCTCGTCGTGCAGCGAGCGCGCGTGCTTGAGGCACAGTGGCGCAGGGTCGGACTTGGGTTCACCTGTTTGAAATCTGCGCTGAAGGCGTCGTCGTGCAGCGAGCGCGCGTGCTTGAGGCATAGTGGCGCAGGGTCAGACTTAGGCTCACCTGTCGGAAGTCTGCACTGAAGGAGTCGTCGTGCAGCGAGCGCGCGTGCTTCAGGCGTCCGGCGCGCACGAGCGCCGCGTGTGGGAAGGGCTCCTCCGGCAGGTACACGCGCGCCTGCGTACATACACACACTTCACACCGCGTATCACTGCATCATATATGTTATATCTCTTTAGGGGAGTGAGGTATCATTCGCAATATTTCCGTCAATCACTTTTTGATATAAGTGGCTATAAGAAACTGATTGACGGGCGTTAATGCGTTCAAGCAATATTTGAAATGCCGCAACGCCCGCAACCCGTGCTTTAGAAGAATTTAGTTTAAGTTATGAAAGTATGCAAAGTTTCAGCTCAATCGGATACCAGAGTGCTTGAAAAATGGATGATGGAAGTGAGTAACCGGACACACATACGAACCAAGTTAATATAGCTAGTATTAAAGCAATATCGATGTTTCGCCAAGTTGAAAAACCGTGCAAAGCAGGGGCGGGACGCTAGGTGTAAATAAAAACAAACTTTACGCGTTAAAATTTGTTTGCATTCAAAAAACTCTGTCTGACGCGGCTTGTGACATAACTTCTTGAAGTTTAGTCAAAATGTGAATGTGATGTGTAGTTTACTCACAATTTATCACGTTCGTTCGGAGGTGACAAAATAATAAAAACCGGCCAAGTGCGTGTCGGACCACACACAATGAAGGGTTCCGTAGTTGGGATGAATTTATCCCACGAACAAACTTAACATTGTAGTTGAAAAACATGTTCAAAACATCCCCATTTTACATGTAAGGACCCTAACAACAATATTTTTCATTTTTTTGCCGGCTGCCGCTGAAAACCAGCGTTGGGGCTCTGTCTCGCATAGGGTCGCAGCTTTATGCTGAGCGATGGCCGTTTTGCGTGGATGTGACGCATATTTTCCTCCAAATTGTTTATTTTTGTTTTTTTTTATCTTTCTTTGCGTCATGTGTACCGCAAATAAACGTATTTTCTTAATTTTTTTTTCTTTTCTATTTTATTTTACCACTTTCTTGGCGTTATTAATAATATGTACACCCATGCCAAATTACAGCTTTCTAGTACTAACCGTCTCTGAGGTAAGCCGCGAACACAAACAGACAGACGGACATGGCGAAACTATAACGGTTCCTTGTTTACTACGGAATCCTAAAAAATTTGAAAACTAGATTTTGCTTTTGTCTCTCGATTGAGAATTAGCAATTATTGCTAATTATTCTCTATAGAGAGAGAGCGAGAGGGGAAGAAATGAAAATCCAAGATGGCGGCTGCGAAAATTTTCAAATTTTTCGTCATGGGTGTCGTTTTCATAGTTTTCGAGGATTCTAAAGCCTCAAAAAGAAACTGAAGAAAATTTTCGATGGTAAATCCAAGATGGCGGCTGCGAAAATTTTAAAATTTTCCATCATGGGTATTGTTTTCATACGGATACGCCTTACTGCATCAAAAGTTGACCGCATTTGTGCTTAAGTTGTCATCTGTCACACAATGACGTAGAGAATTGTCGCTGTACCGTCAGCATACTTGTTTTAAAAAGGGTACTTAGTTTTAAAAGGAGGTTGTTTTGAAATAATAAAATGTTTCGTTTTTATAGTCTTTATCAATGATATTATAATTGAATTGAATTTGAAAGCAGAAGCGGTAGAGTTTATTAACACGCTGATTAAAAAAAGCAAGAAAAAGGGCTATCGCCAAAAATATACACCTGCGTTGAGAAAATTTGCAGTCACTCTGCACTGTTACTCTGTAGCTGCCTACAAATATATTAGGAAAATATTTAATGGATCTTTGCCACACCCGTTCGCGTCATAGGAAAATGGTACGAGAACGGTTCTTGTGATCCTGGCTTTAATACTTTCTTGCTTTTCTTGCAATTTGCAGGTCAGTGTCAGGTTGTATCTTGATCAAGATACGATTTGCGATGTATTTGTGTTTTGTCAAATGTCATGATATCATGAAAAAGACATTCAATGGAACAAATCAAACTTAGAGATGTATTAATGATGTGTGTCTTGTGATGTATTTGTGATTATTTCTGTAAATACATATTTGTTACGGTCGCGAATTATATTCTGATCAACATGACACTGACCTGCAAGTTGTAAAAAACGTAAGAAAATTTGAATTTCGTGGGCTAGAACTGTGGATTCACCTTAAAGGTTACGCGTTATGCGTTTTAATTATCTGGAAATTGTAAAAAATAAATATCTTATCGTAATGTTTACGATAACGAATGATCGTAAAAACTTACGATAATCGTCGATTTACGATTATCGAATCGGTATCGTTGCATCCCTAGTTTTCAATAAAATTCTCAGGAGTACGCACTCGCGACCTTATCATGAATGTATTCTATAGTTTTAAGGAACGTGTTTTTATTTTTTTTATGTATGATTTCAAACGCAATGTGAATTGTTCCTGAATAAATAATAAAAAAATAAAATAAAAAAATGTAGTAGTTCCGCCTAGTATATTTTTTATCTATACATATACTTATAATAAATCTGTAGAGAGGTCAATTCTGTACATGATATATATTTTTAAAATAACTATCAGGGGGTAATTAGTGATCGATACTGATGCCAAAAATGCAATTAGTAAAATTTTTGTCTGTCTGTCTGTCTGTATGTTCCTTATAGAAACAAAAACTACTCGACGGATTTTAACGAAACTTGGTACAATTATTCTTCATACTCCTGGGGAGGTTATAGTATACTTTTCATCACGCTACAATCAATAGGAGCAGAGCAGTGAACGGAAATGTTGGGAAAACGGGAGAAGTTGCTCCATTTTTTAAGCTTCCGTCGCGTGTGAAGCCTTAATGGTTAAAGCTACATAGAAATCATTTATGACGAAAATGTCCTACATAAAATTATCTAAAAAATATCCCATAACAGCATATGTCTATCTTTTATGGTTGACTCACAATAACACGTGTAACTCCCGATAGCTTAGCAGTTCGGAGCTTTCTGATTATATTTGTTTACTCTTACGTTTATAATACTCTCACTCATCCCTAATTAAAAGAAGTTAATATTATTACCTATTCAATAAAAAAAGAATCATAGTAATCGGTATAGAAACACCAAACTTATACATGAAATACGCTAATAAGCCATCGCGCCGTCGCGCGTGAATACTGAATCATGCCATAAGGATTATTTTTGTGTAACGGTTGCCGCGCTCGACGCGGGTCGTGGCGGTAGGGTATAAAAAGGCGGGAGGTCCGAGCGCGATTCAATATTTGGCTGTTGATGCGTTCAGAGCGTTCGACCTTATTGACAGACAATAATTGATATTAACAAACCGTGCTTATCAGCGCGACTTTTAGTCTTTAAATAGTTTATTTGAATTTCTTTTGTTGTTATTTTATAAAATAGGTATTAGCTGTTTTGGTAGTGTTTAAATATTCGTTCAAATTACAAATTATTAATAGTTTGCATTTTATTTCTTTTTAGCTGAAGTAGTAGTAGAAGTAGAAGTAGTACGCATAGATTTTTAGATACCGATAGGTAAGTTTTGGCTAATTTATGTTCAATTTTATTTTTGTACTAGCTTTTGCCCGCGACTTCGTCCGCGTTGCCGTCGTTTTTCGTAAAAAAGTACCATATGTCCTTCCTCACGGTTCAGTGGTTTTGATGTAACAGACAGATTAACTTTCGTATTTTAGTAGGGAAATATAATATGTCAATCCACAATACTGTTGAAAAATATTGCAATAAGGAACCGCAGGATATTATTATTAATAGCTGTGCCCGCGACTCCGTCAGCGTGTAACTCCTTTTATGTTATTAAGTTAATGTATTGGTAATATTGTTTAGATCACTTTCACATGAGGCTTAAGTACCTATAGAACGAAAATACTTCAGCGCAAAGCTTCCGGGTAAACTATGTTGAAAGTTGACCCGTCCGGCACGTTAACATAAAGAAGACCATGCGAGAAACAACTGACACCGAGATCTACTCCTGCAACACGAAAAGTCTGCCCTTGAGCCTTATTAATTGTCATTGCATAACACACCGATACTGGGAATTGCGTTCTTTTAAATTGGAATGGAAAGTTATTTGGTATTATGGGAATTCTGGGAATAAAGACGGACTCTCCTGCACCGCAGCCTGTTAAAATTTGAGCCTCGATTACATTTTGTTGCAACTGGGTTACTTTTAGCCGAGTTCCCTACCTATACCTACTTAAAAATAAATACCTATAACTAAGTATAATATTTATAAGTGTATAATTAATAAAAGTATCTACGCTTTTACCTACTTAATACAAAAATAAAATTGAACATAAATTAGCCAAAACTTACCTTACGGTATCTAAAAATCTATGCGTACTACTTCTAACTTCACCTAAAAAGAAATAAAATGCAAACTATTAATAATTTGTAATTTGAACGAATACTTTAACACTACCAAAACAACTAATACCTATTTTATAAAATAACAACAAAATAAATTCAAATAAACTATTTAAAGACTAAAAGTCGCGCTGATAAGCACGGTTTGTTAATATCAATTATTGTCTGTCAATAAGGTCGAACGCTCTGAACGCATCAACAGCCAAATATTGAATAGTCTGTGTATTGAATGATGAAGCCGCGCTCGGACCTCCCGCCTTTTTATACCCTGCCGCCACGACCCCCGCGTCGAGCGCGGCAACCGTTACACAAAAATAATCCTTATGGCATGATTCAGTATTCACGCGCGACGGCGCGATGGCTTATTAGCGTATTTCATGTATAAGTTTGGTGTTTCTATACCGATTACTATGATTCTTTTTTTATTGAATAGGTAATAATATTAACTTCTTTTAATTAGGGATGAGTGAGAGTATTATAAACGTAAGAGTAAACAAATATAATCAGAAAGCTCCGAACTGCTAAGCTATCGGGAGTTACACGTGTTATTTTGAGTCAACCATAAAAGATAGACATATGCTGTTGTAGGATATTTTTTAGATAATTTTATGTAGAACATTTCCGTCATAAATGATTTCTATGTAGCTTTAACCATTAAGGCTTCACACGCGACGGAAGCTTAAAAAATGGAGCAACTTCTCCCGTTTTCCCAACATTTCCCTTCACTGCTCTGCTCCTATTGATTGTAGCGTGATGAAAAGTATACTATAACCTCCCCAGGAGTATGAAGAATAATTGTACCAAGTTTCGTTAAAATCCGTCGAGTAGTTTTTGTTTCTATAAGGAACATACAGACAGACAGACAGACAGACAGACAGACAGACAGACAGACAGACAGACAGACAGACAGACAAAAATTTTACTGATTGCATTTTTGGCATCAGTATCGATCACTAATTACCCCCTGATAGTTATTTTAAAAATATATATCATGTACAGAATTGACCTCTCTACAGATTTATTATAAGTATAGATAGATTAGTAGGTAAAAGCGTAGATACTTTTATTAATTATAGTAGTTATAGGTATTTATTTTTAAGTGAAGTAGGTTTAGGTAGATAGTATTGCACAGGCGTTGCAGCATTATTTTCATTACTTTTCTTGTTGTAAGTTGTACATATTTCTGGGTATAATTATATTAGAATATTTTAGTTAGGAAGGACATATGGTACTTTTTTACGAAAAACGACGGAAACGGGGACGAAGTCGCGGGCAAAAGCTAGTTTAGAAAATAATAGTATTCAGGCCTCTAAAATAGCAGGACTATATATTATTATATAGTAGGGCTAGGCAACCTTACCCAGCACGTACCTGCTTGCCGACGGAGACCCACTCGGCGAGGATGTTGCTGTATGCCAGCGAGGAGTCGGCTACCGGCGACACCACGTACATGGGCACCGTGGCCAGCCCGGCCGTGTCCAGGTGCGCTGACAGGCACTCCAGCAGGTCGTACAGCACACCCGATGGGTACACCGGGCACAGCACGGAGCCGCCGCCGCGCAGCGTCACCGTGGCGTGCACGCACAGGTCGCCCAGCATGTGGTCCGGGTTGTGCGCGGGCGTCTGCGTCAGCGCCGCCAGCACCAGCAGGTCCGCGCCGCGCAGCGCCGCCTGGTTGATGGGCCGCGGGTGCGTGGTCAGCGTAGACGAGCCGCTCACGTACGCCACCTGCGGAGCGAGCAGTGAGCGCGCGCCTGCACGGGTGCCGGCTACGATATGCATCCGTATACGTTACCTTTTCGTGTGCGGAGCGCAGCACCCAGTTGGCGGAGCCGAGGCAGAAGCCGGAGCTAACGGCCGTGGCGTCGAGCGCGCCGTAGATGTCCACGCGCTCGTCGTAGCCCACCACGCGCACGCGCGCCAGCGCCCGCGCTATGTTGGCGGGCGCGAACAGGCGGCGCCAGGCGCGCGGGCGCGCGGCGTGCGCGAGAGGCGCGGGCAGCACGTGCAGCAGCTCCTTCCAGCGCCGTGCCGCGCCGCCCGGCCCGTCGCCGCCCGCACCCGACACCCACTCGGCCAGCTCCTCCAGGTAGAAGCGCCCGATCTGCAGCGTGGGCTCGGTGGCGTACACCTGGCCCTTGAACCCCGTGTCCTCGGTGATGAAAGGGAGAGCCATCATGCATGTGTAGTTAGAGATGAGAATCACGTCCAGTTGCGAGAAATCCACGACCTTGTCGAGTGGTGGACAGAACTCTGGCATGCTGTCTACGAAAACACGCCCACAGCATTCTTTTAATTCCTAAAATAACAATAAAACATTATTAGAAATCTGATTACCTAATAGTATTTTTCATTTATTGCTACACAACTTGTGCCATCGGCTTCGCCGGCGTGGAGGTCGGAAATTATCCTAAAGGAACGCAATACCGAGATAAAAAGTATCCATGTCCTAACCCAAGTCAAGGTTTACCCATGTAAAGTAATAAATGATTTATGATTTATGTGGCTCATTCAAGTCCGTTCAGCCCTTTTAGCGGGAAAGCGTAACGAACAAAAAAAATCACTTCTGCATTTATAATAATAATTAGGATAATATCACAAACATTAGCAATATTGAAATATCCAATAGCCCGCACAACTCTGTTAACAAGGTGAATAGCTTTTTCTCTAACATAGGAAAGCTTTCCTATGTTAGAGAAAAAGCTATTCACCTTGATTTTATCCGCAAGAAGCTTCTTGCGGATAAAATCACACCGCCTCCGTCTGCTACAGTCAATAACAGCGACCCTAACCCATCCTTATCTGTCTATACATCGACCTCATCTTTTGCTCTACTCGACACAGACACTTACGAAGTTCATGCTACATGCTAATGGGACAGCACCCCTGGATGGGACAACATTCCAGTTAAATTTTTAAAAGCTGCACTCGAACACATTGTCCCAATCCTAACTTACTTAACAACCCTATGTTTTAGGGACTTTTCCCGGATGCATTGAAAGTGGCCCTAATAACGCCTGTGTATAAGTGTGGAGACAGGTCAGACCCCTCGAACTATATGCCAATTTCAGTACTGCCATCTATCTCGAAAATCCTAGAAAGACTCCTAAACTCACGCTTAATTAAATATCTTTCTAAGCATAACATTCTGTCGCCGTCCCGGTTTGGGTTTCGGCAGGGTAGGTCTACTGAAGATGCGGTCCTATCCTTGACAAAGTGGATAAGGGTCTAGCAGTTTTCCTTGACTTCAAAAAGGCCTTCGACATAGTATCTGTCCCCATATTTCTGCACAGGCTCGAAAACATCGGAATAAGGCAAGCGCGGGTCCACCGTTGTGGGCACGATTGGCATGCAACCCTAATAGACTTGTGATGTCACCCATTCACAGTCGAACGCCATAATAAATAAAATAAAATAAAGAATCTTGCGTGATTCGGAACGCAGCGAATTACTTAGTTATCGATATGCTGACACGATAGGTCACATTTTTGATAAGGTTATTATTTGTTTCTTTTTGGCACATGAATACTTGTATCGGAAAAAAGAGATGACTGACTATTCGCTGGGCGCAGCCATCTACTAATTTAAATGTATGTACATTGCCACCTAATCTGTCTTCCTTTTTGGTGGTGTGGCGTGGCGCTGACGTTAGTAGTTTGTACTGTTTGTAAACATAGGTAATTTAACTTGAATCGTTTTGATGAAATCGAATAATTTCATCAAAATCGGTTCAGAGTCTAAATGTAACACTGTGATGTGCGCACAGACAAACTCACACATATATTTTGTAAACACCTCCTTTGTAGGCATGAACTATATCGATCATGAGCGATTTCATACTCCGACTCGCCCTTGGCCGATTTTCGGCTGTTTTGAAGGCTGGATCCGCGCCTGGAATAAGGGGACCTCCTCTCGAACTATTCAAATCATACCAGTATAATCGCAAACAAACAGTAAAAATAGGGGACTTTACTAGCTCAGAAGAAAAAACGTTGTATGGCATTGGGCAGGGAAGTGTCCTTGGTCCGACGTTGTTTCTTATCTATCATACGCGGATGATACCGCCTTAGTCTTTGCTGATAATACATGGGCAAAAGTGAGAAGATCAGCCGAAACTGGCCTGTCAATGATTGCAGACTGGCTCAATCGGAACCTCCTCACACTCAACTCCAAGTCCAACTACATTATGCTTACAAGTATGCACACACTCAGCCTCCCCTCGAATTCCAAATTAAGATTCACTGCTGTGCCAAACCCACAATTCCTGACTCTTGTACAAAGATTGACAGGTTACAATATACCAAATACCTGGGCATCATGATAGATCAGCGCCTGTCCTGGCATATGCATACTGAACTAATCATGAAAAGAGTTAGGAAATTGATATGAACTTTCAAATCATTGCGACAAGTTGCCTCAAAGAATCTTCTGCAGAAAGTTTACGTTTTATTGGCACAATCGATTCTTACGTACTGTTTGCCATGCTGGGGAGGGGCAACAATAATAAAAAATTTGGAACTTAAGAGGGTGCAGCGTTCTCTGCTTAAGGTTATGCTGTTTAAACCTTATAGATTCCCTACCCAAAGTCTTTACCTACCTAACCTCTGGCCTTCTGTCTGTAAGGAAAGTTTACCTACTCCATATTATCCTGAGAAAACACAAATCCATTCTGTATGAGCCCACAAAGCCGCGCATCAGTAGCAGAAGAGGCTACTTAGTCGCTCAATCTGTCCCTGTCAGATCTGTTTTTGCTAAGAGGCAGTATGAAAAGCAATTTTCCCACGTATACAACCTGCTGAACAAAGAGCAACACATCCATCCTCTGAAGCTACGTGACTGTACACTAGCTGTGTCTGACTGGCTTAAGAATAAAACCTATGACGACATTGAGGCTTTGGTATCATCGCTTTCATAGCCTGTCCTGAAAGTAATAGGACCATGGTAGCGAAACTGTTAGTGGAGGAAGCTGTACCTGGCTTTCTCCGATCCCAAGACATTATCGCAGGGCTAATCTAACCTAATCGAAACCTAAATCTATATATTAGGTCTTTACCTATGAAATTGCCGTTCTGCAGTACTGGCCATTTCAAATCAAAATAATTTTTGTTTGGCTAAGAATTCTAATTTCAAATTAATGTTATTTTAAAAACATGTTTTTTTTTTCCAAAGTATGTAGTCATTTGTTTATTGATTAGTGTTACATTTTCATCGCATTTCAATCTTTTTCGTCATCATGGATACGTTAAAAATTCGAGTAATTATGGAATATGAGTATCGTCGTGGCAGCAACGCGGCACAAGCGGCACGCAACATCAACGACGTTTACGGAGCTAACACTACAAACCAACGCACCACCTGTTATTGGTTTGCTCCCTTCCGTTCTGGAAATTTCGACCTGAAAAATGAACCACGCGGTCGTCCGAATACTTTGGTCGACAATGACGAATTAAAGGCGATTGTGGAAGCTGATGATACACAATCTACGGCTGAATTAGCAGCAGCTTTCGACGTTAGCGTCAAAACAATATTGGTCCATTTGCGTCAAATTGGCAAGGTAAAAAAGCTTGACAAATGGGTGCCCCACGAACTCAATGATCGCCAGCGCAAAGTACGCGTCGAGACGTGCCTTCCACTGCTCAACAGACACACAAATGAAGGAATTTTGAACCGCATTGTTACCTGCGATGAAAAATGGATTCTGTTTGATAACCGCAAGCACTCAGCAAGTTGGTTGGATCCTGGTTCAGCACCTAAACAATGCCCTAAACGAAAACTTACCCCTAGAAAAGTGATGGTCACTGTTTGGTGGTCTAGCGCCGGTGAGATTCATCACACCTTCTTAACAAACGGGGTGAGCATTACTGCAGATGTGTACTGTGAAGAACTGAACACAATGATGGAGAAGCTGGCACATCTCCAACCAGCATTGGTCAATCGCTCGTCTCCGCTGCTACTGCACGACAACGCGCGACCTCATACTGCACAGCAGACGGTCTCCAAGTTGCAAGAACTGGGGTTGGAAGCTCTCCGTCATCCGCCCTACTCACCAGACCTTGCGCCTACAGACTACTACTTTTTCCAGAATTTGGATAACTTCTTGGCGGGAAAAAAATTCAATACCCGAGAGGCAGTACAAAATGCCTTTGAAGAATTTGTTGCCTCCCGTCCAGCTGATTTCTTTAAGAAGGGCATCAAGAAACTGCCACTGCGTTGGCAAAGATGCATTGATTGCATGGGTGATTACTTCGATTAATACAAATAAAAAATACATGAAAAAAAATCGTTTAAATTTTTTCATACAAAACGGCAATTTCATAGGTAAAGACCTATTATACAAAAGAAAGTCGTGTTTGTTACAACACTAATAACTCGAGATCTGCTGGACCAATTTTCATGGTTTTTGATTCGTTGTATTTGTCTCCGCCCCGAATAGCAGAATACATCTTAAAAACAATGAAAAGGTAGGTAGGTAGGTGCGCCGTACTTAGTGCTACTCGAGCGAAGTCGGGGCGGGCAGCTAGTTTAATATAAAAATTAACTCACATACTCAATTCCACACTCACACCATTACACACGCACACACACCCTCACACATACACATTCAAAAACTCACTCACAACACACATTTGTGTGTTAAATTATTTTGGTTTTTCTTTTGTTTTTGTTTTTCAATTGCATACCAGTCGGTCGATTCTGTAAAAAGATCAACGTGAAACTTAGGTGAAGTGAGCGTGATGTGAGCTGTCACTGTCACAAATCAACCGGCAGGATGCTAGGGATTAACACTATTGACAGCTCACTTCACCTAAGTTTCACGGTGATATTTTTACAGAATCGACCGGCTGTTATTGTGTTAAATGGAAGAGCGGAGTCACCTAACACAAGCATTTCATTGCTTAATAGGTGATCTCCAACTCATGTGTATTAAGAATTTGTGTAAATGCAAAAACCTTTTTTTTTTATGAAAGCAGGAAAAAAAACTCATTGACTCTTTTTTGAAGTTGGTTAATAGAATTAACCAACAACAAAAAAAGGAGTTTCAATGAGTTTTTTTTCATGTTTGTACACCGATTTCTCAGCGCCCACGCGGTGGCGTCGGTGGCCACATATAATATTTTTTTGGTTTTGCTTGAGTAGTTTTTGAGTCAGATTAAATTATTTTTTTTCGCATTTTGGTCTCTTTTTTTTAAATAGGTAGAGCGTTTTATTGAAAAAGTTAATTATTACAGAACATGAAATGCATATTCACGTTGAAATTATACATGTGCGAACGATGTAAAAAGACGTGCACGTTATACAAAAAATCAAGTTTTATTCACTGTTATCGATTAATAAAATGCCCTTTTTCGAGTGGCAATCAAAGTCAAACAATTTATTTCAATACACATAAAAGACAATTTTGAACGTCAATTTTACAAAAAAAAAAAAATTGATTCTAGTCGCGCCCCTTCCAAAAGGTAGTAGTAGTAGTTTCGTATGGAGAATAATGGGCAAGAAACTCCACAGTTACTCTTTTAAAATGTTTTTACAATTTGTTGTATACATTATTTATATCATTATATTATGTGAAGACGATGCATCTAGAATAAGATTACTATACCACGATAGGTAAAAAGAATGAAAAAATGAAGCAATGACGGATACATTCATTATGTGATGGATACATGGTGCTCACATATTTACAAACATTGCAAAATTAAATGACATTTCTAACGTTTTAACAAGTAATACTAATAAGTCAGTGTGTGAGTTCAAGTAATCACAGAATGTAAAATCAGTGCTATAAAAAAATAATTATGTAATTAAATTTGCATCCAATTTGATTTTGTCTAGACTCTAATTTGTCCTATGGAGTAGGACCAGCATGTTCCCAAGCATTCTTATATTGGATATAATCTCTAATTTGTAATATGCTTGTTTACCAAGTGTACTTTTAATATGAGTTTTAAATTTGACCTCGTATCTCTTGGGTTTACTGATCTGCATGTGTAGTTGTGGCGAGGTAGGGGGAGGAAGTGGAGACATTGGGTTTCGATACATTTACAACTACCGGGCATATCTCCTTCTTTTTTATATCTATGTGAGTACAAACACTTTAATGTGATACATTTTAAATTGGGGACTTGCTTTTGGACATTGAGCGGCAAGAGCGCGGCAGCAACACGTGGCGTTTACAGGACACATTCCTGCCGCGCTCTATAGTCCTAGGAATTAAGGCCGAATTTTAGGCTAACTTTGCATTAATTTAAAACAGGATTTTTTTCATTTAACGTGTAGGGCATGGACCCCATGTCCATGCCCATGTAAAAATGTATTAAGTATACATTTTTACCGCAAAAAGCACACTCAGCATTTTTTATTAAGAATACATCTTATTTCAATTTTACGTGGTAGAAAAAAAAATACATTTTAATCATGGAAATTTCGACTAAATAAAATTACGATTTTTTTTTATTGTACTTCAAGCAAAAATGTTAACCGCAGTTTTTTTGCATAATGTAACTATTTTGCCTCAATTTTTATCCACAAAATCGCGTTTTTTTTTACCTTTATGCGGTCCTGGAAAATGTTTAATTTTATAATATGATTTGAAGAGCTAAGTTCAAAAACACAATTCAAGAAAAAAATTGCTGTTAGGATTTAGTGCAGCGTTCAAACCTAATTTCCTCGGCCTAAGTTAGGAATTTTTGAAGCTTAAAGATAAACTCTATAAAAAATATTTTAGAAAAATAACACGAAAACTACATCAAACCGCGGAACATACATGGGATATTTTTGGCTACCCCTGTCCAGGGTTTTTTTTTTATGACGTCACCAATTTAAATGATAAATTAAATACCATACTAGATTCTACAATAAATTGAATGACATAACACAACCTAGAAATTAACTTCAATAAATCTAAATTAATTTCATTCCAACCTCGCCAAAAAATACCATTAAATATAAACTTTAGCTTTAAAAAGAATAAATTAGAAGTCGTTGTTAAATTCACCCTACTAGGCCTAAGCATTGATACACACATACATTGGAAGTCACACATTCAAACAGTAAGAGCAAAAATATCTACATTTTCATACGCCCTCCGCGAGATAAAAAAAACCACAGACTTTAACACTGCACTAGTAACGTACTATGAGTACCTACGCCTTTTTTTTTTTTTGAGGATGGGAAATTATCAAATAACTTCTCCCGCTCTGGGTGGAGCGGGGGGGCGTGTCAGACTTTTACTGACTAAAACCCACCCGTGTTCCTTCCGTTGCCTGTGTGCCGAGGTCGCGATATCCCTTTCAGACAAACCCGCAACCCCGGCAGGCATTGGCCCTTCCGGACCCCGTCACTTGGTGCTGACATCTCTTTGAGGCGCGCGTGGAACACAACGCGCCGTCGACCCGGGCCTGGTCCCTATCGGACGGCGAGCTACCCATTGCTCACCGTCCGCAAGCCCGCGCCTACGGTGGCCGGAAGTCGGCTCGCGACTCCCGACGCCCGGGGCGTCTCCTGCGGCGACTAGGGGCGCGAGGGGGCGCATTTTGCCTCTCCCTCGCGCGCTCCGCCTCCTCCTTCGCGAGCATTACTGCTTCGCAGAAGGAGGTGACGGCCTCCCATGCACTCTCGCTCCGGACCATGGCCTGAACCAGGGCCGGACGCGAGAGATCGCCGCCGCCGATCGCCTCCGTGAGGACACGGCGGTGCTCCGCCCAAGCTGGGCAGACCTCCACCGTATGCTCCACCGTGTCCTCCGGGCGATCCACACAGTGGTGACACCCGGGCGTTTCCTCCCGCTTTATCCTGAACAGGAACCTCCCGAAACAACCATGTCCGGTGAGGACCTGTGTCAGGCGGAAGGTGAGGACGCCGTGGCGCCTCTCTAGCCACTCCTCAAAGAGGGGACTTATCGCCACAATTGTGGCGTGCCCAGCGCTGGGTTGCGACAATCGCACTCTCCATGCCGCCATGAGATCCCGCCGGAGCTCTGTCCGCTGTGCCGCGATTTCTCGCGGCAGCGGAGTTACGCCCCGGCGTTTCCCCTCCTCGCGCAACTCCCACATATGCGCGAGGACTTTTGCCTCCAGATCCCATGGCGGTAGTCCGGCAAGGAGGCTCGCCGCCTCACGGGAGACCGTGCGGTAACCTCGGACCAGCCTAATGGCCATGACCCTTTGGATGAGTACCTACGCCTACGCATGGCTTAAATGTTAGCGTAAATACGGTGTCATCTTATGGGGCAACAGCACTGACGCGCCCACGCTATTTACCCTACAAAAAAACTAATTAGAATCTTAGTAAATAGTGGAGTCACCGATAGCTGTAAACCCCACTTTCAGGATTTTAAGATTTTATCCCTACCCTGTCTCTATATATTTGAAGTTTGTAAGTTCGTGCGTAAGTATACAGAATTCTTTACAAAATGAGAGGACATACAAACGAATATAATTTTATGACATAAAAATAGACTAAACTTACCAACATCACGACAAAAAATGCACTCACAAAAAAAAAAAAATAGTTACCCGAAATAATAAAGAATTTTAATAAATAACATCTTTACCAATAAATTGAAGAAGTTTTTTTTTATCCTTATGTTTCGTTAAATTACAATTTACAAAAAGTCAATTTTCTTAAAACTTACTCTGATTGAGGTAGCGTATTTCGACTTTGCAGGGCAGTATAGTTTATGCGAATACTTAAATGATATACAAATACTCACTATTAAAGATACGCCTACCATTCTACTCATAATACTTAAAATAAATTTTAAATAAATATGAAGCGTCCAATAAATAATTTACCTTAGGGATAATAAATATTAATTTCGTAATAAATCAAAATAATAATAAGTAAATAAATAATAATGAACAATTTAAAAAATAAAGGGTCTTTACAAAGTTACTAAATAAATGTATATAATTTATAAAACAATTTCAGACATTTTTTAAGTAACTGGATGTGTGAGGGACATATAAATTAAACAGCTTGTTGTGAGGATTTCAATTTTTTTTATGACTTTTAAAGAGATATATATGAGATGAAAATTGACCATTCCCCACCCTCTCCGAAACTACTAAATGAACAATAAAAAAAAAAAAAACAGAGAATGGTTCTTTAAGTACTCATAGATTGCAGGAAAACCTATAAGAAGTCTATGGTCTTAAAATAACATGGTAAATCTCAGAATATTGTGCTTACAAACTTACATTTGCAGTTGTAAACAGCCTATTTGAAATAAATGATTTGACGTTGACTTTGTGCTTGGGATAAATTCATCCGTATTACGGAAGCCTTTGTTGTGCGTGGTCCGAAAACCACTTGTTAATATATGTTGTAATAATTAAAGTCAGTTGTGTGAGCGATTCGTAATTTTATTTAAGACCTATAAAAATACAGTCCACATTTTGCCTTAACAGGTTCGGGACACAAACAAATGCAAACGCAAATGTGACAAATCTCTATACAAAACATGTCTATTGACTATGTTTCTAGACAGTGCAAACACAACTAACAACAAACCTTGAGACCTGTTATAAAACATACTCATGTTTTGTGCAGTGTGAACGCAAATTCAACAAAATGAGTTAGGAGATTTATTTCATCTAACAAGTTTCGAAACATCTACATGGTTAACGTTTTCTGGTGCAAACGCACAGTAACCATACAACTTGTCCTGTAAAAATTGCCCAAACAGGAATTCATCCCCAACCTACAGATAAAATTAAAGTAAATTTTAATTTGATTGAATGTAAATTTAATTTAATTTCATCAATAATATGCCAATTAATTGTTATTGATAATAAAAAATACAACGCAAAGCAAGCAATGCAATGGAAGATAATTTACATTGGCAATTTTGTAACTTTGTAAGTATCTTGAAAGGAGCAATATACTATACCAAAGAATATTTTAGTGTTTTTTTATGTTCAATGATGATAAACAAACCCCCTCAAGTAGTGGATCGTTGAGATGCGGCGGCGTGTAGTTGGGCAGCGAGGCGAGGCGTGTGCTGGGCACGGGCGGCAGCGGCAGGAAGTTGAGCACGGAGTGCGCGGACAGCCCGCAGTCCAGCATGATCAGCAGCTCCTTGAACGACAGCACGAAGCACGGCTTGGCCGCATCGCTGCTCAAGCAGTACTGTCGACGGCGGAAAACAACTGCTTTAAGGGAGTTTGAGGATTTGTGATGTGTTTGTAATTGTATACAATTACAATCACATCACAAATCTTCAAACTGCCTTGATTGCCAGCAAATACTTACGAGCTTCATCTTTGTCTAAAACTTAGTATAACCTATATCAAATTAATTTCATTATCTCTGCTGTGCACCGAATCTGGTTTGAAACGAAAGCTTAGCTTCGAAATACAGGAATTTACACCATATTTAAGGTTTTGATTACCACTGTTTCACATAAAATAGAATTAAATACACGTACAATAGCTCACTGAAAGTTTACTTTCATCAACAAACAACAAAATACTGAGCACTGACAAATGACATTAATGACATTAATGACCAGTGTTTCCACTTAAGTTTTGGGTTCTCCCTAGTTTTATATTGAATTATCCCTAAAATTCCCTAAAAAAAATTAAATTTCCTTGGTTTAGGGAGCATGATGACATTTACAATTTCATTGCGTACGTTATTAGCCACATTAGTTATTATAAACTCTGTCGCAGCTATTAACGCATACCTCCGTGGGGAAGATGACAGACATGACATGTTCCAGATATTTAATGCTATATTAGAATTTTAATTTACAAAATAAAACTAAACCAAAACTGAACTAAATAAAACTAAAGAGTTCGTAAGTAGAGTTTATATGAGCAGTGTGAGTGCGTGTATGATGTTGGAGGGTATGTACCTAGGTGTAGTGTGTGTGGGCGTTGTGTGTTCATTAAGCGTGAGTTTATGCGGAGGTGTGGGTGATGTGCATATCTACTACGGAAGAAAAGTCTTGCACAGGAAATCCTTATGGCATAAAGTAGAGATGGGCTGAGTGATGATTTTTCTGTATCGGTGACTGCATGACAATGACAAAAAAATATCGGTGACGGGAACAATGACAAAATCATCAATGATTTTTATTTGAGTATTAGATCTCGTCACTTCATTTGTGAGTAGATATTGAATGATCGCGGAACGGCTTAGTGAAATTATCATTAGAACTTATTTATGTAGGCATGAGTCGAGTTTGTCAGTTGGCCGCGTAATTTAAATTTTCTTAGTTTGTGACATTCATTGCAGGTTATTTAGGTATTGATTTATCGTTATGGAAATCATCAATATGTTTCCATTAGTGATATTTGCTGCAAGATATGACTATTTAGTATATCATGGCAATTTGTCGTAAAAACTTGGTCGCGTAAATATGCACCTCCCCAACAAGTAATATTCCAATCTTCCCTTCATGCTTTTTCCAGGCTTAGGACTAGCAAAGACTAGCAAAGTAATAGTACATACTTAGTAATAGTACATAAACAATGCAAGTGAAAGCATTGTTGCCGTTCCGTGCGCCCAGTCCCGGTCATTTTATCGAAACATGTGAGTTCCAGTCCAGTATCGCCGATCGCGCAGTCTCGCAACGTCGCAATTCACAGTCACACCGCCCGCTGCGCCCGAGACGGCCCGATACCGTCCGATCCGAATCACCGATGTTCGCGTTCATTGTCATTCTTGTAATGATTTTTAAGCATTGATGATTTTGTCTTTGTCATTGCATGATAAAATGATTTTAAAATATCGATGATTTTTACATGTGACATGATATCGGACTCATCTCTAGCATAAAGTCTCCAACTCTTCGAAGGTGAGGGTGGAAAGCCAATCATTAGTTAATTTCTTGCAATCCCGGGAAGAGCAAGAATAAATATTAAGTTGTTTATTTACTCTATTGTATAACACAGGGCCAAAGAAAATATACTGTCGCCGGACAGTTTCAAGTCTAGCCGGAACTGTTTGGCAGACGCTGGCAGACCTGCGTCGTTTTCTGCTCAAATCACGGTTAAACAACAGGTCAGAGGGTTTTCATAATACCGTGCTCAAGACGAAAGAGTGTCTAACGGTAGGTAATTTCCATAGCTGATATAACTCATGTGTAGGGAAACGAATGGATTTGTATGCCATGACCTTGAGCATGGCTCTTTGCGCGCTCTCCAAGCGCAATAGCAAACACTTTCCAGTTCCACCCCATGACGATATACAGTACGTTAAAGTTTATTCGTAAAGGACAATGACAAGAATAGGCTCGAATCATGTAGCGTCCGACAGACTTTCTGTAATAATGATAATTCATAACAGAAAATAGTAACAATTATAAAAAATGTATAAAATCTGTAGAAGCACACCGCTGAAAACTCATTTTAAAAAGTTATTCAACTAATTGTCAATTTAACAACACATTTCATAGCTACAATTTCAAGAAGAAATGTTGCCAATACCAAAATAAAATAATATCGATACGAAATTGCATATGCAAATCGATTACAATAATATAAATATGAATAAAGATAAAGTCCTGCCCCTTTTGTGACCTTTTAACTGTCAAGTTAGCGTTAGCGTCAACGTACAGGCAAGTGAAGGAACACGGGTGGGTTTTAGTCAGTAAGAGTCTGACACGCCCTTCCGCTCCGCCTAGAGCGGGAGAAGTATTTGATGAAAAAAACGTCATTTATCATTTTAGATTTTTTTTATTATTTTTCTTTGAATGTCGCATGATATACCCCATAGGAGCATAAGAAAAAACGCACATAAGGTGGATAAGTATGAGATCTAACCCGCGTGACTCACCGTCGTCGATTCGGTGGGGTTTGACGGTTTTGGCAAACTGTCTCCGGTTCGGAGACAAAGAGCCTGTGTGTTCTTTTAATAATAAATACCGTTTAGTTATATTTATGAATAATATTATAAAGTGCTGTAATAATTTTATTAAAAATAATCCGATGATCGATACTGTTTAGAATAGTTTATTCCTAATACCTTATAATGTTATTATAGTAGTGGCAACACTTGATGTAAAACAACTTGTGTTTTGTCTGTGGTCCTTGTCATTGTCAAAAAGTTTGACTTCACTTCAAAAAGAATAACATGTGTTTTTTTTTCATATATTTTAATCTAGGTATGTTTTATGTATATTTTTAATATAAAAACATTTATATACGACGATAATCTGCTAAAAGTCATTCATTTAATTAATCACTTAATAGTTTATTTCATGTTATCGTTAAAATCAGAAGTATTAAGTGGTCAACTTTAAAGCAATAGCAAAATTATATTGGTTATCAAATTCTATAATTATTTTCCCTTTTTATGAAATATAGTTCATCTTTGTCGGTTCTGGCCGAGTCTTGTAGGAAACTTTGGCATTCTCCTTTTTCAACATGACGACTAATCTGCTTCATTTTTACAATTTTTTTTTCGAACTTATGTGGTAATGAAGTAGCAATCTGTTTCCAAACGATTCAGATTCTGGTTGGAAGAACATTTTTTATTTTTTATTTAGCGCATCTCGCAGTTGACCTCTGAGTAGGTCGTAGCTGCTTAAGGTGATTAGTAGGCTCACTGACCTTGCGCATGTGGGCGGAGCTAAACACCCTACCCCTGGAATACGTAAAACGCGCGCGGTGGCGCGCTACACTAAAACGACGGTCAAAGAATATGCAGGAGCGCAGACATGCGCACGTAGGTCGCTATTTTTGCCTATGATTCCAGAAGGGAATGGTGGATGCAAGGCTGATATTTGTATTGATAGATCAGGGCGTGAAACCGATTTTGAAATACCGGATAATATTTTTCATAAACCGAATACTGTTCATTGATTAACCGGTTAATTAAAAAAACGATTTTGTATAAACCTAAATAATTTTGGTTATCGGTTATTACAGAGAATAGAATTTTAAAACTCGCGCTAACCTGAGTAAACCGGTTTTACACACGCCCGCCGCGCCGCCGCCGGTTGTCACATTCTCACGCGCCTACTTGTTTGTGTTTTGTTTTCCTTCGTCATTCGCCGCAGAGAGAATTTGGTTCGTTCGTTGTACTAGAGACATTAAAGTAACTGTTTAAAAATTAGCGCATCCCCCGATGCGCTAAGGTAGCCTGCGAGATTCAAATTTTCTTTATTTTTTTGCATTTTGCAAGTCAGTGTCAGGTTTTATGTTTATTAAAATATGAATCGCGACCGTAACAAATATGGCTTTACATAATTATAATCATTACAATCAGCAATACAACTCCGTAAGTTTGCATAATTGTCAAATATCATGATTTCATGAAATAGTCATTCAATGGGATTACATGAGCTTAGAGAGTAAGTAAATAAATTTAGTTCGTGAAAACTAACAATGGTGCCGATTCTCTTGTCACAAATGCCTCTAAACTAAACTAAAAATCACTAAAATTTAGTTTAATCCTGTCAAACGACGATTTCCCATTCTGAAATAGACTAAAGTGACACAACTTAACTATATTTTAGTTTGACAGCACTAAGATAGTACTGAGTTCTTAGTTTAGTGAAAATGGCAATTTCGCTATTCTGAATTTGACGTTTTTCACCTAAAATTTTGATTGTAAAAGACCAAACCAGACTAAACCTAACAATTTTTAATCGCGATTAAAAAGATGTGGGGTAAAATAAGTTGTCATGAACTAAAATTCACACCAACATCTCAACTTCACGTGCAAAAACAGTACTGTATTAATTTTTTCTTTTGCTTATATCTCGAAAATGGTGCGTCCTATCGCAAAAATAATGAAAATTTCGACCCCCTTTATAAAGCCCTTAAACCCCTAAAACTCAACATGTTGGTAATATTTTTTTCATATTTTCCATACAAAAAGTGAAATATTCCATATAAAATACGTCGAGGCTGCACCCCCTGCGCGCCTCCGCTCCGGCTCTAAAAAAAATTGGGCACCACGTGGATTCGCGATTGTCAAATTCATTTTAGTCGTGTCAAAATTATTTTTTAATTTAGAGAATTTTATTTGCAGAATAGCGTTAAGATTCTCATAGCCAAAAGTACGAAATTTTAGTGATAGTTTAGTTAGTTTAGTTCGGTGTACAAGAGAATCGGCACCAATGGTGCCGATTCTCTTGTCACAAATGCCTCTAAACTAGACTAAAAATCACTAAAATTTAGTTTAATCCTGTCAAACGACGATTTCCCATTCTGAAATAGACTAAAGTGACACAACTTAACTATATTTTAGTTTGACAGCACTAAGATAGTACTGAGTTTTTAGTTTAGTGAAAATGGCAATTTTGCTATTCTGAATTTGACGTTTTTCACCTAAAATTTTGATTGCAGTTAACCAAACCAGACTAAACCTAACAATTATTAATCGCGTTTAAAAAGGTGTGGGGTAAAATAAGTTGTCATGAACTAAAATTCACACCAACATTTCGACTTCATGTGCAAAAACATTACTGTATTTATTTTTTATTTTGCTTATATCTCGAAAATGGTGCGTCCTATCGCAAAAATAATGAAAATTTCGACCCCCTTTATGAAACCCCTAAAACTCAACATGTTGGTAATATTTTTTCATATTTTCCATACAAAAAGTGAAATATTCCATATAAAACACGTCGAGGCTGCACCCGTGCGCGCCTCTGGCTCTAAAAAAACCACGGGCAATGGCAAACCACGGGTACCACGTGGATTCGCGATTGTCAAATTCGATTTTAGTCGTGTCAAAATTATTTTTTAATTTAGAGAATTTTATTTGCAGAGTAGCTCTTAAGATTCTCATAGCCAAAAGTAAGAAAGTTTAGTGATAGTTTAGTTAGTTCGCTGTACAAGAGAATCGGCACCAATACTAACCTACTTTAAGCACCATTGTTAGTAAAACCAAAATACTAACAAAAATATGGACCTTAGTCTGAAATAAAGTTTAATGCAATTTAATTTAAAAAATTGGGAAATTTCCGAAAAAAAAAATAAGTCCTTGCTCCATAGCGAAGGCTACACTCTAACCGGCAAGTCTATCACAATATACACCTTATAAAACAACAGAATTCATGAAATTCAAGTGTTTTGTTGCATACACGTCACACAGAACAAAACTACTCAGCCTGCAACGCGGTCGAATACAATCTGCTTGTGAGTGTGAACTTTAGCACCCTCGAAAACTACACCCATGACGAAAAATTTCTTAATTATTGCTGCTGACATCTTGGATTTTCATTTTAACTTCACCATTGGTACCCTCTAAAACCACGAAAACGAAGGCCATGACGAAAAATTTAAAAAAATAGTCGCAGTCGCGACTCGATCTTGGACTTTTATTTTGAACCCCCAGAAAAAAATATTACTTTCACATGGTCATCATGTGAGTCATGCTAAATAAAAAGGTTAATCTTTTTTAACAATTCGTGCATTGTTGATTTTTTCATGGATCAATTCAAAAATATGTTTAGGAGCGCAAAAGTTAGAGGTTCCATTAAATATATGCCGGTTTGTAAATAAACCAGTATTGTCATTTTAAAATTCAATCAATTTTAATTCTCGTTCATAGTCTCTATTGCAGTTCTTGATACGCCTTGGCATTTTTTAATACTTATTTACACACTATTTTATGTCAACGACTGCCTCGTTGGCCTAGTGGTCGCAAGCGCTATTGCTGAGCATAAGGTCCTGGGTTCGATTCCCGGGTCGGGCAAAGTGTTATTGCGTTTTTCCATCTGAAATTGCTCAGTAGCAGCCCGGAATCTGGATTTGTGCCCGGTTGATAGCAAATGAAATGTGGGTGTACTATAGGTACACCTCTGCCTAACCCTTCGAGAATACAGGCGTGATGTTATGTTATGTTTTATATATACTTTTTTTTGTTTATATTGTAAATTGTTAATTTGTATGTAACGTGTCAATGAAAATTAAAAAAACGTATTCATAATTGCACATAAAAAAATACTCAACAATAAAGCACCTACGCGCTCAATCGATTTGGACTCTCTGCAGCGAGCTAGTCTATAAACGCACACTAATACAATAAGTTCGTAAACATTGGCGCTAACACATACGTATGCGCATAGTCGGTCGATAGCCGGAGCGGAGCAGCGAGCGACACAGCCACCCCGTCTCGATGCTAACGCACGACTGCCGCCCGCGTCCCGCGCAGAGCACCTCTGAACCTTTATCTCTAAATGTGGACATTTTCTTTGCAAAAATTGATTGATTTACATATGCTGTTTCAAATCTTTAGTACCTTTAATCATCAAATTTTCAGTGTAAAAATATTTCTAAACATCAAAGCCATTTAGAAGTAGTTAGGAATTTTAGGCAAAAATAGCGTTTTGGTAAATATTTTTTTAAGACAAAAGTATTAGTCATACGAAAAAATCCTGTTTCAGAAATATTGTACATGAATCTATAACAAATATATATTTTTTTCAAATCTTTTAACCAAGCCGTTAATGAGAAGACAGCTTTTTAAAGTGACCGTTTTACGGTACTAAACGAGAGTAAGGCCCTTAACCGGACTTTCCTGTGGCTGTCTTAAGCTACTTACTTAAAGCCTCCAGCCAGGGCGTAAATATTACTTATAAACTAGGCGAACGCTCGCTAAGGGGGGTGCCCTTAGCGAGCGTTCGCCTAGTACCCTGTGGGGTACGAACCTCGGCTTAGGGCGTCGCTGGGGGGAGGACAGCAAGATGGGATAGGCTGGATCAAACATGGATAATTATTATTACCAGGGTAATTTAAAAATACTCGCTCAGCTGCTACGCGAGCTGGCGCATCGTCGATCAAGGGTCGGGGGGAGTATCATTTACTCGGGAGGGTCGTGATCGCGGACCTTGGCGGCGAGGTCGGAAAGTCTGTCGGTGTCTTTGTCTTTTCGTAATAAAACGGTCAGTTTGATTACGTAACATTATTTTGGTTAAAAAAAAAATATAAAGTCTATTTTAGTTCAAATATTATCTAAAACTATATACCTACTATTTACATAGAAATGAGGAATTATTGTCTTACCAGCGATTACACGCACAAAACTCAAAATAACACAACATTCACCTTTTCCACTGACATTTTGTTTACATTTTGTTGCTTGGTTCAAAATAGGTACAATACGGTGTTATTTAGTGTAAATATTATCCATTACGATGTAAAGACTACTCAGTAATGAAAATATCACCATTTCCCGTCGATTTACACAAGAAAACCATATAAAATAACGAAATACATGCCGACCGCACACTCGCGACTGGGTGGATTTACACCAGAAAAATTTCTTCGAACAAAAAATTTAAAAAATTTAAAACACATTGGAATGCTAGTAAAACTAGATAAAATCATTGTAGGATAACTATAATGTTCATAAATTGTGTTTAGACCAACATTTATAGCGTAGATCTGAAGATATCAGAATTCCAATAAAAAGAGGTGAGATGGCGATGATTTATTTATGGATGGTGTTGATTTCGTGTGTATGGTGATGACGCTTTATACATGAATGTCAAATTAAAAAAACGACAAAATTTAAGGAAATCAACTTTTTATAATGATTTAATCAACACTCTTAATAATAGTCTTAGAATTGTCTAAACAACTTTTTTGGCACTCACAGCAAATTTTTGCTCCGGAACGCGTGTTATGCCGACGTGAGGCCCGTTTTGCAGTTTGCTCTGAACTGAGGAAGCAGGGCCCTCTATCGCGGGCCGCGTAAAGTTTACACAAACGGAGTTACCTCCACTTTGATATTTCCGTGACGATGTTGACGAATTTCGATGCTAACATTTTACTTATTTATTGATTATTTATTTTACGAAGAAATTATTACACACACACATTATTAAACACTTTTTAGAGCCTTCTGTTCCTCGTTTTACACCTGTGGCCTGTGGGTACATTTTACGCAAAGGTGGTACAGTGCCCTTCGCGTGCAGTACAATAATGCTTTCAGGGTGTTGATGGGGTTGCCTCGCTTCTGTAGCGCATCAGGGATGTTTGCGGATTTGCGTGTTGATTGCTTTTATGCATTAATGCGTAAAAGATGTGCGTCCTTGGTGCGCAGGGTGCGAGCCAGTTCCAACAGCATCCTGGGAGTTATTGCTGACAGGCTGGACTGCTGTATAGTGAGTCCTTGCTCCCGTATCTCAGCTGGAATGCTGTAGCAGTTATTATTTTGTTGTGTGTATTTGTATCACTAACATAGTTGTAAGTAAATATAATAAAAATCAACCATATTGGGCTTTGTGTATTGTATTGTTAATGTAAGTATTGTTTGTTGTATGTGTAATGTATTGTATCTATGAGTCATTGTTACTTGTTTAATAAATGAATAATATATATTACTTAATTTTCTAAAAAAATATATACAATATGGATAAACGTAAATCTTAAATTAAAATCTATTAAATACGTCGGGTAGTCGAGTTTTTTGCCGACAAACGTAGAGTCGCATTTTTTTGACAGCCGGTGATGATTTTGATATACTTACGTATTAATTTTATTGTTAAAAAGCTATGCTTTGAGGATGTTTGAGTTAGAGCACTCTATAAAAAAAGTATATATAAAGCCTGTAAATGTAAAAAAAGTTACGATATCCGAGCAATATTTATTTTTTCATGCCATCAACGTTATTTTTCGACGACATTGTAAATCCACCCGACTATGTTATGATGTTAGTTCGACTCGCGTTTGACGTGCGAGAACTGTCAGTTTCAACATTTATTTGCAGTGTTGTCCATGAATATTTTTGTATGCGAATGATTTAGTCGATTACTCTATACACCAGACCATAGAGTGAAACTGCCCACAGACCATATTATAAGCCGTTATTTTATAATAAAAATAGAGAAAGCCTGCTTTATGGGCTCTGAGAATGAGAGTTTCACGTCGAGGACCACATCTAGATATTTAGCTCGCTTCTCCCAGGGGATCGGCTTGTCAAACATGGTGATTGGTCGGGGGAGTTTGAGTTTCGGTTTCTTGAAGCGAACCGCTTGACTCTTATCGGGATTGACCTCGATTCTCCACTTTCTGAACCCTAAGGAGATCAGCGCTCTATATTTACTGCTTACTGCATGTCTTTTTACTCTTGCAGTCTGTGGCCTCATTATACTCAGAAATGATACGGCGCCCTTCACGTTCAATACAATAACGCATTCAGGGTGCTGATTGGCTCGATACTCTGGTTGCAGCGTATCAGGGAAGTTTGCTAAAGCTCGCGTTGACTGCTTCTACACTGTGATGCGGAAGCGGTGCGCATCCCTGGTTAGTAGGGTGCGGGGCAGCACCAACAGCATCCTGTCTATGGTATCAAGCATTATTATATGCCTGGTATTATTATATGCCTCCCGACCTTCAGAATATGTGGCGAATACACACTATATAACTCGAGGATTGCAATTTTTAATAGTTTATTGTACCTCCATAACGCAGCGTATGAATACGCCTATTTATTAGACTCAAACGCTGACTTATCATACGATTACTCAATGTTAAAATATTGGGACACAAAAAATATTAACAACAAATAAAATAACTAAATCAAGTTTATTTTTTCTTTAAAAAAAAAAAAATAGGTAAATTATTATTATTATCTAGCTGTCTTTTTGACTGTAGGATAAATAAGCAGACTAGAAAAACAAAAGAGTGATTTACCGATTCATTATCACTATCCGTTGAACTGCCACTACTACTAATATCATTAATTGATTGCTGCAATATATTTAATAGTTCTTCGTCGTCGTATAACATCATCGACAACTTCTCGACACTAGCTTAGAAATAATAATAAAGAGAGCACGTGTCATCACGGCGATGGCGCTAGCGCAACTGACATTTATTCAAAAATGACTTTAGTTGACCTTGAGCCGCACGTAAAATTACGGCGACGCGACGGCGTTCGCGGCGCTAGTTTTCCTGTGTATCCTTGGCTGTTCCCTTGATGGTACAGTGGAAGATCAATTTTAACCGCTGTACCCTTGGCCGTAAAACCCGATTAAATTAAACGAACAGCCCATTGTCCCCTTGTTTTTCGTATGTACCCTTCTTCGTACCGATTTCCCTTTCAAGATCGTTGCCTTATCTCTCTCAATATACCTTGCTTCAGCTGAGTAGGTACCAACCTCTTTTTAGAGGTCAAAGGCGTCAAGACCCTACTTGGTGTTGTCTAAATGTCCAACTGCCATTGAATACTTTTCAAATCTGAAATGGGCGCTGGGATCCGTAGGGTCAGAGTAGGCCCATTGCGTCATCATGGGCGATTTGAACACTGACCTTGCTCACCACACCCCTCGATCCCATAAACTCACTCCATAACATCATCGACGCCGTTAGTGTCCATTTCATGTCCTTTCACTACAACCTACCCTTTTCAATATCTCTGGCGGTGACACTTAGTTCGACCTAATCATTACATCCACTCCCTCCCTAGTTTTCTCTCATGGTCGGTGTCCTGCTCCTGGTTTTTCCCATCATGACCTCATTTTCTTCTCGTAAGTCCTAAAACCACCTAAATCTGTCCCAAGAGTTCTGCACATGTCGTTTTACGCGCATGGACGTTGAGAAGCTTCGTCAGGATGCGTTAGACATCATTTAAGAACACTTGGTAGCGGCGACAGTTGTACTTAGACAATAAATTGCGTATTTTCGATCGGACGGTCCTTGCTCTCTACGTCAAACACGCTCCTGTTAAGAAGATTAAACTTCGGCGTCCTCCTGCTCCTTGGATGACGACAGGGGTTCCGATGGCGATGAGGCGCAGGGATCGGGCCTTTCGTAAATTTAAAAAGGATCGCAGACTCGCAGTGAAGAAAATCGCACCTTTTTCAAAGCGGTGTAATCAGATGATACGCAACGCTAAACGCTGCCATATTCTCGAGAACATAATTATCTTCTTAAGTACCCCCGTACCCCCCCGGTGCAAGTGGAACACGTAGAACACGTAGTCAGTTATTGTAGGTGGTTATGTATTGTGTATTATTAATTTTTATCCTATTTACTTGTGTAGGTACCTATTTTACTTATAATTCATTATTATTATTTTTGTAATGGACGTGAAAACGTCTTTTCACTCGGAGTACTGTCGGTCGATTCTGTAAAAAGATCAACGTGAAACTTAGGTGAAGTGAGCTGTCACTGTCACAAATCGACAAATCGGCAGGATGCTAGGGATTAATACTATTGACAGCTCACTTCACCTAAGTTTCACGGTGATATTTTTACAGAATCGATCGGCTGGTACTACTGCCATACTATTCTGTAAACATCTCACTGTGAAAACTTGGGTGAAGTGAGCTGTCAATAGTATCAATCCCTGTGGAATGACAGCTCACTCCAACTCACTTCACCTAAGTTTTCACGGTGAGATGGTTACAGAATAGCACTGCTGGTAGAAGTTCAATGTTTCTGACCGGCAAAAACATGTAAGATTTCAATCGCTAATAACTACGAGACTTCTAATGCTAGAGTAATAGTTGAGCACGCAAAAGATAGGTTACATTTATAAACATTTTGAGACAGGATATAATTTGCCTATGACGTCACATCGCGAGAGCAGGCGCATGCGCACTACTCTCTATTTTTTACTACATATTGAAATTCCAAATCGTATAGTACAAAAATTTGTTCAGCTAGAACAGTGATTCTGGTGTCGTTCCCAAGAGTTGTCGAAAGACTACCAGGACCAAAAGAGATACAATAAAAATATTAAGAAAAATAGGGGTAAAATGCATAAGAAGTTGACAAGAGTAAAATATACAAACTCATATCGGCCGTAAATCTGAATAGAAAATAAAAAAAAACACAATCGAAGAAAGCTTGCATCATAAGGAATACAATGAGGCTTAAAAATCAGTGCCTAGCAAATACAATAACAACGGCAGTACCTACTTATCAGAAACCGTAAGAAAATCTGTTGCTAAGATATCGTCTCATATCGACCGTGTAAATCTGCTGAGAACTGAAAAATATCACAATCGTGTGACTGACACTGGCATGGCCACCATCAGGAATTTTAATTTTGATAACACAAAAAAATTGTCGCTAATTAGTTGGTTACTATTTCACCACACGTTTTCACGAAACTCTGCGGCGCTGGTTCGAACTGCGCCTAACTCAATTTTTATTATCTCCTCTCAATCAGAGCACCTACCCTCTTATCTCTTCACCACCCTTGGTTATGCCTAGAAAATGCTTAAGGCATTAAGTGTACTTTTTTACCTTATTGTGTGCGAGAAGTTTAAATAAACCACCCTTGGTTATGCCTAGAAAATGCTTAAGGCATTAAGTGTACTTTTTTACCTTATTGTGTGCGAGAAGTTTATGAAGAAAGTTTTTTGAAGAAAATGAGGTCATGATGGGAAAAACCAGGAGCAGGACACCGACCATGAGAGAAAACAAGGGAGGGAGTGGATGTAATGATTAGGTCGAACTAAGTGTCACCGCCAGAGATATTGAAATGGGTAGGTTGTAGTGAAAGGACATGAAATGGACACTAACGGCGTCGATGATGTTATGGAGTGAGTTTATGGGATCGAGGGGTGTGGTGAGCAAGGTCAGTGTTCAAATCACCCATGATGACGCAATGGGCCTACTCTGACCCTACGGATCCCAGCGCCCATTTCAGATTTGAAAAGTATTCAATGGCAGTTGGACATTAGACAACACCAAGTAGGGTCTTGACGCCTTTGACCTCTAAAAAGAGGTTGGTACCTACTCAGCTGAAGCAAGGTATATTGAGAGAGATAAGGCAACGATTTTGAAAGGGAAATCGGTACGAAGAAGGGTACATACGAAAAACAAGGGGACAATGGGCTGTTCGTTTAATTTAATCGGGTTTTACGGCCAAGGGTACAGCGGTTAAAATTGATCTTCCACTGTACCATCAAGGGAACAGCCAAGGATACACAGGAAAACTAGCGCCGCGAACGCCGTCGCGTCGCCGTAATTTTACGTGCGGCTCAAGGTCAACTAAAGTCATATTTTGAATAAACGTCAGTTGCGCTAGCGCCATCGCCGTGATGACACGTGCTCTCTTTATTATTATTTCTAAGCTAGTGTCGAGAAGTTGTCGATAATGTTATACGACGACGAAGAACTATTAAATATATTGCAGCAATCAATTAATGATATTAGTAGTAGTGGCAGTTCAACGGATAGTGATAATGAATCGGTAAATCACTCTTTTGTTTTTCTAGTCTGTTTATTTTCCTACAGTCAAAAAGACAGCTAGATAATAATAATGATTTACCTATTTATTTTGTTTTAAAGAAAAAATAAACTTGATTTAGTTATTTTATTTGTTGTTAATATTGTTTGTGTCCCAATATTTTAACACTTTATACATTAATCGTAATAAACAGATCAAATTTTTACATCTATGTAATTTTTAAATGCATGCTGTCATTTTTGTCCGCCGGATAATAGACTAGATAAGTTTAATGTTTTATTTGTTATATATATTTCGTTTAAAATAGGTACTAATCTCATTTTAAATTGCTACAGGAACAGGAAGAATCTTCTACTACTTGGAGTGAGACAGCGTTCACGTTCTCAACTGTGTGAATTTAATGACTACATAGCAGGAATTCAATCAAAAGGTATTAATTCTCAATCTAAAGAATTGGACTGTTTCTTACATTTTCTAGGTGAAGAAATTATATTAAAAATAGTAGAATTCACTAATGCTCAACATCAAAAATTTATACGTAGCGGTTCGCGGATCGTCTGCACTAGTGACGTACTGGCATAAGTCGGTAATTTATATTTCTTTGTTGATTTCTACATAATAGGTCTTTACCTATGAAATTGCCGTTTTGTATGAAAAAATTTAAACGATTTTTTTTCATGTATTTTGTTTGTATTTGTCGAAGTAATCGCCCATGCAATCAATGCATCTTTGCCAACGCAGTGGCAGTTTATTGATGCCCTTCTTAAAGAAATCAGCTGGACGGGAGGCAACAAATTCTTAAGCGTAAGCTCCTCCATCTTATCGAGTCAGCTAGTCTGCACCTGTTGCCGCTCCAACCTACTCATTATAACACTGTCGGCGATGACACTTGGCTCGATCTGATTCTCATCTCCAATCCTTCCCTCGTTTCCTCCCATGGTCAACATGATGCTCCTGGCTTTTCTCACCACGACATGATTTTCCTTTCATATATCCTGAAACCTCCCAAACCTAAATCCAAGGTTCTGTACAGGCGTTGTTTTGCACGGATGAATATCGAGAAGCTCACGGAGGATGCATCTGTGGTCGATTGGAAGCCTATGATGGAAGCCACGTCAGTTGAAGACAAGGTTGCCATCTTCAATGATGTTATAGTAAGTCTTTATAACATCCATGCTCCTGTCAAAAAAGTAAAGTTAAAACGCCAGATGGCAATGCGACGTAGGGACCGTGCTTTCCGTAAATTTAAAAGGGATCGGACTGATGAGAACTGGACAATATTCAAGACTGCAAGGAATAGATGCAATCAGATGATACGAAACGCTAAACGCCGCCACATTCTTGATACTATCAATACTTCCTCTTCTGCCGATATTTGGAAATTTCTTGGAACTCTTGGTATCGGCAAACCGCGACATTTAGACCTTCCTATTTCAATTGACTTAGACGATCTCAACCGTCACTTCTCCTCTGTTTCTACCATGGATCGTCTAACCAAACAACAAACTTTGTCTTTAATATCTGGTCTAACGCGTCCTTGTATTGACCCTTTCAGTTTTATTCCAGTTGAGCCGGGAGAGATCAGAAAGATCATTCTCTCCATTAAATCCAAAGCGGTGGGATGTGACAATATCACCCGTGGTATGATCATAACTATTCTGGATCATCTCCTACCCGCGATAACCCATATTGTAAATTTTTCCCTGTACACCGGAGTATTCCCTTCCCTGTGGCGCAAAGCCTATGTTCGTCCACTTCCTAAGGTATCTAATCCCTCTCTTCTTACCGACTTCCGTCCAATTTCTATACTTCCCTTTCTATCCAAAGTGCTCGAGGCCTGTGTCCACAAACAATTCTCCAATTTTGTTCATCGTAACTCTTTAATTAGCCCTCTTCAATCTGGGTTCAGGCCCGGACACAGCACTGTTTCCGCCCTCCTTAAAGTGACTGGCGATATAAGGGCAGGACTAGAAGACACCAAAGTTACTGCTCTAGTATTGGTTGATTTTTCGAATGCCTTTAATACCGTTAGTCACGACATTCTGTTAGCTATTCTGTCCTATGTTATGGTCTCTCCTGAAGCACTGGAATGGTTCTCCTCTTATCTTCAGGAGCGTCTGCAGTCCATTCATATTGGAGATTCTTCATCATGCTGGTGTGATTTGGAAGCTGGCGTTCCCCAAGGCGGTATTCTTTCTCCTCTTCTGTTCTCTATTTTTATTAATCTTATAACTTCCGAGCTTCAGTGTGCGTATCATCTGTATGCGGATGACTTGCAGTTGTACTGTCAAGGGAAGGTTGATGAAATACCTGACGCTATCGACAGGTTAAATAGGGACTTAGCTGCAATAAAAACTTGGGCTGATAGATTTGGTGTTGCAGTAAACCCTAATAAGTGTCAGGCAATCATAATTGGGAGTCCTCGTAGTATTAGTAAGGTGGATGAGTCAACCTTGCCACCAGTTCTCTTCAACGGTACGATCGTTCCATTTAGCACTGACGTGAAGAACCTAGGCTTGCACATCGATAGTACCCTGAACTGGCGTACTCAAGTCGCTAGGGTCAGCCAGAAGGTTACTGGAACGCTGCGGGCTCTGTACCGACTAAAAAATTTATTACCATCAAGTACCAAGACAATGCTTGTGCAGTCCTTAATCTTCCCTATCATCGATTATGGTGATGTGTGCTACTATGACCTGAATGCAGATCTCCTCGACAAACTTGACCGTCTTCTCAATAACTGCATTCGATTCGTTTTCAATCTTCGTAAATATGATCACGTCTCTGCGCATCGATCCCTTCTAAAGTGGTCGCCCATACGGCAGCGCAGAGAGCAAAGGGCACTGACCACCTTGTTTTCATTTCTTGACTCTCCCTCTTCCCCTAGTTATCTAGCCCCCCACTTTCAGTACATTTGCGCAAACCACAATAGAACTCTACGTTCATCACACAATCGTCTTCTTCAATATCCCACTCACCGCACTGACTTCATTCACTCTTCCTTCTTCGTTCAATCTATCTCCCTGTGGAATGCGCTCCCCCTGGAAATCAGGATGGCAACCAACCGATTATCCTTTAAAGTTAAAGTTCGCGAGCACATTCGCAAGAAGCTGGCAGTATCATCACAACGGTAATGTTTTCCCATTGTTTGTCTTATTTGTTTTAGTATATTCGTGTATTTATGAGTATTTATCTGTTCTTGTATTTATTTATATAGTATTATATATAAATAGGTTAATAGGTATATGTATATCCTTATATTTAAATAAATATTTATTCCACAATTTTCGATATTGCATCTACCACTGTTTATCTCTGCATCACCCAAAGGTTGACTGGTAGAAAATGCCTATGGCATTAAGTCCGCCTCTGTACATTGTGTGCTTAAAGTGTTAAATAAATAAATAAATTCTTCAAAGGCATTTTGTACTGCCTCTCGGGTATTGATTTTTTTTCCCGCCAAGAAGTTATGCAAATTCTGGAAAAAGTAGTAGTCTGTAGGCGCAAGGTCTGGTGAGTAGGGCGGATGACGGAGAGCTTCCAACCCCAGTTCTTGCAACTTGGAGACCGTCTGCTGTGCAGTATGAGGTCGCGCGTTGTCGTGCAGTAGCAGCGGAGACGAGCGATTGACCAATGCTGGTTGGAGATGTGCCAGCTTCTCCATCATTGTGTTCAGTTCTTCACAGTACACATCTGCAGTAATGCTCACCCCGTTTGTTAAGAAGCTGTGATGAATCACACCGGCGCTAGACCACCAAATAGTGACCATCACTTTTCTAGGGGTAAGTTTTCGTTTAGGGCATTGTTTAGGTGCTGAACCAGGATCCGACCAACTTGCTGAGCGCTTGCGGTTATCAAACAGAATCCATTTTTCATCGCAGGTAACAATGCGGTTCAAAATTCCTTCATTTGTGTGTCTGTTGAGCAGTGCAAGGCACGTCTCGACGCGTACTTTGCGCTGGCGATCATTGAGTTCGTGGGGCACCCATTTGTCAAGCTTTTTTACCTTGCCAATTTGACGCAAATAGATCAATATTGTTTTGACGCTAACGTCGAAAACTGTTGCTAATTCAGCCGTAGATTGTGTATCATCAGCTTCCACAATCGCCTTTAATTCGTCATTGTCGACCAAAGTATTCGGACGACCGCGTGGTTCATTTTTCAGGTCGAAATTTCCAGAACGGAAGGGAGCAAACCAATAACAGGTGGTGCGTTGGTTTGTAGTGTTAGCTCCGTAAACGTCGTTGATGTTGCGTGCCGCTTGTGCCGCGTTGCTGCCACGACGATACTCATATTCCATAATTACTCGAATTTTTAACGTATCCATGATGACGAAAAAGATTGAAATGCGATGAAAATGTAACACTAATCAATAAACAAATGACTACTTTTGGACAAAAAAAATCCATGTTTTTAAAATAAAATTAATTTGAAATTAGAATTCTTATGTACCCAAACAAAAATTATTTTGATTTGAAATGGCCAGTACTGCAGAACGGCAATTTCATAGGTCTTTAGACCTAATATCATATCACTCAAGCTTATTGGGTTTTGAATAAATAATTAAATCGTTAATAAACTATGAAATTTGAATGAATTCTTAGTTTATAGTTTGATAAAAAACAGGATGTTTTTTATTCATTTAGCATCAGCAGTGCTATTCTGTAACCATCTCACCGTGAAAACTTAGGTGAAGTGAGCGTGGAGTGAGCTGTCATTCCACAGGGATTGACACTATTGACAGCTCACTTACCCAAGTTTTCACGGTGAGATGTTTACAGAATAGCATGGCTGATATTCATAGTTTAATTACCAGGAATAAACACAACCTTGCTGTACATCGCACACGTCTCCACAGAGTAGGCAACTCGTTCATGGGTCAATGTATACGCTTTTACAACAAACTTCCCATTGACATTTGAAACTTACCTGTTCAACGATTTAAAAGCTGTATTAAAAACCAAACTTTGTAAAAAAGGTACTATAAAATTTCAGATTATTTAGAAGATAAAAAGCTTGGGGTTGAGCTGCTCGCTCTGCTAAGCCTTGTGAAAACCATAAAACTTGACATTTTAATTATTCATCACAATAAACCAGTTTTATATAGGTACATATTGACATTGTTGAAAATTATATTCAAAATGACACGATTACATACTTTGTAAAGTATTATATTATTTTAATTATTGTGAATGTGAGGACTATGTGGATATTTCATTTATATTTTTTTCTCTTTCATATTTTTTTTCTTTCTCAGTTAGTTTTAATGATGGTCTGGCAGTTTGAGTAGTTGATGCGGCCTACCCAAATATCCTTTCTTTGGTATTGTTCGTCGAGTTGAGCTCCTTCAGTTTTGAGATGAGCTCCACGATTACTGACAAATGCTTGCACTGACTGGACAGGTCCACTCAAATCTGTGTGGTTCTTTCCTCAAAAGACCATTTCAGACACTAATCTACATGGTCCTCATATGACTTGATCAAGATTATGTCTAGACTTTATAAGAGACTACGACCTCTGAGTTTGTTTCGGCCTTTCTTCTCAGAGTAGTCAGATAGGAAACACCGACCTCATCTAGCTTATTTTTTATATGACGTGTAAAAGTGATTCCGATATCCTATTTACAAAATAAACAATTTCATTTCATATTTTCGGCAACAAGTTAAGCATTTGCTTTCAAAAAGTATGATTTGGTGAAGTGGAACTGATGTAGTAGACCACGGATGGCCACCGGAACTACTCAATGATAAGTATTTTACGGGAGGCGATAAGATATCTCGAATAAAATAGTTAAGCGACTATGAAGCACATTCTGATGAAAATAGTACCATCGAACTGTCCTGAAGATGAAGCAAAAAGCAGAGCGGTGCGGTGAAGGCACCGGAACTCCGTCATAAAACATTGTATCCTAGCCGTGTTTGGGCTTATTGGAATTGCCATGAGATGCACTCTGCCTTATGATTAATGGTAGTATCCCGGCATCAAATTGCGCTACTTGAGTCGTATGCTATGTGTGACCTTGATTGTCAGAAGACAGATTTCGTAGCCTCGTTATTTCCGTCAATGATCCGGTCGTCGTGTGGTCGCTTTAATCATTTGCTGGCGTCTAATTCTGATAACACTATGCCTTCCAAACTTCTGACACGACTAAGGACGACGCGCTTTTGCAAAAAAAAAATACCAAGGTCGATCACAGATCTTTAGAGGGTGATACCGTTTTTATTTTTTTAGGGTGAGAAATTATCATATAACTTCTCCCGCTCTGGGCGGAGCGGGAGGGCGTGTCAGACTTTTATCAAATCAAATCAAATCAAAAATATTTATTTGCTAGAATATGGTACATAATGGTGTTACAATAATTTTGTTTCTGCATATCCTGCCAAAACGATGGCGTGCAAATTTATACATACTTATAATGTCAATTATTTTAACTCACAAACTACAGATTCTATTGACTTATCTTCTAAATTGTCCTTAATCGTATAATAACTTTTCAGTAGAAGCAGTTTGAAAATATACTTTTTAAACATTGTCAGCGGTAGGTCTTGCACACTATTTGGTAAATGGTTGTATATTATAATGGCCATGCAGTATGTATTTTTCTTAAATAATGTTAGTTTTATTGGTGGTAGCTGAAGTCTATCTTTATGGCGTGATGATCGGCAATTTGGTCTGGTAATGGTAGTTTCAAATAAATTATAGTTCCTCTTAACAAAAATACACATTTCAAAGATATACAAGCATGGCAAAGGTAAAATTTTTAGTTTTTGAAATAGTGGCTTACAGCTGTCTAGAAAATGAGCTCCACAAATTGCTCTGACACATTTTTTCTGAGCTTTGAAAACTCTGTCAAACTCTACTGAATTACCCCATATTATAATACCGTATCTAAGTATGGATGATACGTAACCATGATACGCTAACATTGCACTATCATAGTTAATTGTTTGTCTAATTCTTTTCAAGACATATATAAATCGATCTATTTTAACAATAATTTTATTTATGTGTGGTTTCCAATTACAATTTTTATCGACTGTTACACCCAAAAATACACAATTTTCGACAGTGGTTAAGTGAGAATCTTTATAAAGAATGCTTAGTTTATTTATGTTTGCATTGTATGTCTGTATATACTGACTAAAACCGTATATGCCGTCGTACGTCGTACCGTCGTATGTATTTACTGACTAAAACCCACCCGTGTTCCTTCCGTTGCCTCTGTGCCAGGGCCACGATATCCCTTTCGGCACTCTCGCAACCCTGGCAGGCATTGGCCCTAACGAACCCCGACAGTTGGTGCTGATATGTCTTTGAGGCGAGCGTGGAACACAACGCGCCGTCGACCCGGGCCTGGTCCATATCGGACGGCGAGCTACCTATCGCTCACCGTCCGCAAGCCCGCGCCTACGGTGCCCGGAAATCGGCTTGCGACTCCCGATGCCTGGGGCGTCTCCTGAGGCGACTAGGGGTGCAAAGGCGCGAATCTTGCCTCTCCCTCACGCGTTCCGCCTCCTCCTTCGCGAGCATTACTGCTTCGCTGAAGGAAATGACGGCCTCCCATGCACTCTCGCTCCGAACCATGGCCTGAACCAGGGCCGGACGCGAGAGATCGCTGCCGCCGTTCGCCTCCGTGAGGACACGGCGGTGCGGCCCAAGCCGGGTAGACCTCCACCGTGTCCTCCGGGCGATCCACACCGTGGTGACACCCGGGCGTTTCCTCCCGCCTTATGCGGAACAGGAACCTCCCGAAACAACCATGTCCGGTGAGGACCTGCGTCAGGCGGAAGGTGAGGACGCCGTGGCGCCTCACTAGCCACTCCTCAAAGAGGGGTCTTTGAGGAGTGGCTAGAGAGGTGCCACGGCGTCCTCACCTATAAGTCCCCACTTATTGCCACAATTGTAGCGTGCCCAGCGCTGGGTTGCGACAATCGCACTCTCCATGCCGCCATGAGATCCCGCCGGAGCTCTGTCCGGTGTGTCGTGATTTCTCGCGGCAGCGGAGTTACGCCCCGGCGTTTCGCCTCCTCGCGCCACTCCCAGATGTGCGCGAGGACTTTTACCTCCAGATCCCATGGCGGTAGTCCGGCAAGAAGGCTCGCAGCCTCGCGCAACACCGTGCCGTATCCTCGGACCAGCCTAATGGCCATGACCCTTTGGGACGCGTTCAATCGGCGGGCTGGTCGCAGCCTTAAAGATCGCACCCACACCGGTGCCCCGTAAAGGGCTATGGACCGCACGACCCCCGCGTGAAGCATCCGGTAGGAGGCGTATGGACCCCCCTGGATTGGGCAGAAGCCGCTTCAAAGAAGCCCGAGCCCTCTCCAGATTGGGAGCCAAAGGTCGGAAGTGCTCCACGAAGTTCCACCGGCTGTCGAGGAGGAGTCCCAGGTACTTCATCGTCGACTCGACACCGATGTGAACCACTCCTGCCATTATCTGGGAACCCGACAGTGGCTCGTTCCGAGGACCATGAAAACACATGGCGGCGAAAGTGAATGCCCTCCAGTACGGAAAACCGGCTGTTGAATGCAGCCAGCTCCTGCCGCACCAGGGTCAAAACCCGGTCCTCCGCCGGCAAGGGCAGGCCCTCCCCATGCACCGCTCCCCCCTGGGGCACCTCCCGGAGGCCAGCTCCTTGAAGCCGGGCCAGGTCCGCTTGGAGCTCCTCGTACTCCTTTCGGAGAAGCTCCATAGCGGCCGACCTCCGCCCGCATCTCGGACATTGCGTCCGATGGAGGCCCGACCTGAAGGGCAGAGGGTGGTACCCTGTAATTTATAGACTGTGACCGCCCAGCTTAATATTAGAGGCAGCATACGACGCTTTACATCTCCGTAACCCCTTGCCGCCTGGAACGTAGTGCTTGTTGGTGGTATGGGTATCACTTTGAAAACTATAAATTAGCATATCTTTTTATTGGATGAGACGATTGCAATGAAACAAAAACAAAATGTTACATCCTGATTATATTCTATTAAAAATTTTAATAGGACTGTAATTAAATTTAAAAAATGTAATAATATATCTGTTAAATTGTATGTAGTAAAAGGAGAATGCGCAGCTCCCATACAAATTTACCCCAGCTCCGGCGCAAAAGTTACCTATCTCAGATTATTGTACATTTTATGTGTATCAAGTATCAATATGTGTGATGTCTGCAGTGGCAGTCAAACATAGAAAAAAATTGCTTTGAATATCCTTCCAAGCGCGTATTTTTCATTCGACCATATTAACAAATATTGAGTAAAATATAAAATATTGGATATAGATTTACGAATGTTAGGCATTTGCCTTGATTTTTACTTTCAGGAATATCATATCGTATCATAAAGGGTATCCAATAATAATAAAATAATATTTTATTTAGATTAGAAATTGATAACCAACTTTTGGGGTTCCCAGAATTAACACAGGAAGATATAATTTTAATCGCAGTTGGAACTTATCACTTGAAGCTAGCGCGCTCTTACTCCAGCGAGCATATCAAAAGAACTGGAGTTTTTGAAATAGAGTACTATCGCCACTCCGAAAGAGTTCTAATTAACAACGAAGAAAACGTTTTAATAAGATGTAGGATACAATCACGCCATGTCCGAAGCAAGACATATTATACATATGTTTTATATAATGCTGAGACACAGGGTCGAACAGCAATAAAAGAATATTATTGCTCTTGTATCCACGGGCGGCGGACTCTAGGAAGTTGTGCCCATGTTATCACGATTTTATATTATTTAGGTTGGGCCAGACACAACGAATTTAGCCATCCTGCTGCTTTCTTGGACAATGTGTTAGTAGATTTAGAATTATGATTTTTTACTAAATAAACACATCTAAAATCAATCTTGTTATTATTATTTTACTACCTTATAAGATACGATATGATGCCCCTGAAAGTAAAATCAAATCAATCTTTTTATTATTATTTTACTACATTATAAGATACGATATGATGCCCCTGAAAGTAAAATCAAGGCAATATGCCTAACATATTCGTGAATCAATAGCCACTATTACATATTTTACTCGATATTTGTTAAAATGGTCGAATGAAAAATAAGCGCCTGGAAGGACATTCAAAGCATTTTTTCCCTATGTTTGACTGCCACTGCAGACATCACACATATTGATACTTGATACACATAAAATGTACAATAATCTGAGATAGGTAACTTTTCCGCCGGAGCTGGGGCTTTTTTGCGCATTCTTCTTTATTCATTAGTACCATTTTAGGGCAATAGACGTCATAGAGAGGCAAAAAAAGATATTACGTCCTATCTACACTTTCAAGCCAGTTTCGAAAAATGTATGATTACATCTAGATAAGTTTATACCACGTTTTCTAAACCAAATGAATAAGATATTTCATACAAACTGTAACCCTCCATTTTCACCCACAAAGGGGTTAATTTAAATCATTCCACTTTGCCCCACCAAGTCGCCCCACTGGTCCAAAGTGAAATGCCTAAAATTTTTAGAATATTTGCACTCTGAAGACTGGCTTTTGTGGCTGCTTATTACTGCGTATATGGCCAACATCTCTCGCAAGTTCGAGTGCCATTTTTTTTCTGGTTTGGTCAAGTTCCTGACAAGAATAGAATACTCTTTATAATTTACACCAAACGAATTACAGATATAAATGTAGAAATTGTACATACGGTAACACAATGGGCGGTATTATCACTAAAAGCATCTTTTGGATGTATAGAGTGGCCCGTTTATGTGGGCTTACCTTTCCTCCACGGCATATGTGGACAGGAAGTGGGTTACCTTACTATGTGTAGAGGAACTGAGCTGTGGTCTATCAATAGCCTTTGGCCACCACATTAACTCTTGGCAACCTTTTTTAATTTCTCTTGGTCTGCCCTTTTCAACTATTTTGCAGAACAGGGCCTTGTGACTAGTCATCAGTACACAAAAAGGCCTACATATTCTAAATCCTGATTGATATTTAGAATTTGCTTAGGAAATTCCCTTGTCACTCAAGCTTTTTTAGGACTTCCAGTCTCCGAAACATAGAAATAAAAAATTTACAGGCTCGCAAATTCTCTACCACTCAGTTGGTTGCCACTGCAAATGTTCACTGGAACTGAACAAATGCCAAAAAAGGGGCATGATTTCAAACAAAAATCTAATTTTGTGATGGCCCAGTGGTCAAGGCCTCGACTCTCATGCATGAGGTTGTGGGTTCAAATCCGGGCAAGTACCAATGTGACTTTTTCAATTCATATGTACTTTCTGAGTTTATCATGCACATTACTGACATTGGTGTAGGAAAACACTGTGAGGAAACCTGGACTTATAGTTAATATACGTCTGAAATCGACAACCCGTCCCGAGCAAGCGTGGTGATCAATGCTCGTGCCTTCTCTGTATGAGAAGAGGCCTTTGCCCTGCAGTGGGACAGTAACAGGCTGGTATTATATTATAAAGAAAAAGACCTCACGAGGGAACTATTTCATGAACAGCTACCCTTCATTCATTAATAAAACATTGCTTCCATCTTACTTTTCAATTGTCATCATCTTACTTGAGTAGGTATAAACAATAGGCTATTTGATTATAATATCATAATATTAGAAATCCACATAGATTAATATTATGCGTTTAATAAATTTTCTCAAACTAGAATTGTTCTGAATATTAATATTTTCGGTCTTTGACTTAGCAATAGAACTTTGTGGAATTTGCTAAAAATAGAATTGTTCTGAATATTATTAAATTCAAAATTCAAAAAAATTCAAAATTCAAAAGTCATTTATTCAAACTAGGCTGATAATCAGCACTTTTCGAACGTCAAAATTACATAAGACAGTCCCCCAAAACGCCCACCCTTCACCACTTCCTAGTGCGTTAGCTGGGAAGAAGAAGTGGCGCAACAAACTCCCCAGCAGCACAGCTGTCTGTTCAGTTAGAAAGAAAAAAAAATGACTCTATATAATAGTATTCAACATACTTAATTAACCTACTTTAAATTATTATCCATATGTTAGCTAGCACACGCCAATATACCAAACAAAATCATCGAGAACTATACTCGGGCAGAAATAAAAACTAAACGTAAACAAAACTTAACGTCTTAATAAAAGCCTCCAGGCATAAAGGGCGTGCCCGCTTACATAAAGCTGTAACTGGAAGTTATAAATGATAATAAAGCTGTAACTGGAAGTTATAAATGATAAACTTAATTACTAATAACAATAAATAATATGATCTATTCTGCCGTCCGTTTACTAAAAGGCCGTTAAGTGACATTTTGTCAAATTTGAGTTATATATACTACGTAAAAGAGCAAATTTTTCTCTATCAATCAGTCTGGGTCATATTTATCTATCTATTTTTACGCTAAAGATCTGGAGACTACACACACGGCTAACTACATCATTTTTGAGATCGTTCAACACTTAAATACGGTTATGTCACTTTATAACACTATAATACGGCTACATGCTCGAAACCGTCTATTTAAAAATTATATTAATCCACTATGCAATCTTAAAAAACGGTTATATGAAGCTACAACATTATTGGACCGTTACATCACTTTAAAAGCATTTTAATGATTTATTGCAATACAAGGCACATTGGCATTTACGATATCTAAAAGACAGTTTTCTACAACTACCACTCTACAAAACCGTTACTCACACTTAGCTGGCTAGTCGTTGGTAAGCCAACGTGACTTTGGAGCATATACAATTCTAAAAGACAGTGACCGTTATTTAGTTGTGATTGTTTCAAATAATATGACAACGAATACAATACAAAAAACGGTTAAGTAACATTTCAACGCTAAAAGACGTTTAACTGCCTTTCCGGTATGCCCCCGCACCTCGCACACTCCAGTTATCCAAAAAGTACTCTGTGAGTTATCCGTAACTCCGCGCTTATTAATCTGTGATTCCGCGGAAGAGTAAGACGTGTCTGCGAGCGATTGTGTGTGTGAATTCCCGCCAAAAATAGACTCGAACGTGAGGTAAGCCGTTTTAATTATTTTTAAGATTTAAATTGCTATGTTATTTATTCCGTTCGTAACGCAGTAACTTGTACCAGTTTACATTCTTCTTAAGACTAATAAATTGCGATATCATTTATCCAGTTCGTAATTATATCGCGCAGTAACGAGTAGACGGTGTTTTGGATGTTATAGCAATACATTCGGTAACCGAGTACTGAATGCTGATTATTCTTGTTGCTTCTATTGTTTTTGCATTTTGCTTGGCCTGAATGTATATAGGATGAGTTTTTATTTATGGATCTCTATGACAGCTTGTTATCCGTTAGGGATAGGAAGATTTGTTCTTCGAAATCCATCTAGAGTTTTTGAAACGCAATAAAACTACATTCAAGGATTTTTGAAAATATGTTTTATTCGGTCCAAAATCGGAGAAAACGTGTCTATACGACTTTTTATTCGTTATAAAAAGTAGGTAAGATTTTCGTAAAAAACAAATATGATTTTCTGTTTTCGGACCGATAAATATATTTTCAAAAACTTTAAATGCAGTTTTAATGCGTTTCAAAAACTTGATGGATTTCTAAGAACAAATCTTCATAATATATTTAACGGTCAGTATAGCTGCTATAGAGATTCCTCAAAAACTCACCTGTATAGTTACTCAATAATGCTTATCTATATTTATTTGACCTAGATATATTAGATAGGTGTATAGGACATTTGATTACTAAAAATAATAAATTCGTGCAAATTAATTCATTTTTACTTAAAACTCATATTTTTGTTTTATTATTAATACGATTTTATTTCTAGATTTAAGAACTCAAGAGTCAAAGCGATTTTAGAGATATGCAATGATGGATGCCAACCAAACGTAGTTAAAAATAAAGAAAACCAGCCACCGCGTCATCAACGTCGTCAATCTTCCACCGAGGTATGCAAGAAAACTTCGTCAGGCAGCAATAAATATATCGCAAAACATATACCACAAAAAAATATGGTGAACTCATTATATGCAGTTGATTATTTAATGACGTCAAGTATTTTTCATAAATTGAATGAAACGAAAACTTCTCTCGATATGGATCTAGATTTCTCCGAACTGGTTTCTACTCTTAGTGCAGATCGGCTTCCTAACTTAAGCAAAGAAATTTTAATGTCTTTAACTTGTGACGAAATTATGCCACCTATGTCGTCATCACCGCTGCCTTCACTTATTTCTTCGGAATTGTGTGATACATCTTGTATAAATGATAACCATACCGAAATAGTGTCGCCAATACGGTCAAACCACTCACCATCAGTTAGTACAGATCGACTACCTATCTTAAGCAAAGAAAGTTCTTTAACTTGTAACGAAATTATGCCACCTATGTCGTCGTCGTCACCGTTGCCTTCAAGTATTTCTTTGGAATTGTGTGATCCAAAATATAATATAAAAACTGCTAATTTAGCCAGAGTGGACGTTAAATCTATGGAGCCTAAAGATTTTTTAAATTTCCAAAACTATGTATCTGATAGACGTATACAAACATCATCACCGAGAGTATATTTAAAAGATTTAATAGAAGTACGTTTCCAAAGAAAAAATTACGACATCTTATATAAAACGGAAGTAGATGATCCTGATTATAAAGTTTTACGATTTATGACCGATAGATATTTAAAACACACGGATGTTTTAAAACCAGAGTTTAAAAGTGTACCAAAAGGTATCGACAAGACAAGAAAAGACGCAGTCATCAACGCGTTAAAAGATATTAGCGTACCGCACAAAATGCAATTCTGGTACGATATGCCTGAATGTGTGGAACGCGTGCGCACGGCTAAAGGAAACAGATCTAATTTGTAATATTGGATCTTGAAGGCTGATTTTATATTCCAAATCTGTTGACTGTTTTTGTATTAAAATTTTTATCTATAGTACAAGTAGATTTATAATGTTGATTTGGTTCCTATTTAGCTAAATATATAATATTTAGGTACATGGTTTACAAGCTGGTAAACACAATAATAAGTCATTATTGATCTCATTAGAGAATAAGTTTATATTTTAGTTTAGTTTGTATTTTATATTTTTGTTAGAAAACAAAAAAACTTTGCTTATGTACCGAACTTTGTATGTTTTTTTTTAAAATGCGATTATAATTGATAAAACGACTAGCGGCACTGTATGATGGTGCTTGTGACACCTTACATACAATGCCGCTAGTTTAAGTCATTTTTTTATAATTTTTATATTAGTTATTCTTTTAGAGTTGATTTCTGTTTTTATGTACCACAAACGTTTGTGAGCACTTTTTAAATTTAATAATTATTTAAATTTCCTTACTTATTTTATTATACATGCAAGAAAAAATATTAATGTTTTATTTTAATTACCTAACTGTCACACTTTACGCGCACACAAATTAAAAAGCACAAAAAGCTAGCCCAAAATCTAACACATAATCGTCCATTTGACTTTAGAACAATATGAGTTAGCCAGTGATTCCTACACTAAAAGACAGTTCTTGTGCACTTAATATTCAGAAACTGTATTTAAGATCATAAATCTGTTTAATATTAGTATCTCTAAACAATAACATAGACAGTTAAAGTCTAATAACGTTTTTTCACAAGTACAGTTCATTGAGTTTCAATTAATTTACAATTTAAAAAGAAGGTTAAGTGATTTAACTGTTATTTAGCTTTGAAAATGCATTAAACTGTGACTCAAAGTAAATGTATGGCGGTTACAATTCCATTACAACTCTATAAGACGGCTGTATGTCAGCCAGCCGTTTTTTTGTATTGTAAAATGTCCCATCATGAAATACATATACATGACAAAAACACGAAACCTTAATTTGAAACAATATTATTTCACTTATCACTCATTTAAACCCATAGAATGAAAGCTTAACAGCTATCAAGTATTTTGGTCTAATAAACAAAGCTGTATGTCTAATCAATTTCTAGGGACATTATTTCCCACCTTTTAGACCATAGCTCAAAATCAGGTTTATTCACATAACGGCCTTTTAGTAAACGGACGGCAGTATTGTCGAGGTCACTAGTTACATATTGCAATACAACTCATTAAAAAAAAACATTGTAATGAGTAGATTATGTCAACAATAAATTAAAATTAAATTAAAATAAACAATTATATGAACTCATATAACCTGTCAGTAGGTAAGCTAATTCTGGTGAAAGAACATAAAAATTGTCTTGAGTTAATCACAGCGACCAACTATTCTTATCATTTAAGTAGTCGTTGATAGAATAGTATGCCTTTGAACAAAGGTTGGATTTTACTTTCGTTTTAAACGCATTAAAAGGCAAATCTAGCAAAGAAGAGGGTAACTTGTTATAAAAGGTTATACCAAGCCCAACAAATGAGTTATGAACCTTATGAAGCCGGTGAAAAGGAACTCTTAGTTTTTCCTTATTTCTAGTGTTAACATTGTGAAAATCACTGTTCTTACTGTATAAATGTATATTTTGCCTAATATATAAGATGTTGGCGAAAATGAATTGAGATGCCACTGTGAGGATACCAATATCTTTGAAAAAATCTCTCAGAGAAACTCTGGGGCCTAGCTGGTAAATAGCTCGAACAGCTCGTTTTTGAAGGACAAATATATTTTGAATATCAGCAGCTTTGCCCCACAGCAGAAGACCGTAGGACATAACGCTATGAAAATAACTAAAATAGACTAATCGAGCTGTATCGACGTTAGTGTATTGTCTTACTTTCCTGACGGCGTAGGCGGCAGAACTGAGCCTTCCCGCTAGGCTCGATATATGTGGGCCCCACTGAAGTTTGGCATCTACTGTTATGCCCAGAAAAACTGCCGAATTTACAGATTCAAGCACCTCTTTATCTAAGACGATGTTGGGTCCTAGATTTCTAACATTTGGTAGGGCGAACTTAACACATTTCGTTTTCTTGGCATTGAGAACTAGGTTATTTGTCGTAAACCAATCCGTAACCATTGAGAGTGCACTGTTTACATCGTCAAAATCTTGTCTATTCCGGTCTACTTTAAAAATAAGAGAGGTATCGTCTGCAAACAGTACAACTTCACAGATACCCTTTAAATAGAATGGTAGGTCATTGATATACACTAAGAACAAGAATGGACCCAGTATTGAGCCTTGAGGTACACCTAACTGAACTGGTAGCCCGGAAGATTTCACACCATTAACATCTACACATTGGGACCTATTATGTAAATACGAATTTATAACGTTGAGAGCTTCGTTTTGCACACCGTAATGACGCAGTTTACGCAAAAGCGTGTCATGGTGCACGCAATCAAAGGCTTTGGAGAGATCACAGAAAACCCCAATAGCATTTTGCGAGTTCTCCCATGCGTTAAATATGTGTTTCAGCAGAGCAACACCCGCATCTGTAGTCGAACGACCTTTTGTAAATCCATATTGTTCATTATGAAGGAGGCTATTTAAATTAAAATGTCTTAGCAGCTGCTTGAGTATTAACTTTTCAAATATTTTGCTAAATGCTGGTAAGATAGAAATAGGCCTGAAATTGCCAACTTCATTTTTATTACCTGATTTAAATAATGGTATGACTTTACTATTCTTCATGAGTTCAGGAAAAGTTCCTAAATCAACACATTTATTAAAAGTAACAGCTAGATAGGGGGCTACGATGTCTATTATATTACTTAAAAGTTTAATGGAGATGCCCCAGTAATCACCAGTGTTTTTAGACTTGAGTGTGTTAAAAACATTAACTACATCACGAGGCGTTACATGTTCGAAGCTAAATATGCGACTATTTTTAGACACACTACTAAGCAAAAGGTTTTCAGCTTTAGACGGGGATGAATTTAAGGAGCGAGTCGTAGTTACAGGTATGTTTGCAAAAAACTCATTAAACGCCTCAGCTACGTCAGCTGCTTTATCAACTAATTTATTGTCGACCATAATCTCAAGTTGTTTATCTTGTTTAACCGACTTACCCGTTTCATTATTAATAATTTTCCAAGTGGTTTTAACTTTATTATTGGAATTTTTAATTGAATCGCTTAAAAATTTAGATTTAGCAAAAACACTAACCTTTTTAAATAATTTTGAATAACTTTTGACATACTCTAGGAAAGGAGTATCAAACCTGTATTTTTTCAAACCATATAACTCGTATAGTCTCGCTCTACTTTTATAAATTCCCGGAGTGGCCCATTGGTTAAAGCCAACGGAGGTGCCATTAATTTGAATAGTTTTGGTCTTGAAAGTAGATTGGTACTCTTTTTGCACAACATCAAAAAGGGCTCCATAGATTTCATTGGGATTCTCGTGTTCTACTATAGATGGTGTAATTCTATGAGCTATATTATTTTTAAACTTATTGCAACGAGTAGCTGTATAAGGCCTGCATTCTATTTTATGCGGCTTTTTATGTAATGGCATGGGGAAGCTAGCTAATAAACCACAGTGGTCAGACGTTAAGTCACTTAACACTATTTTATTTTTGGTATCACTTATTATTATTCATTAATTTCATTATTCGACTTTGATCGCGACGATAGGTCGTGGTGAAGATAAATGAAATGCTAGTGGACTGTATAACATGTACATATGTATATTAAGAAAATAAAGGTTGAATTTGCAAAAACGCGTAAGCGCAGCCGTGCGTGGAGGCGTGCAACAGCTGACTGCCGTGACGCGCCCGCTCGCAGACCGCCGTGCGACCGGCTTGCTTGCCGCTGTCCCGCACCCCTCGTTCACTGCCGCCAGCGCGCGGCGATGTTGAGATGGTCTCAACAGACTTCCTGTTAGGATCTTATCATTCCCAAGCTTTTACATGGTTCTTTAGACGGCCTGAATCTTGTCAACAATATGAATCTAGGCCTAGTTATTCTTGCTATGATCCTCATTTATCATGCCTTTTAAAATAAAAGAACTAATTCTTATAAAACCAGCTTTAACTTATTCAAATTCAAATTCAAATTCATTTATTTGCCAGAATGTAGGTATACAAATGTATGATCTTAAAACTATAATGGCCCCTTTACATTCTACCATTACTTATGGTGTGCAAATCTTTAATTTTAACCTATACAATTACATTCCTTTAGTTATAAGGTCCAATAAAAACAGAAAGTAAAATAAAATTATAGACAGTAACAACAGATAACAAACAATGTCTCATGCACAATAAGTCTATAAGGAACAAATTAATTAATAGATGTCAAATTATACCTATAATCTATATTATTCAGCAGATCTCAGTTTAATAAAAATGTCAGATAATAAATATAAATGTCATTATAAATTGTAATTGATAATGTCATAAATAGTATAATGTCACAGTGGTAATATATTAAAATTTGAACATTAATAAATTATTATACGGTATATTACCATTCCAATTACTCTAGTTACCAATATCATTTATCTTAGTTCCCTTCTCCGCGATCTGACATGTATTCACTAAGATTGTAAAAGCATTTTTCTCTTAACCATTGTGTTAACTTTTTTTTAAACATTGTCAAAGGTAAATCTTTAAAAGCGTCCGGTAATTTGTTATAAACCTTTACAGCATTTATGTACGAGTTCCTCTTAAACAATTCGAGCCTGCATTGCGGTAAACAGAGCTCATGTTTAAATTTCTTTTTATTTCTAGGAGCTACATTTCGTTTAGTTACATCTTTGTATTTAGTGAAATATTCAGGATGTTTTTGTACAAATAGGCATAATTCTCTAATGTACATACACGCTAATGGCAGAATATTGTACTTTTTAAACAAGGGTTTACAACTATCCATATACCAGGCTCCAGAGATTGCACGTACACATTTTTTTTGAACTAGAAACGCTTTTGTAATATCCACCGAATTACCCCACAACAAGAGACCATAAGCGAGTACGGACGACACGTATCCGTGATATGCACAAAGAGCAGCTTCTGTTGATACCGTGACTCTCAATCTTTTTATTGCGTAGACAAATCTGTCGAGTTTATCACAAACGTAATCGACGTGTGTTTTCCAGTCGCAATTCTGATCCAACATTATACCCAGAAATTTTGTGTTTGCAACTTGTTCGATAATAGTCTTATTATATTTAACATTTAACGTCAATGGATTTCTTTTATGGGTTTGGAATTGAATCATTTTAGTTTTCTCCATATTAATTTCTAAGTTGTTAGAATGTAGCCAGTGTATTATGTTGTCAATTGCTTTGTTTATGTCTTGTTCATACGTGTCTGCATTTTCACATTTCACAATGAGAGTTGTGTCATCGGCAAACAAGATCGTGTTATGGCAAGTGATATTTGGTAAATCATTAATATAAATGAGGAATAAGAAAGGTCCCACTACAGTGCCCTGTGGCACTCCAAAATTATTTCGTCGATATTTACTTCTATTCACAACTTTTTTGTTATTATGTATTTTAGAGATTTCCACACATTGTTTTCTGTCATTTAGGTAGTCTCTCAACCAGTCGTTCGCTTTGCCTCTTATTCCATATTTTTCAAGTTTGTGTAAGAGCAACTTGTGGTCCACGAAATCGAACGCCTTACTCATGTCTAGGAAAATCGCAGCAACTGGGAAGCCATCATTTATAGCCTGTGTGATAATTTTGATCAAATTGAAACATGCCAATGAAGTGGTACTATTTTGTCTAAACCCAAATTGCTCATCTTTAAGTATCCGAAAACTTGTTGTAAAGTCTTGAAGCCTAATTAGCATAATTTTCTCAAAGATTTTTGACATAATTGGTATTAGCGTCACTGGCCTATAATTATTCATGTCAGTTTTTTGTCCTTTTTTAAAAAGTGGCCTAATTACAGATTTTTTCAATATGTGTGGAAAAGTCCCTTCCTCAAAAGATAAGTTTATTAAATAACACAGCGGTTGACATATGTATGGTGCGCATAATTTAATTACATTGGTGGTTATGTCATCTACTCCTGCTGCGTTTGTGTTATTAAGATTTTTAATTGTTCGAAATATTTCCATCGCATCAGTAGGTTTAAGGAATATTGTATGTTCGTTATCGGTATTGATAGTTTTGTTTATCTCGTCTATATTATATTTAAAATTCTTGCTATTTGTCAATTGTATATAAAACTCATTAAATTTGTCACTTATCTCCTTTGGGTCTTCATATGTCCGATTATTGTTGATTATACTGTCAATTTGTGTTATCGTAGTAATGTCACCAATGTTTTCATTGATTACTGCCCATGTGGCTTTACATTTTTTTTTATTAGTGTCAATATATTTCTTATTTTGTAGTTGTCTCGATTTATATATGCACCTTTTAAGTATGTCGCTGTATGATTTATATTGTTTATTTGCCTTTTTTCTGTTTTTTTTGTATTGTTGGGTAAGGTAGAGATACCGTTTTCTAATACAGGATCTTCTTATCCCCTTCGTCAACCATTTATGGTTCCCTTTTTTATTTGATTTCTTAACTGTGTTTATTGGGAAACACAGATTGAAAAATAATGTAAATAGAGCATGAAATTCGGTAAACGCTTCTTGCAATTTATTTTTTCCGTATACCTCTGAGAAGGTAAGAGATGAAATACAACTATAGAACTTGTCCATGTTTTCTCTACTATAATCTCTGACATTCTCATACCAGCTGTATATTTCGGATGATTTAGTAGTTTTCAGCGATAGAGTTTGCCCTGTTTCATGGTCAGACAAGGCAAGGTGATGCACCTCCGCTTTAACTTGCCTGATGTTGCTTGCTAACTGATCAAGACATGACAATTGTCTCGTTGGTGTTTTGATATGCAATTCGATTTTGAAATTTTTTAACAAACTCTTCAACTCTTCGATACTCTTGTTTGACTTTAAGATGTCCAAGTTCCAGTCCCCACAAAGAATAACTTTTCTATGTTTCCTAGAGAGGCTTACTAGTACCTGTTCAAGTTTCTCAAGAAATATGTTTGGGTTACTATTAGGCGTTCTATATAAACAAATAATCATAATTTTATTTATTTCTACGCCACAACATTCAAAATTAAATTTACATGCCAAGTCATTAATATTAGTCAAAGTTTTATATTTCATATTATTATTTATCAATATGCATACGCCTCCTCGTTTAGTGTCACGTGAATATGATGCAGCTACTTTATACCCGGAAATTTTCAAAAGCATTTCTGTACCTTTTTTCATGAAAGTTTCTGTTAAACACACTACATCTATTTTTGCACCATTTTGCGACAGCTCGTGGATTGCAAATGTTAATTCCTCAGTTTTATTTATGGCTTATACATATTGTGAGTTTTAAATTGTAATAAAATTGTTAATTGTATTTGTTTTGTTGTTTAGTGGCTGTATTTGTTCCATTTCTAATTTTGATAGAGCAAGCTAGGTATAAATTATTATGTTGTTTAAATATTATTGCATTTCCTAATAGTTATAGGACTTCATGTCATATTTAATTAGTAATTTTAATGTTCTGAATGCAAATTAGAGTTCATAAGAGGTGCTGAACCTCTTTAATGAGAGTATTGCACTCTATTTTAATTTAAATATACTTCTGGATGGGTGTGTCCGGACTACTTCCAAAAGGGAAAGTAGGATACTATCTCAGTGGGTAGGTTGCTGCCCAATTAACAAGTCCCTGTGGACCTTGCTTTAGCAGCTAGCTCCATCTGCGCTAGACCTATATTAGAGATCCCAGCCAAAACCCCCTCCGCAGGGGCTAAATAGTCTTTAGTTTTGTTTAGTGGCATAAGTACTCATTTACTTTTAATTCAGTGTGTGAAACACATGGGCTGGGTGAGCATACAGGTCTTCTTATAATGGATTGTATGAGAGAGGTTGATCAGGGAAACCACCTTTTCAGTAAAAAGTATATTTGAAGTAAAAAAAACACTAGTTCACAATTAACGAATAGGTATAAAATATTGGGATCGAAAACCCTTACTAATAATGTTCGCGTAACAATGGCGGCACGAGGCGACGTTGCGCGGTACTATCGAATACGCGTGTACGCACTACGCGTGTGGGCAGCGGAGTGAGGCGCCTCGCAGAGTACCTTTCTCGCAACGTCTGGGCGAGAGAAAGGGACGGACATATTATTCTGTATATCGTGCCGGCACCCGACCGCGGGACGCTCGCACTGGTAATTGTGTTTGGTTTGCTACATACTCCCCCTCCAGTCCTGGAGAACGCCCTCGATCCTGGACTGGTACACTAACAGCAGCATTAGCTGGACGTCCGCGATTTCGTTTTGGAATAACGGGTTTTGGTAAGGGGTCGTCGCTACCTCGGTAACGTGTAAGGTCTTCGGAATGATATTTACCTATATCAACATTTGGTTGTTCTGTGCTCGCGATGGTGTAGGTTGTTGGACTTACCTTTCTAGTGATTTGGTAAGGGCCATCTCGGCGAGGGTAGAACTTAGAAGTGAGGTCTTTTGACCCTTTGCTTAATAAGTGAGACTTAAGCATGACTAAATCACCTACTTCAAAATCGTCAGATGGTCGGCGTGAAGCGTCGGCGTACTGCTTTGTCTTGTCCTGCTGAATCTCGACGCGTTCCTGAACAGCTGACAGTGAATGCAGGAAGTTTTCGAGGTAAGGGGTCACTTGTGGGACAAAGTTTTCTTTGGCCCTGATAGGACGAAGGTCGTGAAATACCTCTGTGGGTGACCGCAGCTCTCTGCCAAAGGTCAAATAAGCCGGCGACTTGCCTGTTGTGCGACATTTCGCGCTATTCAGGGCAAAGCGTATCACTGGCAACTTCTTCGGCCATGAGGTGTGGTCGTCTGCCACGAGATGGGCTAGCATAGCTTTAAGGTCGCGGTTTTTTCGCTCTGCAGGATTAGCTTGTGGATGATACAGCGGGACAAGATTTTGTTTAATGTCTAGGACTGACATACATTGTCGCATCACTGCGGAAACAAACTGGACACCGTTGTCCGAAATGATCCTGCGAGGCAGACCGAACCGCATGAAATATTCTTCGATGAGGACATGAGCGCAGGCTTCTGCTGTTGCTTCTTTTAGAGCAAACAGCTCCGTCCATCGGGTAGCAGTGTCTTCAATGAGAAAGACCCACCGCTCCCCCTGGTCACCCTCCGGAAGTGGGCCGAACAGGTCCATGGCCAACACCTCGTTCCGCTGGCTCATGACCGGTGTCTGGAGTAGCCCTGGGGGTTTGGCATTCTTGGCCTTATATCGCTGGCAGTGGACACAGGCTAAGACATAATCGGTGATTATTCTCCGCATCCCTGTGAAATAATACAGCTGTGCTACCTTCTGGTAGGTTCTATCGATACCTGGGTGGCCAGCTGTTTGAGAGTCATGTAACTCCTTCAAAATAGCTGCAACTTGACCGGCGGGTATTACTAACTGAGGGGATTCACTCTCAGAGTCTGGATTGAATCGGTACAGGACTCCTTGATCCATGAGGTAACCCCTTTCTAACCATCTTTTAGATGCAACATCATCAGATCCTTCTAGCTCCTTAACAATCTTTTCCACTTCAGGGTCCGAAGTCTGTTCCAGGCGAAGCTGTCTAGGTGTTTTCGCCCAAATCGCACAAATACCGCAATTGTCACTTGTGTCGCTGGAACAAATCGGTCTACTCAGCGTGTCTGCCACGACATTCGCTTTCCCTGGTGTATATTCGAATTGGATATCAAAAGATTGGAGCTTCAGAGCCCAACGGACTAATCTACCTGCTGGTGATTTGAGTGATAGCAACCAGCGTAGAGGCTGATGATCACTACCAATTACGACTGGTTGGCCGTCTAGGTAAGGTCGAAAACGCTCCATCGCCCAGACTACGGCGAGTGCTTCACGCTCTGTTGTGGAATAATTGCGTTCTGCTGCGTTGAGGAGTCGGCTGGCATATTCAATTGGCCTTTCCTGATTACCGTCGCCCTGCAATAAAACTCCGCCCAAGGCGTAATTACTTGCGTCAGTACGCAGAATAAAGGGACGACTGAAATCGGCTTGCACCAGTATTGGAGCTGTGGTCAGGAGAGTCTTCAGCTCATTAAATGCTTGGGTCTGTTCTGAGCCCCAAGACCATACATGACTTTTCCTAGTCAAGCGTGTCAATGGTTCGGCAACTTTTGAGAAGTTGGGTATGAATTTTCTGAACCATGAACAAGTTTGTAAAAAGGTTCTCAGGTGCTTTAGGTTTCCTGGTTCCTTCATCTCGAGTACAGCACTCACCTTCCCTGGGTCGGTGGAAACACCTTTTTGTGTAATAACGTGACCTAGATATTTAACGCTTTCCCGAGCAAAAGCGCACTTCTCCCTATTCACATGGAGGTTAAACTCGGCCTAACGTTTAAAAACTGCCTCGAGGTCTTGCAGATGCTGTTGGTATCCCTGAGATATTACCAACAGATCGTCTAAATAAGCTAATAAAGTTACATCTTGTAAAGCAGAGCAGGATCGGAGACGATCGATAAGACGCTGAAAGGTAGCTGGCGCGTTGCGGAGACCAAACGGCATTCTTTTAAAACGGCAAGTACCTAAAGGACAGACAAAAGCCGTTTTGTCTCTATCAGTTTCCCTCACCCTAACCTGCCAATATGAAGATCGAAGATCTAGCGTACTCATGTAGCAGTCTCGTTTTGTGCTCTGAAGTAGCTCGTCGATGCGTGGCATCGGATATGCATCAGCTTTGGTGACTGCATTCAAACGCCTGTAGTCGACGCAGAAGCGGATACCACCGTTGGACTTCGGCACCATCAGTGCCGGTGAACACCAAGCCGATTCACACTCTTCTATAATGTCATCCTGTAACATCTTACCTATTTCGGCTTTCATCAGCTCTTTCTTCGAAGGGTTTAGGCGGTAAGGAGGAACAGCAATTGGAGAATGCTCACCTGTATCAATACGGTGTTCCGCATACGGTGTTCGACCTCCCCCTGCTCTAAAGACGCGTGCGTGTCTGGTGAGGACGTCAGCGAGCGCTTGACGCTCAGCTGGTTTGAGATGAGTACCCTCATCATCTCGAAGAATATCTGTAGAGGCGCAGCACACGTCACGCGAGGTAGGTTCGAAGCATAATTTATATTTGACCGTATCATATGTACTAAAATACCAAACTTGTTTGCAAAAATCAATAACTACTCCCGCGGCGTTTATAAAGTCGATACCTAATAACGTCTCGTTATTTGTCGAGTCGGGAATAATTAAGAAAGGAATCGTAATAACTACCGTTTCTAAGCACACCTCTAACGTGGTGGTAAGTACATCCATCGTACGGATTATACCGTCAGCAAGCTTAACTTCGCGTGTCGAAGGGCTGAGGGGATGACCTTGACGTAGGAGAGTATATAGCGTATGACCCGCAATGCAATGTTTGGCGGCCGTATCAATCAACGCGGTAGGTCGTAACTCGCGGCCAATAGAGGGTCCCGTACGGTCGTTACACAAACATATATCGGTTAAACATAAATGGGCATTATCCTTTTGATTATTAAAATTACTACATAAAACATCATTACGACAAACATGGACATTGTCCTTTTGATTTTCAAAATTACTACACAAAATATTGTTATGGCATGGATGGGTATTACCCTTTTTTATATCAAAATTGTTACACACATTTTCTGAATTTTGTGAGTTATTAACATTATTACAACTACACATATTCTTAGTTATACGTTGTAGGATATCATCCCTATGTTTATTAAGATAACTACACACATTTTCTTGCGGATTAATATTGTTTTCAACATAAATAGAGTCTGACGCGGAGTTTTTAGTAACTAAATGAGATTTTACGGAATAAAAACTTTGATCACTACTTTTACTTGGTTCACTCTCACCTTGATTCTGCAACTTACGGCACTGATCTTTAGTGTGGCCAAACCGCCTGCAGTATGTGCAGGAGGGGCGTGGCCTCTTTGCCGTGTCGTGCTTCGGTGGAACAGGCGCGGATGGCGCGGCTGGAACGGGCGCGGAGGGCGCAGGCGGAGCGGGCGGGCTCCGCGCCGCGGCGGCGGGCGCGCCGTAGGCCTGCGCACGTGCAGGGACGAGATCGCGCGCGGGGGCGCGGGTGCTATCGCGAGCGGCGGATTGTGTGGACGCCGGTAATGTTGCCGGCGTTTGTGTTCGACGCTCACTCGCCGTCGGCGTCATATGATTTACCTCGTCGAATGAATCCTCGATATTTCGTGCGAGGCGAAGTAACTCATAGAAACTATGGCACTCCTCTCTTCGTAGCCTTTTCCTTATCCTGCTGTGGAGGAGGCCGTAGGTCATGTCTATTTGAGCCGACTCCGTTGTATCGCCTTTAGGTAGGCGTGCCAAAAGGGCGCGGATGCGCGCTACGAAAATATCTGTGTTTTCATTGCCCTGCGGTTTCGCAAATATTTCCAAGTAGATCCGATGAGGCGGCCGGCGGTCACCATACTAACACAAAACATTCGCAGTATTTTTAAGAATTTTGACAGCTTCAGCGTTTTTCAACAACGGCTAAACATTAACTGTGACATTATTGTTTTAACGGAATGCTGGCTTACCAAGAAATATAATATACCACTGATCACAGGGTATAAGATGTACAAAAGTGATAGGAATTACAATCAAAATGATGGGGTGATAGTTTATGTAAGAGATCACCTGAAAGTCTCTGTTGAGGAACCAAATATGCAAGACTGTAACAGTTTGGTAGTGAAAATTGGATCAGATTTTGCGATAGTAGCTTTATATCGGCCCCCCTCTTTCAAAAATACTAAAAATTTTACTGACACTCTGAATGATGTCTTGCAAAACCTATCACCTTTTAAAAACACGGTAGTAATTGGAGATATTAATATTAATATTCTTCCAGGAAGTACTGACGCATCTGCTCAGGACTACCTCAACTTATGCGCATATCATGGCTTGCTCCCAGCACATTGTTTTCCTACACATCATAGTGGCTCTTGCTTGGACCATATCATACTTAAAACCAATTTCCCTTCACTTGCACTTGTTATTAACTCTACAATAACAGATCATAATGCTGTCCTACTAACACTTAATTGTAATTTACCTAAACATAACACTCGTGTAGTTTCGAAATTGAATATAAATAAACTTGATGAAGATTTACGCGTCATCAACTTCGATCCAGTCTATAATTCTGCTGACCCACAGTATTGTATGATGTATGTTATAGAAAATGTACGTCATGCAATTCAGAAAAATACGGTCGTATCGCAGTTGAGCAACAAAAATTGCAACATAAAACCCTGGATCACACCAGGTCTTATTCGCTGTATGAAACACCGAGATAAACTGCACATGAAATGTAAATCTCATCCAGAGAATACAGTCCTACAACTGTCATACAAAAGATATCGTAATTTTTGTAATAGTCTTCTCAAAAAGGTTAAAATCAACTACGATAAAACTGCACTGGATAAGGCTGGAACAAATAGTAAAAAGATCTGGAAATATATTAAACATGTAACTTTTTCCTCAAAACAAAATGAGTCATCTTCAAGTTTATTACGAGCGCACTCGTCACAGCTGACGTCTGCTAACATAGCAAATAATTTCTTTGTTAATGTTGGTAAGTGTCTGGCGGAAAAAAATAACCGGGATCAATCTCCTTATTTAGTGAACTTTTCTACCACGGGTAACTCCACTCTATCATCTTTTGCCTTACTAGATACTGATGAGACAGAAGTAGAAAATATAATCATGTCATTGAGAGATGAATGCGCAGTTGGTTGGGATGAAATATCAAATAAAATTATTAAACATTTCAGAAATATTTTAGTACCTCCACTGACTTACATTTTTCGTATGTGTTTATCCTTGGGCATTTTCCCTGAGTGTCTCAAAAAAGCAGTTATCATCCCTGTTCATAAATCAGGCAGTAAAGAACAAGTAACAAATTATAGACCTATTTCTCTATTGCCTTGTATGTCCAAAATATTGGAAAAAATTATAAATAAAAGGTTGTTCAAATACCTAGAGGACAAATCAATTTTATCGGATCGACAGTTTGGTTTTAGACCTAAAATTTCAACTGCCGATGCCGTACATCATCTAACTGATTTTCTAGCACAAAAACTTGACAAGGGTAACCATACAGTAGGTATTTTCCTGGACCTTGCCAAAGCTTTTGACACAGTATGTATCCCTACTCTATTGCGCAAGCTTGAGACAGTAGGTATAAGAGGTATCCAGCTCAAACTTTTCAAAAGTTACCTAGAAGACCGTACTCAATGCGTTAAGATTGGCAATGTCCTCAGCGCAGACCAAAAAAACACGTCTTTTGGTGTTCCCCAAGGAAGTGTATTAGGACCCACTATGTTTTTGATATACATAAACGACCTTTGTAATCTTAAACTACAGCACGGTACAGTAATATCTTACGCTGATGACACTGCTCTTCTTTTTGCGGCTGAATCGGAACATGAAGTTCACAAGCTTGCGCAAAACGGCTTCAATATTGTAAATAAATGGCTTCAACATAACACATTAACCCTAAATACGGATAAAACAAACTATATAAAGTTTTCCATGCGCAAACCAACTTCCGATTACTCCTCGACGCTATAATGCTCATTGTTGCACAGTCCCCGCAGAATGCCCGTTAAAGTGTCCTAATATTAATAAGACTAACCAAATAAAATACCTAGGTGTTATATTAGACGAGACCCTTACTTTCAAACAACATATAGAAGTCTTAAATAATAGAGTTCGTAAGCTCATATTTGTATTTAAGCAGCTGCGACATATTGCGGATCCAAAAATAATTAAGCAAGTTTACTTTGCTCTATGTCAGTCAATTTTGACATACTGCATTACCTCATGGGGTGGAGCAGGTAAAACTTTATTAATACAAGTCGAAAGAGCTCAAAGAGCGATTCTCAAGGTGTCTACGTGCCGCCCTTTCCTTTTTCCCACTAACCAGCTCTATAAAAATTGTGAAGTACTAACAGTCAGGCAGTTATTCATAATGAGCATTGTACTAAAACAACACGCAGCCCTCCGCTTCAGCACTGAACTTATTAAAAAGAGACGGAAAGATATAGTTTGTCCCACAAAAAGCACAAAACATGCTTTTACAGCCAAATTTTTTGTTTTTCTGGGACCACTACTCTATAACAGACTTAATGCAAAAGCAAAAATTTATTCCCAAAATTTTGTAAATTGCAAGAAAACTCTGAAGGAAACATTACAAAATTTGTCCTATGAAGATACAGAGAAGTTATTAGTTGTACTTAAATAAATATTAATTGCACTTTTTATTATGATTAGTTAGCTTAAATTAATATACTAAGATTTTAGCAGGTAAGATTTTTATACTGTTTACACCTCTTTTACATACCTATTAGTTGACTAATTTACCTTTTGTATATGATGTGATTACTGTGATTATTTAGATATAATGTTTTACCTTTTCTCGCCTGAAACACAGGATGTCCTAGTTCAGGCATGTAACACTTGTGAACTATTACATAGAATTACGAAAAATGTTTTTACTGTACTACATTATTTTTTGAATAAACTTTATTATTATTATTATATTATTATTTACCATAGGCACTTATTAAGTTTTCTTTGGCTTCGCGCCATGACGACACAGAGTATTTTATTCCTTGCCACCACGTGGCCGCTTCATCCTTGAATAGGTAGGCTAAACCGCGCAGAATGTTTGAGTCCGCCACCTGCGCGCAATCGCTATAGGCCTCTACAGCGTCTATAAATGCTTCAACCGATTCTTTCGGTCGGCCGGAGAACGTGGCTTTGCAGCGGGCTAGGGTGTTGTGCCCTAGCAGCGCGAGTGATTCCGGGGTCGATGCATTCGCCCGCGACATCGAGTTGAGCAACTCCCTAAATGCTTCTGTTTGAGAGCGTTGGAGAGAAGCGATAATCGTCGCCACGTTTTCGTTAGAGAACGTAGCGTTAGCATCGATGCGCGGCGAGGAAGAGAACGCGGCGTCGGCGTCGCCATCTTGGTAGCCGGGCGCCTCGGTCGGCGAGTTTGGTCGAGAGGGGAAGGGTAATGCGTCGTTTGCATCTTCCCTCCGAGTCAAACTAGCCGCTCTACTCCTGGTCACTGGCATTTTAGTTCGTCACTGCAAAACTATCACAACTATGCACTTATTGTCACACGAAAAAAAACGTTGGAGCGCCACATATGAGAGAGGTTGATCAGGGAAACCACCTTTTCAGTAAAAAAGTATATTTGAAGTAAAAAAAACACTAGTTCACAATTAACGAATAGGTATAAAATATTGGGATCGAAAACCCTTAATAATTATGTTCGCGTAACAATGGCGGCACGAGGCGACATTGCGCGGTACTATCAAATACGCGTGTACGCACTACGCGTGTGGGCAGCGGACTGAGGCGCCTCGCAGAGTACCTTTCTCGCAACGTCTGGGCGAGAGAAAGGGACGGACATATTATTCTGTATATCGTGCCGGCACCCGACCGCGGGACGCTCGCACTGGTAATTGTGTTTGGTTTGCTACATACTCCCCCTCCAGTCCTGGAGAACGCCCTCGATCCTGGACTGGTACACTAACAGCAGCATTAGCTGGACGTCCGCGATTTCGTTTTGGAATAACGGGTTTTGGTAAGGGGTCGTCGCTACCTCGGTAACGTGTAAGGTCTTCGGAATGATATTTACCTATATCAACATTTGGTTGTTCTGTGCTCGCGATGGTGTAGGTTGTTGGACTTACCTTTCTAGTGATTTGGTAAGGGCCATCTCGGCGAGGGTAGAACTTAGAAGTGAGGTCTTTTGACCCTTTGCTTAATAAGTGAGACTTAAGCATGACTAAATCACCTACTTCAAAATCGTCAGATGGTCGGCGTGAAGCGTCGGCGTACTGCTTTGTCTTGTCCTGCTGAATCTCGACGCGTTCCTGAACAGCTGACAGTGAATGGAGGAAGTTTTCGAGGTAAGGGGTCACTTGTGGGACAAAGTTTTCTTTGGCCCTGATAGGACGAAGGTCGTGAAATACCTCTGTGGGTGACCGCAGCTCTCTGCCAAAGGTCAAATAAGCCGGCGACTTGCCTGTTGTGCGACATTTCGCGCTATTCAGGGCAAAGCGTATCACTGGCAACTTCTTCGGCCATGAGGTGTGGTCGTCTGCCACGAGATGGGCTAGCATAGCTTTAAGGTCGCGGTTTTTTCGCTCTGCAGGATTAGCTTGTGGATGATACAGCGGGACAAGATTTTGTTTAATGTCTAGGACTGACATACATTGTCGCATCACTGCGGAAACAAACTGGACACCGTTGTCCGAAATGATCCTGCGAGGCAGACCGAACCGCATGAAATATTCTTCGATGAGGACATGAGCGCAGGCTTCTGCTGTTGCTTCTTTTAGAGCAAACAGCTCCGTCCATCGGGTAGCAGTGTCTTCAATGAGAAAGACCCACCGCTCCCCCTGGTCACCCTCCGGAAGTGGGCCGAACAGGTCCATGGCCAACACCTCGTTCCGCTGGCTCATGACCGGTGTCTGGAGTAGCCCTGGGGGTTTGGCATTCTTGGCCTTATATCGCTGGCAGTGGACACAGGCTAAGACATAATCGGTGATTATTCTCCGCATCCCTGTGAAATAATACAGCTGTGCTACCTTCTGGTAGGTTCTATCGATACCTGGGTGGCCAGCTGTTTGAGAGTCATGTAACTCCTTCAAAATAGCTGCAACTTGACCGGCGGGTATTACTAACTGAGGGGATTCACTCTCAGAGTCTGGATTGAATCGGTACAGGACTCCTTGATCCATGAGGTAACCCCTTTCTAACCATCTTTTAGATGCAACATCATCAGATCCTTCTAGCTCCTTAACAATCTTTTCCACTTCAGGGTCCGAAGTCTGTTCCAGGCGAAGCTGTCTAGGTGTTTTCGCCCAAATCGCACAAATACCGCAATTGTCACTTGTGTCGCTGGAACAAATCGGTCTACTCAGCGTGTCTGCCACGACATTCGCTTTCCCTGGTGTATATTCGAATTGGATATCAAAAGATTGGAGCTTCTGTTTGAGAGCGTTGGAGAGAAGCGATAATCGTCGCCACGTTTTCGTTAGAGAACGTAGCGTTAGCATCGATGCGCGGCGAGGAAGAGAACGCGGCGTCGGCGTCGCCATCTTGGTAGCCGGGCGCCTCGGTCGGCGAGTTTGGTCGAGAGGGGAAGGGTAATGCGTCGTTTGCATCTTCCATCCGAGTCAAACTAGCCGCTCTACTCCTGGTCACTGGCATTTTAGTTCGTCACTGCAAAACTATCACAACTATGCACTTATTGTCACACGAAAAAAAACGTTGGAGCGCCACATATGAGAGAGGTTGATCAGGGAAACCACCTTTTCAGTAAAAAGTATATTTGAAGTAAAAAAAACACTAGTTCACAATTAACGAATAGGTATAAAATATTGGGATCGAAAACCCTTAATAATTATGTTCGCGTAACAATGGCGGCACGAGGCGACATTGCGCGGTACTATCAAATACGCGTGTACGCACTACGCGTGTGGGCAGCGGACTGAGGCGCCTCGCAGAGTACCTTTCTCGCAACGTCTGGGCGAGAGAAAGGGACGGACATATTATTCTGTATATCGTGCCGGCACCCGACCGCGGGACGCTCGCACTGGTAATTGTGTTTGGTTTGCTACAATTGTTTTATAAGATGGGATGTCAAAATAAAAATATAAATGCTTGAGTAGTTTTGCCTCCTCAAGACAATCTGTATTTGCGTTAGGAATTACCTAATCACAATATTTTACACTGAAACCTTTAAGTTGTAGTCTTTCAAGTCTCTTTAGACATGACCGGATTGTTTAGAAAACAACAATGCGCTTCTGAAGTAGATACTAGCAAGAAGCAATTTAGAAGTTTGTTGATAGTGTTTCTGAGTAAGATTAGTGATATAATGTAGAAATTGTGTCATTGTAAACTCAAACTCAAAGCATTTATTTCAATTAAACCATTTACAGGCACTTTTGAATTGTCAAATAGTCGGTCAGTTAGTCAGAAAGTTGAACCTAGTTGCCCAGTTCCAAAACGTAGATCTTCATGGAGAAGAACGGGCAAGAAACTCCAAGGACACTCTTTTAAATATAGAAAATTACACAATCCTGGGTACATTATTCTTGTTGCTTCTATATGTGAGAACAATGTACAAAAAAAAATTAAAACAATTCAAAATATAACATTAAAAATAAGCCCTGGCAGATAAGAGATGACCGGTCACAACTGACGGCGCCCGTTCACGAACATGACGCGTGGATCAGCACCATCCAGCTCAACCATTTTATAGGGAACCGAATGATCCAACACACGCCACCATCAGCGAGACATTTAAGTGGGCATGACAAACTCTCAACTGCCGTGCTCTTTCAAGTCAACATACATCTTAATAACATAAAATACGGCTCCATGGTACTCACATTCACAAAAATTTTAAAAATGCTTCTAAATTATACAAAACTATAGTATGCAATGTACTTGAGAGATTAATAGAATATTACTACCAAAAAGAAAGAAAATCATTATCCATTGGAACATTCAACAATAAACTTGTTTAAATAAAAAATAAACATTAAGTTCGTAATGTCAGAAAAATAAAAAAGGGAACCAACTCTTCCAAACATTAAATTTTTTAACTAGTGAGCCCAAGTGGCTGTGGAGCAGGACCAGCATTAAGCCAAGCATTTTTATCATCGATATAATCATCCAACTTATAATATGCTTGTGTACATAGTGTGCGTTTAATGCATGTTTTAAATTTCTTCTCATTCAGTTGAAGAATATCGAGTGGTATTTTATTATAACATTTTACACAGTACCCCATAAAAGAAGTGTGCACTTTAGACAATCTGAAACGTGGTTGATCTAATTTGTTCCCATTTCTAGTGTTAAAATTATGCCCGTCACTTATCTTACTAAAAAATGTCGATTTTTTCGAACATACATAATGTTTTCATATATATACTGACAAGGTACCGTCATGATGTTAATTTTCGATTCGCGTCTGCGGAGGTTATATATGGCTCTGACAGCCCTCTTTTGCAGAATAAAGATAGAATTAATATCTGCAACCCCTCCCCACAGCAAAATACCGTAAGACATGATGCTATGAAAGTAACTAAAATAGACCAGTCTCGCGGTATCCACGTCTGTTAGTTGGCGGATTTTCCAAACAGCGTAAGCGGCTGAACTTAGCCGCCCTGCAAGTGATGTTAAGTGAGGACCCCACTGTAGTTTTGAGTCAAGCGTGATCCCCAGGAAAACTGTTTTTTCGACGAATTCTAGTGTCTCCCTATTCAGTACAACATGACATTCACTACTTCTAACATTTGGTAACGCAAATCTTATGCATTTAGTTTTCTTCTCATTTAATACCAAATTATTTACAGAAAACCAATTATGGACCTTAAGCATAGCGTTATTTACTTCGTCAAGCTCCTGTGCATGTCTGTTTACCTTAAAAATCTGTGATGTGTCATCAGCAAATAACACCATTAATTGTGGTCGGTTTTTCAGTAAATGCGGTAAATCATTTATATATGCTAAAAAGAGGAATGGACCCAAAATCGAGCCCTGTGGTACACCCATTTTGACTTTTAAACCCAATGAATTAACTCCATTTATTTGAACTGTTAACAGATTTAACACTTACTTGTCTGCTCATTCAATTGTAAATGCGTAGGCCCGACTTACAGGAAATCATTTCGATCTCTTTGCCGTTGTTCGGCAGTAGGAATAGGTGCCTTCTTCCTCCGAGGATAAAAAGCGTTCTTCACCACTATCGCACTTAGGAGAATCCGCAGGCACCGGTGACAATTTAGATTTAATGTGATCTTTCGATCTCCATTTCGGCATTTCGCTGGCTAACTATCAGCGTAACACTATATATCACTTACCACAAGCACTATTATTCACTTTCTATAAAGTTTTTTTTAAAACTTTACAATTTTTTTTAAAGAAAATTATTGAAGGAAAAATTTTCCGTACGTTGGCGGCAAAATTTTTAGACGCTATGATTGACATTTGACATGAGTGACAGATCGAGCTCGCAGCCGCGAGTCCTGCTTGAGTGAAAGGTGCACAGGTAACAAAGAGGCGCCGTAAGTACGTTTTATTATTATTATCGGTAAAATTTAAGACAGCTTCTTCAAATCAAATGTTATGTTTTGAAGAAACATAATAATAGGTTTTTAGTATCAAATCTTTGACATAACAGGTCCCATGCAACCTTGTAATTGTTTGAACTAAATTCTATTGCTTTGATAACAACAGCTGCACTTCCTTCAAGCCTAGACCGTAGATGTGCAATACTTTCATTGCCATCAATCACTGACTGAAATGTATCTTTAAATTTTAACCAGTTTAGGTAATTCCCATCAAATGTAGGAAGTTTAATTGTGGGTAATTTTATGCCACTAAATGAATGGCAGCTACCAATAGATGCATGTTCACTATTTTCTTTATCACAATTGTCTTTCTCAGCCTTTTTCTGGGGAGAATTATATAAGATATCTTGGCTCGTTGCTATTAATTAAGCCAACTGGTTTTCTAAACTATCTCTTTCATTAATTTGTTCTGTACTATCAGAATGCAATTGTCTATAGGTTTTGAGTAGCGAATGTGTGCGCTGCCATTTTCTATTGAAATGTTTTTTTGAGAAAAGGCTTTTTTGTGAAAAGGTGTGTGCGCACCTACAAACTGCCGCAGCTTATGCGAGGGGACTCTCATAAGTAAGTGTCCTCGTATCGCGGCGCACAGTGGAACGAATGTATGGGAGAGGTTGGACGTAGACATCTCCGAAAAAAAATAGTTAAATTATGCCAAACGAATGATGCCATCTTATTTGATTACCTAATGCTTCATAACTTGTGCTGATAAATTTCTTCATAACTCCCATATTTCGGAAGTAATTTGAGAAAATGTGATATTTTACTATAAAAATGAGTGTATCGAGCTCTCTCCCTCCTGATTCCGGCGTTGTTTCAAGTAGCGGTCTCTAATGTCATAATGCTAATACTAAGAGCTATATTTAATACTAAGACACATGGTGCGCCAAATGTGTTCTTTCTGGGATAAAGAGTGATGTTTATTTTATAACACAAAAATATAATTTTTTGTTTATTTTGATGATTAAAACCGTTTTTCTAAAGGTTCACCTTATTACAATAACATTTCTGAGCAGCCAATTAGAGAAGATATTAGAGAATTAGGATATGTGGTTAGTAGGGACTTAAGGTTTACATATAAAACTGATGCACTAATGATTACTGATAAGAAGATTGCTATTATTTAATTACTAAATGGCTCTTCATACACTAATTTAGCATGCATCATTTTCAAACTAATTATCTTGCAATATTTAACAAATAAGGGTACCTGGATTACATATAAATAGGTCACTATTAGTAACTTTAAAATCAGTGTTGATTTACACCTCGTTGTAGCCACACTAATGTCAAAGTCAAAGTCAAAGTCAAAGTATTTATTCGTGTGCTTTTTGGTGATACAACAGGTCTTACAGTAATTTTATGGAAACTCAAAAAGCTACCCATTAGGCATACACGTTTTAACAATATCAGAAATTAAAATTGATTTACATTGAAATACAAACAAAAATGTCAAAATTGATTTACATTGAAATGCAAACAAAAGAGAATTGATATATTAAATAAAAATGTCAAAATTGAGATAACATCATATTAGAATACCTACAATTAATTATTATTACAAAAATTAAAATACAATCAGTTAGTCAAGCATAAATATATAATTGTCAGTTTTTACACTTTGTCAAGAAGGAATTCGCCAATGGTATAGTAGCATTTTTCAATTAAAAAATCATTCAGTTTTCGTTTAAATTGTATCAAATTCAAATCTTTGATAGCATTTGGTATTTTATTATATATTTTTGGTGCCATGCAGATAATGCTTTTATGCATAAGGGCCGTCTTTGAGGCTCTTAGACATAGTTCGTGTCGATATTCCGGTCTTGTTGATCTATAACGTTCCTCAGAAGCTTTTTTAAATAATTTACTGTTTTTCTTGACGAACAATGCAGTCTCGTATATATAAAGGCAAGGTAATGTCAATATCCTAAGGGATTTAAAATGAGGTTTACAACTATCTGTTTGTTTTAAATTACACATCGATCTAATGCACCTCTTCTGAGCTTTAAAAACGTTATTTTTCTCACATGAATTTGCCCAAAAAATTACTCCGTATCGTAATGTGGAATCTACATAGCCATAATATGCAGCTATAACAGCTGCCTGACTTACTACTTTCTTAAGCTTGAATAGAGCAAAGGCGAAGCGACTTAATTTTTTTATGAGGATTGATGCATGTTCTTTCCAAGTCAGTTTAGAGTCAATAGTCAAACCTAGAAATTTTATATGTTCTACTTCTTCAATTTTGTTATCGTCAATTAATATATTTATGTCAGGAGTAGTTACTCTCTGTCTAAACTGCATAATTTTTGTCTTACTTAAATTTAATTTCAAATTATTATGGTCAAGCCAATTAATTGATTGTTGCAATGAGTCTTTGATGTCACATTCATAGTCACTATTTTTATTTTGTCTAACAATGATCGTACTGTCATCAGCAAAAAGAACCATAGGAAAACTGACATGTTTTGGGAAGTCGTTTATGTAAACCAAAAATAATGGCGGTCCTAATACGCTGCCCTGTGGTACGCCAAAAATGATTTCACGTTTTTCGGATACAATTTCCGTACACTGTGTTCTACTGTCCAGGTAAGATTGTATAAGGGATGTCGCAATGTATTTTCCAAATTTTAATACAAATCTTGATCTTCACGTTGCTTTATGCGCACGCGCACATAAAGATTTACGTGACTATAACTATTTGTTCAGTGTTTTAAAAGATAACTGTTGTGTTCAGTTATGTGATAGTTCTGAAACAAGTTTAAAAGACTGGTGTCGTCGATTTTGCTACCGCATTTATGCAAAATGGACACAGTTTGGAAGAAGCACAGATAAGTTTCGGAAGAAACATGAGATTTGGCTACAGGCTGCAATACAGTGGTGGCCGGAATTTCTGAATGAAAATATTGAATCTTCTACAGAAAATGTAAGTGACGTCATCGAGCCCATAATTTCTCCTGCTAAATCTGATGCTTCAACTTGTACACATCCTAGTCCTCGTAAATCTTTTGAGGACCTTAGTAACCGGCAAAAAAGAAGACGCACTGAAGATACTCTTCTATGCAGCAGTAGCAGCGCTGAAATTGTGTTTTCGGCCGAAAGGGCGCTTCGAAAGGCAGGAGAAAGCGATACAGCTGATGTAATCGCAAAATGCTATTGGGGTTTTCTGTGATCTCTCCAAAGCCTTTGATTGCGTGCACCATGACACGCTTTTGCGTAAACTGCGTCATTACGGTGTGCAAAACGAAGCTCTCAACGTTATAAATTCGTATTTACATAATAGGTCCCAATGTGTAGATGTTAATGGTGTGAAATCTTCCGGGCTACCAGTTCAGTTAGGTGTACCTCAAGGCTCAATACTGGGTCCATTCTTGTTCTTAGTGTATATCAATGACCTACCATTCTATTTAAAGGGTATCTGTGAAGTTGTACTGTTTGCAGACGATACCTCTCTTATTTTTAAAGTAGACCGGAATAGACAAGATTATGACGATGTAAACAGTGCACTCTCAATGGTTACGGATTGGTTTACGACAAATAACCTAGTTCTCAATGCCAAGAAAACGAAATGTGTTAAGTTCGCCCTACCAAATGTTAGAAATCTAGGACCCAACATCGTCTTAGATAAAGAGGTGCTTGAATCTGTAAATTCGGCAGTTTTTCTGGGCATAACAGTAGATGCCAAACTTCAGTGGGGCCCACATATATCGAGCCTAGCGGGAAGGCTCAGTTCTGCCGCCTACGCCGTCAGGAAAGTAAGACAATACACTGACGTCGATACAGCTCGATTAGTCTATTTTAGTTATTTTCATAGCGTTATGTCCTACGGTCTTCTGCTGTGGGGCAAAGCTGCTGATATTCAAAATATATTTGTCCTTCAAAAACGAGCTGTTCGAGCTATTTACCAGCTAGGCCCCAGAGTTTCTCTGAGAGATTTTTTCAAAGATATTGGTATCCTCACAGTGGCATCTCAATTCATTTTTGCCAACATCTTATATATTAGGCAAAATATACATTTATACAGTAAGAACAGTGATTTTCACAATGTTAACACTAGAAATAAGGAAAAACTAAGAGTTCCTTTTCACCGGCTTCATAAGGTTCATAACTCATTTGTTGGGCTTGGTATAACCTTTTATAACAAGTTACCCTCTTCTTTGCTAGATTTGCCTTTTAATGCGTTTAAAACGAAAGTAAAATCCAACCTTTGTTCAAAGGCATACTATTCTATCAACGACTACTTAAATGATAAGAATAGTTGGTCGCTGTGATTAACTCAAGACAATTTTTATGTTCTTTCACCAGAATTAGCTTACCTACTGACAGGTTATATGAGTTCATATAATTGTTTATTTTAATTTAATTTTAATTTATTGTTGACATAATCTACTCATTACAATGTTTTTTTTTAATGAGTTGTATTGCAATATGTAACTAGTGACCTCGACAATAGATCATATTATTTATTGTTATTAGTAATTAAGTTTATCATTTATAACTTCCAGTTACAGCTTTATTATCATTTATAACTTCCAGTTACAGCTTTATGTAAGCGGGCACGCCCTTTATGCCTGGAGGCTTTTATTAAGACGTTAAGTTTTGTTTACGTTTAGTTTTTATTTCTGCCCGAGTATAGTTCTCGATGATTTTGTTTGGTATATTGGCGTGTGCTAGCTAACATATGGATAATAATTTAAATTAGGTTAATTAAGTATGTTGAATACTATTATATAGAGTCATTTTTTTTCTTTCTAACTGAACAGACAGCTGTGCTGCTGGGGAGTTTGTTGCGCCACTTCTTCTTCCCAGCTAACGCACTAGGAACTGGTGAAGGGTGGGCGTTTTGGGGGACTGTCTTATGTAATTTTGACGTTCGAAAAGTGCTGATTATCAGCCTAGTTTGAATAAATGACTTTTGAATTTGAATTTTGAATTTGTAATGAAATACTTGATGGAGAATCCAGAAGAGGCCTCACAAATCAAAGCCTTCATTGAAGGTAAATCGATTCAGGTACGGGAAATATCAACTTTGAAGTCATTGGCTCTTTATGTATCGATGAATTTATCGAAATGGCGCTACAACACTCTTCGGGATTTCAACACCCAAGAAGGACCTCTTAAATACCCGAGTTACTACATGTTGGTTAAAGAAAAAATTTAGTGCTATCCGGCCAAAGACGATCTCACAGTTACAGAGAGCTCTGCAAAAATCAAATTACAAGCCTTGATGGATTTAACCTCAAGAAGACTTATTAGGTCGTAAGAAACCCCTGTTGATCCCAATCAACAGCTCATTTTGACCAGCAAATGGGGTTTTGACGGATCATCTAGCCAAAGCATTTATCATCAAAGGACGAGTGAAGATGAGCAAATCGATCTTGCTAGTAATTTTATGATTAGTCTTGTACCACTGCGGCTCGTCTCAAAAGGTGTAACAATTTGGGAAAACGAGCGACCATCTTCCACCTCATTTTGCCGGCCAATATTGTTTAAGTTTATTAAGGAAACCAAAGAAAATGTGCAGAGAGAGATGGCTGAAATCGAAGCCGTAACTCCACCCACTATCACTGATGGAATTAGTGTCAAACACCAACTGCTGTTGACAAAGATTGATGGTAAAATTCATTCCATTATATCCGATACAGCAGCTTCAGTGTGAGACATATGCAAGGCTAGTCCTAAAGAGATGAATAATTTAGAGTTAATCAAAGATAAACACGCGAACGAGGACATGTATAAATACAGCTTAAGCTCCCTTCACGCTTCGATTCGCTCAATGGAATGCTTATTACACATTTCCTACAAATTAGACATAAAGTCAGATGATAATTAAATTATGATATTCTTTTAAAATGTGTAACTTAGTAAATTAAAATAAAGTAAATTAGAGCTTACATCTTAATTCGAAACCAGGTCGAAACCTATAACGTGAATCTACTGATATACTGTGATTGTTACCTGTTGTAGTTGCCTTGTAATAAATAAATAAATAAATAAATAATTTATTGTATACATATTAATTAAACTAGGTAATTTATTATTTTATTATCTATAATACAGTGTTTTTATCGTTATTGTAAAACATATATTGTTCCTGACGTCACATCGGGCCACACACCAACACCACAACGTGATCGCGGGCTTCCCCCACCTTTTCACTCGCTCGCCGACACCTTGAGCGTGCGCACATAAATCGGTCATCTAAATAATATTGTAATCAGCAAAAAAGAAATACAGTACTTGTCTAACGGAATCAAGTAGTTTTCATTCAAGACCACCAGCAGCACACCTGGAGCTTGATACTCAACAAATGGTCCTTCGAGTTAAAGAAGATCGCCGTTTTTGTGCTACGCACGCGCCTCCAGTGGACTTTGGACTGGCCGTCCGTACCGCGCGTTCGCCTACGCCGTAGAGGACACTTAAAGGACAGTCTACCCAGAGGGACATTATTCTGAGTGAGTCCGTTCCATTATCCTTATCTACTTTCCTGTCTTTTCACCTTTTCTACCCAGGAATTAAAATAGTGCTATACGGATCAGGCATACATTGATCTCTTCATATATAGCTTAACTATTCAGTGGAACTTTCCATAATCAAATCAATCTTAATCTTTCATATCATCTTTCCGTCATTTTGCATAATAACTTAATTTCTTAAGACATTCCTTTGTTCGCTAACCGCACGTGTTTGCTAAACGCGTAAACAACCTCATTAGTGTTTTTTTCGATATTGTACTCATTGCACCGGTTAACTCGCCGGGCTCATTAGCAATATCAGTTGATTTTACCGTAAGCTTGGCCAGCTGTTTACGCATAATTTTATAACTTCACTTACATTGTTATTGGTTTCTTTGTCTTTGCTTGCACTTTGGACTTTTTGCTTTGCCTTAACGACCTATCTACCTTCTCATTATGTCTGATGCAAAATTAAGGGAACTTATAAAGAGGCGTGGTGGCTACAAAGCAAAGCTTACGCATTTTAGCAACTTTTTAAGATTATTACCAAGCACGGGAAATGATTTAGATAGCTTCCAAGCAGCAGAATTAAAAAACCGTCTTAGTTTAATGGAAACACTATACAAGGAATTCGACGTGTTGCAGACAGAGTTGGAGCTGTTGTCCGAGGATGCGGACGAAATGTATGATGAGAGGGAGCAGTTCGAGACGCAGTACCACGCGCTGGTGGCCCGCGCGAGGGCGAGCCTCACCCCCGCGCGCGCCTCATCGCCCGCGCTCGTGTCTGCTACCTCCGTCGATGATCTCCCGCGTCACGGCTCTGGCTGCAGGCACGACTTCGTTCGGCTGCCTAAGATAGACTTGCCTCACTTCGACGGGGACTATCAGCACTGGCTAGAATTCCGAGATACGTATCTTTCTCTTATTCATAACAATGACAGCATACAAGACATCAACAAATTTCACTATTTACGTGCTGCCTTAACCAGCAGCGCGTCTTTAGTGATAAAAAGCATAGATTTTAAATCAGATAACTATAGTACAGCTTGGCAGTTATTATCCGAAAGGTACGACAATGAAAGACTTCTTGTTAATAATCATGTGCAGGCCTTATTTAATCTTGAACAAATTCAACATGAATCTTGTAAATCGTTACGGAATATGATTGACGTCACTAATAAAAATCTTCGTGCCTTGTCAACTTTAGGGCAGCCTTCTGAGCAAGGCGGTCTAGGGGAAACCCTTATTATATACATGATGTCAGAAAAACTTGACAAGGTCACACGAAGGGAGTGGGAAGAATATAAAAATAATTTAAATGCCTTTCCAAATTTAAAAGATTACATTAAATTTTTAACAAACAGAGCAGATTTACTTGAATCCTTAAATTATAATAAAAACACAACAACAAAAAACACTTACGAAAACAACAAAACTAAAAACTTCCTTACAACAACTAAAAATAATAACAATTCAGACAATGTTAAATGTCCTATGTGTTCTCAGAATCACTTTTTATTCAGTTGTCAGCCTTTCAGAAATCTTGACATAGAAGCACGCATTAAAAAAGCTTCAGAAAGTAATGTTTGTATGAACTGCCTTCGACCTGGTCATACCGAAAAGCGTTGCAGTCTCTCGCATTGCAAATATTGCAAGACCAGACACAATACCCTCTTACATAGGGAATCAACAGATAAACAGACAGGGGAAAACATTGTTTTGTCAACAAATGTCGTATTACCCTGTTCAGAAACTAATCAGGGTCACATTTTGCTATCCACAGCCTTGGCAAAGGTGACAGACGTCAATGGAGAGCTTCATACTGCTAGACTACTGTTGGACAACGGCAGCACCTCCAACTTCATCACCCAAGAGCTCTGTGGAAAGCTCGGCCTGGTAAAACGCAGCACTAGCTCCACCGTCTCAGGTATAAACGGTCAAGTTTCCAGTACCTCAGATAGCTGCAGTCTTCATTTGCGGTCTTGTTATGGTGGCTATCAGGCGAAAGTAAGCTGTTTTGTTTTACCAAAGATCACACAATCGCTGCCTGGCTTTTATGTAGACAAAGGGTACATTACTATTCCGCCAGGTATTCAATTAGCGGATCCTTCGTTTAATGTACCTACCGCTATTGATATTCTGGTAGGTGCTGAGGTATTTTGGGACGTCTTAGGTTCCGATACCATTAATTTAGGCAATAATCAGCCTAGATTACAGTCATCCAAACTAGGTTGGCTTATTTCGGGCCGCGTCAGTCGGTCTCGTCTTCTTACACAACCTTCTGTTTGTCACTTTCTTTCACATGAGGAGTCAGATCAGCTGACTCGCTTCTGGGAACTTGATACGGTGTCGTCTGCAAACTGTTTCTCTTCAGAAGAACAGGCTTGTGAAAAACTCTTTCAAGAGACCACACGTCGGGATACGCATGGTCAATTCGTTGTCACCATACCATTGAAGGACTCGCTCGAGTGCTTAGGTGACTCTTACGCGATGGCTAAGCGTCGTTTCCTCTCCCTAGAGCGTAGATTTGAGCGGGACTCCACATTTAAACACAGATATTTGCAATTCATGCAAGAATATATAAACCTTCATCACATGACACAACATTCAAAAACAATTCATTCAGAAATAACTTATTTTATGCCTCATCATGGTGTTGTGCGCGAGTCAAGTTCTACCACAAAACTCCGCGTAGTTTACGATGCTTCGGCCTCCAGCACCTCGGGCAAGTCCTTCAATGACATTCAGATGGTAGGTCCAACCGTACAGGAGGATCTGCTATCCATACTTTTGAGATACAGGCAACACAAGTTTGTTGTAACAGGTGACATTGAAAAAATGTATAGAGCTATTCTAGTTGAGCCATCTCAGCGCCCGTTACAACAAATTGTTTTCAGATTCAATTCCTCAGACCCTTTAAAGACCTATGCACTGAATACAGTGACATACGGTACAGCATCAGCCCCATATTTGGCCACAAAATGCCTAGTTTCGCTAGCAGATCAATGTTCAGACCCAGAGGTTAGTCAGTCCATCAGACGTGATTTTTATGTAGACGACTATTTGAGTGGCGGCGATTCGATTGAGTCGGTCATAAATTTATGTCATGGGGTAGTGAATACTCTCGAGTCCGCCAAGTTTCATCTTAGAAAGTGGCAATCAAATAGTCCGAAGATATTAGAGTCCGTCACTAATCTAAAACCAAAAAATCAAGATAAAAAATTAAACTTAAATGACAATCCTAGCAAAACACTTGGGCTATACTGGGACTGTAAAACAGACAGATTATTTTTTTCTATAGATTTAAAACATACTTCAAAAATTACAAAGCGTAATATTTTATCATTAATAAGTCAGGTGTTTGATCCTATTGGCCTCGTTGGGCCATGCATAGTTCAGGCTAAACTTATGTTACAGCAGCTGTGGATACTTAAATGTAACTGGGATGATGAAGTACCAACAGAAATAAAATCACAATTCCTTGAGTTCGTACAGTCACTTCCAGCTCTTAACTCTGTTCACATTCCTCGTTGGGTATCTTGTAGCAACGCTTCTTTATTGGAACTACACACTTTCACAGACGCTTCTGAACGCGCCTATGGTGCGTGTATTTACGTGAGAACGGTAGCAGTCGATGGAACAGTTTGCGTTCGCCTTTTAACTTCCAAAAACAAGGTCGCCCCTATAAAGCCCACAACCATACCAAGGCTGGAGTTGTGTGGTGCTTTACTGGGCACAAGACTTTTTCTGAAGGTACGTAAATCACTCACTCTAGAGTTTAATCACTGTTTCTTTTGGTGTGACTCGATGATCGTGCTTGGATGGTTGTCAACATTGCCAAGTCGGCTCGATCAATTCGTCCGCAATAGAGTGAGTGAAATACAAGAAGCTACGACTGGACAGACGTGGAGCTATGTGCCTTCTAAGAGCAACCCCGCTGATCTCACATCTCGGGGGGTGAAGGCTGATTCCATCAGCTCGTCCACTCTTTGGTGGTCGGGTCCTGATTTTCTTAATCATAGAGAAATCAAATTTCCTACATCACCTAATACACAAATTCAATCTTTACCAGAAACATCTTTACATACAACTGCTGACACACATCACCAAAATAATAACGATATATTTTCAAATTTAATTCATAAAAAATCATCATTTACATCACTCATAAGAATCATAGCCTATATACAAAGATTTATCCATAATTGTCTAAAACAGAATAATAAAATATCATCTTACTTAACAGTTTCAGAATTACGATCATCACAGAATCTTATATTACAGATTTCTCAACAGGAAATGTTTCCTGAGGAATATTCATGTCTTAAAACTAATCAGGCCTTACACAAAAGGAATCGCTTAATAAGTCTTTCTCCCTTCATTGATTCAGACAACTTAATACGCGTAGGTGGACGTCTTAACAACTCCAACTATAGTTACAATGTTAAGCATCCTATCCTTTTATGTAGCAAACATCACTTGACGAAAATTATCTTCGAAAGTGAGCACAAAACACTCTTTCACACCGGGCCACAATTACTTTTAGCACACATTAGACTCACCTACTGGCCTTTAGCAGGCAGAAACCTAGCTAAGTATGTAGTGCGTAACTGCGTTCGCTGCACTCGCTTCAAAGCTCAGCCTATTCAGGTCATCATGGGCAACCTACCAACCGATAGGACTCATCTAGAGTACCCTTTTTTGAATACAGGGCTTGATTATGCCGGGCCAGTGCTGATAGCCGACCGCAGGGGTAGAGGATGTAAGCTACTTAAGTCATACATTTGTGTTTTTGTGTGCTTTGCAGTCAAAGCCGTTCATCTGGAGCTGGTTTCCGACCTCACCAAGGAGGCTTTTCTTGCGGCCTTCAGCCGATTTATTAGTCGTCGGGGCAAGCCGCAACGCGTGTACTCCGACAACGGCACTACATTTGTGGGAGCTTTCAATGAGCTTTCACGCTTCTTAAAGGTTTCATCTAGCAATATAGAATCAGATCTTGCAACCAAAGACATTGAATTTAAATTTATACCTGCCTACAGCCCACATTTCGGTGGAATTTGGGAAAGTGCAGTAAAGTCCACCAAACATTTATTGCGTAGAGTCATGAGCCTCACTCATTTAACATATGAAGAGCTCTCAACTTGTCTTATTCAGATAGAGGCTATTTTAAATTCCAGACCTTTAACACCCCTGTCCACTGATCCATCAGATCTTTCTTATCTTTCTCCTTCACACTTCCTCATCGGACGATCACTCACGTCAGTCCCTCGTCCTCAGATCACCGATGTCAATATCCAGCGGCTACAGCGCTTCGATCGCATCGAAAAGCTACGACAACATTTTTGGCAGCGCTTCTCTAATGAGTATGTGTCTCTCCTGCAGCAGAAAACCAAATGGCAGACAGCTGGTCAAGAGCTGAAATTAGGCACCATGGTCTTAGTGAGAAACACAAATCTTCCTCCTCTTCTGTGGTTGCTGGGCAGAGTGGTTGCAGTGAAGACTGGCTCTGACGGACATTGTCGAGTCGCCGACATCCTGACGAAGAAGGGCATCATAACACGTGCATACAACAACATATGCCCTCTTCCGGTCTCTTCAACATCATCTTGAAGACTTCTCTTCAACGCGGGGAATATGTTCCTGACGTCACATCGGGCCACACACCAACACCACAACGTGATCGCGGGCTTCCCCCACCTTTTCACTCGCTCGCCGACACCTTGAGCGTGCGCACATAAATCGGTCATCTAAATAATATAGTAATCAGCAAAAAAGAAATACAGTACTTGTCTAACGGAATCAAGTAGTTTTCATTCAAGACCACCAGCAGCACACCTGGAGCTTGATACTCAACATATATAAATAAAATATTATGTGAAAAAAGTCATACTCTCATCTGTTCTTATGAATATTTTCGTAAATAATACACAAGATTTAAAAAAACAATATTTCATATATTTATATATGACCTCTACATACGTCTGTCTGTTTAAAATAAATACAAATGAGGAAAAACCATTTAAATTTTTTTAAATTTTCATTTCCTTTTATCCCAGAAAGTGCACATTTGGCGCACCATGTGTCTTAGTATTAAATATAGCTCTTAGTATTAGCATTATGATATTAGAGACCGCTACTTGAAACAACGCCGGAATCAGGAGTGAGAGAGCTCGATACACTCATTTTCATAGTAAAATATCACATTTTCTCAAATTACTTCCGAAATATGGGAGTTATGAAGAAATTTATCAGCACAAGTTATGAAGGCATTAGGTAATCGAATAAGATGGCATCATTCGTTTGGCATAATTTAACTCTTTTTTTTCGGAGATGTCTACGTCCAACTTCTCCCATACATTCGTTCCACTGTGCGGCGGCGCGTAGGACGGCGGGGCGCCGGGCGCCGAAGCGGACTACCCGGGCGCGCCCAGCTACGCGCCCGCTCGCCGCGAGCCATGCCCACCACGGACCCCTGGACCGGCGTCAGCTACAGCCAGTACGGCGCGCCGCCCTACGACTACCAGGCGTACGCGCCCGGCTACACTTACGCCTACGACTCTCACTACTACCAGCGCCCTGACGGAATCTACTATGGAAAGTACCCTAAATCTGGGACCTATCCTCAACAGCTACCAGCCGGTTATGAGCACCCAGCCGAAAGAGCTTTCGCCTGTCGACTCCCACAATATGAGCGCCGAAGGTCTTACCAAACCAATTCTAGAAGTGTGTCTCCCTATGATAGAAGGGACAGTGCCTACTCGAAAAAAGAGATAGCAGATAATTATGAGGAAGGTCGTCGTCGTAGATCTAGAAGCAAATCAACAAAACGCAAGTATTCTTCCAGTGATCGTTCAAGCTCCCGAGCACATTCATATTCACCACAGAAGAGAGGGAAAAGAAGGAAATCGGTTTCATCAAATTCTTATGCTTCCAATAGATCTTATAGAATCGAGTAAGACTCGTGGTCGTGATCAGTCTGTGATACCAAGAGAGAGACGTCCTGACACGGTAGCCACTTTTGTTTAGGATTAAACAAACTAGATTTTATATTTTTGAAACTGTACCTAGTTTATTGTGGCCTCATATTAGGTACATTCGTTTGCACTGTCGCAATGATTCATTGTTAAGAGACGTTTCCACGCAGTCGTCGTTTGCGGAGTGGTCTGCGCGGCGTGAGCGGCGGCGCTCGGGCGATGACGCCCCTCGTATCTCTCTTTCCCCTCGCTCGCCCTAGTGCGGGGCGCGTACACCTAATAAGATCTCCTTTTTTGTAAAATATTTTGATTTACGGGTGTATCCAAAAATCAATGGATATTACTGCTTGGTCGGTATCTCGGTGCGTTTTACACTGCAGTGCGCAGTACTTCATATATCTAAACAAACACGATACAAAAATACGTGCGGTGACGCACCGCCGATGCCCACTATGAATAAACACTTTGCACTTCTGACATTCCATAGTTCACAGATCATGCGGTAAAAAAAACACGGCAGTGCGAGCTTGGCCTTAGGGCGCGGGGTCAGACAGATTAAAATTGCCAGCGCAATGGGGCTTGCGCACATTTGGGCAGTCAATCACTTACTTACGTACATTTTGTATTAACCATCACAGACTACAGACGGGCCGCATCGCAACGCATTTTAGCGGCCACAAAAATACACCTGATGAGGGATCGTTCAGTGGGTTTTGCTGGGGCCCGATGCGGATAGTAGCAGTAGTTGCCGGCTAGCCGGCGGGCGGCGGCGGCGGCGAGTGGTGGCGAGCGGGCGCGGGCGCAGACTGCGAGCAGTCGACCTTGTCCGGCAGGACTCGTTCGACTTGCTAGTGACCGAGCAATAACTCGCTAATTTACAATTATACAGACTACGAGGCCTTTTGACTAGAGCCTCGGACTGGCTGCTGTTTGTCTGATAACCGACGACCTGAAGAGCACCGTCTCTCTTTGAATCAAGCCCCTGAAGTATGAATGATGACGTCTCACTAACAGTAGCAAATTAATATCTTATATAAGTACTTATACGAAAAATCAATTTGCAGATACGAGCTTGCCCAGCCCCAGCCTGACCTCAACCTGTCATTAAAAATTTTAACTTATTCATCACCTACGTAAATTCAATAAAAACAATACAATTGTTTTGACCGATTGTAACATGTCATTGAATACATTATAATATAATTAATTAAGTACCTACGTAGGATGCGTATGTGGGGTGGTGTTATACAACCTATGTAAGTACCTACTCGTCCACGTGAGCGGAGCGGCTCACCTTGAGCGCAGCGGCATCGACCACGCTACCCCCCCCACTCGCCCCAACACGCACCACACACATAGCTTTCTTGCTTACTGATGCAGCCCACTGCATGTCTCATTATACACGGTGGGTACGTGTTAAAATGTCAAAAGTTAAGGCTCGTTTAAACTAGCGCGACTTGTCGCGCGACGTGACACCGCTAATTGTTATACCTAGAAGTTTTCTTCGAAATTGTTTTGTTAGAGTCGCGTCGCACCGGTCTGCACGACGCTTTATTGTGCTTTATGTTTTAAATCATATTAAAGTGTATGTCTACCTATAAGCAAGTCTAACTGCCTACTTAACTAAGTAGTTAGACGTAGTTTACGTATAGGTATCCCAAATTAAGCCTCGTGCAGGCTGGCGCGACGCGACTCTAACAAAACAATTTCTAAGAAAACTTCACGGTACAACAATTACCGGTGTCGCGTCGCGCCAGTCTGCACGAGGCTTTAAAGAAATAACACCGCGAGCGTATTCATAATTAACAAAACCTTTATTCCATACAACTATTAATATATCATAAATTACATTGGTGTTCTCTATATGCTGCCACATACACTATTAAACAAAGACAGCTCCGTTCACGTTAACTTTATTGTTTATGTAACAAGCATGTCACAGCACCCACACCGAGTATCCGCCGCGGCCGGACGCTGACTCGCCCCACACTCACATGTAGCACACGTATCGGGCTGTCGGACGACGTGATCATACTCGACTTTCATTTGTTTTATTAACTGGAATAACACTTAAATGGTCCCAAATAAACCACGAACCCAACCTTAACCCAAATCTCCACTGCTAATGTCACAAAGCGACACATTCCTTCGATAGGGATCGGTAAGTGTAAGCCACTACGCTGCAGTGCTCCACGCGCGCGTGCTACGGGAACAGATACATGTAGAGCAGCGCTGCGAGGCCGGCGAGCGCCAGCGGCGGGCCCCAAACGCTCAGCAGCGCGCCCAACGTCAGCGGCTCCGCCTCGTGCGCCGGCGCCGAGTCGCGCGAGCGCACTTCCCAGTGATCCTCGTCCACCACCTTGCCTTCCACGAATTTCTCGCGCCACTCCAACGCGATCTCGCTGTGCCCCACGTCGTGGAAGCACTGCGACGCGTCCTTGCCAGCGTTGTCCAGCAGTACCTCCACACCGCCCGGGTGGTCATCCAAGAACTGCGTCACGTCGTACACCACGTTGTCGATGATGATGACCGCATCCTTGCGGTGGTTGCGCACCTCGACCTCTTTGCGCGTGAACTTAGCGGCGGCCATGTCGTGCGCGGGTATCTCTGGCGGCGGCTGCCTGGGGACTGTCGGGCGGGCAATCGGGCCCGGGGTGCGCGTGCGGTGCGCAGCTCGGGGAGGCGTCCTTCACTCGCTCGCAGCTGACCGAGTGACACGAACGGCGCGGCGGCGCCAGCGCAGGAGCTGCGCCGGAACATGCCGCGCACTTACTGACCTGCGCCTCGCCTATCTATCGTTATTGCTCTGAATATGAGTCTCTACCTTCCGTACCTATTCAAATTTATTCGATGTATGTACAATGCGATGTCTTTTTAATATTTTCAACTTATTTTTCTACGTTGTGAAAGACAAAATAAATTACAGTTAGATTATACAACATAGAGACACAAAGGGACCTCATGGTTTCTCATTCTCAGAAATTACGTAATTACGCTAACTACTCTTTAGTTGATCTGATGCGAAAATGTAGTAAATAACACCCAAACAGCCTCACCTTAGAAAAATAACGCAAGCCTTATATCTAAGTATGTACCTAACGTCAACGGTGAAGTGAAGTTATGCAAACGAGCCAGCGTGTCGCGGCGTTTATGTATTGTACGTGTTATTCGCTAACTAAAGGTCTCCACCCAGTATCCCGTTTCGTAACCGTAAAGTAACAACAGTACATCCAAAATAAAACAGGGTGTTGTAATCGACGCGCAAACTGATCCCATAGCCGCGTCCCATATAGATCCACGTTTTAAGAGATGCGTTTATTTACCCTTTTTGCCTATTGCATCTTCAAAGACAATCGTATTAAGGAGTAAATTCCAGTCGTGCGTCGAACCTGACACACACACACACACAAACTTCTTTTAATAACCGCGTTACCGCGACACAATCTACAACGAATCGAGAATCCTAAATAAACCGATGGAGCCCTTTTTGATGTTGTGCAAAAAGAGTATCAGAGTATTTCTCAAAATAAATGTACGTAACGAAAACGTTGTTACGAAATTGTCCTAGAGTAACTAAATAGTAAATGTATAACTACATGTTATTTAACATTCATTGCCAAATTCGTAAGAATTTTTATGAATTTGGCAGTGAATGTTAAATATGTTTAAGCTGGCTGTAACCGTATACATCTAGCTCTATATTTTTAATTACGTAACGTAACAAAATTCATAAAAAACGTTACGAAATTATAATAAGAATTAGACAACATTTGGTTCTAAGAAGTCAATGGTTTGTTATATCCTGGACTGCAAAAAGTATATAACCTTTAAGGTTCGTACCACACGTATTTTAGTAAAATATATAAATCAAGACTTATTGTATTGTGAAAAATTGATTTTTATTTCCAGTGACGAAAAAGTAGGACCCCACTTACACAAAACGTTTATTACTGATTGTCCCAAAAAATTATGGCGGAGATGCCAGATCAACAACCAACCAGAAAGAAGAAGAATTTAAAATTATTTAAAAATATTAGTTTTTTTGCTAAATCATATTTTGATTTTAGGATAGGATAATTACAAATTCCAATATTAAAATAAAAACCACTTGGAAAATTATTAAAAAGTAGTAGTCATACCATTATTTAAATCAGGTAATAAAAATGAAGTTGACAACTATCTTAGCTGCATTTAGCAAAATTTCTGATAAGGTAATACTCATGCAAAATTCAAATTCAAAAGTCATTTATTCAAACTAGGCTGAGAATTAGCACTTTTCAAACGTCAAAATTACATAAGACAGTCCCCCAAAACACCCTTCACCACTTCCTAGTGCGTTATCTGGGAAGAAGTGGCGCAACAAACTCCCTGCAGTTGCTAAGACATTTTAATTTATGTTTCGACGCCATATTTTAGTTTCTTAATAACTTTATCGTTCGACTACAGATGCTGGTGTTGCTCTACTGAAACACATATTTCACGCATTAGAGAACTCACAAAATGCTATTGGAGTTTTCTGTGATCTCTCCAAAGCATTTGATTGCGTGCACGATGACACGCTTTTGCGTAAACTACGTCATTACGGTGTCTAAAACGAATATCTCAAAGTAATGAATTATTATTTTCATAATAGGTTCCAATGTGTCTGTTAAGAATGCGGCGGCGGATGAATTGTCCATACATATACGTAATACCAAAATCATTTGCAATATGAGCATATTTCCACCATATTACATTGATATACGGATTTAGACAGTCTAGACACCTACATTTTTTTTTCCAAAAAAAATACCTAAAATGAAGTTTATGCGAATTGAATTTCGCACATTTTTATAGCGTGACGTGACGTGATGACATGACATGTTTTCATGTTATTTTTTCTGTATTATAAACAACAATATTTGTTTCCACAGATGCATAGCTTATATATCGCCCAATTGCATTACTTTCTATTTTTTCTAAGATATTTGAAAAAGTTATATATTTTGCAATTACAAGTAACTTGAAAGTAACAATCTACTTGCCAAAGAACAAATGGGATTTAGGAAAAACAAGTCAATCAACTTAGCGATTTATAATATTTGCAAGCGAGTTTTGACTAATGTGGATAAGAGATGTCCAACTGTTGCCCTATTTATGGACATGACAAAAGCATTTGACCGCGTTAAAATTGACATACTATTGGATAAAATCTATGCAATCGGTATTAGGGGAAATGTACATAAATTGACAGAATCCTATTTGACTGACAGACTACAACAAACTGAATTATCATGCATTTGCCCAAAAACTAAAACTTTGACAGTATATAAATCTAACCTGAGGAAAGTTAAACATGGCGTACCACAAGGTAGTGTGCTCGGGCCTTTGCTTTTCCTAATATATATTAATGACATACCAACTGTAACCGATTGTACGGTGCAACCGCACATTCTGCAATTCAGCAGTTTACGCAACACATTCATTTCAACTCATAATACTTAGTTCAGTTCGCGTTGGGCTATCAAGGCAGCCAGGCGTTCTCGTTACAGCCAACAAGGGCTCCGTCACTCACTCATACATTCTTTTTGGTCCTTCGAAGGTGAACATCGCTCGCTATATTGTATACTGTCCACGCGCGCGAAATGGACTATATAGCCTATATAGTCCATTTCGCGCGCGTGGACAGTGTAGCGGGAAACTTTCCAGTGACTAAGTGTGTACTGTGTTGAGTAACTATAAAACTGTGGGACTAACAAGTGACCCAGGGTCAACAAGGACCCGTAGGCTATCAGGTGCTGAGCGTGGGGTTTTCAGACTTCTGAATCCTATGACTCTATTTGCTGATGACAGTACCATTCTTTTTGACTCGCATGACAAAAATTACATTCTTGAAAATATAAATTTGACTCAGAAAAATACAATTAATTGGTTAATAAGTAGTAGTAGTTATTTAAAAGTTAATATTAGTAAAACAAAAGCCATTAATTTTAGACAAAGACCAGCAACAGAGGATTAAACATTAACTGTGATGACCACATAATGAAAGTAGTAGAGTCAATAAAGTTTTTAGGATTATACATAGATAACAAAATGACATGGAAGAACCAAATAGAACACATAAGTAATAAATTAAACAGTTATTCTTTCGCTTTACGCAATCTTAGTAAAATCGTTGATATTACAACCTCAATAACTGCTTACCATGGTTATGTATCGTCTACTCTTCGATACGGTGACATTTTTTGGGGCAATGCCACTGATTTGGAAAGTGCGTTCAGGGCGCAAAAAAGATGCGTAAGAGCTATTTGTAACCTAACCCAAACGGACTCATGTGAGCCTCATTTCAAACGATTAAAAATATTGACACTGCCCAGCATCTACATCTATGAGACAGCACTATTTATCCATTGCAATCTAGAACTGTTTGAGTATCGCACAAGAGCGCGGCACGCAGATAAACTATGCGTTCCACCAGGGAAAACTGCACTCCTTTCTAAAAGGCCCTAAAATATATAATAAACTACCCTTAATTATACGCAGTTCAAGTAATGTAAATCTATTTAAAGATAAACTTCAAGCTCTACTTATAGATGAGGCTTACTATTCACTTAAAGAGTACCTCGAAGATAAAATGTAACGAAGTCATTGTTAATAATTTAATTGATGGTAATCCAAAATTTATTTGGTGTTTGAAATAATTGTAATCTACCCAGCATAATTCTTTAATTAATCTAAATAACTTTACTCTTATTGAATTTGACCTTTTATTTATTTTAATATCATGATGACTATTTGTAATGGATTTACTATCAATGTATAATTTATATTTTTTTAAGGATATGATCTAATTGTTTACATATTAAGACACTATATTATAATTTGCATGCTAACAAGCTGAATATGGTGAAACCGTACCTGTATAACATCTTTGTAAACCCATATTATGCAAATAAACTGATTGATTGATTGATTGATATATTATCAAGTTACAAATGATCGAAAAAACATGGAAACACATTTAGTATTCATTCATCATTTTTGGTGTTACGGAACAAGACAATCCAATTTACCACAAATTTTCGTATTGATCGAGTAGTGCTATCGTGTCAAGCAATAATTGTCAATGTGTGTGTGGTCGCACTGCTCACTTTAGGTGTATATCGCTCCGACAGCCACTCACACTAGCACAACGTGCTTAGTTGGAATTCGTTCGGAGTATTTTTTGTCAGTATAGACGATTAAGTACTTTACTGTACGAGCTGACTTATTTGTTTGCAAAATTGTATTGTAATATTTCTGACACTATAGACCTATTTTAGTTTTATTGGAACGGCAGTAAACTGCTAGAAATCGTCCCCCCGTGCCCCTCCATGCGACATTCTATGAGAAAGTATGAAATTGGTTAAAATGAAATTTTTCATCATGGGTATCGTTTTCTTGGTTTTCAAAGGTGCTGAAGCCGGTAGTGATGTCAAAATGTAAATCCAAGATGGCGTCTGCGAACATTTTCAAATATTTTCGTCATGGGTGACGTTTTCAAAGTTTTCGAGGATGCTAAAGCCAATAGTGAGGTCAAAATGTAAATTCAAGATGGCGGCTGTAAAAATTTTCAAAATTTTCGTCGTGGGTGTCGTTTTTATAGCCTCCTAACGATGGGGATGTATCTGACAACAAGTTACTTAATTATATAAGTTAGGTACCTAGTTACCTTCTTAGCTACTAATTGTTTACATATTTTTAAACTCAGCCCACGAAAATAAAGATATTTTTTTCTTGGTTTGGTTTTTATATTAGACGTATTATGATACCTAAGTATTTTTTGTATAAATTAATATTTACCTACCTATTCCTATATAACAATGCGCCTTCCATGGTTTGCTTCCTGCTCACACATCAAAGTGGTTCCTGTTTGCACCATATTATGCTCAAGTCAAATTTCCCTGCACTTGCCCTTGTAATTAATTCAACAGTAACAGATCATAATGCTACCCTACTTATTTTAAATTGTAAATTACCTAAAGTAGTCACTAGCACAATTTCTAGTTTAATTGTAAATAAACTTGAAGAAGACTTACGCGATATTGCGTAAGTCTTCTTCAAGTTTATTTATATACTTTGACCCAGTCTACGATTCCGCTGATCCGCAGTTTTCTATGCTATACTTAATCGAAAATGTACAACATGCAATTCAGAAGAACACGGTCATATATCGGCGAAATAACAAAAACTACAACATAAAACCATGGATCACGACATTACTTATTCGCTGTATGAAAAATAGAGATAAACTGCATATGAAAGCTAAATCTAATACAGATAACTTAATTTTGCAACTGTCGTATAAATGATATCGTAACTTCTGTAATAATCTTCTAAAAAAATGTAAAAAGCAACTATGATAAAATTTCACAGAAAAAGCTGGTACAAATAGTAAAAAAATCTGGAGTTTTATTAAAAGTGTAACGTATAACTCGAAACAAAATCAGTCATCTTCAGGTTTATTATAAGCACACTCGTCACAGTTAGCATCTGCCAACATTGCGAATATTTTTTTTGTTAATGTTGGTAAATGTTTGGCTGAAAAAGTTCAGGGCCAATCACAATACCTAACAAGCACACCATTTACGTGTAACACTATTGTATCATCCTTCGTGTTGCAAGACACTGACGAGGCTGAGGTAGAAACGATAATTATGAATTTGAAGGACGACTGTGCAGTTCGCTGGGATAGTATATCAAATAAAATTATTAAACAGTTCAGGCACATTTTGGGACCGCCACTAACTTATATTTTCCAAAAATGTTTATCTACAGGTCTTTTTCCCGAGTGCCTAAAAAAAGCTGTTGTTGTCCCTGTTTACAAATCAGGCAGTAAAGATCAAATAACAAATTATAGACCTATTTCCTTACTGCCTACTGTGTCAAAAATATTAGAAAAAATTATGAATAAAAGGCTTTACAAATACTTGGAGGATAAATCAATTTTATCTAAACGGCAGTTTGGATTTAGGCCTAAAAAGTCAACAGACGACGCCGTGCACCATCTGACTGACTATCTAGCACAAGAACTTGATAATGGTAACCACACAGTAGGAATCTTCCTAGACCTCGCCAAAGCTTTTGATACGATTTATATTCCTATTCTGTTGCACAAGCTTGAAGCCATAGGTATCAGAGGCACCCAGCTGAAACTATTTAAGAGCTATCTAGAAGACCGTACCCAATGTGTAAAGATTGGTAATGTTCTCAGCGATAGTAAAGAAAACACGTCCTTCGGGGTTCCCCAAGAAAGTATTTTAGGGCCTACACTATTTTTGATTTACATAAACGATCTTTGTAACCTAAATCTAGATCACGGCCAAATTGTTTCTTATGCTGACGACACTGCCCTTCTATTTTCAGCTGACTCAGAAAGAAATGTCTACAAGCTTGCGCAACATGGGTTCAATATTGTTAATAAATGGCTTCAACATAATTCACTAACACTAAATGCAGATAAGACAAATTACATTAAGTTTTCGATGCGCAAGCAAACATCAACAAGCACTACCTCGACATTATATGCTCATGATTGCACAATTCCTACAGATAACCAATGTGTTTGTCCCAGTATTAAAATGACCTATACAACAAAATACCTTGGTGTTATAATAGATGAAACACTTTCGTTCAAACAACATATACAAGCCTTAAATAATAGAATTCGCAAGTTGATATTTGTTTTTAAAAAGTTACGCTATATTGCTGACCAAAAACTAGTTAGACAAGTTTACTTTGCTCTATGTCAATCAATATTAACCTACTGTATTACCACATGGGGTGGAGCGGGTAAAACAATGTTACTTACCATCGAAAGAGCTCAAAGGGCGATTCTCAAAGTGTCTACTTTCCGCCCTTTCCTTTTTCCTACTAACCTCCTATTGTATAGGAGGTTAGCAGGAAAACTTCTGAAATCTTGTAAAGTATTAACAGTTCGACAGCTATTTATAATGGGTATAGTATTAAAACAACACACAGCTCTACCCTACAACACTGCAATTACTAACAAAAGACGTAAAGATATATTTTGTCCACAAAATACAACAAAACATGCTTTTGTATCCAAATTTTATCTGTACCTCGGTCCTCTTCTCTATAATAGACTAAACTCGAAAGCAAACATTTACCCCTTGAACTACAAAAATTGTAAGAGAATACTCAAGGATGCTCTCCAAAGTATGTCTTACAAAGATACAGAGAATTTACTAACTGTGTTAAAGTGAATATACTATGTACAAATTTCACCTACGTTAAGTATTTATCAAATTTAGAAACCAAGAGTTAAGCTACTCAACATATAATTAGTGATCTATTGTCAACCTGTTGTTTATTTATTTATTTTGTAAGTCTATTTTAGCTCTTCTCGCCTGAAACACAGGATTACCTAGTTCAGGCACGTAAGTCTTAGGAATATAATTTACATTTAAGCAAAACTGTACTAGGGTAAGTGCTTCAGTGAATGAACACACCCCAGTGAATGAACAAAACTGCGTTTTTTACAAAAAATGAGAAACAAAGGTATTTTTACCCAACGCAGTACTTTTTTTCGTAATTGCAGTTTTTTCTATTATAATGGCAAAATTAATTTCATAAGTCACTATTCATTTTAAAATGGCGAACGTTTAAAGTTGGCAGTGTTGGTGTAACTATGTATTTGTTCGGGCAAGAATTAAGGACTCAGGTAAGACACAACATTTTGGATACCACATTGTAGCCGTAATTAAAGTTTGTTCTAAAAGTTATTTATTAATTAGAATAAAGGATAGGTATACTATGTGTCTCAAATCGATTTCATTGCCATTTTAGTCTTTTTTAAGTAAATTATTAGGTGTCCCAGCATTGGAACTTAAAATCGTTTGAAATCCGGTGAATGAACGACCGTTCATTCACTGGACGAACGTCAATTTCATATTTTTATTCAAATACTAGCTTTTGCCCGCGACTTCGTCCGCGTTTCCGTCGTTTTTCGTAAAAAAGTACCAATGTCCTTCCTCACGGTTCAGTGGTTTTGATGTAACAGACAGATTAACTTTCGTATTTTAGTAGGGAAATATAATATGTCAATCCACAATACTGTTGAAAAATATCGCAATAAGGAACCGCAGAATATTATTATTAATAGCTGTGCCCGCGACTCCGTCAGCGTGTAACTCCTTGTACAAAAATAAAATTGAACATAAATTAGCCAAAACTTACCTATCGGTATCTAAAAATCTATGCGTAAGTACTACTTCTACTACTACTTCACCTAAAAAGAAATAAAATGTAAAACTATTAATAATTTGTAATTTGAACGAATATTTAAACACTACCAAAACAACTAATACCTATTTTATAAAATAACAACAAAAGAAATTCAAATAAACTATTTAAAGACTAAAAGTCGCGCTGATAAGCACGATTTGTTAATATCAATTATTGTCTGTCAATAAGGTCGAACGCTCTGAACGCATCAACAGCCAAATATTGAATGAAGCTCGCGCTCTTTTTTTTTTTTTTTTTTTTTTTTAACTATGGCGTCTCGCAGGTTACCACTAAGGTCGTAGCTGCTTAACCGGACTTTACAGGACCTCCCGCCTTTTTATACCCTACCGCCACGACGCGCGTCGAGCGCGGCAACCGTTACACAAAAATAATCCTTATGGCATGATTCGCTATTCACGCGCGACGGCGCGATGGCTTATTAGCGTATTTCATGTATAAGTTTGGTGTTTCTATACCGATTACTATGATTCTTTTTTTATTGAATAGGTAATAATATTAACTTCTTTTAATTAGGGATGAGTGAGAGTATTATAAACGTAAGAATATAAACAAATATAATCAGAAAGCTCCGAACTGCTAAGCTATCGGGAGTTACACGTGTTATTGTGAGTCAACCATAAAAGATAGACATATGCTGTTGTGGGATATTTTTTAGATAATTTTATGTAGAACATTTCCGTCATAAATGATTTCTATGTAGCTTTAACCATTAAGGCTTCACACGCGACGGAAGGTTAAAAAATGGAGCAACTTCTCCCGTTTTCCCAACATTTCCCTTCACTGCTCTGCTCCTATTGATTGTAGCGTGATGAAAAGTATACTATAACCTCCCCAGGAGTATGAAGAATAATTGTACCAAGTTTCGTTAAAATCCGTCGAGTAGTTTTTGTTTCTATAAGGAACATACAGACAGACAGACAGACAGACAGACAGACAGACAGACAGACAAAAATTTTACTGATTGCATTTTTGGCATCAGTATCGATCACTAATTACCCCCTGATAGTTATTTTGAAAATATATATCATGTACAGAATTGACCTCTCTACAGATTTATTATAAGTATAGATAGATGTAATTTATTATTATGCTATAAGATTCATGTATTGGGAGTAGTTTTAAAAATAGATTTCTGATCTTTAGGCCAGTATTGGGACAGGTATGTTCATTTATTGGTTCATAAAATCTAGTGAATGAACTAACATTTTGACGTGACAACGTCTTAAATTAGGTTGCGGCTCGGAGTCACTCATGAAAAAGTGTAACGCCCGCTCACGTCTGTTACGATGAGTCACCGCCGATAAAAAGACGTTGTCACGTAAAATCTTCGCCCGTAAAACCGACTTTACAGGCAACCATTTTTTTAAATTAATTTGATGATTTAAATAATAATTCAAAAATTATAAATTGATATACTTAATTGTGATAAGAATGATGTAAATAATCTAATCTGATTTTGCATGCCGATTGGTAAAATGTGGCTGAGCTATAATTATGTACTTAATCTTAAGACCTGTATGTATTACCCATATTTGCGAAATAAAAATTCTATTCTATTCTACGATTTCATAAGAGTATGAAGGTAACTCCATGACCTTTTCTGAGCTAAAAATGAATATCAGGGGACAATAATAACGAGAAACTTATAACCAATATCCTATACCTACTTCATCAAATAATCGCCATTCAGAAGAATCAGAAATACGTGTTACCAATATCAATGATCCACTTGAATAGGCTGATTAGGTGATATTGAGGCGAAACTCGTCTGACAAACTAGCCGTAATACTTATATTACTTATACAACGGTACATTAAATTAGGCATCTGATCAACTACCTCTTGTGGGATAATTTAGGGGAGTGGGGGGCGGCGGGGGTACTAGACTATCGGGGATTAAGTGCCGTTTGACCTTCAGAAGTGATCTTCGACTGTTTACCTATGTTGTATCAAAACGTAGATGTGTAGGTGTCCGGATGTTTGAAGCTTAAGGTATTATAGACAAGCATAACTTAGTAGTTCCAAGAAATGGGGTGTATTCACTGATGTAGTTAAAATCTCTAGCGTAATAGGTACTTGTAGTCCTGTCAAGGGATTGTCAAAGGGGGGAGGGTGCGCCCGCGAAATTAAATTTTTTCATCATGTTCAAATTTATTAGCTTTCGTCATGAAGATGGGACCAATAAATGAACACAATCTTTTTGAGCTAGATTTCATCCTTTTAAGACCTAGATTTTATTATTATATTAATTTATCTATTTTTATATTATGTACTGTCGCTTTATTTCTTATTTCTATCTTCATGGTAATCACCATGGATTTCAATAAAAATAAAAACGAAAGGTTTCGATATACCCAAGAAACATTGGAAAGAGCTCTTAGGTCCATTGCTAATGAAGATCTAACTATTAATAAAGCAAGTAACGACACTCCATTAGCTGGCAAAATGTCAGAGAGCACTGGTATTAATAAAACAACACCTATAAATCCGGAATTATGTCTAAGTGATGCGCTTTCTACATCTTCTGCACCTGAGGTTTTTACTGAAAGGCATCCGAAAATTGAAAATAATGTTCTTGCTATAGGCGTGGTACGATCAATGAGGAACAAATACAACCGGGAATGGATACCAATAAAATCTAATGTTTTTTGAGCTACCCCACAATAACTTCCAAGCAGAAAACAGACGCAAATAAATCAAATTCTATGCCATTTGGATTAACCGGTCAAAGGTACAAAGAACATATTGAAATGATAGAAGAGGAATCGAGAATAAAAGACAAAATTTTGAAACAACAAATATTGCTAAATTCCTAGGTATCTTAATTGACAGCAATCTTACTTGGAAACCTCATGCTGAAGACGTTTGTTGTAAACTTAGCAAGTCAGCCTATGTGCTGCATAATGTATCGCATAAAGTATGCAATAATATACTCGTAGTAGCTTAACACGGTCTAGTGGCGCCAATTTTAAGATTCGGAGTAATATTCTGGGGCAATTGCAGTGAGAGGAACAGATTTTTAGAGCCCAAAAACGTTGCATAAGATCTATGTTAAATCTGAAAACTACAGACAGCTGTGTACCTGTGTTTAAGTCGCTGAAAGTACTAACCTTCCCATCACTGTACATTTTAGAGGTCGCAATTTTTGTTAAAACTAATTTATATTTATTTCCATCACTAGCCGATATTAGAATGCGGTCAGGTCCAAGGAGACTACAATATAAAAACTTATTACATACAGGCAATTACAGAACAGCACTACTAAGGAAAAATATTATGTCGATGGGACCTATCATATACAATAAAATTCCTCACAGTTTCAAAGAACACCCTATTCGAACATTTAAATCTAAGCTCACTGCATTATTATTGGATAAATGTTATTATTGAATCAATGACTTTTTAAATGATAAAGAAATTTGACACTAAAATTTGTAAATGACATTATGTTTGTAAAATAATATTTCACTTAAGTACCTAATTATAATTCCAAGATAATGAAATTCGTTTTATTGACAAGATTTATTTATGTGCAATTGACTATTTGACGATTATTATTATTTTATTATTATTTCCTTTTTTATGTTTGTTAGTGTTAATTAGAATGACATGTTAGTTGTTAATTTATAATAATATTGTATGTAATCTATTAGTTTCTATGAATTTGCATGCCGTAAGGTAGAATGTAGCGGTAACCTTCAGCTATTTGTATCATCTTAAACTTGTACCTACATTGATGGCAAATAAATAAATCTGAATCTGAATCTGAATCTGCATCGAAGGATATAAACGGATGAAATTATCGGGAAAATATATTATGGCAAGATTCAAGACAGAAAAAACGTCGTTATGTAGGTAAAGTTCTTATGGTGAACAAAGATAGATTTTCTTAGAAAAAAATCTGTATGAGATAAACACCTAATAACACTTAAAAAGGCCTATAATGATTATGTAAGAGTTTAAAGGGTTTTAATTAAAAAAAAACATATTTGTTAATGTTTGTTACAGATTTTGAGGCAGAGTATTTATGTTTGTTTATTTATTTGATTGTTTGGAGTTAATTTTTTACAATAATAAGGATTTTTATGTATTATTAAATAAACAAAAATTGTGTTCATTTACTGGTTTTATTTAGTTCATTTACTAGAAAATTTCGTTCATTCACTGGGGTTTTAGGGTATTTTTCAATTTATTGCTAAATATCTAAGAAAGTATACAAGTTATGTCGTAAAACCAATTTATAAACTATTTTTGAATATAATCTTATTACCAAAATATAGCTTTGAACCGTATCCGTTAGAGGCACATACTGTAATAATTTTTTAAAGTTCGATGATCGCTTAAATGTTCATTCACTGGAGCACTTACCCTAATTTTTATACCTTGTAATTTTTTGAATAAAATATTATTATTATTTATTATTACCTCTCTTGTAAAAGGTACTTTGATGTTTGAGGCAGCCGGCGGCGGCGGCGACCACCTCCATACGTACTGCCGCCCCGCATCTTCGGCGCCGGTTCTCTCAGTTGACCCGCGATCGACGTATGACGCGTTATCGTGATTTGTAAAAATGGATCTAAATTACAGTTATTCCAGTTTGGAGTACGTCGGTATGCTAACCAGTATGTGGTGGTATGTTGCGTCGGTAACCTGAGGGCTAGTGATAACTTAACACTTGAATTCGCTCCGTGTTCGCGGGGTTCTGAACCCCGCACCTGGCGTTCGAATGGGATCCTCATCGAAGTACGCGCATGGCTGCGGCTAAGTTTGACGAAAGTCGTACATACGTCTGGAAAGTACTCAACTGTGAAGTGTATTTGTATGGTGCATCCCTATTCCCTATCAGCGAGGAGCTCGTCGCTAAGTAATAACTGCCGCACGGGTCGACCCATCAGGTTAAGCTACGCTTGCCGGGGTTGGTCTGTGGATGGGTGACCATTTTTACATACCGAGACTCCTCCGTGCCTCGGATAGCACATAGCATAGCCGTTGGTCCTGGCTGTCATTCGTGGATCTTTGACAGTCGTTACGGGTCGTCAGAAGCCCGAAAGTCTGACAACCAGTCTTACCAAGGGGTATCGTATTACCCAGTTACTGGGTTGTTGGAGGTCAGATAGGCAGTCGCTTCATGTAAAATACTGGTATCCAGCTGCATCCAGTTAGACTGGAAGCCGATCCCAACATAGTTGGGAAAAGGCTAGGCAGAGTGATTGATCCCTATTCCCTATCGTTTTCGTAGACTTCATCCACCGCGTCGCGTCGGCCAGAAATCCAGAATTGCTTTTTGTCAGTAGTTTATAGAAAATTGTTATCGGGAAGTATAAGTACCTATTCGTACATTTGTAAATAGCGAACAGTTAAAAGTAGGCAAGCGCGGATCCAACGTTGTGGGCACGATGGGCATGCCCACAACCCTAATAGACTTGTGACGTCACCCTTTTACAGTCGACTGCCATAATAAAATAAAATAAAGAATCTTGCGTGATTCGGAACGCAGCGAATTACTTAGTTATCGATATGCTGACACGATAGGTCACATTTTTGACAACATTTTTTTTTTTCTTTTTGGCACATGAATACTTGTATCGGAAAAAAGTCAAAGTCAAAGTCAAATTATTTATTTCAAATAGGCCCTTGTAAGGCACTTTTGAACGTCAAAGTTTACAAAAAATTTAATTGATTCTAGTCGCCCCTTCCAAAAGGTAGTTTTCGTATGGAGAAGAATGTTTTGGGCAAGAAACTACACCGTTACTCTTTTAAAAAGTGTTACAATATTTTGTATATGTACGTACATTAGTTACATAATTATATGTGAAGACAATGCAAATAAAAAAAAAATAAAAAAATTACCATAATAGGTAAAAAGAAGAATTAATAAAAATGAAGCCACGAAAGATAAATTACTTAATTACTTATGTGATAGATGCATGGTTCTCACATATTACAAACATTGTAAAAGTAGACGATTTTCTTAAAATTTTACAATTAATAAGTCAGTGTGTGAGGAAGTAACGCAGTAAGGAAGTCACAGAATGTAAAATTAATGTCATATCGCACACCCAGAACAACACTGTATTATGTCGAAAAATCTCAAAATTGACTTTTTTATTTACATATTTATTGACATAACACGAGATAACGGTTTTTCGTTGATTCTGAAAAATGAGCTATTTTGACTTAGTGCAGTGTTGTTCTGGGTGTGCGATATAATAAAAATAATAATTCATGCAACTTAAATTAGCAACCAGTTTGATTTTGTCTAGATTCTAGATTATCCTATGGAGCAGGACCAGCATGTTTCCAAGCATTCTTATCTTGGGTATAATCCTCTAATTTGTAATATGCTTGTTTACAAAGTGTACTTTTAATATGAGTTTTAAATTTTCTTTCATTTAATTGTAATACATATATCACAAGTTATTTTATTGTAACTTTTAACACAGTACCCCATAAAAGATGAAGATACTTTAGATAATCTGAAAAATAGTTGATCTATTTTATCTTTATTTCTAGTATTAAAATTACGTCTATCGCTTATTTTAATAAAAATATGTAGATTTTTTCATAATAATAGGTCTTTACCTATGAAATTGCCGTTTTGTATGAAAAATTTTAAACGTATTTTTTTCTTGTATTTTATATTTGTATTAATCGAAGGAATCACCCATGCAATCAATGCATCTTTGCCCACGCAGTGGCAGTTTATTGATGCCCTTCTTAAAGAAATCAGCTGGGCATTTTGTACTGCCTCTCGGGTATTGAATTTTTTTCCCGCCAAGAAGTTATCCAAATTCTGGAAAAAGTAGTAGCCTGTAGGCGCAAGGTCTGGTGAGTAGGGCGGATGACGGAGAGCTTCCAACCCCAGTTCTTGCAACTTGGAGACCGTCTGCTGTGCAGTATGAGGTCGCGCGTTGTCGTGCAGTAGCAGCGGAAACGAGCGATTGACCAATGCTGGTTGGAGATGTGCCAGCTTCTCCATCATTGTGTTCAGTTCTTCACAGTACACATCTGCAGTAATGCTCACCCCGTTTGTTAAGAAGCTGTGATGAATCACACCGGCGCTAGACCACCAAACAGTGATCATCACTTTTCTAGGGGTAAGTTTTCGTTGAGGGCATTGTTTAGGTGCTGAACCAGGATCCAACCAACTTGCTGAGCGCTTGCAGTTATCAAACAGAATCCATTTTTCATCGCAGGTAACAATGCGGTTCAAAATTCCTTCACGTGAGACGTGCCTTGAACTGCTCAACAGACACACAAGTGTCTGTTGAGCAGTTCAAGGCACGTCTCGACGCGTACTTTGCGCTGGTGATCATTGAGTTCGTGGGGCACCCATTTGTCAAGCTTTTTTACCTAGCCAATTTGACGCAAATAGACCAATATTGTTTTGACGCTAACGTCGAAAGCTGCTGCTAATTCAGCCGTAGATTGTGTATCATCAGCTTCCACAATCGCCTTTAATTCGTCATTGTCGACCAAAGTCTTCGGACGACCGCGAGGTCCATTTTTCAGGTCGAAATTTCCAGAGCGGAAGCGACCAAACCAATAACAGGTGGTGCGTTGGTTTGTAGTGTTAGCTCCGTAAACGTCGTTGATGTTGCGTGCCGCTTCTGTCGCGTTGCTGCCCCGGCGGTACTCATATTCCATAATTACTCGAATTTTTAACGTATTCATGATGACGAAAAAGATTGAAATGCGATGAAAATGTAACACTAATCAATAAACAAATGACTACTTTTGGAAAAAAAAATCCATGTTATTAAAATAAAATTAATTTGAAATTAGAATTCTTAGCCAAACAAAAAAATATTTTGATTTGAAATGGCCAGTACTGCAGAACGGCAATTTCATAGGTAAAGACCTAATATTAATCCTTTTAAATAGTTCCCTGAGAGATTCGCGACGATGTAGATTATAAATGGCTCTGACAGCTCTCTTTTGTAAAATAAATATTGATTCAATGTCAGCAGCCCGACCCCACATTAAAATGCCATACGACATAATACTGTGGAAGTAGCTAAAATAGACCAAACGCGCGGTTTCTACATCTGTTAACTGTCTTATCTTTCTAACAGCAAAAGCAGCAGAGCTTAGCCGCCCCGCAAGAGATGTTATATGAGGTCCCCATTGTAATTTCTCGTCTAGCGTGATTCCTAGGAAAACTGTTTGATTAATATATTCTAGCTTTTCTCCATTCAATAAGATGTCACATTCGCTACTTCTAACATTAGGTAATTTAAATCTAATGCATTTGTTTTTTTTTAAATTTAGTACCAAATTATTTACCGTAAACCAATCTTGGACCTGAAGAATAGAGGTATTCACGTCATCAAGATTTTGTGAACGTTGTGATGTGTCATCTGCAAATAACACTATCTTCGGTTGATTTTGGAGTAATCGGGGTAAATCATTAATGTAAACTAAAAAGAGGAATGGACCCAATATCGAACCTTGAGGAATGCCCATTGCCATTTCAGACCCTAAAGAGTTTACACCGTTTACTTGAACTTTAACCTTTCTATCTTTCAGGTATGATCTTAGTAAATCAAGAGCTGTATTTCTAATCCCATAGTGCTCCAGTTTCAGCAGAAGTGTCTCATGGTCTACGCAATCGAACGCCTTCGAGAGGTCGCAAAAGATTCCAATGGCATCTTGTGCTTCTTTCCAGGCATTAAAAATGTTCTTTATTAGGGTGACACCAGCGTCAGTGGTACAACGCCCTTTGGTGAAACCGTACATGAAAGATGGAATTTTTATTAAAGTGACGTAACATTTGATTGAGCATCAACTTTTCAAACACCTTACTGAGAACTGGTAGAATTGACACAGGCCTATAATTGTTGGGCTCTTCTCTACTATCACCGGATTTGAACAATGGAACTAGCTTACTGTGTTTCATGAGATCCGGAAAGACTCCTTGGTCTACACTGGTGTTATGAAAGCTAAATAGGGCGCAATGGTTTCGATAATACATCTACAGACTTTTACAGACATTCCCCAGAGATCTTCTGTTGATTTAATTTTAAGATCTTTGAAAGATTTTATAACAGCCTGGGGGTTTGTATGCTGAAACCTAAACTCCAAAGGGCATGCTTTCACATTCTGCCTAAGTAAGGAAGCAGAAAGCGCGGGTTAGGAATTTAAAGCTTCAGTAGTTTTAATGGGAATATTAGCAAAAAGTTTTCAAATTCCTGAGCTATTTCTACATTCTGAGTTGATAGGGCCATGTGCAGTCTCTAAATTAAATTCAGTATTTCGCTGTTTTTTCCTACCTGTTTCACTATTTATTATTTGCCAGGTAGTTTTTATTTTATCATGAGCTGATTTTATTTTATTGCTAATATAAAGAGCTTTGGCTATTTTGCACACACTTTTAAAAGTTTTTGAATATTTTGTAACATACTTATGAAAGCTTGTATTATTCATATGTTGCTTTAGGCTATAAAGTTCAAATAGTTTTTCCCTGCTTTTACGAATACCTGGAGTCGCCCAATCACTAAATAAGAACTTGGTGTAAATACTTTTAGTCTTTAGTGGAAAAGTGTCATCAAAATTGCTTGTTTAATAGTGAAAAGAACTGGGCGTAGAACTCATTTGGGTCACCTATATTATTAAAACTCTGAACTCTATTGGGACTCTATTGGGACTGGTCAACTCTTAGCTGCCATGGCTTATTATACTTTTTGAATTGTTCTTTGTTTTATCTTTTTATTACGGACGCTTCTAACGTGTTCTACATTGTTCTCACATGAATCATTTCAACATGAATGATGTAACCAATATTTTGTAACAATTTTTTTATTTAAAAGAGTGTCCGTGGAGTTTTTTGCCCGTTCTTCTCCATAGGTACCTACTACGCTTTGGAATGGGCAACTAGCTTCATTTTTCTGACTGACCAATTCCTTGACAATTCAAAAGTGCCTGTAAATGGTTTAATTCAAATTCAATCAATCAATCAAATATCTTTATTGTGGATCATAGGTAGGTACATAATACAGGTCTTATTAAATAATGTAGCAGAGCGTTAACGATTGTGTGCGGACTCGCCCTTAAGCGTGGTAACGGGAGACGATACCCCCGCCCGCGCCCTCGCGCTCCCGCCAACGGACAGTGGACGACAGAACGCGAGAGCGTACGTCACGATCGCGAAACGCTCGTACATAATAGTTTTAGAGAAATGATTGTTTTACCTGTTTGTGCCATGTATACTGTGTTTCTGTGCTTTAATTATATACCTCTTCACTGATAACGTGCATTAGAACTCATTTCAAGACCCCACACACCCTGATACACACACTGAGTAGAACTTTCCTACAGTGGCGCCCAACTCGCGGCCGTTTTCAGTGAAAAAACGTAAACAAAATAACATAACAGTGACAAAAAGTGCTAAATCCTATCGTGCTAACACATACTGTGATTATTGTGAACCCTTTCCGATAGTGCATTTCTGTAAATATCACCAAACAGTGCAAAAATAATCAGCAAAACTTCGGGCGAGTCCACTCTTCCCGCCAAATTGTAACCGACGCGACGCGCGCTCGGTCGAGTCTACCACGTGGCGTTTTTTTTGGCGCGTGACCGAGGATACAATCAACGTATCGTGCAACGAGCCACCCCTAATAGCATAATAGGAGCATAATAGGACGGTGGTCGCATCACTATCGTCATCACCAAATATCGCCATGTCTGAGGAGATGCTTCAGACCCTTGTGTGCAACATCACAAGGAACCAAGCGGAAGCAAATCGTATTCTCATTGAAAGCATACTGGCGAACAAGGATGAACCGTCCACGACATCACCGCGGATACCCGATACGCGTGATACTGCGCGGTGGTCAGGCAACTTCGCGAAGTGTACGGTGCGTTTTGACGGGTCATCGAAGAACGTGGAAGAGCTCGAGGCCTTCATCGACGCTATTGAAGTATACCGCGACTGCACCAACGTCAACGACGAGCACGCGCTGCGGGGGCTGCCTATGCTCCTAGTCGGCGAGGCCGCCCTCTGGTGGCAGGGCATGAAGTCGTCGATAACGTCGTGGTCCGACGCGCCGATACGTCTGCGAGGGATGTACGGAGTGCCGCGACCCGGTTATAAAATATTTCGTGATATTTTCGGTACCGAACAAAATAGTGAACGGGCCGACGTGTTTATAAGCAAAGTACGCGCTTCAATTTCAAAGTTACCGTATAATGTGCCGGAAGTGATGATGGTAGATATGGTTTACGGATGGTTAGATCGTAGGATAAGAAAACGAGTGTCTCGCGACGCGGTGTACGAGCTGGAACAGCTGATAGCGATGGCAGGTTAGTCGAGGAGTCATTGGCGGAGGTAAGTGCTTGTAATGTAAATATCAACCCTTCCGTCACCGCGCGGAAACGTTCGAACACAAACGTTAATCCTACGAATGCCGTAAGTGACCTGCGTAAGTCGAGTACTAATCAAAGTTTTGTTAGATCGTCCGATTCAGACGCGCTAAACGTAAAAAATAATAGCAATAGTGATGGACAAAGGCGTGTTAGACCGAAGTGTACTTATTGCAAAATTTTCGGTCATAAGGCACTCGTCTAGAGTGCCATAATAAGGATAAGAAGGACGGAAAGGTCACTGATCCTTCTAATAAGTCGAACAAAAGTACCGAATTACGTTGTTACGGATGTGGTCAGCTGGGAGTGGTGCGTTCAAAATGCAGTAACTGCAAAGGGGCGTCGACTTCAAGCAAGTCGGATTTTTTTAGCGTTCAAGTAGCCAATAGTGAAAAATCCAGGTCGTGAATCACAAGGGGGTAGCTATCTTAGACACGGGGGCCACACATTCCATCGCGGGCCCCATGTTACACGACTTACTTTTTAGAGCCGGCGTTGTTTTTAGGAAAACGTTACGTATATTATATTAATTATATTCAAAATTCAAATTCAAAATTCAAAAGTCATTTACTCAAACTAGGTTGATAATCAACACTTTTCGAACGTCAAAATAACATAAGACAGTCCCCCAAAACGCCCACCCTTCCTTCACCACTTCCTAGTGCGTTAGCTGGGAAGAAGAAGTGGCGCAACAGTTATAGGGCTTGCCAACGGATCACAACAAGAAGGTACTGTACTCGAGTGTGATACCGACGTGATATTGGAAAACCATGTAGTTTTACCGGACGCGCAAACTCGGACATTGCTAGGTAGATACTTTATCATGAAAGCAACTATCCTGTTGGACTTACCACAGAGAAGCTGGTGTTTTAATGACGAGCCGGAACACTGGCATCCGTTTATCACCAGCTATGATTTACCTACTGGCGGCCAGATGGAGCTGATGAAGGTAGAAGCATCAAACCTTGTGCTGAGGGATGATGAAGGCACCAAGTTGACAACAGATCAGAGGATCCAACTGAACGCCTTTCTGTTGAAGAGGTCCGACCGCTTCGCAAAGGGCGGGCCACCAACTGAATACGCCATGCACCGGTTTCAAGTTCGACCCGCATCAGGAACCCATCGCCTCACCGCCTTACCGGATGTCTCCTAGTAAGAGAGCGATGCTGGAACAAGAGTTGCAGAAGTTACTGGACACTGACGTGATTGAAGAATGCGAATCTCCTAGGGCCGCCAACGTGGTCCTTGTGACGAAGAAGGACGGAGGGGTTCGGCTGTGTGTAGACTACAGGAAGCTGAATTCTGTAACTGAGCCTGATCGCTACCCACTTCCACGCATCGAAGACGTTCTCCACGCAGCTAAGAACACCAGTTTTATGACGACCTGTGACCTCCGATCAGGGTACTTCCAAATTGCTGTAGAACCGGTTGACCGCGACAAGACTGCGTTCGTGAGCCCACTCGGCTGTTTTAGGTTTAAAAGGATGCCAATGGGTTTGAGGAATTCAGGAGCGACTTTCCAGCGACTTATTGATCGATTCAGGTCCGGCAAGGAACTGGCCGATGTTTGTATGCTAACGTACTTAGACGACGTCATCGTCCTATCGGAGTCGTTCCCCAAGCACCTGGAAGACCTGAGCGCTGTTTTCGACCGGCTTGAGATGTACAACCTGCGAGTGAACCGTGAAAAGAGTTACTTTGCTCGCGAGTCAGTCAAATTTTTGGGTCACGTGATCGTACCAGGTGGGGTGAAGGTCCGTCCTGATAAGACAGCAGCTATCGCAAATATGTCCCCTCCTGAGAACGCGAAACACGTGAAGACCTTTTTGCAAACGTTAAGTTGGTTCCGGCGCTTCATTCCCAATTACGCCGACGTTGCCAAACCTCTGACGGATCTTCTCAAAAGGGACAGCAAATGGACCTGGACCTCGAAGCAACAAGACGCCTTTGACTGCATTAAGAAAAAGTTAATCACCGCTCCGATACTACGCCAAGCTGATGAATCGATGCCGTTTACATTGAGAACCGACAGCAGCGGTTATTGTCTCGGAGCAGTACTGATGCAGGGGCAATACGCCAGCCGTTTGTTGAATAGTGCGGAGAGAAACTATAATACAACGGAAAGAGAAGCGCTAGCAGTCGTATGGGCTGTTACCAAGTTCCGCGCATACATCGATGGATCAGAGGTTGTGATAAAGAGCCACCACCAACATCTGCGATGGCTGATGACTGTGAAATCACCAAGTGGCCGCTTAGCAAGTTGGGCCCTTACTCTCCAGGAGTACAATCTACGCATAGAATATACACCTGGCAGGTCGAACGTCATCGCTGATACTCTTTCGCGACCACCTTGCGCAGAAGAAACGGATTGTGATATCCGCTACGCCAAGGTCGATTTCCCGGCAAGAAGCCATAAGGATGTTCGAGAGAACCAACTCAAAGACCCTGACGTTCGAAAGATCGTCGAGGACCTCGAATCAACCGACGACCCGTTTAGGGGGAGGAGTTGCTCCGACCGTGGCTTCCTTATGTCGGACGGTATTTTGTACACATACGGACCTGACGAGTGTGAGGGAGAGACAGGATGTCTCGTTGTACCGGAGCACGAACGTGATAAAGTCATGGCAGAATATCATGACGCACCGACGTCTGGACATTTCGGAGTAGAGTGCACAATGGATCGAGTGAATTCGAAGTATTACTGGCCTGGTATGCGGCAATACATCGTTAGATACCTGAAGAAATGTGTAGAATGTCAGAGGTACAAAGCCAATAATAGGAAACCGGCCGGACTACTGCAGACTCCCGCAAATAATCGCCGCTTTGAAGTCGTCGCCGTGGACCTTTTCGGCCCATTGCCGGAGACCGCCGATAAGAACAAATGGATCCTTATCATAGAAGATACGTGCTCTCGATGGGTAGAGTTATTTGCTCTACAAGATGCTACTAGCTTAAACTGTTCCAAGATCATGATCACAGAGGTTTTCCTGAGATATGGAGTACCTAGACGGATTTTGAGTGATAATGGTGTACAGTTCATAAGCGAAATAATGCAGCAGGCTTGCCATTCGTTTGGCATTACTCAATCGCTGTCGCCTGTATACCATCCACCAGCGAACCCGGTGGAAAGGAAGAACCGTGATCTAAAGCCATAACTCGCTATCCTAGTAGGGAGGGATCACAACAACTGGGGCGCTCACTTACCCGCGATACGTTTCGCGATGAACTGTACAGTGACCAGCAGCACTGGATTTTCACCGGCTTACCTGACATTCGGACGAGAAATGCGTGCGCCGGCCGACGTCATCGCCGATATGCGCACCATTGTGGAGAGTGACAACGTCGTGACGAGACTTACCCCGTACCTTCAGAGAATGACAACAGTGTTATTTGAAGCTAGGGACGTGCACGAAAAGGTTCAAGCGAATCAGAAACGTTATGCCGACGAGGGTCACAGCCCTGCACCTGATTACGCAATCGGTGATCTGGTCCTTTTGAAGACCCAAGGGAGTAACGACACGACCCGCGGACAAAATACCAAAGCAAATACCAAAGTTCATACCGCGACGGGACGGACCTTACCGTATTAAGGAACCCGCGAGCTCCACTACTTATGTTTTGGAGAAGGTAAGTAGCGGTGAACCGTTAGGGAGGTACCATGTTTCCCAGTTGACCCCATTCGTAGGCGACGTCCCGCCAGCCCCGGTCATCGAAAAGCGTAGGCTAGGTAGACCTAAGCCTTATCTTGACTGACTCAGACGCGTGGACGCATGTCTGGGTCAGAGTGGGAGGATGTGCGTGGTAACGGGAGACGATACCCCCCGCCCGCGCCCTCGCGCTCCCACCAACGGACAGTGGACGAAAGAACGCGAGAGCGTACGTCACGATCGCGAAACGCTCGTAATACGAGTAGTTTTAGAGAAATGTTTGTTTTACCTGTTTGTGCCATGTATACTGTGTTTCTGTGCTTTAATTATATACCTCTTCACTGATAACGTACATTAGAACTCATTTCAAGACCCAACACACACCCTGAGAAGAACTTTCCTACAATAATTAAATTGTGGTCAGCTATATCTCACCCTTAGGGCATACAATAGTTACACAGAAATTAAATTACAAAAAAAAAAAGATAAAAACAAAGCGAATTTAGGCAGGTGCAAAACAGTGGGACACTGAACGCATCATGACTGAGGGGGACTGTGTTGGAGAAGTGATTTGTCTGTTATAGAGAAGTAGCTCTTGTTTACTAACAGATCATGGAGATCCTTTTAAATTTCTTTCATTTTCGTAATTCTAATAGGCCCCGGAATATTATTAAAGATGCGTGAAGCTATACAAAAGATACTTTCATGCATTAGATAAGTCTTGCTGGCTACTGTGCGCAATTTGTCCTTACGCCTGATACGCGTGATTAAACATGTCAATATTATTTTTGACAAAAACTGCTGCCTCAAATATATAGACACATGGCAGTGTTAATACATTCATCTTTTTAAAGAATGGTTCACAGGAGTCAGTATCATATAGTTTAAATATAGCCCTAATGCAACGTTTTTGAGCAATGAAAGCACGCTCCTTGTCTGTACTGTTGCCCCAGAATGTTACACCTTATCTAAGGATAGAGCTAACGTAACCGTGGTAAGCTGTTAGTAAAGTAGTGTGATTCGCTATTTTCCCCAATCTGTGAAGTGCATATGAAAACTGTCCCAGCTAGAGATGGGTTAAAGCCCTGGCATATTGGGCGCATTGAATAAGCGCCGGATAAATGCCCATAAACGCCCAATAAATGCCTTTTGCCTGGGCAAAAACTTTAACAGAACTTTTATTAAATTTTTCATTCAAATAGCTATATTTGAGTGTGCGGAAAAGGTAAATTTCCAAAAACATATTGGATTATACGAGGGTCATTCAATAAATACTTAGCCTACAAAAAGTAAACGAAAATTTTGGAAAAGTGGGAATTTATTTTTCAACATAGTCTCCTTTTAGTTCGATACACTTAGCCCAGCGATGCTCCAACTTTTTTAATCCGTCCGAAAAATAGTTTTTGTCAAACTCTGCAAAATAGGCCTCCGTGGCGGCGATGACCTCCTCATTCGATCCATATCTATTCCCGGCGAGTGATTTTTTCAGATTAGGAAACAGAAAGAAGTCGCAAGGGGCTAAATCTGGAGAATACGGTGGATGGGGCAGCAATTCGTAGCGTAATTCGACCAATTTGGCCATGGCAACGGCAGACGTGTGAACCGGTGCGTTGTCGTGGTGAAACAGCACTTTTTTCTTCGCCAGATGGGGTCGTTTTTTCTTTAATTTGGCGTCGAATCGGCCCAATAAATCGGCATAGTAAAGCCCTGTAATTGTTTTACCCTTCTCGAGGTAAGTAATCGATGTAGATCACACCTTGTGAATCCCAGAAAACGGTGGCCATAACTTTTCCGGCCGATTTTACAGTTTTCGCCTTCTTTGGAGCACGTTCCCCGGTCTGGATCCATTGTTTTGATTGCTCCTTGGTCTCTGGTGTGTACCAGTGGATCCAGGTTTCATCGACGGTCACAAAACGACGCAAAAACTCCGCTGGATTCCGCTTAAACAGCGCCAAACACGTCTCCGATGTGGTCTCACGGTTGCGCTTGTTTTCTGGTGTGAGTAAACGCGGCACCCATCGCGCCGACAGCTTTCTCATGCCGAGTTCCTCGTGAAGAATATGATGCACTGTTCCTTCTGAAATGCCTACAGTCTCAGCTAGCTCCCGAACCTTCAATCGGCGATCTGCCAATACGAGATCATGGATTTTTTTAATGTTTTCCTCCGTAGCAGCTGTTTTCGGTGCACCTGGACGTGGTTCATCAAAAACCGACGTACGGCCACGTGCAAACTCGTTGAACCAATTCTTGACGGTGGCCATCGATGGAGAAGAGTCACCGTACACAGCATCCAAGCGCTCTTTGATTTCGATGCGCGTTTTCCCTTCCAAAAATAGGAATCGAATCACCGAACGATATTGCTCTTTTTCCATTTTTGTAAAACCGATCGACACGTTCGCTTCCATAAGTTGTCAAATTAAAACAAATGAAGGGATTGGAATGAAAATTTGAAAAAAGAATTAAAAAAGAATGTGCTACACTGTGGTAAAACTCTTTTGAAACTACAGCGCCCTCTGGCGATGAGGCTAGGTACTTATTGACACCTCGTAGCTAATTTGCAACAAACCAGAAATCGATATAATAAGGTTAAGAGTATGCTTTACCTGTACCCCCTTACCGGAAAATAATGATCCATCTAAAAGTATCCAATTGTCCAATGTTAACGATTTTGATACGGAAATCGACGATTTTTTAAGCGATGATTATGATAGTCAAAATGAATCTAACTCGATTCAATTCAATACGCCTGAGGATTTTGATTCCCGCCCATCAACATCCACTTCAACAAACCGAAACCTAGAATTTGTTGATGTTGCATCTAATATCAACTTTAGTGATGATGATGATGACTGAAGCTATCTACATTGTATTGAGCGATTTCATTACCTATTATTAGTTTACGTAATAAACATCAAAATAAAGCCAAAATTATAATTAGGACCACGATGATGGTAAAGCTTGACAAACATTTATTTTATTATATTACTTACTTATGATTATTGTAGTGTCAAAGCCAATTAAAAAACTTCACTTCCTTTTTCATTTTACGAGAGTTAAAATTATATTTTCTATAATTACGTATTCGAATTTTCAACTGTGATTTTTTTAACAAGACTGATTATCTTATGACTGAATATTTCATTAAAATTTTAATTTACAAAATACCTACTGACATTAAGTTTCATTTTAAGTTAAGTTCCTGCTTTATTTTTTACAAAACAAAGTTATTCATTTTTATGCCCAATGATCGGGCATTTATTTGGGCGTAAACTCATTTATGCCCAATATGCCAAGTTTATGCCCATTTTGTCCATATTTGTTTTTGCCCTCGAGCCATCTCTAGTCCCAGCTTTTTGCATACATGGTCAATATGTAATTTCCAATTAAGTTTGCTGTCGATATGTAGCCCTAGAAATTTTGTTACTTCAGTTTCTTCAATGGATTTTTAAGGTACCCGTTCGACGAGTTCGTATTTTAAAATTCATTATTTATGTTTTGTCAATGTTAATCATTAAATTAACATAGACAAAACAAAAATAATGAATTTTAAAATTGCTTTGAGTTTGAGTATGATTGCCGTCGAGGTCGAACGCGCGGCGAGGTGGTGTAAATTGGTATTAACATCTGGATAGGGTTTGCATTGCAGGGCAGACGTGGTCGGAAATCGTGAGGGCCCCATCTCAGCAGTGAGAAACCATGTATACAATATAAATTAGATAGTGTTGTTTTGGCCCAAATTTTATATATTTTCTACGTTCTTCCCTATTATGGAAGCAACCACATCTGTTGGACAAAATTGACCAAATTATTCACAGCACACTAACATCCATTTTAGCTTCAAGTCACACTACCCATCCATTTTGGTGGTCTCGGCGTCCGCAAAATTACCAGTATTAGCTTACCTCTGTCCACAGTACTGAAAAGTTAACCGGGATTTTTTTTACCCCCTCCCTGGTTGACTCTGAAGTGCCGTGCTTGACCGATGCAGTGAACGCCTGGAAAGCGGCTTACCCGGAAATGAAATGAAATGAAATTGTTTATTCTGTAAATAGGATATCGGAATCACTTTTACACGTCATATAAAAAAAATATTAAAAATAAGCTAGATGAGGTCGGTGTTTCCTATCTGACTACTCTGAGAAGAAAGGCCGAAACAAACTCAGAGGTCGTAGTCTCTTTTAAAGTCCAGACATAATCTTGGTCAAGTCATATGAGGACCATGTGGATCAGTGTCTGAAATGGTCTTTTGAGGAAAGAACCACACAGATTTGAGTGGACCTGTCCAGTCAGTGCAAGCATTTGTCAGTAATCGTGGAGCTCAACTCAAAACTGAAGGAGCTCAACTCGACGAACAATACCAAAGAAAGGATATTTGTCTAGGCCGCATCAACTACTCAAACTGCCAGACCATCATTAAAACTAAATGAGAAAGAAAAAATTAATGAAAGAGAAAAAATTAAAATAAAATATCCACATAGTCCTCACATTCACAATAATTAAAATAATATAATACTTTACAAAGTAATCGTGTGCAGTTTGAATATAATTTTCAACAATGTCAATATGTATATAAAACTGGTTTATTGTGATGAATAAGCAAAATGTCAAGTTTTATGGTTTTCACAAGGCTTAGCAGAGCGAGCAGCTCAATCCCAAGCTTTTTTATCTTCTAAATAATCTGAAATTTTATAGTACCCTTTTTTACAAAGTTTGGTTTTAATACAGTTTTTAAATCGTTTAATGGGTAAGTTTCTAATGTCAATGGGAAGTTTGTTGTAAAAGCGTATACATTGACCCATGAACGAGTTGCCTACTCTGTGGAGACGTGTGCGATGTACAGCAAGGTTGTGTTTATTCCTGGTATTTAAACTATGAATATCGGCCATTTTCTTAAAATTTGATAAATTTTTGTGTACATACAATAGGTTTTCAAAAATACGAGTGTATTGTGAGGCTACAGTCAGAATATTTATTTCTCTGAATTTCTCCCGAAGGGAATCTCTTGGACCGAGTTCGTAAATGGCTCGAACAGCCCTTTTCTGTAGAACAAAGATAGTATTAATGTCCGCACAGGTTCCCCAGAGAAGAATCCCATAAGACATAAGACTATGAAAATAACTAAAATAAACAATTCTAGCTGTATCTACGTCAGTTATCTGTCTAATTTTTTTAACAGCATAGGCGGCAGAACTAAGCCTTCCTGACAGTTTTCCTATGTGTGGGCCCCATTGTAATTTACCGTCGATAAACTCAGACATCCCCTTTATCTGAGATGCAGTAGGTACTTAACTAAAATTTCGTTTGTTTTGATTAAGAGAATTGCCGTGTCAGCATGAGACATGATTCTGGTTGTAATGATAGTGGTTATCAGAAGAACGCGGCGCGCGGCGCGGGGCGAGGAGGCAGCGCGAGCGCCGCGAGCGCCGTCAGTCCGTCAGTACTCAGTTCATCGCCCCGCTCCGACTAGACCGCGCGCGCAGACATGACCGTCAGGCAGTTCACTCGGGAGGAGGTCTCCCAGAAGAACGGCAGATCTGAAACCGTATTTATCATTGACAATGTAGTGTATAACGTAACCAAGTTCTTGGACGAGCATCCCGGTGGGCACGAGGTGCTGCTGAACGTGGGAGGCAAGGACGCGTCCGAGGACTTCGACGACGTGGGCCACTCGCTGGACGCTAAGGAGCTCATGCAGAAGTACGCGGTGGGTGAGGTGGTGGAGGCGGAGCGCGTCAACGTACAGAAGCGCCAGATATCGTGGGAGGACAGCAAGCAGGACAGCGAGGCCAGCTTCACGAGCTCGTGGAAGTTCCCCGTGCTGCTGGGCATCGTAGTCACCGTGCTCTACACATACCTGTTCGGATAGTGCCTCTGTGCCACTTGGAAGTGTGTGAACGCGAGTCATAACAGACCGCTACAGACTGTTGTTAGATGTATGTATGTAACAAGGTTTTGTGCGTAATGTAAGTACCTATATATTGTCATAATTTAATTAAAGTCATTTTATAACGTTGACGATTGTTTTATCACTCCGCTGTGCATATCCAAAACGTGCGACTGGCTGCATCGGACCGCGCGCCGGCGCACTGTCGATCGAAAAAACGCTCTCGAAGAAATAGGAGCTTAAATTATAAAGTGTCAGTTTTTGCTTAAAATGGCTTCTAATAGTCAATATTATGCATAAGTACATCATAGGATACAATCAGGTAGGCAAATTAGCAACTTATATTTTTTTTGCAAATAAATGTATGGAGCTAATGGTTAAATCTATCTAGGAACGGAGAGAATAACCGTTATATCCTTGCACACGGTGATGTAACTATTTATTTATGATTTATTGACGTTCTTACTCGATTTTTTCAGATTAGGAGCTGTTTTTTTTTAAAAACAACGGCACTGAATCTCTATGATATGACGTACCATCAAAGAAGTTCATATCTAACCAGTTTCAAAACAAAATCCCGTGAACACTATGACCGCATCTGTTACCGGCCCGGTTGTCCTTACGGTGGTTAGATATGAACTTCTTCGATGGTATATACACATACACACATACAATTTTTTTCTAAAGTTGCTAATTTGCCTACCTGATTGTATCCTATGATACATTTATGTATAGTATTGGCTATTAGAAGCCATTTTAAGCAAAGAACAGACACTTAAAAATGTAAGCTCCTATTTCTTCAAGAGCCTTTTTTCGATCCACAGTGCTTCGCGGGCGTTGCAACGGCCGGGCGGCCCAGCTCGGTGCCTGCAAACCGGTCGCACGTGCATGTGTCGAACGAGTTCTGTTCATTCACCACGACACGACACACTCCAGCACCGCCGTGTGCCCAAAACACACATACGAATGAGTTGCTTCACCGTAACAACCATTATTTACTAAACATATATGTAATATTGTTGTCTCTACGTCGTACTGTCGAGCGTGCATTCGATAACTAAGCGGATGATAAAAACTCGCATGTTTGGTGAAGGTCGAACCCGGGCGTCGGGCGAGTTTTTTACTCAACAGGAAAACAAATAATGATGTCATCATTAGTAGCCCTAAATATAGATGTTGTTGAATGAGGATAGAGTATATGATGATGAAGAAGTAAAGACTTGAGATAGGTACACACGTTACCGTGATGAGGTGAGACTTAATTTAAACAGTCGAGAACTAGGCGTGGTGGGACTCCAGGGCTCCGAGCTCACACTTTTTAGCACCGCTCGGGAATAACTCCCGGAAAAGGGGGTAAGTCAGAGGTTTTGTTTTACATAACATAACATAATAAATTAATAATGTATCTATTTGCTGATTCATGCGCCAGTCTGCCAGTCAGTGCAGCATTGTTTTACCTAGTTGTCAAGGCATCCTGTGAACTTGATAGATGCATATTGTTTAGTTAGCTACATGTCATCCACACACGAACGGCACGCAAGCCAGTCCTCTGGTCGCTGACTTCTCTCTCCGCTTTAGTATAAGGACTATTGCACGGGCCACGCATTACAAGACAACGTCGCCGACATTCCGACACCGCTCTCTACAAAAGTATCAACTATAAAATTAACGTACGGTTTATATATTACTGGTCGCTGACTTCTCTCTCCGCGTTAGTAGAAGGACTATTCGCACGGGCCACGCATTACAAGACAACGTCGCTGACATTTCGACACCGCTCTCTACAAAAGTATCAACTATGAAATTAACGTACGGTTTATATATATATTTAGCAATGAAACAAATATTTTCATGCGCAATAGAATATCTACTCGAATTAAAGAATCCTGGCGAGTGTAAACGATTTATTTACCAGCAAGTAGGTACTGGGTAAGTATATTGATTATTTGATAATTATGTACTTACTGTAGGTGATCTAAAAGATAATAAAATGATATCATCGAGGTCATTGTTAGGTACCTACACGCCACCACAGCTAATTACCCTACAGTTAATAACTCAAATAAATAATAAGTAGGTATATTTACTTACTTGTCTTGCGTAAAGTTTGGTTTGAGTCAAGTTGGCGCGTCGTTCAGAAGTTCTGCGGCCAATAATTAAAGTTAAATAAATAAGAAAGATATTTTATTTAACCTTAACTTTTTAACAAACCTTGGCTATTTTCATTATTTTTCTCTTCTCACTTCACATCTTTTCATTATTTGACACTATACGAGTATACCTACAATATTTAATAAAAGCTGTAGTGGCAATCACGCCATTTTAAATAGGTCTTAATTTGTATTATTTTATTTATCTTTTTTATCTTATTTATCTCACATTCGTACGCGTACGTACCTATGTTCGTAGCGAACGTTGTAGGCTTAACAGACTGTAGTTCTGTGGACCATTTTCTATTTCAATAGAGGTTTATAAATGTGAAATCAAATAATTTGAATTTGACATTCATCTAGACCAGGGCCGTGCAGACAACGGCCCGCGGGCCGCAGCGGCCCGCGGCTTGTTTTCATACGGCCCGCGACGCATGTTTTAAAGTGTAAATTAATCACAAAATAGTTTTGGACATAAATAGTTTGGATAATAGAATTCATTGTCAAATACTTTATAAAATCTAAATACAGATCTTCACTGTCAGATAAGTCACTTCTTCATGCAATGCGTCTGGCAACAACGAATTTTGACGTTGATATCGATATGATTGTTAAAGATAAATTAACGAAGAACCAATAAACGTATAAAGAAATGATTACCCTGTATTTTTTTACTTGAAAACTGAAAATATTTGTTTCTGCGGCCCTCCAGCTTTTGTAGTAAAGTTAATTAGGCCGCGAAGGTATGTAGTTTGGACAGCCCTGATGTAGACGAATGTATTACGTGTATATTCTCGTGCAGGGAGTTTGGATGCAATATTGGGGTACTATTGTTCATGGGTGGTTGGGAAACGGACCTCAGGTAGGAACCTAAGGTCCGTTTCCCAACCATGTATGAACTGCTGTTCCCATGTAAGTAATGTAATAGTGTCCCAATATAACCCAATATTACATCACATGAGAACAGCAGTTCCCATGTAATATCCGTCATAATTGTGGTAAGTGCAGATGGGGAGATATCAAAATAATCTAACTCCGTCCGCACAGTTCTTAGATATAAAGGGTATTTTTTGAATGTCACCTGGAGGGAAACTACTCTAAATACTGGACATATTTTTTTTTACAAAATACAAACTTTTTGGAATCTTCAAATACAAATATTTCAGCCCCGATATCAATTAAGGTAAAAAATTATTGCACCCGTACTATAACTAAGTCAGCACTATGAAAAACATTAAAAGTATAGGCGGCCGCTGAAAATGACACCACTAGTCCATACAAAGTTTCTCAAACAACTTCAACTTTAACAATCCTATTCTTATGTTTGAGAACAACAACCAATACCCGCAGAATAATAAAGTTAACATAAAATACTCAGCTTTTAGATAACAAATTGGATGTTAACCTTTAGGTTCTCTGCGCTCTGTCTGTGACTCTGTGCTGCTAACAGTTTGTTCATGGCTATTGGGCGCCGTGTGAGCACTAAATACAATATAGCCAATATAAATTGGCAGTTCCGAACTTCGCGCAGAAGGCTGCGCAGTAACATTTTTTAGGAACCAATTGGTGAAATGTGGCGCGAGTGTGAGTGAGAGAACATGGGCGAAAGAGCCTATGTTCAGACCGGCCAAGTTATATCGGCCGTCTTGTATCTGCGAAACCTATATAAAAACAATATTTATTTATTTATTTTATTTATTTATTGATAGGAGAACCAACAGCTATAACAAATGGATAACAGTTGAAAATGAAACATACAGCCAATTACAGGTTCTCACGGATAAAAACATAATAAGTAATAGAAATCTTAGGATCACTAACAAGCACGATAAAAAAGATAAAGTATGTATACATATACATACACATACACATACATACACATATATATATATATATATATACATACACACACATATAGACATGAATAAGGTACAATAAGCACTATGCACTTTTAAAGAAGTCAGCGTTCAGCTGAGCGCGTGCAGAATAGGTATTGATGGTAAATGGGTCAAATGAGAACTCTTTACAAAGAATATTAAAGTCCTTACTCGCTCGCACCATGTATGAGTTTTGCCTGTAGTTAGAAGAGGAAAAAGGAATGGAGATAGGCGGATTAAATCTAACTGATCTCTGAGGAACATTGAAACGTAGTTTATGTAAGAGATCAGGACAGTCAATCTTGTTCGACATAATTTTTAAAAGGAAAGTGAAATCCGCCAGTCGACGACGATTTATAAGTGGCTGTAAATGAAATTTCTTGCAAAGATTTATGTAACTATCAGAATGGTATGGTATACGTAGCCGAAAACATAGAAAACGAATAAATCTTTTTTGTATATTCTCAATACGATCAATATACTTGCCATAACACGGGTTCCAGATTTGTGACGCATATTCAAGATGACTTCTCACAAAAGAGCAATAAAGAATCTTAAGGGTCTTGGCCTTTTTGAAACACCCTGCGAGTCTCATAACAAAACCCAGTGACTTCGAAGCTTTGGCAACTATTTGCTCAATGTGCACGTTGAATAAGAGTTTAGAGTCATGAAAAACGCCCAGGTCGCGTACACCGTCGCATCTGTTTAATAGCTGCCCTTTAAGTTTATAAGTTGTAGGGAGAGGGACGCGTTTTCTGCTAAAGGAGATTAATGAACATTTAACAGGGTTCAAGTCTAGTTTATTAGTTAGACAATAATCATCCAAACGCGCTAGGTCAGATTGGAGAGCATCCATGTCATCATCTGATGATATTGCAGAAAATATCTTCATGTCATCAGCAAAACAGAGCAAATTTGAGTTGTGGAAACACGAGTCGATGTCGCCCACATAAATGATAAAAAGTAGCGGACCCATCAAGGAACCTTGAGGCACACCACTTGGAGCTGAAACCCAGCTCGACATGTAGTTACTGACAACGACAGCTTGAGATCTGTTTTCAAGATATGAAGTAAACCAACGAAGTAGATCTCCTCTGATACCATTGTTAAAAAGCTTTGTTTTAAGGATATTGTGGTCAATTCTATCAAAAGCCTTACTGTAATCCGTGTAAACGACATCGACCTGCGCCCCATTGTCCATTCTGTCCGTTAGGAAGTCATTGAGCAAAGCCAGGTTAGATGCAGTTGAACGACCCTTAAGAAATCCGTGCTGAGAAGAGCTAAAAGACTGACTCAGTGCTGCGTAAACTTGGTCGTAGACAACCCTCTCAAAGACTTTAGCTAATATGCACAGTTTGGAAATAGGTCTGTAATTAACTATTTCATTTTTGTGCCCTTTTTTATGCACCGGAGTTATAAAGGCGGACTTCCAGATTTGGGGAACAGAACGGGAAGAGAGTGATTTTGTAAACAATAGTGATACTGGCAAGGCAATGGTTTTAGCACTCCCAATCAGCAATTTAGGTGATAAGTGGTCCGGACCAGCAGATTTAATTGGATCAATTTTACTAATTAGTTTAACTATAACGTGTGGGTCAATCTCAATTGAGTGAATATCTGAGGGTAAATTATAATTTGCAGTTTGAGGAGGACAGAAACTAGTAGACACAACATTGGTAGGATCAAGATAAGTAGAATAGAAGTGGGAAGAAAATGCATTACAAATAGACTCAGGAGAAGAAATCGTCACATCACCATACTTGAGGAAACTGGGTATTGCATTGGACTTAGATCTCTGCTTCACAAAGGTCCAAAAGAGTTTAGGATTCCTTTCGATGGAGGCTTCTGTATCAGCTAAGTAGTTGGTGTAACAATCCGCTTCAAGTTTATTAACCCGCTCTCGTAAATGTTTAAAGGTCACCTCATCTGAAAGTCTGCCATACGTCTTAAATTTACGGAGATATTTAGCCTTCTCCTTGATCAAGCGTTTAAGTGCCGGGGAGTACCAAATAGGGTATGAGCTGTGAGAGACTGTCTTAGTTGGCACATACTTATTTTGAATATCCGCTATAGTAGCATAAAAGTAGTCTACGGCGTCACCAAGCGACATGTCAAAAAATACGTGTGGCCAGTCTATAGCTGCTATTTCACCGTTAATGGCCGCAAAGTCAGCTTTATCGTAAAGGTAACGAGTAAAGGGTGCGGGAGTTAAATAAGTGTACTCTGCAAAGTTCACGTCGATACAGAGGGCCGGATGATATTTGTTAATATGTATAATTTTGAACCTACCTACAAAATTTATATTTTTATGTTTTAGTTTAGGTACGAAAAGTGAGTGGAACGAGAAGCAAGTTATCACACAGATATGAAAGTTTCGGTTCTCATACTAAAACGTTCATATGTGTGTGATAGATAATTGATAATGTTGATAATGTTGGAGTTGGCGGCCGGGTGGAGCGTCGCCGCGTCGAGTCGTCGTGTGTGTCGTCACCGCCGTGCTCAGCGGACCGCGCTGCTGACGCGACATCGCTCGTTTATCAATTGAGGAGGCCCGAGGACGAGCGACCAATTATATTGTTATTGACAACTCCAGCCAGTGTTTGGACTGTGTGGAAATGCTAATCTTTAGTTTAAGGACTTTGTAGACAAGTCCAAGATTCTTTAAGTCCAAGATTGGTTTACGGTAAATAATTTGGTACTAAATACAAAAAAAACCAAATGCATTAGATTTAAATTGCCTAATGTTAGAAGTAGCGAATGTGACATCATATTGAATTTATTAATCAAACGGTTTTCCTAGGAATCACGCTAGACGAGAAACTACAATGGGGACCTCATACAACAAATCTTGCGGGGCGGCTAAGCTCGGCCGCTTATGCTGTTACAAAGATAATACAGTTAACTGATGTAGAAACCGCGCGTTTGGTCAATTTTAGCTACTCCCACAGTATTATGTCGTATGGCATTTTACTGTGGGGTTGGGCTGCTGACATTGAATCCATCTTTATTTTACAAAAGAGAGCTATCAGAGCCATTTATTATTATTATTTATTTATTTCAGAGAAAATCTCCATAATTGGTTACATACTTAATACACAACAAGAACATAAAATCATAACATGTTAGTGTGTTAGTAACAGAATTGCGCCGAAAAATATGTTAGTATCTATATCTAACTTATGCCAATGGCTGTCCTTATCCACAGATTTTGGAAAGGACAGTCAAAACGGGCAACAATAGCATTTAGGATGCTGTTGCTGCTGCTTCGTAGACGGTGCAGCAAGGAGTTTGTTTTCTTGCGCATGATGGCTTGAAAGCCATCCGTATGCGCTTCAGAAAACATGCCGGACGCGCTGCAGCACCACGGCAGCCCCAACAGCATCCTAAAAGCGTTATTATACTGGGTACCGGCGAACCTACAAAGCCACTGCGCGGCTTTGTAGGTTCGTTGCATATGTTTCATCCACAGGCCACTCGAATAGAACGACTGGCAGAATGCCTTAAAAAGGCACGGTGTTGCCAGATTATTACTATTACTACTATTATTATTTCGTTTATTTATTTTCTTTCTTACATAATTACATTTTTGAATATGTTTCACACTAAAAACATATTGAAAAAAAAATATTTACAAATATAAAAAAGTAGAGGTCCGCCGGTGTCGGGAGCAGGGTCCAAGCTACCGGTGGTTAGGGCTGCAGAGACAGGAACCTCCTCACAATGCGAGCCGTATCGAGGAGTACTGCCTTCTGGATCAGGCCCTTGATCCAACCGCCTAACGAGAGTCTCGAGAGATGTGGGTCGAGGCTTTCGGCCATCAGGCCGTTGGCCGTTACGACAATCGGCACAATGATAGCCGAGCTCACATTCCACATGACAACAACCTCGTGTGCTTAGTCTAGATATTTTATTTGTTTCTCTTTCTCAAGCTTTGACGAGGTTCCCGTCATATCGCTGGCCCCGGGCAATAAAGCGGTAATATCAAAAATCGAAATTTACAGGAGAAGTAAAAATACATAACTTAGTCGTAAGAGAATTTTCCATGCAATAAAGCTGTTATTGTCATTTAATCTACATAAATATTATTTAAAAAAACTGAATAAAATAAGAGTGATAGATTGGTACTCAGAGAAGCCAACAATCAAATAACATTAAAAAGGGCGTAACCGGTGTTTACCGCTATATTGCCCGGGGCCAGCGATATGAGATAGTAACATCGACTATCATTGCGCGGCACGCTAATCGGTCTATCACCACTATATCGGGCTTATTGGCAACAATAGTCTTGTCAGTAATGATAGACCGATCCCAGTACAACGTGACATGGTAATTTTCAAGAACTGGGTCAGGCACATTACTTGTAGTACGGTACCTCATACCTCAGAATCCACAAGTTTGTATTTCAAAGCAACTTGCTGGTGAATAATCCTGGCCACTTGGTTATGCCTGTGCAAGTTTAGGGGTATGAGGAACAGGGTGTAAATTTCACTCATCCACCATAGAAAAGGGAGGATCCTCCGACCAGACGGGTGTCGTGTCTGGCGGGCAACTGCCCAGGGGTTGAAGTCGAGAGCTTGTTTATATATATCCACCGCGCAGTAAACCAATTGCGCGATGCAGGATTTGTGTGACGTCAGGATGTTGTGTGACGTCAGGTCTTTGATGCGTAGTTCGCATGTGGCGATGAAGATGCCGCCACATAAGTACTCGCCGTTAGCCAGACGAGAACTGCCAGAGATAATATATAGTATGTCTGATGGACTCGCCGGGACGATGGCATGCCCGACAAACGTCAACCGTCCCGTCCTTCATAATATCGCACCTTTGGTAGAACAAGGGCATAATTGTCATAAATTGCCAAAATGACTTAAATATGCAGAAATGCTTTAAAAAGGCCCTTTGAACTGGAGGGACAAAGACATTCGTTTGGCAATTTATGACAATTATGCCCTTGTTCTACCAAAGGTGCGATATGTCTCCGGTTTACTACTATTATTATTATTTTACTATGTTTGCTAAGGCCAGCACGGACTGCTTTAGGGCAATTGTAAGAAAAAGAGTGGCCTCTCTGATACACCGCGTGCGGAGCAGCTCCAGCAGCCTTCTGAATACCATATTGGGAAGGGTTGATTGCCCGGTTGTGAGGCACGGATCTAGAGGTGCCCTATATAATACAAAATAGCGGAATTGTAAATATTATAATCAAATAAATAATTAATAATTTACTAACTTAGTTATAAGTAATTTTTACTAACAATGTACCGTAAAATGGGGCTTTTTGAGACTCCAGGGGCTATTCAGAACTTTTAAAACTTCCTTACAAACTTTTTACTTCTTAACAAATAAAAGATTTGATCGAATATTTTTTTTTTCTAGTAACGGTAGATTTTTTTCTCAACAAAATGGCTATACTACAACTAATGTCAGTGCCACCGGCGAAATTTATAGGTTACCAAAGTGTAAGTAAACGGTTAGATTTTTTTTTTTAAAAGGCTTGTTAATTCGAGTTAATTTTAATGCAGTTTACTTCCAGTTGATATACCAACTTTTTAAAGGTTAGTAGAAAATGAGTTCGTTTATGTAGATATTATATTTTCTTGGGATTTTATTGGTGTTTTCCATTGTATTGTAACCTGCTTTAGACGCCATATTTTTTGTGTTTTGTAAAATGGGGCTTTTTGGTACAAGTTTGAGGCTATTTGGAACAGGATTCCAAATAACCCCTGTTTTTTGTGTTTTAGTTTTACTAAGTTTAAGATCGCTGTCTCAAATAGCCCCAAATGTCATTTATGTATAAATGTAAGGGCAAGAATTTAATTTATTTTAATTTTGAATTACAGTTCCAGAAATATGGTGCGTACTTATTACAGAAAACAAACAAACAAACGCAATAAACGCACGCTTGCAATAAACGTATTGAGTATTGAGTATTGAGAATGTACACTTATTCCAGAAATGGTAAATCTTTTGCACCGTATCATAGTAATTCGAAAGAAAATTTGGAAAATGTGATAGAGGCTGTAGAGTCTGGAAAACTACCGATGCAACCGACAAAGCAGTAGTTTTATGTTTTCATAAGTGACATTACCTAGATTTGTATTGTGGTTTATTCCTTGCCAAATATTTAATTATCAATGTTTGTTGATTTAATATTTTTACCTATTAAATATTTTTTTTAAGATGTCATTGCTTAAGTTTATTTTTAGCTTGCCCTTAATTGATTAATTGTTCCAAATATTGCCTTTAATGCATAGGTATATAATTGTAAGAAGACAATTACTTTAGATTCCAAGTAGCCCCTTAGTGGCGCTTCGCTTTTTTCATAATACATTTTACGATACTAAATACTTACTTACTTGTTTTTTTTTTTAAATTAAACTAAAAACATATGTTATAATGAAAGGCTGTTTATCCTTCAGTTGGTCCAAATATAGCAAGACCTGTTAAAATTGATACAGCTCCAATAGAGGTGAGAAACGAAGTTAAGATTATGCCGATATTAAAAAGCCCCAAACCGGCGATATCTGGAATTGCACTTTTGAAAAAAAATATCTCTGAATTTAAGTTCAATACATAAATACTACCGCTTTTCTCTGGAAGGTATTGATGAGGTTAGTCGTAAAAAAAAATCTAAGCTCCTTAGTAGTTTTTGTGCACAAGACTATTTTATTAAAAAAACTTACCAAACTTTACGGTATAGAATGTTTTATTCTGAAATAAATGATTAATAATAATTAAACCCCTCGAGTTTGGGCTCCTATGATTCCTTTTGACGAGTCCAATAGATTGGGCTTGGTAACGGTCTGAAGATGGAGCCAGCCAAGAATAGAGGTACTTACTTACTAGACAAAAAATAAAAGTAGTTTAAACAAAAACAAAAAAGCACGCTTTTATCACGCACTAAAAATGATAAAATCATTAAATTGACTTGTATGTATTAGTTACGATAGAAGTATACCTATGCAGCTTGTCACTTCTTTTATATCCTACTAGCGAGCCGCTCCTGCGTCGCACAGATTGTACGACTTGACAAAACATCGAGATTTCGTGCGTGGTTTAGAAGAACAACGCGGTCATATAGACAAACACGAAAAGCGACTTTAGATTATAATTATGTATGTAGATATAAATGGCCAATGATTAAGTCAAAAAGTGTGGAGGACTTTTTGGTTATGTGTACTTTTAATTAATTTAAACAAAGCGCTCCACACTTTATGAATTAATCATTGGTTTTTGAGTTTTTTTAAACTAGGTCCTACATATATTTTTGGTTCAATAGAACAACACGACAATCTACCAGTGCACCAGCAATCATACAACACACGCGTCACGCGACACGCGTCGACACGCATGACCTTCGTATGATATGACTGAAGCAAACATTCACTAATGTTACTATTTTGATGACCGCGCTGCGGTATACACTGTGACTGCCGTGGCGAGGGCCGCACTTTGGACTTCACACCGCGACCGCGACACAACGCGCAGCGGTAAGTACGAAGTTCAGATGATAAATAAATCGGCTAAAATGATATTGATCTTTGCTGTGCAGTGTAGGTACAGACCAGCCATGCTATTTTGTAAACATCTCACCGTGAAAACTTGGGTGAAGTGAGCTGTCAATAGTGTCAATCGCTGTGGAATGACAGCTCAGTCCACGCTCACTTCACCTAAGTTTTCACGGTGAGATGGTTACAGAATAGCACTGCTGGTACATTATGTTGTTCCTGCCCACGTTCTAGGTCTGCGGCGACATCATGAATAAAATAAAACTATAAATAAATTGCACAGGCAACATCGTTTTTATTCGGGTTCCGTACCCGAACTTGGCCGACGCGGTGCATGAAATCTACGAAAATGATAGGGAATAGAGATGCACAATAGACACTTCACAGTTGAGCACTTTTCGGACGTATGTACGGCTTTCGTCAAACTTAGCCGCAGCCATACGCGTACTTCGATGAGAATCCCATTCGAACGCCGGGTCCGGGGGTTCAGAACCCCGCGAACACGGAGCGAATCCAAGTTTTGCGGCTCCGCGTAAAGTTATCACTAGCCCTCAGGTTACCGACGCAACATACCACATACTGACTTACTCCAAATTAGAATAACTGTAATTTCGATCCATTTTTACAAATCACGATAACGCATTTAGCTTTGTGCAGACTAGCGCGACGCGACAGCGCGACGCGACACCGGTTATTGTTATACCGTCAAGTTTTCTTAGAAATTGTATTGTTCGAGTCGCGTCGCGCTGATCTGTACGAGCCTTTACGCGTCATACGGTGATCGCGGGTCAACTGAGAGAACCTGCGCCGGCGGCGCGGGGTGGGGATGCGTGTGGAGGCGCTCTCCGCCGCTGTGTGCGTGCGGACTAACTAGCAGACTAGATTACCTGCGACTACAGATTGTTGCTCACGTTTTCGATTTTATGCATATTTTTTAAAATTATTTGAAAACTTTAACATTCTGTTTTTTTAAGTTTACTTATCTCTATGATTCAATAGTTCTATCCACGGGAAAACAACCATTAAAATTTCAGCGTGTATACTACTGCCGTGATTTTTTTCGCATATCAAAAACAACCATTTACCTGGCATGGACTCACACACACTTGATTTTGACAAAAAATTGTACTTTATACTTGTCTTTATTTTAATATTACGCAAACGGATCCCTGAATCGATAAATGGCTTTCATAGACCCGCAATATTTTTGCACGGCCTATCCTATATCTCCACCTAATGGTACCTACCTAAAAATTTGACAGTATCAACTGTTTTTTTATTTATTCGTTTATTCGTCTTACGCCACCAGAGGGCCTCGCGAAATTTACCTCGACCACGTCAAATTTAAGCTTCGTCCAGACCAGCGCGACGCGACGCCGCGACACGTCTCGAACAATACAATTTATAAGAAAACTTGACGGTATAACAATTACCGGTGTCGCGTCGCGCTGGTCTGCACGAAGCTTTAGATCTTGCCCCGCCACTGTTTGTTTGCGTCACTATTTTTCATCATTAAAGAAAACTATTTATCTTACAGCTGTTAAGAGCATCTTAAAACCGTAACACAAGCGTATTTGGATGTCTGTAATAGATTTTGATTTAATAAGCATCTTTATTCACGAAATATATTTTAAAGTATAAAATGGGCACCACTAGACTTAGGTAAAGACTCAATTAAACAAAAGGTAAACAAAATTTCAAAAATAATTGGTCACAAAGTTACCATAAAGTAATTTAAACGTTGATCTCTAAAATATTATGTTTTGTAGTAAAGTTTAGGCATGACAGAAATATTTTACACTTAGGCTACCTATTAATTTAGCCATTACTTTACTTTACTTTAATTTATTTAAATAATCAATGACTCCGCAAGAAATAAAGAGTTCGTGATTCTTGTAATTATAATATTGTTGTTTGTATTTATTTTTAAACCCATGGGGATTTCAATGGGGATTAGTGGAATATCCCGATTGATGTACCTACAAAATATTATTAGGTACAGTAAGTAAGTACCAATCAACTGAATGAGTAATACTGACAATCTAGGTGCACCTACATGCGCATATCCGTTATGCAAAACATTAGCAAATGCTAAAAATAGTTATTAGTAAATAGGTCAGCGGTATGAGCGGGACTGTGGTTGCATTAGTGGCTAATGGTGGACGTCAGCTTAGCGACCCCGTGACACTCGACCCACGACCACCATTACTTATAGAAGAGACAATTAGTCTCTGCTACGATGCAGCCACGCGGTAAAAATATTCCGTTATTCTCAACAATCTACGTTCTCCTCGAAGTTTGTTTTTTAAAGGTAATGATTTTTTTCTTATGAGCGTAATATTGCCTATTTAATTCATGTAGCTAGGTAGGTAGTACAGGTACTGCGTAGAAGGAAGCGGTCGCGGCAGGTATTTTTTTATAATTTTAAGTTTTTTAATTGGAATTCACAACACGCAATATCTCAGAAGGCCACGACCGCGTGGTCGTACTCGTCTCGCACCGGTGCCTGCAGGCGTGTGTGCGAGTGCAGCCGAGGGGCACCACCACCACCAGCGCGATGGCGCGCGGTGGTTTGTGTGAGGCTGGGGCTAGGGGCTACACGTGGTCGAGCAGTCCTTGGTTGTGCTTGTAGGTAATCGGTTAGCTACCTGTTCGTTTGTTTGTGTCGCCACTCGATGCTCCGTTGCGTCAGCAGACTGCTTGTTGGAATATTGGATGTAATTACTTTCGTGGTTCACATTAATATTCATAATACCTAATTACCTAGTTACGGTTGTACCTACCTTATTCATTCGATCATTAGTAACACATTATTATCTTTCACTAAAACAATTTGTAACCGCTTGTTTACTTGGTAGGTCCTCAAGAGCTCAGGTATCGTATTCTTTACTGCCATATATTTTACAATCATCATCGGTACGAAAGATGTACTTAAAAAATACCGGCCAGATGCGTGTCGGACCACGCACTATTAAGCTTCCTGCAGACCAGCGCGACGCGACAGCGCGACGCGACACTTGTTATTGTTATACCGTCAAGTTTTCTTAGAAATTGTATTGTTCGAACCGCGTCGCGGCGTCGCGTCGCGCTGGTCTGCACGAAGCTTTAAGGGTTCCGTAGTTGGGATGAATTTATCCCAAGAACAAACTTAACATTGTAGTTGAAAAACATGTTCCCCCTTACATTCCAACTGCAAATGTAAGTTTGTACGTCGAATATTGAAAGATTAAACATGTTATTTTAAGACCACAGACTTCTTATAAGTACTTAAGTTTTTCTGTAAGTAATCTATAAGTATAGAAATATTTTCTATATTTTTTTCACAATTTTTGGCGATCTAGTTTCGGAGATAAATAAGTGTGGTGGTGTGGTAATGGTCAATTTTTAACTATTTTCTTAAATATCTTTAAAAGATTTTATTTAAAACTATAAATAAATTTATTTGAGATCCTCACAACAAGACCTTTCATTTGACATAACGCACAGTACAGTTCGCAAAACTTTTTTTTTTGGCCCCCGAAAAGTAACCCCTATAATTAAAATTCATTTATTTTCGTTATACGTTCGTGTTTGGGTCACAGAAATTGATATGTGCACTCAATTTCAACTTAATCGGTCCATTCGATTCGGAGCAAATTGTCTGTGACAGACGGACAGACGGACAAACGAGTGATCCTATAAGCGTTCCGTTTTTTCCTTCTGAGGTACTGGACCCTAAAAAGCTCATTATTTACATAAATATAATTTCCTTGTGTACCGGAGGCCGGAGGTGAACTAAGAATGTATGTGACTTTTTAAGTAAACATCGTTGCAGAATCTTTTGTAGCTTTTGATTAGTATCAACACAAAAGAAAGTAGGTAGGTACATAGAATGTAGGTAGCTGGTGTACCCTGGTATTATATTGGCGGGAGTTGATCGTTTACCGCGGCGAGGACAGCAGCTACAAGAAGAACATTTGTCAATCTTGTTTCCTTATGCTTGTCCTACATTCTGGTGAGCATACATCACTGTTCAAGTATAGGAACAAGTCGCGGTGCTCATCATTGACTGCTCTCGTCTCGTTGACCGCTGGGAGCCGTGAGTCCGTGGCAGTATTGCTATGATCTAACAGTTGCCGCGCTCCACACAGGTAAACGCACGTTAGCTCGCGTTATCGAACTACGTGAAGGTTATCACGGTTATCAGCACGTCATCGATATCGACTGCTTTCTATAAATAACTTCGAACAGGTGAAGTCATTGAAGCCTACACGGCAGGAAAATGTCACTAAACTCATACAAGGATGGTTTCTATTATGCTCTATATGTATAGTGTAGTGTGCAGCTGACACACTGACACTGTGCACAAAGCAGTGTGCACTGTGGCAATGGCATTGCACTGATAAGAAAGTTTGTGTAGCGTGTCATTGTATACAAATAATCATTGCTGGAAGGTTAATTATCAAAACACGACTGACTTCCCTACCTAAATTAAATAGGTACCTACCTGTTACCCGTTTGTTGTTACGAATAATATCTAAGAATGTATTTATGATGTTTCCTTAATTAGTTGAAGGCTGAAGGTAGACTCGAAGATAGTGTGTATAACTATATACCTGCGCGTGCGTATGCCAGGTACTATAGTCACAGGCGGATGTCGCTGGCGTCAGCTGTGCATCAGGGAGTAGGATATGTGGTGTTCAGTTGAATCACTTGTTATATAGGCTTTGGGTTTAGAGTAAAACCACCAAATTATCAGTAAGTACACAACAACTCAAAGGGAACGTCTAGTCGGCACTGGGGATAGAGCGGGACTCTACGGGATACTCTTGAGGCGCTCGCTACCTTTGAGTTGTGAGCTACATTTAATTGTATATCACATCTCTTCCTTTTTATATGTTAATTAAGTTTTAAGTACAATGAGGCCAATTCTCGCGTTTTCACTCGTTCAAGTCGCATGCGTATTGCCGCTCGACTTCCTATGTCGCTTATAAAATGGTGACATTATCCAGATTCCGGCCAAGTGCGTGTCGGGCCACGCACAACGAAGGGTTCCGTAGTTGGGATGAATTTATCCCAAGAACAAACTTAACATTGTAGTTGAAAAACATGTTTGGTATGGGAATACATTCCAACTGCAAATGTAAGCTTGTATGCACAATATTGAGTGATTTACCATGTTTTTTTAAGACCATAGACTTAAAGGTTTTCCTGTAATCTATGAGTAAAGAACCATTCTCTGTATATTTTTCATAATTTTAGGCCTTGTAGTTTCGGAGATAAGGGGGGGCATATTATGGGCAATATTCATCTATATTATTATTTTTTTAAAGTTTATATAAATGAGATCTTCACAACAAGCCCTTTCATTTGATCTGTCACACGATATAGTTTACAAAACTTTATTTTTTTTCCAATTTGCCCCCGAAAAGTTACCCCCATATTCAAATTTCATTTATTTACGTTACACGTCCGTGTTTGGGTCACAAAAATTCATATGTGTACCAAATTTCAATTAAATTGGTATATTAGATTCGGAGCAAATCGGCTGTGTCAGACGGACAGACAGACACACGAGTGATTCTATAATAGTTCCGTTTTTTCCTTTTGTGGTACGGAACCCTAAAAATGTTGTCATTATACGTCGCGTGAAGTGATCCGTTCCACAAAATGATGCTACGTTTTTAACGATACCGTAGATGTACTTCTTATAGTTTATTAAAAAATACTTTTAAGCGTATATCTATAAGGTTTTGAGCAACATTTTATACGTATGTATTTCATAAACATTTATGAATACCATCATCATTATTGATTTTGGTACTCCATTTTTATTTTATTATTAACATTAAAATAAGTTCTCCTACAACGGAATGCATGGCTGATGCTTAATGTGTCATGTCATTTGTCACGTCAAATTGTTAAGGTCATAATTTCTGTTTATTTACATTGATTATCTCTTTATCTCTAGATAAATTAAGTAATTAAATAAAAACAGGATGCCTGCCAATGATATTATAAGTGAACTGATGACTACCACAATAACATCAAGACTTATCAAGATGGAGAAAAAGAAGAAGAAGAGGACGTATGGTTGTCGTAACAAGTGTGGTACTGCAACAACTAGACTGTCCTGCTGCTCCATCAACGCTGCTGTACCTACGTGTCCCGATTATAATACTTTATAAAAGCCCAAAAGATAGTTGGGAAATCCTAGCGAAAACAAATTTCACGTCGTCACAACACGAATTCAAATTTATTTGTGGTCAAAGTACCGCACAAACATCTTTCGAAATTGATGAATAATTTGGTCGAGAAGGGACATGGTCCAGCGTTTCCTAAGCTCACGGACAGCGTGCGATACAGGACGCCGACTATTCGTGTAAACTTGTGATAATTATAATGTATTGTTTACGTATAGTATTTATTTTAGATATATAAGTTTGTATTGAAAAAAATATATAAAAAACATTAGAAATCTATATTGTTTGAAATACTTTTGAAATACTGCATCATGTTGGTGGTACAATGATAATAGGTGCGTAGGTATATCATTTAATTCTAGTGACAACATAACCTTTACATAAATACCTTACAGACTCTGAAAATTCAGTATACACCCAATTCTAAACAACAAATGCATATTATTATCACACCACACATGGAAATTTAGTTTTGGTCATTCTTTTCTGTAACATCTCCAGCCGGCCAAAATTCTGGGCAGCGCGTGAACCTAGAGGATGTCAGAATTAAAATCTCGTTCGACTGCATCGTCCTTCCTTCGGCACTGATTAGATCTTAGCTCGTTTTCTATCGATGTCTGTAGATCCAACCGGGAAATGTACAGGAGCAAGGTGGGGCACTGCGGCTCGAAAATCCTCGCTTCCAGGAGCAGTACCGCGTTTGTTGTGGCTGCGTCACGATCAAACCTACTTGCCCTCAACCAGAATAAAACCCTCCGAGTCCATTTGACTGGTTAAGGAGTCGACAATCTTGAAAAATTATTTCAAAGTGAAACAAATGTTTCGAGCACCATTTTATACGTATCTCATAAACATTTATCAAAAAAATATTCATTATTGATTGCGTAACTCAATTTTTATTTAATTACTGGCTTCTGCCCCCGTCTTTGTCCGCGTAAAATTGGCACAAGCTGTGCCTCCCCTTACTTCGTTTTCGCTTAGCCTTCTTTCTGACTTTTTCTTTTTGCTTGGCTCCTAAGGGTCGAAGCGTGATGTTAATGATGTTCTTCCTCAAGTATTAGACTATCAAATGCAAAAAGCATATTCTCAAATCAGACGGGTAGTTTCAGAGATTAGCGCCTTCAAACAAAAAAAGAAACAAACTCTTCAGCTTTATTAATAGTATAGAAAGATATAGATGAATATTTAAATAAACTCTCCTTTGTATTTGGTACAACGGAATGCATGGCTGATGCTGATTTGTCAATGTCAACGATTTTAGTCACGTCATAATAAAGTAATCAAATAAAACAGAATTTCTGCTAATGATTAAACTGAGTAAACTGATGAATACCGAAATAACATCAAGGTTTATCAAGATGGAGAAGAGGAAACGTGATTCTCGTAAAGACCGGACTGAATCACGGGCTCTCAGAGTGCTCTCATAATGGCTCCTGCGTCCTACCGTTCCAACGACGCAGCTGTATCAACGTGTTACGGCTACATTAATCAACAAAGTCTGAAAATATTGTTAATCCTTGCAAAAACCAATTTCCTCCCTGAGGGTCAATCGGAAGAGTCTCGTCACAACACGAATTTAATTCTTTTTGGGGTGAAAGTCCTGGACAACGTCTGTCGAGATTCATGAAGAATTTGAGCAAGAGGTGTAATGATCCGGCGATTCCTAAGCTGGCTACTAAACAGCGCGCCACATATATTATGACGCCGACTAATCGTGTAAACTAGTGATTTTATATTATTTAAGTGTAGTATTTTTGATAGTTTGAGTTTCATATTGAAAAACAATTATACATGTTTGAAATCTTTATTGTTTGAAATGCTTTTGAAATTCTACATCATGTTTTTGGACCTGTGGTAATAAAATCATAATAGCTATATTATAATTCGAGTGTCACTTTTGTCACCCTTTACATAAATATATCACAGACTAATTAGACTTGGGTTTATACCACAACAACATAATTATTATCACACAATACTTAGGTTTGGTCATAGTTCCCTGTAACATCTTCATGCAACACCTGCCTGGCAAAATTATGGGCTATGGACGATAGCCTTTTGCAGCGCGGGAACCTCGAGGATGAAGGACTTAAAATTTGTAGTACAGCTCGACTTCATCCACGACAGCTTCAGCAAATCCCTTGCTGCTGCACTGATAAGACCTTGGCTCCTTCTCTCTCAATATTTGTGGGTAACACCGGGAAATATGCATGAGGATGGTGAGCACTGTAACTCAAAAATCCTCGGTTGCAGGAGTGGTGGTACGGTATTTATTGTGGCTGCCCCGCGATCGCCTTCTCTTGCCGTCAAACAGAGTAAAGCCGTCTTCGTCCATTTGACTGGTTTTAGAAGCCTTCCGCTTCTATATCTCAGATGTGTGTCTTATTAATCGACGCCGCACAAGATCCACTGCTTGACAACTTTGACGAAGGCGTGAAGTTTTCTTCGTGTGTTTTTCCTTGGTGTGGCGATCGCAGCGTTTCTGAGATGTTTATGAACTCGTGTAACACATTTTGTAAAAAAAACATTTATTATTTTCTTCCGCATTGACTAATCATGAATGACACAACAACTGTTTGACGTTGGTACGAAGGTCGACATGACGTCATGAACGTATCGACTGGTCCCAACCACTCTTTGCATGTCGCATGTAAATTATGGCATGTCGCGTGCTTTCCTGCGAGAAATCGTCGAATCGACATGGCGAGAATAGCTCTACTCCATTTTCACGAGCGAAAACATGATTTTCACGAGGGAAAAGTTCGAATCGAGCGACAATAACGAATGTGAGATGCGCGAGAATTGCCTTCAATATTTATCATTTAGACGTCAATTAATTTTGTAGACGATAACAATTTTAAGCATTTAGTCATTCATTAAGGCTTATGGGTTGGAGTGCGGGGTGAGGCAGGGAGGGTTGACCTCACCCAGGCTCTTCAACCTATTTGTGAATGACCTTATGGTCGAGCTTAGCAGTATGCGTGTTGGCTGTCGGGTGGGTGGTGTTAATATTAACAGCATCAGCTATGCAGACGATATGGTGCTGCTGGGCCCGACTGCAGGTTCTATTGGAGAGATGTTGAAAGTTTGCGAGGACTACGCGGCTAGGCATGAGGCTCGTGTATAACGTGAAGAAATGTGAGTACATGGTCTTTGGGGTCGCCGGTAGGTGTACAGATTATTCACCTAGCTTTACCCTAAATGGCTTGAGCATAAGAAGAGTTAAACAATTCAAATATCTGGGACATATGCTTACCGGCGACCTGAAGGACAATGTGGACATTGAGAGGGAGCGCAGGGCTTTGGCGGTCCGCGGTAATATGTTGGCTCGTAGATTCGCTCGCTGCACGGACCAGGTAAAAATAACGCTTTTCAAAGCGTATTGCCAGGGTCTGTACACGGGTGGTCTGTGGATCAACTACACCAAAAGGTCGCTAGATGTCCTGCGCGTCCAGTACAACAATGTTTTTAGAATGCTCTTGAGACTGCCCCGGTTCTGTAGTGCGTCAGAGATGTTTACGCAGAACCGTACCGACGACTTCCATGCAATTATGCGGAAGAAAATTGCGTCGGTGGCAGCTAGAACCCGGGCCAGTGGCAACAGCATTGTGGAAACAGCGAGTGAGAATGTGTTTTCCCCTTTTAGGAGGCATTCTGTCTGATTTTGTTTGTGTGGCTGAGAAACTGGGTTCGTCTTCTTTACAAAGTGACTCATACCCAAAAAGTATTTTAATTTACGTATATACTAACACTAGGTATAAGGTACTTTACTAACACTACGGATCTCTGTTATCTGATTATTTGAAATAAATTATTATTAAGTTTAAAGTACAATAATAATATTTAGCACATTTAGACGTCAATTAATTTTAAAGTACGATAACAATTTTAAGCATTTAGAAAATACGTTTTATGTAAAGTAACTATAGTATTTAGCATTAAACTTACAATTACAGTATCTAACATGTAAACTAAACTCCTTTATCTGACGATTTGTGATCGACAACTTTCCATTTGCCTTCTACCTTCTTTAATATTCCTCAATTTATATCGCTTTCTTGAGCATTTATAACTGTATGTGGTGTGGGATTAAATTCTGAAGTAAATTTGTTTTCTTATATCATGTTCTTTACATATACTTTTTCGCCAATTTAGAATTCTCTATCTGTAGTTTTTCTTTTCTTATCTTTAGTTTAATTTGTTCTTCTCTTATTTTTTATTTGTCTCTGTCTCTAATTTCTGAACCGTCGTAGTTATTTTCGAGGTCTGTTAAAAATGATAACTTATCTCTGAATGGCCTTCCGTATAACAGCTTGGATGGGGATTTCCCTGTAGAGGGATACACCTTGTACAGATAAACATCATTAGTTATTTTAACAAGTCATCTTTCCAGACAGTTTTTCACATTGACTGATTCTCAGCCGTTTAAGGATACCTGTTTTGCCTCTCGACTTCGCCGTTTTCTGAGGCCAGAAGGGGATCGTATTGAAAAGCGTAATTTCTTGTTCAGTACCGAAGGTTCTGTTTTGAATTTTCTGCCATTGTCAGTTGATATGCTTGCAGGATTTTCGGTTTGCGAAAAGATCTTTTTTAACATTTTTATTGTGTCATGTGTAGATATAGATTTCATGATTTCGATCTCTTTGTATCTAATGTAATAATCGATGTTCAAGAAAATATATTCCTCACTTGGAACAGCAGTATCCACCCAGGCTTGGGATGGGATTCACGCTTTTTCATCGGTACTAGTGGATTTGGGCCTGAGACTAAAGTGCCCTCTGCAATTATTTACAGTATTTTCGGCATCTTTATCTGTTTATGGCCATCAAACCTTTGTGCGTAACCTAGCCTTCATGTTGACAATGCCGGGGGGGGCTTCATGAGCTGCTTCTAATATTAGTAGTTGTTTATTGAAGCATTCCAAGCATTCTTTTTATTAAAGCGTCTTTGATTAATTTAAATTCATTATCATTATTCGACGCATCAATAAAATCGTTGCTACGGGTCGCGCATATTAAACAATCTGTTTAATATGATATTTATTTTAAAGAGGATTTGTATGCTGGAACTCGTACATAGACGTGATAATAGATCTGCTTTATTTGATTTTCCAGGCTTATTAATGACTATAATTATTCATAGTAGTCGAAGGACCCACCGCTCAATTCGTGCGTAAGGTTTCGATTTCGTGCCAAATATTTTTTCCATACAGGTACTTGTGAGTGTTCGATTGCCCATAACAAAGCTAATGCCCCTTTTTCGGTCTGACAATACAGTTTTTCAACGTCTGTCAGACTCTTGTTTCCGAAGGAAATGATTCTTGTCGTCGTAAAGAATCAGTACAGCCACTAAACATAATCCCAGGGGACTTTGAATTTCTTCTATGGTTTCCGGTGATCTAAATGACTGTATTGTTTTGATGTATTTTTCAAGTGGCTTAATGCCTGCCTGATGATGAAAGTTCGTAGCCCAGAAACTGAATAGTTTTATAATTGAAAACACATTTATTTTTGTTTAGTAAGCCTGGCAGGCTTAAACATTGACTAAAAGTGCTCGAAGAGAATAATGGTAATCATTTAGATCACCGGAAACCATAGAAGAAATTCAAAGTCCCCTGGGATTATGTTTAGTGGCTGTACTGATTCTTTACGACGACAAGAATCATTTCCTTCGGAAACAAGAGTCTGACAGACGTTGAAAAACGGTATTGTCAGACCGAAAAAGGGGCATTAGCTTTGTTATGCGCAATCGAACACTCACAAGTACCTGTATGGAAAAAATATTTGGCACGAAATCGAAACCTTACGCACGAATTGAGCGGTGGGTCCTTCGACTACTATGAATAATTTTATAGTCATTAATAAGCCTGGAAAATTAAATAAAGCAGATCTATTATCACGTCTATGTACGAGTTCCAGCATACAAAAAAGCCCTCTTTAAAACAAATATCATATTAAACAGATTGTTTAACTAATGTTTAAAGTATTTTCTAATGCCAACAAACTGTCGGCATTGCGATATTCTATTTCTTTCTCGTAAGTCGTAATCAAGGTCATTTTTAGGTTACCGGTATTAAAACGGTAACTTAAATAGAGGTAACATGTTTTTTCTTGTTGGTTACCCAGATAGCGGTAACCTTAGTCGTAGAAATAACCAAAATTCTTCGATACCGGTACCGTAATTTATAAAGGTTTTCGGTCCCTGGGCAGCACGCTTAACCAAACAAAGACGAATATCATCATCAGGCTTTAGAACCGGTACCATCGGAGAAACCCAGAAAGATGGTTTGTTTACAGATTGTCCATTTTTACCAATTCGTCTAAGTTCTTATTTATTTTTGATTCCAAAGGAATTGGGACTCGTCTATAAGGATGACAAACTGGAGGAACTGTTTTATCAATTATTTGAACTTGGGAGATTGTTTATCCTTAAAGGAACTCAGATCAAAACCTAGTTTTAGCAAATTAAGGGATATGGTAGTTTTATTTTTTACCAAAATGATTTCTTGAACCATTTTCTATGAGATATATTTTGTTAGTTCTGATTAAGAACCAGCTTTTATTTATGCATCAAACGACCCTAGTACTTGTAGTGGATGTTTGGCACCATAAGCTATGAATGTTTTGTTTGGAGACGTTTACTGGTTGGAGACTATAACTTTAGATTATTTCATGTGCTCCAATAGCTTTATTGTTATCATTTGACGAGAGGTTAGGAGTTTTTCTTTAATTGGCCCTTGTTCTGCAGTGTTTCTGGAAATGACCTTTGAAACCACATTTATGCAATTCGCACTAATTCAGGGCAGAAACTATTATCATTTATCACCTTTGTGATTTTTATTGTCATATCGGCAACAGAAATCAACCTCTTTTCAGTACAACGTTTTGTTGTTTTAATGTCAATTTTATTTAGGCTGGTAGTTGTTGCATTTGTGCTCTGGTTATCGTGGAACTTGTTCAACTGCCGTTCGACAGTTTCTAGAGAGTTTGCTTCTACTATGATTTTTCAATTGTTGCTATGTCACCAAGTATCAAAATATTATTTCTTAATTTAGTCGAGCGAGCTATACTTTTCCGTTATTTGGTCAGTAAGATTTTCGTCCTCTTAAGCAAAATTTCATTTTGAGCTTTGACGTATCAATCTAACCAAGGATTAATCAGACTTTTCGTCCGGTGCTTGTTTCATTAACCGAAAAATGTGCCCTTTAAATAAATAATTTTGTTTTGGGGAAAAATACTCTTCCAACTTTTTAATTGCGGTGTCATAAGACGTCAGTTGCGTCAAGATCAGTCACGTGAGCTCTGGGTACATTCAAATTTGAGTCTTGTAGTGCCATACTTCAAATGCAGACAAATTGCACTTTTTTGTTTTGATCATTGGTGTTTGTCACTGTGAAGTATACTTCTAAAACGCTTTTCCATCTTTCCCAACGGGAGCCTATGGAGGTTGTATCATCTTTACAATCAAATGGTTCTAATGCCGGGACTTGTAATTGGGACATGATGATCGGTCTGCATGTAAGAGGGAGGGGCCCTCTTCAGCATATTGTAGTAAAAGAATCTTCAGATCGACTCCACGGATTAGTATCCTTCTCACCTTCAAATTATTTTTAGTTTATTGTTATTATTAACAAAAATACAACAAAGATTTGATGATGAGTTAATCAAACCCCGTACTACATTAGTTTATTTTTAACCATTTGATCCTACCCGGCTACGTCGACTTTTAAAATAAATAAACAAACTCTCTCAAGCAAGTCGCACAAAGGTCCTTTATTAAGAACGTGTTAGGTGTCACAAAGCAAACTAGTTACTGTATTGTACAAATTGATTTATTTAAATATTTGAAAATATGTTTTTTGGAACTCTTAGCAGATTGTAATAATTTTGTATCATTCTTAATTTTTTTCGTATGTTTCCCCCACATTTTAAATTGATATTAAAATAAATGGGTAACTCATTTTTTATTCAATTTTAGGTCGCTCGGTTTCTCTCTTCCCGCCTCTTTGCATTCATCACCGAGAAAAACCTCTTGGTGAAAGCTGATCTGGCAGGAACAGAGAGGAGAAAGGCTAAAATTTTCTAATATTACCCAGATCATCAGATGAACTTTTCAAAATATATAGCCATTTATCAGCAACTTTTTTTTCTTTAAAACTTGCAACATCTTTGCAAATTCTTTAAAAATTCTAGTTTCAGTATAAAAATCTTCCATGTTATGTTTAATTTTGTCAACAAATTGAGCCGTTCAATAATATTTTCAAAATGTTCAAATACAATTTTATTATTTATTTCATAGATAAGCTACTTAGCATTGACAGCCAGTTACTCTGCTGGTTAAAATCAAACCATTTTTCTAAGTAATTTATAGACAACCTTACTAGTAAACTTTTACGCACGTCACTAAATAGTGAATAATCTCTGACAATTTTATTGCAAAGGTGGTGAAATGCTCAATGCTCCTTAATTTTTTCTTTCTACAGAATCTTTCTTGATATTATCCATAATACTGTATATATCTCAAATAGTTACAGTGTTCCCTTCCAAAAATGTAATTGTTTTATGAAAAATATTCAGCATATTATGCTGAATATTTTGATTTTCACTATTATCATAATACCCCCGCCAAAACAAAGAACATTGAGTGACTTTTGTTTGACAGTAAGTTGTTAAGTTGAAAATTTGACATTCAGAAACGCAGAAGTACACACACACTTGCACTTGCGTTAGGTTCCAAATCCATTCGAGCGACATTAGTTCTGAAATCTCAGTATCAAGAATGATCCGTTCCATTCCATTCGACGCTTATGTCAAAATAACGTATTTTAAATACTTTTTTTTTATTCAAAAGTATAACGTATAATGGAGCAAAATAAAGTAGGATACGTTATTATAAAGTATGGTTGGCAACCCTATGTACACCACACCCTGTGCACCACACACGCACCTGCAGTGCTATTCTGTAACCATCTCACCGTGAAAACTTAGGTGAAGTGAGCGTGGAGTGAGCTGTCATTCCACAGGGATTGACACTATTATTGACAGCTCACTTCACCCAAGTTTTCACGGTGAGATGTTTACAGAATAGTATGGCTGGACTTGTTGCTATTGCTGTCTATGAGATGAGCCCGCTGCCGCATATGTACCTACCTACTGGCTGGTCGCCAGCTCCCGCTTGTATCCTGTGATATACAATTAAATGTAGCTCACAACTAAAAGGTAGCGAGCGCCTCAAGAGTATCCCGTAGAGTCCCGCTCTATCCCCAGTGCCGACTAGACGTTCCATTTGAGTTGTTGTGTACTTACTGATAATTTGGTGGTTTTACTCTAAACCAAAAGCCTATATAACAAGTGATTCAACTGAACACCAAATTCGCGACGAGTAAAAGCGCAGTAAGTCAAATTATTGCTCAAATTATGTACCTGCTTACGGAAATTGGTCAGCAACAAAATGTTAATTTTACTTCACGGCCATCTGAAATATAATTATTAACAAAGTAAGTAGTATTCTAATACACGTCATCTAACATCGCGTTTTTTTAGAGATAAAATATTGTAAATATTTTTTAAATAGGATTATCTTCCTCGTTCGTTGGTAACACCGAACTGTCACTTTTCTTTTCGCGCGCATTCTGACATCGCGCATCGCAAGAAAAATTCTCTCTCGTCAAAAATATTAATTTTAAATAAGTTCATTTTTTTTATTTGTATAGTTCGTTATTGTATTTAGTACCTAGTGTAAATAGTTATTTGTGTTAAGTATTGTAAATTGGTATATAAAATTTCCTAAAATAAAATAAGTTTATGATACTCCTTACTAAAATAACAAAATGTTGTTATACTATGATATGTTATAGAAAGTGTATTAAGTGCATCGTTAGTGAAAACCTGAGCCGTATTATGTGCATCGTTAGTGGAAACCTGAGACGGCCGCGGCGCTCATCAACGACATCAAAAGCACTCCTGATCCTGACCAACATTGGATGTACTTAGATTCAGAGGCGTCCCACAACCTTAATGTGCTAGAGTGCTTGGCTCTAACTGACCACCTTGTACGTGATACTGAATAAGCACTATGGTGGACATTAACACTGTTTATTGCATGTGTGCTGCAAAGTTGTTAAAACATTATCTCTCCAGTCGACACGAGATGTCCTAAGTAGCGTTACCTCCACGTTACTAGCTGGATGAGATGCTGCCAGAGAGGCACGTGATGCCCTTAGCGATGTAAGTACATAGCTAGCTAGTATGCGATTTTCACCATTACCCCTCCATTGGACACGAGATGTCCTCAGCAACGTTAATTCCACGTTACTAGCTGGAGCTGGATGATTACCAATGCTGCACGTGATGCACTTAGCGATGTTACTGTACATAGCTAACGTTGGTATGTACTTGTCATAAGAGGTAAGTCCCATTTCTATGACCTTGGTGAAATTGTAAAAAGGCTGTTCTATATGCTCCTAATTTTCGAGCATGAAGGCTGCGAGACAGCCTTACTTAACCCAGCACGTTGTCTGTTTGATATACATAAACTTGCAAAAATATTATACTCCCTATAGTGAGTGCGGGATTCTACCCCACTAACTGGATTGTTATCAGCGAGTACGGGATACTCTTAACAACATTGATTGTATTTTGTTAGCTGGTACATATTTAGCACAGCGTGCACATGCTTAGCATGAGATGATCATAACATGTTAAACCAATACCATGTGTGATCTAGCTTGACATCAAGGATAATAATATTATGGAAGCACAGTCCGCCTTGACGGATTACTCCTTATCAGCGAATGTTACGCATATCTGTTACTGATATAAACACCAGCCCATTCAAATGCTATTATACTTATATTCATGGCTATACCCCTGAGTTACTATTTTTAACAAACAAATATACCAAATTAAAAGAAATCACATGTACAAGATACTCAGTGTCTTACCTAAGCACTAGGTGGCTTAATTATCCTGACATAAATTGATAAATGATTTCTATTTTGAAAATTAAAACAATAAAGCAAAATTGTGTAAGTTTACGCTCATACACTCAAATACTAGTACAAGATACTATGTTAACCGGTCAAGCCCTGGGTGACCCTCAAGCACGTCAATTAGCACGTTAATTAGTTGTTTATCAGGCCTTTAACGGTTAAAATGATTCTGTGATACAATGGCTGATGACAAATGATTCATCGACCCCCTACAAAGCATAATTCCATGCTCATACTTATTCATAAGGCATATGCCTTACTCCCAGACTCCTCTAAACCGAGGGAACAAGGGATTGACATATTCCACAACCAAATTGCACTGGTCACCCCTGTCATAGGGAAAGCAATTATTGATCCTATGCTTATGAAGAACATAAGCATAGGAAGGGCAAGGGTCTAGCCCATAAGGATATTTGTATGTTTGGAGTGAATAAACAAATAAATAAGACATACACAAACCGTTGACAGACTTGGCTGATGCAACAAAATACCTGATAATGTCAATGTTCACTCCCACCAAACTAAAACCAGAACAAAAGTAATACCTTCTCTAATGAATTGCAACTTACTCTATTTGATAAACAAACAGATACATTTAACAAACTTGAGCATACAACTTCATTGCTACAAATAATAACAATTAATCAATAAACTAGAGTTGCCGCGAATACTCGCTATTATTCGGTATTCGGCATTACTCGTCATTTCTTTGATATTTGTCGAATACCGAATAATAGCTAGTATTATTCGACATTCGGCGAATAGTCGTCGAAAATAAACTTTTAACGAACAAAAGAACTAATGAGTTAAAAATAATCATTTTTTTAATTATTTTCCTTAATAAAACAATACACAATATCAATTATTATCTGTAATATGTGCCTGTGCCTATCATATTCATGAAATTAAATTAGTAAGGCTTTTTAATTAATATTTAAAATCCAACAGAGGCAGATTGTGGTGCAAAAAAACAATTTTTTCTGCACGTTCTGGAGCAAGTCGGTTTCGTTTTTCCTCGTAAATTAAACCTGCCTCGGAAAATAGTCTTTCTGAATAAACAGAGCTTGCTGGTGTGATTAAGTATCGTTTAGCAAGCTTACTTAAAATAGGAAATCTATTCTTATTGGTACTCAAAGCTCACCATTCATATGGGTTTATTTTTCTGTCAGCCTTTGCTAATGCGATGTAGTTCGTAGGTAGTAGTAGTAGTAGTAGGTATGTATAACATGAAACAGATTTCTTTAACTTTATTGTTTTCTTTTCTCACAACCTTATTAGAAATTAGAAATATTTTTAATGTGTTTAATGTTTTTTTTTATGTCGAATAGTAATGTCGAGTTATTCGACTATTCGCCAAAGTGAATGGCGATTAATCGGTATTCGACTATTCGCTATAAACACTATTCGCGGCAACTCTACAATAAACATTAAAACCACAAGACATACACTCAGGATGATAAAGAAAACTTACCGGTCCTATTGAGAAAATGTAAAACTAGTGCAACAGGAGTTGATCTGCTATATTAAATAACAAATTAAAACATCCTACAACTAACTATAATAACAGAAATCACTCAATGATGAAGATAATTTTAGTAGACCTCAATAACAACCACACATATATCTACACTTCAAAACTACATATTTGATACCTATCAAACTCAATATAGTAACTCTTAACACCATTACAAGTAAATACTGAGATGAATAAAATTAAAATACATAACATCAGAACCGTATAATAACCTACCCTGATTATTTACTTGTCAAATAACAAGATTGACATAAATCATAATACCTAAAGATATCACTATAAATGTAGGTAACTAAATGTTTGCGATGGTAAGTGAATTGCTAGGTTCGACTGTTAAGTCTTTCTTAAACAAGACACGTGCCTTGAAGTACCTATTTTAAAACAAAACTTAAAGTACATATTTGTGATCTTAGTTGCATTACATAACATCAGGCCTGTATTTCCCAAAGGGCCGGGCAGAGATGGTTGACCTTGTTCAAAGGTTATAAAATCAAAATGTCTAATTAAACACTCAACCATCCCAATTAACAGTCTAAATACTTAATAGTATATTTCAGTGATAATTATGACACTAAAATGAAATTGTCGAAGAAACAAAGAGGGGGGGGGGAGCGCATTGTGATGTGACGATAAAGCATTGATGGATTGAGATTACAACATGAACAAGGTCAGGTACCATATAATCAATGTAGGCACCATGAATGAATTAACTACAAATGATTGAACATTAAAACCATCTGCTCACCAAGTGCACATTATAGCTAACTATACAACTCCCTAACTTAAACTATATACCTCATTCCATAATTTAATTTCGGATATATTATGAGTTCAGAGAAAAAACTTTCATATCTTTATGCTTCAAAAATGAACCTACTTTTTTTCGACTAGCTCTACTCTTGTCAATTATCTGAAACAGACACTTCCACATTACGTAAATTAAGAAAGGAAAATATTTTATTTCGGACATCACAGGTAAAATAGTAAAAACACAAACAGTAAAAAGAGTAAAGTCTTTGCGAGGCCACAAAGGGAAATTAGCCAAACTAACCTATTAAATGGCGCTTGCAAAACTTAAAATTGATCAAGCTTAAAGCTCATTCTGGGCTTGACCCTATTTACCAAAATAACCTCAATAACCAAACTCATAAGCTAAAGCTCCAAAAACCTCTACCAGGGCATTGGAAGCTGAAAGAAGGTGAAATTGTTAGATAATAAGTACCCGTACCCTGAGTGGGGGGCTGAATTAAGATATTGCATTCTTGATGGTGGCATTGAAGTATTGGCGTAAAGGTGTAAAACACATATAACGATTCATAACGAAAAAAAAAAAAAAACTGTCTCAGTGATTAATGCTCGGTTACTATAAACAAAAACGAATGCTTTCGCTCACCAATGGTAGCATTTTTTATGCCACAATGACGGTCCGCAAATTGTAGGAATCGGCCATAAATACACAACATAACTCTAAAGAGCTTATTAAATGAGCTTATCGTAAACTCACGCATTAAGTTCCATACTGCAACTCAAATAAGTGAATGTTTACGGAAACATCTACAACTGGTACCTATTCTCTGTCATGGAAGCTTTCAAAATGATTCATCCCAACAAATATCTGAATACAAATAGGTACAGAACAAACTAAAAGCTCGAACAATTTCTAAGAAAACTTGACGGTATAACAATAACCGGTGTCGCGTCGCGCTGGTCTGCACGAAGCTTTAAGGAAACCCTACAAAGCTGGCTGCCGATTTGGCCCCAATTTCGACTCTATAGACTAATAAAACAAATACCGAGACTGTTTTAAAGCTACCCTAAAGCTTATAACTAAGTATAATAAAAGTGAGAGTGGCTTAATTCTTCCTTTCACAGGACAACACATACAGCAGCTCAACTTAGAACTGGCATCAATTGAGACAGACACAATGTGTTACTTGCTGTTTATACTTTTATGCTAATTAACGATAGGTTCCTAAATAAGTGACAGTTCGGTGTTACCAACGAACGAGGAAGATAATTCTATTTAAAAAATATTTACAATATTTTATCTCTAAAAAAACGCGATGTTAGATGACGTGTATTAGAATACTACTTTGTTAATAATTATATTTCAGATGGCCGTGAAGTAAAATTAACATTTTGTTCCTGACCAATTTCCGTAAGCAGGTACATAATTTGAGCAATAATTTGACTTACTGCGCTTTTACTCGTCGCGAATTTGGTGTTCAGTTGAATCACTTGTTATATAGGCTTTTGGTTTAGAGTAAAACCACCAAATTATCAGTAAGTACACAACAACTCAAATGGAACGTCTAGTCGGCACTGGGGATAGAGCGGGACTCTACGGGATACTCTTGAGGCGCTCGCTACCTGTGAGTTGTGAGCTACATTTAATTGTATATCACAGGATACAAGCGGGAGCTGGCGACCAGCCAGTAGGTAGGTACATATGCGGCAGCGGGCTCATCTCATAGACAGCAATAGCAACAAGTCCAGCCATACTATTCTGTAAACATCTCACCGTGAAAACTTGGGTGAAGTGAGCTGTCAATAATAGTGTCAATCCCTGTGGAATGACAGCTCACTCCACGCTCACTTCACCTAAGTTTTCACGGTGAGATGGTTACAGAATAGCACTGCAGGTGCGTGTGTGGTGCACAGGGTGTGGTGTACATAGGGTTGCCAACCATACTTTATAATAACGTATCCTACTTTATTTTGCTCCATTATACGTTATACTTTTGAATTAAAAAAAGTATTTAAAATACGTTATTTTGATATAAGCGTCGAATGGAATGGAACGGATCATTCTTGATACTGAGATTTCAGAACTAATGTCTTAAAATCAGTCAGTCTTAAAATTGCTAAAATAACCCCTATATACAAGTCTGGAACTAGGACTGATCCTGGAAACTACCGACCAATATCAGTGTTGCCTATTATTTCCAAAATATTTGAAAAAGTTTTATACACGCGCTTATCTAAACATCTAATCAATACTAACTTTCTATACTCGCACCAATATGGCTTTCGCCCACACTCAAATACACTTTCGGCTACAGTTGACCTAATTACTAAAATAAAAGATAATATAGACAAAAAACAATTGGTTCTAGGTGTTTTTATTGACTTAAAAAAAGCATTTGATACTGTTAGCCATTTTATCCTTTTGAAAAAGCTAAAAATCATAGGAATTACTTCTGCAGCCTACAAAATGTTTGAGTCTTACCTTACTAATCGGCAGCAGATCGTCAAACTTGATAAATTTGCAAGTGCCCCGGCCAATATACAGTGCGGAGTACCTCAGGGATCGGTCCTGGGTCCGTTGCTTTTCCTCATCTATATTAACGACATTAGTAGCGCTGGACTGACTGGTCACATATCACTGTATGCAGACGACACATGTCTTTTTTATTTTGGTGATTCCATCACTGATATTATCTCAGAAGCACAGAAAGACCTTAATGTTTTGAATGTATGGCTTAGTCAAAACCTTCTGACTGTGAATGTTACTAAAACTGCTTACATAATTTTCGCAGCAAAAAATAAAAAAATACCATCATTTCCAAATCTTACAATGAGTAACCAACCGTTACGGAAATCAACACATGAAAAGTATTTGGGCCTAATTGTGGACAGTAAGTTGACATTTAGAGCGCATATTGACTACGTAAGATCTCGAATACTCCCACTAACCGGAGCCATACGTAACATTGCAAAATGCGTACCCTACAAGCTAAGACATACTATTTACAACACGCTGGTAAAGCCACATCTGGAATATTTGATCCAGGTATGGGGACAAGCTGCAAAAACAAATCAACAACACCTACAAAGAACACAAAATAAAATCATCAAAGTCCTCTTCAACTATGACTACTATACTCCTACAGAATTACTCTACAAAAAAACAAAACTATTTAACCTACAACAATTGTATACATACCATACATGTATGACTATCCGAAAGATCCTTAAGACCAACATACACACAAACATTTCATTTACACAAAAGACTCATAGATATAATACCCGTAATCAAGGTGACCTCCAAGTACCAAGAGTGAGAACCTTGTACGGCAGGAAAACTATACAGTATGAGGGGGTTCGGCTATACAATAAAATACCAAAAAAAATCAGAGAGTGTACAAGCATACCAACATTCAAAGCAGGCCTAAGAAATTATTTATTGGACACATTTATAGCTTAGCTTGAACTGTTTTGTATTTAATTTAGACTTAAGTACATACTTGCTATCTACACATATTATAAATTAAAGTTAGATTTCGTGTTTACCTGTATGTCCACGTTGGTCTGCTAAACCACACTACAGGTTTTGATGAGGTAATTTACCATCGTTTGGCGAATTTATTCCGGAAGGTTTATGTGTATAATACGTTAATAATAAAGTTACGTAGGTATAACTAAGAAATCTCGATGTTTTTGTCAAGTTGTAAAACTACACAACTATTTTATATTTATAAATAAAAGTTTGATGTTCAGTTACTTGGATGGCTTGAACGTCGTAATGTAACTCAACCTATTTGTAATTTAGTTAAGTTTCTCTATAAGTGAACTGTAATTTGTTCTTTGAGAAAATAAATGTCTTTAAACCGAATGTCGCTCGAATGGATTTGGAACCTAACGCAAGTGTAAGTGTGTGTGTACTTCTGCGTTTCTGAAATTTTCAACTTAACAACTTACTGTCAAACAAAAGTCACTCAATGTTCTTTTTTTTGGCGGGGGTATTATGATAATAGTGAAAATCAAATTATTCAGCATAATATGCTGAATATTTTTAATAAAACAATTACATTTTTGGAAGGGAACACTGTAACTATTTGAGATATATACAGTATTATGGATAATATCAAGAAAGATTCTGTAGAAAGAAAAAATTAAGGAGCATTGAGCATTTCACCACCTTTGCAATAAAATTGTCAGAGATTATTCACTATTTAGTGACGTGCGTAAAAGTTTACTAGTAAGATTGTCTATAAATTACTTAGAAAAATGGTTTGATTTTAACCAGCAGAGTAACTGGCTGTCAATGCTAAGTAGCTTATCTATGAAATAAATAATAAAATTGTATTTGAACATTTTGAAAATATTATTGAACGGCTCAATTTGTTGACAAAATTAAACATAACATGGAAGATTTTTATACTGAAACTAGAATTTTTAAAGAATTTGCAAAGATGTTGCAAGTTTTAAAGAAAAAAAAGTTGCTGATAAATGGCTATATATTTTGAAAAGTTCATCTGATGATCTGGGTAATATTAGAAAATTTTAGCCTTTCTCCTCTCTGTTCCTGCCAGATCAGCTTTCACCAAGAGGTTTTTCTCGGTGATGAATGCAAAGAGGCGGGAAGAGAGAAACCGAGCGACCTAAAATTGAATAAAAAATGAGTTACCCATTTATTTTAATATCAATTTAAAATGTGGGGGAAACATACGAAATAAATTAAGAATGATACAAAATTATTACAATCTGCTAAAGGCTCGTGCAGACCAGCGCGACGCGACGGCGCGACGCGACTTGAACAATACAATTTCTAAGAAAACTTCACGGTATAACAATAACCGGTGTCGCGTCGCGTTGTCGCGTCGCGCTAGTCTGCACGAAGCTTAAGAGTTCCAAAAAACATATTTTCAAATATTTAAATAAATCAATTTGTACAATACTTTATTTTGTTTGCAAATACTTTTTTTTTTATTCGTCAGAGAGGATGATTCGTTATTTTCCTTAAAAAAAGTTGGTGTGCAGCACTGGTGACAGCACTCGCATTGTTTTATTATTAATTGACTGATGTCTTGTCATGAGGTATTCATATATTCAACTGAGCATATTATTATGCCTTCCATATAAATAGCTGCTTTTGATAGGTTAGTGGTCACACCTGGCTTGTTGTTTTTTGCCAAGTGGTTATTTTTAGCAGGCACGAGGACGCGAAGATTGCTAGCTAACCATGACTCGACAGTATATAGTGACATTCAACATGAACGAACATAAATCATACATAAGTACCTACAAACAACTCCGACTAGGTATTAAATCAGTCTAATCTAAACGATTTAAAACTGCTTAGTTGTCGTGATTAGTTAAATGTTTGAATCATTTAGGTAGGGACAGTTGTACAGAATGATTAAACATTATGTAATCAAAATCAATCTGCCTAGCTTTTTTCCAACTATGTTGGGATCGGCTTCCAGTCTAACCGGATGCAGTTGAATACCAGTATTGTATATGGAGCGACTGCCTATCTGACCTCAACAACCCAGTAACTGGGTAATACGATACCCCTTGGTAAGACTGGTTGTCAGACTTTAGGGCTTCTGTCGGCCCGTAACGACTGTCAAAGATCCACGAATGACAGCCGGGACCAACGGCTTAACATGCTTTCCGTTCCGAGGCACGGAGGAGTCTCGGTATGTAAAGATGTTCACCAATCCACGGACCAACCCCGGCAAGATCAACCCGTGCGGCTGTTATTACTTAGCCACGTGCTACTCCTCTATTATGTACTTAATCAAAATACGCAGATATTAATTTGATCAATAGTGTAATTGTCTACAGGCACTGAGGAGGCACTGATGAGGCTCTGCGGCACCTACTACTTACTTATAGACATCACTGCGGTGTCGGGTTGTGAATCCGCGATGACGCATCTTGTCACTAATGTTACTATATACATATAGAATCATAACAATTGAAAAAAAAAAATGGGCTCTGGCACTGTTGAAGATTAACTTTAGTGATAAAGTACCCGCGTGCGCACTTTGGACATGTTTGGCATGTTAGACGATATTACACTACAAACTAACGGACGCGTTTGCAAAATGGATAGGTATAGAATCGAACTACTACATTGACACGGGTCACACACACAAGTGTACGCACGGTTAGCTGCGGGAATAGTAGTCACGTAAATATAATGTGTAAATTGAAGATTGATTTACTTTAAATAATTTCATGTTTAGTAAATATTTTCAACTTTAGTTATAGTTAATTGCTTATTTAAATAAGCATTACCATTAATATTTGCATGCCAAAATATGGCGAAATGTGTCATCGCACAAGAATACATATTTATTAACACCTTTGTAACCGCATTTATAGCAAATAAATGACTTTGACTTTGACTTTTAATTTTGTTACTTTGGAAGATTTTTTTTTTTTTCATATTTCTTTATAAAACATTGGTATCTTTTTTCACACGAGCCGCTGCAAAGAGGCAACACAGGGTCAACTAGTGCAGCGGCCCAGCGCGGACTGATGTTTCTTTCGAAATGTTTGTTCAATAAATCAAAACAGACCAAAAATAAAATAACCGTTAATGCAATCGATTAAGATTCATCCGTAATAGCAAAATATGTGAAAAAGTTAGTTTCGTTTTTTTTTTTTTGCGACTATTTGTGACATTTTGAAACATTTTTTTTCTAAGGTTTAGAATTGAATATGTCTGCTTACTAATAGTATTTTTAGAAATATTAAAATATTTTGATGATAGTAGAAAAAATGTACCTAAACTCAACCCGGTATCGTTAATTTTGTGGAACATGGCAATGGAAGATCCTTTTTACAACATAAAAAACTATAATTTTGAAAAAAAAAAGTTCCTGTCATTTGAAGATGAAGAATCAACCTATAAGTGGTAGTTATTAGTTATATTTGATTCGGTTTAGTTTTGTCACAAAATGTACAGAAAAACAGCATAATTTTGTCCGATTTGCAAACTATTTGTACGCACAATTCGTGATTATAATTGTCTACTTAGATAATGAAGTGCGACGATTCTGATATGAGAGTAATATTCCGAAGTCTTCGCGAAGCATTCGGAAGTATTGAGTAATATTTGGAATTATTCGCCAAGAGTTGTACTATTCACCGGTAGATGACGACACAATTACCACAGAACAGATAAAAGAGGTTAGAAGGGCTTTGTGGGCGGGGCAGGCGCGCCGCAAATAAGAGCAAACTCTCATTATGTTAACCGAAATTTGGTTCACCGGCCAACAGTCGCGCTCATATTGTGATAACGTGGGAAGCTCCGCGAATTATGCCGTCTTGCGCTATCATAACGTGTCGGAACAGAAGCCAGGTGTGTAGTGTAGCCCGGGAAGGGATTTCTTTTCACCGGTAAGTCCAAAAACCTAAACCAAAGTCAATTATTTTATATTGCATCCCGGTCTGGGGCGGAACCTACAAAACCTCCTTACTCAAAGTTGAAAGAGCTCAAAGGGCGATCTTGAAAGTCATGCACTTTAAGCGCCGGGACTTTTCAACCATTCAACTTTATTCAGAAGCCAAAGTATTGACTGTGAGACAGCTTTTTGTGCTCTGCGCTATGCTGCGAAAACACTCTGCGCTACATCTAGATCTTGCTAAGCTAAAAAGTCGCAAAGGCACTCCCGTGTGCCATATAGTCCAATGCCGTTCCAAGTTTGCCAGCCGACAGTACGTGGCAACTAGCTCTCGACTGTATAATAGAATACATAAATTTATACCCATATATTCCCTAACTAAACACGAAGTCAAAATCAAACTTACAGATTGGTTGCAGAAGTTAACGTATGACGAAACCGAGAATCTTATTACAATTTGTCTCTTAAATGAACTACTTAATACTGTATTTAAATTAAGGCATTGTTTGTTTAATTTATGTTGTGTTACTAAGTACTTGCACGACACTTAATACCAGTTGTATGTCATACCTGGAGGAACCTTTGCTCCTAAAACACAGGCTTTTGGCCTAGTTTAGGAGGCATCAGTTCGCCCTTTAATGTGACTCTATTGTACTATATGTATATTTTTAATCCTGTGTACTTATGTATGTTTTTCAAATGTACAAATAATTTTTTATTATTATATTATTATAACCTTAAAATACAAGTAATATTTGTAATTATTACAATAGTATTATGTAGTTTGTAGACAAAAAAAATACATTCGCTAAAAGATGCAAAATTATACATTGGTTGCAATACATGGCTACCATCTTGTAGTTAGATGATTGCGCAATGTATTGCGTTCACTACAAACGTCGCGTGCACCGAGCCAAAGTTGAAATTCCGCGAAATCCACGCGTATCGATAGTGTTGTACTAAGTTGTAAACAATGTCGATATTAAGTACTTATTAAATGTGTGTTTGATACAAAATTAAATGATTATCATCAGTAATATTATAATTAAAATAACTTTGTTTACCAATTATTGTTTATTGTGGGATATTAATTTAGTTTCTGGGTGGGTTTTTCGTCTAAAATTTGGTTTGAGGTGGCTAACCTCATTTATAATGAAAACATTGTAGGTTTCCAGCAGATCCTGATACAAGAAAACTGTGGATTGAAGCAACTGGTAGAATTGAATGGATACCTACTAAATGTAGCACAATTTGTTCGCAACATTTTGCAGAAAATGATTACATAACCAAAAATCCAGGGAAAAAATACTTAAAATCTGGAGCTTCTCCGCACAAAAATATCGTTATGGCTTTTTCAGTAAGTAGTGTATAATTTATATTTTATAAAACTTTATTGCAGATTTTGAATTGCGTACCATTTATTATCTTAAAATAAAATGACCGCACCTAGATCATCTTTTGTGATTATTATTTTAAAAGGTCGGGTTAATTGGGTTTATGCAGCTATAAAGCTGAAAATCCTTTTTACTTGTATCATTTATTTACTTACTAGCTGTAGCCCATTACCCTAATTGCGTAACACACGATCAATCAGAACCTGAATCGTTTTGAAACAGATTGCTAACTCACTGCTTCATAAGTTAAAAAAAAACGAGCGAGCCTTACAGTAGGCGCAGATGTGTAAAATATGTCATCTTGCCTGACAGAAGCAACCTCTCGGAAAATGGGTTGGTACCATCTGACGGCCAACTCTAGCACCGCGCGCGCTCATTGGTCAATTCAAATAGCGCTCGCTGTGCCGGCTCCCTGTTACACACATCCGTCCCTTTTCACAAAATCACTCCCACAGATTGCAGGACAGCGAAAGGAAAGTGTTACCCATCAAAAAAATCTGCTGAACAACGTACTCGTAAATAACGCAATGATTGTTGTTGAACTGTCAACATGAAACTGATTAGTCGTAATCATTTACGGAAATGTGTTACTTATATTAGATAGCATGTCTTTATATGCATAAATGACGTAAAACAGAGCTGCAATTAGCAAAAAACTAAAGAAAATTTGGATTTCGCGGCTATATCGGATGTTCCCCCTTAATTTAACATTATTATTTATATGTATTTAAGAAGTCCACACTAATTGTCCCCCTTCCCGAAATTATAGCTAAAAATTTCAAAACTTACAGTAATTTTATCGATATAAATAATCAACCATTTGGTTGCTGTAACATGTATGAGAAATAAATTGCTTTTGCGCGTGTGTCAGTGTACGTCAAGCGCAGTGTTTGCCGTTAGTGTGACAACCAATAGCAAACTCGCGATCTAAGTGCGTGTGGTTTATTTGTGTGCGTAATGCGCGTCCGATTGGTCTCTTGCTTGCAGGTGAGATAAAGAGTGGGAGATAGCGGGACACTCGTTCTAACCTAACCTCTTTTATCTGTTCTGTGACAATTACCATTGCAAATTACAGTCATAAATGTTGCGTGTATTCATAAAACTGAGAATTATAATACGATATGAAAAATTTCCGAATATTACTTTCATCTACTTAGGTACTTACGTAATAATTTTTTGTTGCGGTTTAGGAGGCAGGTGTAATTTTCCGAGAATACTATGTCCATAGGGAGGTTAATACACAGGTAGGTACTAAAATGAGCCGCAGGACACGCCCCGGGCGGTGGGAATCGCAAGCCGATTTCCGGCCACCGTAGGCGCGGGCTTGCGGACGGTGAGCGATGGGTAGCTCGCCTTCCGATTAGGACCAGGCTCGGGTCGACGACGCGTTGTGTTCCACGCGCACCTTGAAGAGATGTCAGCACCAACTGACGGGGTCCTTTAGGGCCAATGCCTGCCGGCGTGGCCCCGGCACACAGGCAACGGAAGGAACACGGGTGGTTTTTAGTCAGTAAAAGTCTGACACGCCCTCCCGCTTCGCCCAGAGCGGGAGAAGTTATTTGACAATTTCCAAAAAAAAAAGGTACTAAGATGTGTTTATATCTGTGGCCCTAGTGAAAAGGGATCTAAGTCCAAAAATGCAACTTTACAGGAGACGCAAAAAACGCTCCGCGCGCTTCAAATTGCGTGTTTGGCCTCGTGTGACATTTAAACCGCTACCAAATGAAATACATGTGATGTTTTTTATAGGTAAACGATTTATGCTCTTTATGTTTTTTGAGTTGTTTTTATGTAAAGTTAATAGTGACTTATACTAACCACAAAATGAATTCCTTGAGGGTATAAAATAAGATATACCCCTCCTCCACATAAGTGAAAAGAGATACACATTTGGAATGATTTTTAATTTATTCAACTAATGCAAAGACATATTTAATAGGTTAGTAGCCGAAAAACATGTATTATACTGTGTACTGTCCTGCAAACATTGGAAGACGTAGTTTACACTGTAGCTGGTAACGTAATCCCTGAAGTACATACATTTTCGCGAAAACTGTAAAATATAGATTTTTTCACATTTTTTTCCTGTCTCCTGGGATCATAGTAAACCGGGAAATTTATAAAAATAAGGTTTTTAGACATAACATTCTTTGCCAATTTAAGGGTTAAAGTCTGTTTTCGTGCCAGTCTGTCTGACCGCGCCGTTCTTCTGTTGCGCAGTTTAGAAGAACAACGCGGTCAGTCAGACAGCCACGAAAAAAGACTTTCATTATGGATTTAGTTGCGGTTATCACCATCGTTTAGAGAATTTATTCCGGAGGGTTTATGTGTATAAAATAAATAAACTTACACAATATAATAAAAGATCTCTGTTTTGTCAAATTGCAGTTCTCGCACGTTCTTGGTTGGTACAAAACACAAATCTGTCATACCTATTTAATTTGTAAATACTTATTGCAAGCTTTTTGTAAGACTGTCCCTGTTTGACCCGTTTAATTATTAAAACGTTTTTATGTCATAAGTTTAAATCAAAAGCTTGTACCTAAGTAGGTAACTTTACTATAGTTACTTTGAAAACCTTCGTTGATCTGAAAAACGCTTGTAAAGTAGACAAGTTAATTTTAACGGTTTATAATTCAATGAAAACTTGATAAAGTTGGAGTTTAAGTCATTAAAAGTAAAAAAAAACAAAATCATTTATTTCAAATTGAACGTCAAACTTTGGCTTAGAATTGATTCTAGTCGCCCCTTGAAAAGGGTAGTTCTCGTATGGAGAAGAATGGGCAAGAACTCCACCGTTAGGTACTCTTTGAAAATGTTTTACAACATTCTGTATGGGTAAATTAGTTATACGGGGTGGCGCAAAAGTCACGATGGGGTTTTAAAAATAAAATATGACATTTGCACTGAAATTTACTATTCTTTTGTTTTAATAAATTATAAAACACATTTTGGAGATTTATCATGCATAATTTCACCGTTATCCAACGTACCAAAATAACAGAATATTTTTTTAATATCATCGGTCGATTATTCAAACCCAGCGGGCATATCGCCGCCATTTCCATGTGCCTCTCACGTATTTTTTCAAGGCTAGCTCTCGTCGACAGCCCAGAAATGTGGTTACAACATATGGAGCCACAGCCACAGCGCATACGTCTCGACTCACAATGACAAGGCAAACTTAAGGCAACTTTAGGCAATGTAAGGCAAACTTTCGGCGAGCGTTTAATCTCTCTTTTAAATTTTACTGGCCCGCACGCAAATTGTGGTCATTTACGTGACGTAATAATTTAGAACCTAACTCAAAAATATCTCCATGAGTTTTATGTTATTATTTGATAACAGAAAAAACTCAAATAAAAGTAGTTCATCAGACGATGAACTACTTTTATTTGAGTTTTTTGAGGAAGATTCTGCCTCACATTATGCCCAAAAACGTAAGAGGCTCCAGTTACGCGGCCAGTTGGACCCCTTCAATAATTTTGAGGATGCCGAATTCATTAGGCGCTACAGGCTATCCAAAGAATAACTGCTCGATTTGTGCGCTGAATTGAGCCCAATGTTCAAAGAGCCTGTCATGTCAACGGATTTATCCTTAGAGGACTAGGTAGATAACCTAACATAACTTCTTATCTCTTTAATTTAGGTACTTAATTCTTAAAGCCTATGTTTTTGTTAGTGAGAAAAGATTTGAGAAACTACTTATATCCAATTTTTACAACTATAAGGTTTATGAACCATAATAAGTGTAAGTACTTGATAATAATAGCGTTGTCTCTTTTTTACCAAAAACGTTTCAAACGCGGTTCAGCCACAAATTGCGACTTTTCATTCAATGTTAACGATCCAAATGACGCTGAGCGTATTGGACGTCATGGTACGACTTTGAAGCGATGCAGTTTAAGAACCTAAACTTAAATGCTTTTGAATCGTTTTTAATTATATCATGGTAAGCATCCTGGTCACTTCCACGTAACCTTTATTGAGTATTTTGGACGTTTAGATACAATAAACCAACTCTTAAGTAGGTAATTGTGTTGCTCTTCTGTACAAAATAACCCGCAGTGCAGTAAGTTATATTATGTACAGATATGGCCTCAAAGTTTCCCATAAATCATTCCCGTACATTGCTCGTAAGGTATATTGCAGATAGTCAGGTATACAGCGATGCTCGCGTGCGCGCTGTCAGCGACATGAAAACATGGGCCAGCAATTGATGAGGCTAGTCCCCGTCCCACACTGCTGGCCTGTGACACTGGCTCCAGCTACAAGCCTTCAGTGCAACAACTGTGCTGTCCTCTAGAGGCGGGCCTACACACACGCGGTGAGAGATGCCTGTACTCTGTGGTAGTAGTTCGCACTACGTTTGACAGATGGCATCTTATGTTCGGTTTGTGATATCAAAATTTAATATTATAAATTTTTTTTTCAACACACTTGCTCGTAAAGTGACTCTTATTGAACCGCTTTTAGGTTTACGAGTAGGTATAATGCAGTGTATAGAACACGCGTGCTTTTTACTTTATATTACCGCACCAGTGCGGTTACGAGCGCCACAGATAACTCTTTACTCGTCGGAGATGTGCGCTTTTTTAATCTCATCGAGACTTCATGCCTTTTATATGCCTACTGTATAAATAAATAAATAAAATATGATAAATTAACCTAATATTTCATCAAATTATTCACTACATCAGGGGTCCCCAAACTTTTACAGATGCAAGTTTAGTATTTTGACTCGGCGCCGGCTGAGTTTTTATATTGACACAAGAATACATTTATTATTTAAGAAAAATTTAAAATAAAATACAATGGGAACTTAGTCAATGTGAGGCGTATGCTTGGTGATGTCCACACATTTTTTCAAGGTGTGAGATAAGTCTTGACACCGAGTGCTCTCATTTCTTGCTCCACATTAATCTTTGAGCGATATTTGCTCTTTATTACAGCTACAGCTGAAAATCCGGCTTCACATAAATAAGATGTTGCAAAGGGAATGAGAATTCTTAGAGCTTTTATTTTGTAACCGCGAATACCTAAGTTTTGTAGTTGTTCCGGAGAACCGTAAACACAATCGCCTCCCGACGCACCTCTTTACTCTCTACGGCGCACACTTTGGGAACACAATACATATTAACCTTAATTTGCGTATTCAAAACATTATTTTATGTTTAATATATTTTTCAACACACTTGCTCGTAAAGTGGCTGTCTGGCGATAGCTCGATAAGTTAATAAAGTAATTGGAAAAAATCTGATTTTCTATATTGACATTTAGGGATGTTAAGTTAGGCCCAAACATAATAACAAAAGCGATACATACTCGTATAATAAAATCGTAGCGAAATCAAAACTGAATATTTTTGAAAAAAGTAATTATTATGGGATCGATTCTAATGCCGAAAATATAGTTTTTAGAATTTTTGGCTGTTTGCCTGTATGTATGTTCCAGCATCACGCAAATTGTGCTAGACAGATTCTGTTAAAATTTTGCATAGAAATTCTCTATAGGTCTGGTCAAATGGTAGGGTATAAAATATTACGCTATTTGCTATGGGGGATGAGCAATTATTACTAGGCTGTGAATAATAAAACTTATACCATAATAAAGGTCGTAAAAAATGTGATAGAAACCGGCCATCATAATGTGAAATATGAAAATAATTATACCACTAATTCCAAAATCAAGCGTTTTCATCTTTTCATGCGCTCGCCCCGTGTCATTTAGTGTTAGTCCCGAGCGGAACGTCTTGGAGGTCGGACGTATGCCAATTTTTGCGAACCCGCCACCCGCTAAGTTCTGTTACCGGCTGAGCCAAAAATTTATTGTAAATTTGTAAATAATAATAGGTACCTGTATAATTATAGTTTATATGTGATACAATTTAATTCAAATAATTAATAAAAATTTAGAGATTGTCTATGATATAAAAAAAAACCGGCCAGGTGCGTGTCGGACCACGCACAATGAAGGGTTCCGTAGTTGGGATGAATTTATCCCAAGAACAAACTTAACATTGTAGTTGAAAAACATTTTCTCCCATACGGAATGTATGGGGAGATCATGTTTATCAAACTGCAAAGGAGAATGCCAAAGTTTCCTTCAAGACTCGGCCAGAACCGACAGAGATGAACTATATTTCATAAAAAGGGAAAATAATTATAGAATTTGATAATATAATTAGATTTATATTGGAAGTACACCAAAAAAAGTTATAGTGCATTAAAGTTGACCACTTAATACTTCTGATTTTAACGATAACATGAAATAAACTATTAAGTGATTAATTAAATGAATGACTTTTAGCAGATTATCGTCGTATATAAATGTTTTTATATTAAAAATATACATAAAACATACTTAGATTAGAATATAAATGAAAAAAAAACACAACAACACGGCGATGAAGTGAAGTCAAACTTTCTGACAATGACAAGGACCACAGACAAAACACAAGATGTTTTACATCAAGTGTTGCCACTACTATAATAACATTATAAGGTATTAGGAATAAACTATTCTAAACAGTATCGATCATCGGATTATTTTTAATAAAATTATTACATCAGTTTATAATATTATTCATAAATATAACTAAACGGTATTCATTATTAAAAGAACACACAGGCTCTTTGTCTCCGAACCGGAGACAGTTTGCCAAAACAGTCAAACCCCACCGAATCGACGACGGTGAGTCACGCGGGTTAGATCTCATACTTATCCACCTTATGTGCGTTTTTGTTATGCGCCTATATGGTATCATGCGACATTCAAGGATAAATAATAAAAAGAAACTAAAATGATTAATGACGTTTTTTTCATCAAATGACTTCTCCCGCTCTAGGCGGAGCGGAAGGGCGTGTCAGACTCTTACTGACTAAAACCCCGGGTTGGTTTTAGTCAGTAAGAGTCTGACACGCCCTCGGGGGAGCGAGCGGGAGAAGTCATTTGATGAAAAAAACGTCATTTATCATTTTAGATGTTCCGTCACTTGCCTGTACGTTGACGCTAACGCTAACTTGACAGTTAAAACGTCACAAAAGGGGCAGGACTTTATCTTTATTCATATTTATATTATTGTAATCGATTTGCATATGCAATTTCGTATCGATATTATTTTATTTTGGTATTGGCAACATTTCTTCTTGAAATTGTAGCTATGAAATGTGTTGTTAAATTGACAATTAGTTGAATAACTTTTTAAAATGAGTTTTCAGCGGTGTAATTCTACAGATTTTATATAAATTGCATAATTGTTACTATTTTCTGTTATGAATTATCATTATTACAGAAATTCTGTCGGACGCTACATGATTCGAGCCTATTCTTGTCATTGTCCTTTAAGTTGGTCGATTATTACTCGTTAGCTGTGATAGTTTTCCTTTTAATTTCGTTATAAATATATTACTGGTGTGATTTTTTTCACAAATCCAAGTACAACCATTTAGCTGGCAGGGACGACGACACTTGACTCTAACAAAAAAAAAAAAATACGTGTGGCACTCGAGGACTGCCGCGGTAAAGCTATTGCATAGCATATATTCAAAAATAAGAAGATAATATTGTTGATTTAAAATATTTTTTTAAAAAAATACCCCTATACCCCCCCCCTAAATCGCAGAATTTACACAACCGTCAATGACGTCTGCCCTCACGCGTCTGCCCGCGTTCGGGTCGCGCACTCGGCGATCGCGCGTCATTGCCTATCCCGCCCCTCCACCCTCGTTCTGCGCGCCCGCCGTCGACTCATCGCAGGTCATTCTTATCGTTCTAACTTTTAAAATATTAGTCCAAATTACTTAGTGTAAAAGACAAATTTTATCTACATTAAATACCGAAAGCGATGAAGGTATTTATTTTGATACGAATTAACTAAATACTCTAAAATATGCAACTTAAAAAAAGTATTCAATTTAAATGTATTTATAGCTCACTATTTTGGCTATAATGGCTTCCACATAAAAGGTAGATATATGCTGTCGCGGACTTTTATTTAGAACTCTTTAAGACAAACAACCCCACAATACATTCTTTTCATGTAACTCCAGCGGTTTAGGCAGCGCACGCAAAGATAGATCTCAGAGGGCAGGATTTTTTCCGACTTACTGGATACTTATCGTTATATTATGGCTAAATCACATAAAATCTTTATAAATTGTAGCCTATGTGTTATTCTGATATATAAGCCACATTACTGTAAAGTTTCATTAAAATCCGTTCTGTAGTTTTTGCGTGAAAGAGTAACAAACATCCATCCATCCATCCTCACAAACTTTCGCGTCAGGTTTTTTTTTCGTTACGGAATTTCTACATTCGGTCGCCGCGCTCAGTCTCCGATAAAAGCTATGCAATAGCTTAAAAACAGTTAAAAGCTTAATATTTCGCAAACGGATCCCTTTACCCAAAAATGGTTTTCAACAAACTCACAATATTTTTGAACGACCTTTGTAACGATATCCCATACCATGGGGTAGATGAGAAAAAAAATATCCCCACTTTACGTGTAGGGGAGGCACCCTAAAAAATTATATTTTTCTTGATTTTATTTTACCACTTTGTCGGCGTGATTAATATGTATACATATGCCAAATTACAGCTTTCTAGTACGAACCGTCTCCGAGCTAAGCTGCGGACAGACAGACGGGCGGACAGACAGACAGACGGACATGGCGAAACTATAAGGGTTCCTTGTTTACAACGGAACCCTAAAAACTTACTCGTTATCCACCGAATCATTAGTTGATACATACGCTCTGTCCTTGGCCTGCAACTGCATTGCTCTAAAACATTGAAAACCGACGTAAACATTGCAAGTGAAGTTTCTTTTATTATTTCATTTTCAGTGGCGTAACATAAACATACAATTACAGCAATCTCGAGTAAATGTAGTAGTTCTATTGTGTATCTGTGAAGGTTTTTATCAAAATGTAAACACATTGAGAAACTCCTCCTTGTTTTAAAGTCGATTAAAAAGTCTGGTTTACGTAATTTACAATTTCTATACACTTTTCCTCTTGCCACTAAACACTGAATAAAGTAATGCATTGGATAACGTCTGTGTAGCCAAACTAGCCATTGATAGGAGGGCAGGGACATCGACGCGAATGCTGTTACCATTGATGCAGTACGTTGAAATTTTGTTCGTCGGTTATTTAAAAAAACATTGCTGTTCCATACATTTTGATCGCGTAGGCCTGTATTGCAAATTTCTAAAAGAACAGATTTTTTTTATTAACCGACGAAAAATTTTAACGCTTTCAGAATCATGTACTGAATCCATCGTAACAGTTTCCGCGTCGATGTCCCTACCTATAATAATATTGTCAAAGTATCCTTACTTTTTTGTTTACTCAGCCTTCGTAGACCCAGAGATGACAACTTTTTTTTTTAAATTTTGCCCATTTTGTTTTATAAAATAACTGAGTACCTAATAAAAACTTATTATTTAAAAATTAAACTATAATTATACAGGTACCTATTATTATTTACAAATTTACAATACATTTTTGGCTCAGCCGGTAACAGAACTTAACGGGGGTGGCGGGTTCGCAAAAATTGGCATAGGTCCGATCTCCAAGACGTTCAGCTCGGAATGACACGGGGCGAGCGCATGAAAAGATGAAAACGCTTGATTTTGGAATTAGTGGTACTTATAATTATTTTCATATTTCACATTATGATGGCCGGTTTCTATCACATTTTTTACGACCTTTATTATGGTATAAGTTTTATTATTCACAGCCTAATATAACTCAAATAAAATAATAATTAGACCATAATTTAGACGTGTCTTTGCGATTTAATTGGATGCAGTAAAATGCACGTAATCGTGTATCGCACGACCGAAATACCTAGATCGAAGTGTGAAATATATCATATGTTTTTTTCAAAATTTTATCCGTGTTATCTACGAATAAAATACAATACAAAATGACGTTTTTCCGGGTAACCCCGCCTTAAAAATTTCTTCTTCTTTCTTTAATCTTCTTCTTCTCTTCTTAACAAGTTTAGACTGAACGAAATGCTTGAGATTCCGTTTATTAAATACACTAGCTTTTGCCTCCGGCTTCGCCCGCGTGTATGTCGAAAAATATTCCACGGGAACGTATTAAGTACCGGGTTTAAAAGTATCTTATGTGTTAAATCCAGGTAAACAATGTATTAATTCCGTCATGAATTGTTTTCATATAGGCAACTCTATTGGTTTACGCGGCGCACGCCACTAAACTGATTTTTTGACATACGTCATATAACGAGTTTTAGTGTCTGACAAAATCAAGTAGGTACCTACGTCAAAAACTCATAAATAAATGTTTACATCACCATGTGCAAGCATATAACGGCCATTCTCTCCGGAGATAGGTAGAAGCATTAATGAGCTCCTTTCATTTTTTCAAAAAATGTAAGTTGCTAATTTGACTACCTGATTGTATCCTATGATATATTTATGCATGATATTGGCTATTAGAAGCCAGTTAAAGCAAAAACCGACACTTTATTGAGCTCCTATTTCTTCGAGCCTTTTTTCGATCCACAGTGCGCCGCAGCACAGGCGTGGCGTGGTGGGCGGCGCACTGTGGGTCGAAACGATGATTTTAGTGACTTAGGGATCAACTTTGTTTTTTTTCTTTATGCGGATCGATAGAACTCATTAACTTCAATAATAATTGTTCTGATGCTTTATTGCCTAAACTTGCTCATTTAGGTGGAAAAATGCATTTTGTTATTTTTTTGTATGGAGCGGATCAAATTAAGTTATATTCCTGCTAAGTGGCGAGTGATCCCGCTATGAAACTATATTTTTCTTAAAGCTTGCCCAGTCTACTATCATTTGATGAACATTTGCATAAAGTTGCAACACTGCCAAACAAATGAATCAAAAAAAAATAAAAATACATTGAATAATTTTTATTTTCTCAAGTTCTTTTAAGTTAAAATTTATGTGAAATAGTAAGTAAAAGCACTTAATAATTCACATAATTACTTAACAACTAACCACAATATATTAAGGTTCGTTATAAGCTTAAATTTACTAATTACGTATTACTTAAAAATGTGGATATCATTTATCTATAAATTTATATTTTTGTTTAATGACTGTAATTAGCTTGACTTTTTACTTTATAAAAAACAATGTTTTTCACTTTTAGTCATTACTTTAATGTTAATGAGGGTAGTAGAAAAATTAGTAAACATTTGATTGTCACTGGAAGTATAAAATGACCATATTTATTATATATTTACTAGTGTTCGTTTATTCGTACTACTATTAACATCTATTGTGATTGTGATCGTCCCTTTTCGTTATAATGGAAAATTTAGTTAACAATTTAGATTTATTTATGATTTTAAGAGAGCAGCTTAAGTCGCTGTCAGATAGTAAAAAACTCTTCCAATGCCTACAAAATAAAATAAACGTGACGCAAGAGAACAGTGCTAAGCTCCAAAAATTCTGTACGCGCTTTTGTTCAAATTTAAGTGCAAGATGGGAACGAAGTAGTCGCACGTTAGCACCGTTTTTAAGAAGAAATGGTGATTGGTTAGAAAGTGCCATAAACTGGCCCGAAGGAGTAATACCTGAAACTGTGAACACTGAACAGGAAAGGCTCGAGTGTGATATCGAAGATGTTGAAAATCTACCACCATCTGCTACAGAAGTTTCAACATCTACATTTACACCTCGAAAACCTTTCGAAGAATTGGGCTCCAGGCAAAAACGAAGACGCGCTGATCAAATAAACCAATCGCTTTCGTTATCTCCGGATGAACTGAAAGCTACTACAATTGCTAGTTTAAGAAACACTGGAAATGAGGATGTAGGAAAAATAATGAACCATTTGTTAAATCACCCCAAAGACCTAGAAAAAGTTAAGCAGTGTTTAAGTGCAAATAAAGCAAACAGTAGTACATATTCACCCAATAAGGCACCGGCTTTATTAGTTTCACTTAAAGAAGCAGCCAGTGAAAATGGGTCTGATTTATACCCTTCTTATTATAAAATTAAGCAAGCAAAGTCAAAATGTTATCCAGGGAAAGAAGACATAACCATAACTGAAGAAAGAGCTGCTATTAAACTGTAAGCATTACTCAACTTGACGGTTTCTAGGCTTTTAGATGTAATTGCTTTGGATTTGGACTCGGCAACAGAGTTACTGCTTATAAGCAAATGGGGCTTTGATGGAGCCTCAGGTCAAAGCAATTACAAACAAAAGACTGAGACAGAGTTTGATGACTCTACTATATTGATGGTCAGTCTAGTTCCTATAAGGCTTCAACAATCTGATGGAACAATTGTTTGGGAAAACGACCGACCATAGATTTTCTATTGTCGTCCGATAATGTTTAAATTTACCAAAGAAACCCAGACAACAGTGGCAACTATAAAGGGTAGCATAGCAGAAGAAATAGAAAGACGTCTGCCAACAAGAATCCACCAAGTAGAAGTTAAGCATGAATTGTACCTGACGATGATAGACGGCAAAATAACATCATATTTGTCGGATACATCTGCAGCTGTCTGTGATATTTGCAAGGCCGTCAGAGATGAACAATTTAGAGGCATTTTCTCAAAGAGAAAAAAACGAGGAAATGTACCAGTATGGTATGTCATCCTTACATGCCTGGATCAGATGCATGGAGTGCTTACTTCATATCGGTAAATATAATTTTTTTACTTCATATTTTTTCATGTTTGTAGTTTCCTGTGAGATTATTTTTAAGTAACATTTCTTTTTGTTTGCAGCCTATCGTTTGGACTTCAAAACATGGAGTTGCAGAGGCGATGACAAAGAAAAACTGTCCCTTAGAAAGAGTGGTATACAGCAAGCATTTAAGAGGGAATTCGGTTTACTCATCGACATAGTCAAACAAGGAGTAAGCACAACCAATGATGGCAATACTGCCAGAAGATTTTTCAGGGATGCATCAACAACAGCCCGCATAACTGGGATTCGCCAAGATTTGATAGAAAGGTTTCACGTGATTCTTCAAACCGTTGCATCTGGAGAGCGCGTGGACCTTTCTAAATTTTCCGAATTTTGTAAAGATACGGCAGAATTGTATGTTACCTTGTATCCCTGGTATTATATGCCTTCCAGTGTACATAAATTGTTGGTACATGGGAGTGATATAATAAAGAACTTTGGTGTCATACCTATAGGGAAACTGTCGGAAGAGGCACCGGAAGCTCGTAATAAAGATTTTAGGAAATATAGAGAGAGTCATTCTAGAAAGGTAAGGAGAACAGCGACAAATGAGGATGTTTTACACCATCTTCTTTTGTCGTCTGATCCAAAGATCACAAGTCTACGGCCTCGATTGGCGAAACAAAATAGAATGGTTCTCTCTCCAAAAGTCAAAGAGCTTCTGCTGAGTTTTCCTTCAGAATACGATTTAGATTTTATTGATGTAGATAATTTACAAGATAGTCATAGCGATAGAATAACATTATTGGTAGATTGTAAGTTTCTTGTTTTTTTTTATTAGTTTCTATGTCATGACTGAAAGGAAATAGTAAATTTGTTGTTGTATATAGTTAGTTTTAAGTTTTTACCTTTAGTAAATTTGTATTTGCATGTTTCTTTACTTACTATTCAGTATTAAATCTAATTTAAAAGATTTTATAAGTTCATTAAATAAACAAATAGAAATGAATAGATCCACATTTTTAAATAATACGTACTTACTTAGTAACTTTAAGCAAATTAGGGACCTTTAAATGTGTTGTCGTTAGTCTTTAAGTAATTATGTGAATTATGAAGTGCTTTTACTTACTATTCCATATCAATTATAACTTAAAAGAACATCCGAAAATAAAAAATGAAGCTTTTTATTCAAAGTATTTTTTTATTTTTTTTCGATCCATTTATTTAGCAGTGTTGCATCAAATTTTAGTAGACTGGACAAGCCCTAAGAAAAATATCGTTTCAAAGCGGGATCACTCGCCACTTGGCAGAAATTTAATTGAATTTGATCCGCGCTATACAAAAAAATAACAAAATGCATTTTTCCACCCAAAGGAGCAAGTTTAGGAAAAAAAACATCAGAACAATTATTATTGAGGTTAATGAGTTCTATCGATCCGCATAAAGAAAAAATTTAAAAAAATAAAGTTGATCCCTAAGTCATTAAAATCATCGTTTCGACCCACTGTGTGGCGTCGTGTAGATTTTGAGATAATAATTATGTTTTTGTTTCATTTTGCGGCGTTGTGTGCATGAAGCCTAACTCTCACAGCCCTGCAATTTCTTCTCAGCTTTTCAAGCATTGAAGAGTGAACAGTGAAGATTTTTTTAAATTGGTGTAATGCAATATTATCATAGATTTCTCCTAGAAAAGAGAGGATATGTAGATATGCACACTTTAAGTACATTTAGTTGACTTAGAACGTTCGCTAGTAGGAGAAAAATGAGAGGACAATGTCAAATATTATATTGATGGTGTGTCAACGGACAGAGCACGGTCGCAGGTCGCTAGTCCAAGCAGGCGACAGCAGACGAGAGCAGGCGACAACAGGCGACAGCAGGCGACAGAAGGCGACAGCAGGCGGCAGCAGGCGACAGCAGGCGGCATCAAGCGGAACTGTCGCTAGGGAATGTTTCCAGCAGTATGCTGAATAAAGGTCACTTTACTTAAATATTAAATATTTTATTTGAAAACAAACTTATTCTGTGTATACATATAGTTTTATGTGTCACATACATATCTCCGTATCTTACAATCGTAGCGTCCGTCTCTACTTAGATCAATTTTATTGTAAAACTTTGTATCTATTTCATATTTACAATTTATTCTATACAAAAACATTATATTTTGAATGTTCGTAATTTACAATTGCCTATCAGTTATATTAGGTACTTATGACTAAACGTTTTCAAAAACGCCAGAACAATATTTTATATTTACTCAAATATATTTATAGTTACATACTGGGTAAGCGACGATCATGGCAGAATGTTCTTTCAGTTAATGTTTTCATAATTTAAACAAAAGGTGGGTTACTATAATTTGTGAAAACTTTGTAACTGTGCTTTAAACAGTATTACATATTCAGGTTTCTGTTCCACTAAACAAATGTTTCGTTACTATGATAATTATTATTTAGTGTAATTTTATTAGAATTATGATTCAGATTAATTTATTTGCCAACAATGTAGGTACAGGTATAAGATGCAAGCTGGTGTAATATGCTACAGCACTCGTGATGTTCTGAATATCTCGCATGAATGATATACACGTAAGAACAGTCGCAGTGGTCGCCGCCTCCACACGTCGACGAGTGTCTATGTTAGAAAGTATTGGATTATCACTAGTATGTTACATTAGACTCGAGCGAGAACAGTCGCGCGGCCAGACCGGTCACTGTGCGACCGCGTCGCGTGTGGCCGAGCACGAGTGCACGAGCTTGCGAAAATCCAGCGAGCTCAATTTACAAATAGTTCATATAAACTTATAAATAGTAAGATAACATTGTGTAAAATTAAGCCTAGGTTCATACGGGCCTGAAGCAAACGTCGTACAGGTTGACGCGCTATGTCGCGAGGTCAGGGGAACGCTTCCATGAATAGCTCGAGTTTGCGTTGCGTTAAGGCGGCTTCCCACGATGCGCGATTTTGCTGTAGGAAGCGGACCAGTCCGCTCGGCGCGGTGCTTCCAATCCGCGGCGACTCGGTAACTTCAAAGGTGCGGTGCGAGCTGTTCTTTCGCTTTGCATTTTGGAATGACAAAATGGATCTAATCTCAAAAGCCGCTTACACTGTGCGTGATTTTGCGGCCGGACATGGACCAACCCGCACCTACTCACCATGGAAAGAGTATCGTCTGTGATAGCGCAGACACGGCCGTCGCGGTGCGTCCGAACCGCGACGAGTCGTATCGGACTTCAAAGGTGGGGTGCGAGGTATGCTCTATAACTCGATTGTAAGTGTATCGATCAAAACTATTCAAACATAAACAAATACTTGCTTACGCAAATCGTGAATCGGTTTGTCTAGTTCGGATCGATTAGTGACTGAAATTGGATTTTAGATACGTTTCGATATATCTGACGGATGTCTACTAATTTTATCTTTGATAACTACTTCCATATGGAAGGATCTAATATGTAAAGCTATGAGGTCTTAGCTTCATTATTGGTAAAGATACAAGAGTCTTAATTTTAACCATTAACGGTCCGTAAATTATCGGAATCGGCCATCAGTCACTTAGACGCAGACTGTTAGCTGATTTGACACACACCGCACGCGCGTCGACGGAGACGGCTCGGCTCGCTCAATAGCTCTTAGGAAAATACAGTTAATACACTATAGGTGATTTGCACGCAGCGGCATGCATATCCTTTCGTCAAAACAACCGAAAAAGTACTAAGTACTACTGTTTGCTTTTATTATTACTTTACGTAGTAACAGACAAAATTAAACAATGCAGTTCCTTTTGATGCTGTGCTAAAGTATTTTCTACTTTAACTCAATCACAATAAAGATAGATTTACGGTGACGTATGTCGTATGATAAATTTACAATGACGTATTGTTCCGGACAGCTATTTTTGGACGAGTGAAAGTGGTAGTCGGCCGTGCGGGCTGGTCCACAATATCTCCGACCGTGAGAAGCCGCCTTTACGTCGCGTCAGTGTGCATCGCTGAGCTTCTTCAGATAAACGCGAGGTGTAGTTATTATGTAGGGTTCACATGTTAAATAATTGAAAGTATGATATTGAGAAGGTGATGTTGCGTACCAGACCACCATACCCGCACTAGAACCTAAACGTATACAGGATGGCAGGGGATCGATGCGAAAACTGATACCATGGATTCAGTAAGTATAATATATGATTCTGAACACCGCTGCGTAGACATTTTTCGTGGTTATACAATCGATGTCCCTGCCACCCTGTATTAAATAGTTTAAATAAATAAGTAATTCATTTAATTTTGATCATGAAACAATTCGACTTTCGATTAGTGGCTAAATTAATACCTAAATAAGTAAAATATGAAATTATATCCATAGCTTACAATTTTCATTCAACACATTCGAGTTCGAGCACATGACACTACATTCAACACATTCGGGTACGAGCACACAACACAACATTACAACACTCGACACATTTGATTTTCATCAAATTACAACATTCATCAAGTTCTGATGCATGACATTGTTGTCTTTAAAGTGTTTTTAAGCGAAAACTTGTAAGTACTTATACAGTATGGTATATTTAGTTGGTGAGATCTAAGGAGAATGGCGATGTATTATTATAGACAGGCGTGGGACAAGACCGCACAGACACATTCATATTTTGGTAAAGGTAAATTAGTTCCATTTATAATTTTAAGTGACAACACTTAACCTGAGATTAATAGATGTTACATAGCTTGTGCTTTGACTAAGCCGTGGCCAAGCAGTACTCCTGCCACTGTTGTGCAGCTGACACATGTACAAGATGGAGACAGGAACATTATTATATATCTGTTATCTAAGGTAAAGTACGTGCTGAGTAAAGTTTATTAATCTCGGCTTTATAATCAGAATCAGTTCTCCCTTCATACCACAGAGGATTGATTTTTTCACATTAAGTGACGCGCCACCGGTGTGAATGAACACGCGCGCCACGCGTGTGCGTAGTGTGCGTGTTTGTCGCACATTCGTACATGACATGTGTACACACCCTAATGTTTATTTATAGAGCAACACCGCACTCAAGGAAATGGAATGAATTAATCTAATGAGACGGGATGCCATAAAAACTGTGATCTCTCTAACGACAATATTATTTAAATACATTATCTTCACGTCATTAAAACAATAAATATATTTACAATATTCAGTAGCAACAAACGCTATATTATGTTAGAGTTCAATTCATTAAAATTTCTCACGTCCACCGGTGTGTGTAATGTAAACCACATAGGAATAATCTTATTATTTCGACGCTGGTTTCGAGAGAGATCGAACATGAATCACAGCGGTTCGACGTTACGCTTTATCCGCTTCCCATAAAAATCTTAACGATAATTACTTAAATCAATTTTATTTGTTTACATAGCTAGTCGAAAACTAAGTTTTCGCGTTAAAAAGTCGAGTGAAACTGACGTTCGTAAGTGTTCGGGTCCCGCTGGCCCGGCGCACCGCACCACACTACACTCGCGTCTATCAGCTGGCGAGCAGCGCGCCGCGCAGCCGCGCGTGCAGCGCCGCCGCCGCCAGCAGCGCCGCCAGCACGCGGCGGCAGTCCGACAGCCCCGCGCTGCCCGTCTGCATGGCCGCCGGCCGCTCGCCTGCACAGTACACACGGAGTCAAGAGCAGAATACAGAACAAACTGGGCGGCACCTACGGACATCATTCCAAGCCACGCATCGTGTCCAAAAACAACTCTCTTTCCACCCGCGTCTTATAGCTAGCTTTTTACCATTTTAGAAGAAAAATGATTAACGCAAACATAAATAAATTAAACAGACAGACCTACTTCAGAAAAAAAGGGTCGAACAAATGACTTAAGAGGCTTACAACAGCTAAAGCGCGGTCACTGTCGGACTGCATAGAAATGAAAGAGAAGCGCGATAACACGACGCAGGTAATTTATTGCAAAATATGAAGCCGTTAGCGATTTACAAAAAATCTATTGATTGGACTGGAAAATTAAAACACTATTATGCTAATATGTAGCTTGTAGAATAATCTGACAAAAAATCAGAATGATTGCATGTAAATTAATATGATTTTTAATCGTTAAATGAAATTTTTAGAGGTATCTTCATGATTTTTTTTTATCGTATCAAATTAGTTGTATTATGTTTTCAACACACTATCATACTAGCATATATCCTGAAGAATATCATATATTATTCTGATTTTGTTTGTTGCAGTGAATCATAATATTCTTTTAGGCATTATAAAACTTGCGTTTAGGCACGTTTAGGTCCTGTAGTCCCCTTAACGAAACTACACAGTATAATGTTAACACGTATAGAGCTGAGGCAATAGAAAAATGCCTGGTTTGTACTGTATAGTTCTCTACGACAGGAGATAGAAAAAGTAAAAAGTATCTGATGAAAATGTGAGCAAATGATTAGAAAACGTACTAGTGGATGCCAATTTGTAGTGCCACTTAAAAATTACGTTGTTTAATTTGATTATTTGAATACCTCAACCCGTAATTTAAATTTTAAATCACCTCAAAGATATTTCATTTGACAATTGAGGTTAGTTAGGATAGAATTGAATTGTAATAGAAACATCATCGACGAAAACTGAGGTTTATATCAGTTTTCGTCGATGATGTTTCCTTTACAATTCTATCAATTCAATCTATTACAATTAAAACAAGCTTTTAGTCTACTATAAACACGTAGAACAATTTAAGCATATTATTTTATCATGGTTTATTTTTTTAGTTAAATTCATATTTATAATTAAATAATAATACATTAATAAATAAATAAAAAATAATTGCATTTATTATTCTTAAGTGCTTGTAAGCAAAATATAGTTTAAAAAGGTCCCCCTATTAAAATATTGTATTATTAATGTTGGCACGAACTTAAATGATTTAATAATTTTATTCAATCAATAATTGTTGGAAAAAGTGGTGAGACATAAAGTTGATATATAAAGACGAATGTGAAGGGTGGGCGTTTTGGGGGACTGTCTTATGTAATTTTGACGTTCGAAAAGTGCTGATTCTCATCCTAGTTTGAATAAATGACTTTTGAATTTTGAATGTGTTAGGTACTAATTCTCTTTAATGAGTGATTTCGTAAGAATGTAACCTGAACAAGTTTGTTAACAATTTCTTCAGATACCTTTGGAACAGGCAGTAGGCGCTCCGGCGGGGGCGAGGTTACTCACCATTGAGCACGTGCACTCGTACAGAGGCGACCTCGGCGTTGGAGGGCGAGCACGAGTAGCGGCCCGAGTCGGCGGGCGCGGCGTCCTGCACCAGCAGGTACGACGTGGTGGCGGCGCCCTTCTCCGTCACCACCGACACGCCACCGCGCGACGAGTCGTATGATATCACCTGCTTCACAACCGACACCGCTCCATTGTTATATCTACTCCCATTGCACATTATTACTTTACCACATCAGTTGTCAAACATTGACGACGATATCGCTACTATACTAGGACACCATATTCATCTGTTACCTACAAGTTCTGGTGTACATGTGCACATCACTTTAGTAATATTTGAACACATATCTGCTCTGTATGGTACAGTAATGTAATGTGCGCCTGGGTATGCTTGTGCCACTCCGGGCTGCGCGCCAGTTATTGCACAGAGTGACTGGTATTCCTGCGACTGCCTTCATTCAATAGATTCGTGCTTGACTTCCTACAGCGCACCCGAGTGTGTACGCTCTGTAACACTGTAGTCTCTATGCCGCCCACTTCATCAGAACAAATAAAACGGATTCTTTTCGTGCGTTACTATTTACTTTTGTCACTGAAGATCCTCTGTGAATCGAAATGTCGGCCTATTTAGACATAATATAGTCTCGCAGGGGAAGAGTGAGTGAACCGGCAAATCCCGGATATTTCGGTAACTATACCGGGCTGTCACAAATCAGTTTGTTTTTTATATTTGAAGCTTAAAGAATATATCAATACGTTATGTACGCACTCGGAGCTCAGCAATAAACATTTGATCCAATGCTTAACGTCAATGATACCACGCCGGCGCCGCACAGTGGTCTGAAAATCAAGCTCCATACTCATAGAAACTTAACGTCAGAAATTAATAAATAAAAATATGTTTTGTGTTTAATATACCTCCCTTTGTTTTACTAATATAGTATGAAGGGTATGAGTAGCTCCATGCGTGAGAAATTTTTTTTTTTCTTTTTTTTTGTATGGAATAAAACACTTAAAGTGCTTTTTTTCAAAACTGAATAGAACTGATGGGCTAGTATTCACATGAGCTATTGCACCATACACGGCGATCAAGATGACATACAATTCTTGAGCCTTTCGGTGCCGCTTTGCATGTAGCAAGCTTTGGAAATTTTGAATTTACAGTCGGTGATCTTTCAAATCTTTGATGGTATTTTGTGAAGCTACATATTGCTTTGAATATGAAAATAGTATGTAAACTAATACTCATGCAAGAAGAGACAAACATACACACACACACACCCTCACACACTCACAAACTTTCGCCTTTATAATCTTAGTGTGATTATAAAGGCGAAACTTTGTGTGTGTGTGTGTGTATGTTTGTCTCTTCTTCACGCTCAAACAGCTGAACGGATTTGGATGAAATTTAGCACACATAATAGTTTATAACCGGGAATAACACATAGGTAATATATTTAACAACACACAGGTATATAATTAAATGAAGTAACCAACCACATAACTGATATTGTCGTTAGTTAATAACCTGCTAATGACTTTTATAATGAAAATATTAGAAAACGATGTAGATTATTTACATTTTACTACAAAATTAATTTCACGAAATAACTCATTTGTTAATCACCGTCATTATTGTTGAATTTTAATTTAATAAGCATTATGGGACAGCGAGTGTTAATGAGGGTAGTTATAATATAAATAGGACATTTAAACTAACTTCACTCAGTAGCTCTTTGCACTTGTGCTTTACTATACTTATTACGTTCGATTTGTTTTCGTGTTATGATGGAAGCTTTTAGTACCAATTTGGATATTTTTATGTTTGTGGCTAACAATAGCTGTTTCTCACAGCCCAGTGTATTATATGAAGTTTTTGTCAATGCCGTTGATTTGTCAGAAATCGAAAATAAAGAATTGAAACAATTCTGTCAGACTCGTGTGTGTTCGTTGAGGAACAAATGGATCTCGTGTAATCGCACGAGACATATTTTCATAAAAAAGTATGAGACATGGCTGCAAGAAGACATAAAATGGCCTGAGTTCATGAAGGACAAGATGACACCTTGTTTAATGTTAGAAGAGCAGCAACCATGTTCCAGTTTTGACTTCGGTGTAAATGAGGGTGCATCAACATCATACAAACCGGAGACGTACAGTGTTGGAACATCAACTGTTGTGAGTCCAAGAAAAGTGTTCTCGGAGCTAAGCCCGCTACAGAAGAGAAGAAGAGTGAAAGAGCTCCTCACGCATAGCACTGAAAGCCTTGCTTATGCAACTGGTTTAAGTGCAGATAACAAAAATGTAGCAGATATAATAAAATTGATCACAGAGCATCCCGAAGAGGCTACAAAGATAAAGGAATTGTTGAAGTCCAAGAAAGCTATGCCCATATATTCCGCTGATAAAGCTTTAGGAATTCTGACTTCATTGAAGCTTTCAAAATGGCAGTATACAATATTAAGAGCTTGTGCAAAAGAAGAAGGAATACTACTATATCCTTCATATACTGCTATCTTAGAGGCGAAAAAGGACTGTTACCCACCAAAAGACACCATAGAAATTACCGAAAGAGGGGTAAAAGTAAAGCTTCAAGCGATTTTGGACAAAACTGTTGCTAGATTTGGGAAATTCCTACGTTTGGAATCTTCGCTAGATGGCAAAGAGCTAACATTGATATGCAAGTGGGGCTTTGACGGTGCTTCAGGGCAAAGTTTGTACAAACAAACTATGGCGGGTGAAGATGATTCAAGCAATTTTATGTGTTCTTTTGTGCCTCTGCTCTTAGTTTGTGGTGAAGAAAAGTTATGGGAGAATCCAAAGCCATCTTCCACAATGTTCTGCAGACCGCTCTATTTTAAATTTGCAAATGAAAACAAATTAAATATTAAGGAAGAACAGGCTTTGATTGAAGCTGAGATTGCAGCACTGGAGCCGTCTATTATGGGAATTCATACTGTTAAGCACTCAATGCTTATGACCATGATAGATGGTAAAATCACTTCGCAACTGTCAAATACTTCAACGCAGACTTGTGACATCTGTAAAGCTACCCCTTCGGAAATGAATAAGTTAGAGAAGATCTCAGAGTAAGTTTTGAATAATTTGTTATATTTCAGATTACCGTAATGCTGTGTATCTTTTTATTAATTAAGTCACTTTCTTTCCAGAAAACCTGTTTCAACAGATATATATCAGTATGGTTTGTCTACACTTCATGCTTGGATTAGATGTATGGAGTGCCTACTCCATATTTCGTATAGACTAGACTTCAAAACATGGCAAGCCAGAGATGCAGACAGCAAAGAGTCATTGAAGAGTAGAAAAAAAACTATACAGCAGAAGTTTCGTGATGAAATGGGCCTCCTAGTAGACATCGTTAAACAAGGTGAGTTATGATAACAGTCGTTGTTCTTAAATCTTATTTTTTCAAATAACGTTAGTTCTATTTATTCTTTACAAAGTTGTGGATTAGTTTTGATTCATTTATAATTTTCAGGTTCCGGAACCACAAACGATGGAAACACAGCGAGGAAATTTTTTGGTAATCCTGCCAATACTGCAGCTATTACAGGCTTGGATCCTAGTTTGATCCAAAGATTTGCAACACTTTTGCGTGTGATGGCCTGTGGGGAGCCCATAAATGTTGAGGCGTTTAAAAACTTTGCGCGCCAAACAGCAGAATTATATGTGGAGCTCTATGGCTGGTATTACATGCCTTCGAGTGTCCACAAACTTTTACTGCACGGTGCTGAAGTTATTAAACACTTCAATATTATGCCCATTGGCAAATTATCTGAAGAGGCATCGGAAGCCAGAAACAAAGACTTCAAGAAAATCCGAGAACAGCATTCGCGCAAATTTTGTCGAAAAGCGACAAACGAAGACATTTTCAATGGTCTCCTTGTCTCGTCAGATCCCTACCTGTCCAGCATAAGACCTGTGCTGAGAAAATCAGTAAATACACCTATTACTGATGATATGAAATCTCTTCTTATTGGTGACGATGCAGATCTAGACAAAGAGAATGTTGAATTTATTGATATTAACGCGTCAATGCTGGACTCGGATTTAGAGGACTGACGACAGCAAAGATACTCTCTGCTATTTCGTTTTTGTATAAGTAGTTATAGCAAATAATTATAATAAAATAATAATAAGAATATAATTAAATTAATTAATATAATTAATTAGTAATATAATTAAACAGTAATATTTAATATATCATAGTTATAGGAGCTGTAAATAGTTGTTGTAGTCTTAAATTGACAATTTTGACGTTACTTTTATTGTTATTGCCTTTCTTGCACATAATTTTTGTTGTAATGTATTAGTATTAACTATTTCATTAACAGCTCCCCCAAACGTATTATACATTAACTATTTAATACATGTTTTTATCTTTCTTCACTTTTAACCATATATTTAAAAATAAAAATATCCTTAGTACATATTTATTCCTTACTAGCTGCACCCCGCGGTTTCACCCGCATAAGTCTCGATTCCGTGGGAATATCGAGATAAATAGTAACCTATGTGTTATTCCCGGTTATAAACTATTATGTGTGCTAAATTTCATCCAAATCCGTTCAGCTGTTTGAGCGTGAAGAAGAGACAAACATACACACACACACACACAAAGTTTCGCCTTTATAATCACACTAAGATTATAAAGGCGAAAGTTTGTGAGTGTGTGAGGGTGTGTGTGTGTGTATGTTTGTCTCTTCTTGCATGAGTATTAGTTTACATACAATTTTCATATTCAAAGCAATATGTAACTTCACAAAATACCATCAAAGATTTGAAAGATCACCAACTGTAAATTCAAAATTTCCAAAGCTTGCTACATGCAAAGCGGCACCGAAAGGCACAAGAATTGTATGTCATCTTGATCGCCGTGTATGGTGCAATAGCTCATGTGAATACCAGCCTATCAGTTCTATTCAGTTTTGAAAAAAAGCACTTTAAGTGTTTCATTCCATACAAAAAAAATTAAAATATTTTTTTTCTCACGCATGGAGCTACTCATACCCTTCATACTATATTAGTAAAACATAGGGAGGTATACTAAACACAAAACATATTTTTATTTATTAATTTCTGACATTAAGTTTCTATGAGTATGGAGCTTGATTTTCAGACCACTGTGCGCCGCTCTGGCGAGTTACGGAGTACTCAGTAATGAACAGCGAGTAGTTGAGAACTAAGCGTTCGAGTTTTAATAATTCGTGAAATAATAACGCGCGGGTATCGGCCACCACGCGGCGTACACACTAAATTAATACGCGTCAATATTATTGTATTTGTACGCCTTTCCAGGCAAAACATGTTGAAACTTTATTTTTTTGAACATACCAACTGTAAACCTACACATGTTTTTGACAAATAAAATTATCTTATCTTATCTAGTCAAGTTGTACGCGACACGGTGAGACACAGTTTAGAGCTAGTTCACATGAAAAATGTTTAAGGCGCGTTGTGAAAACGCGCCTTAAACATGTTGTAAGCGCCCGTCAACGCGGCTTTGAGATCATTGGTTTACCGTGCTACCGTTTAGACGAGCGCACGCTTTTGACACAGATGGACGTATTTTAGGGATGTACTCGAACTGAACGACGACGTTCAACGCCTGGTAAGCGCGCACCATGTGTACCTACGCTATACAAAAACTCACAGATCTCGTGCATCGTGTACCTCGAAGGTCATGTAACCTTCGAGGTACATTGAAAATGAACTGAACAAAATAAAAAACGCATTACATTTATATATTATTTATCAAAAACACAAACAGCTTAAAAATTCTAAACAAAAATGTTGACAGAAGAAAATATAAGCTTGACATTATGCCTGAAGTATTACTATTTTAAGTAATACTATTTTCTCGATCATGCTTGGAAATTCAAACATTATTTTGACAACCTTCTTCGAGATAAATCGAACTTGCGGTACTGGTCGATTAAATGCGAGCGCCCGCCCGGAAATGTTTGTATGAAAATCATAAATAGTAATTTATTTGGCCGATACACTACATAGAGATTTTCGAAAACTGATATCTGTCGTTTTTAGGCTACTTCATTTTACTCGCTTTGTCACGGTACGAAACTCAAGCCGCGGCATTTTACGTGATATTTCCAGCAAGTGCGCGAGGGGTCCGCCGCGCGATCTACGTTGACGCGCGATTTTCACACGAAAAGGTACAAAATTAAAGCACTTCCTCATCACATTCTTACGATCCTTCCTTATCTCATTCTTACGATTTTAAAACTAAAAATTGCATAATTTAATTGTCTAGAAGGGCTTTTAGTTTTATAATTATCTATAATATATGAAATGTTTATAAATACTAATTGTATAAATACGAAATGTTTTGTGTATTTTTTTTTTAATTTTCAAAAGATTTCTAGTTTTTAAATATAAGTATTTTTTTGTAACTTGTACTTAGAGGTTTTTTTTGCGTATTTTAGTACCCATTTTAGTGTCGTAGTTTTATTACTTTTAACATAATCGCAGAATTGCACGAAACTGCGATACTGAAGCGATCGAAAAAACATTTTCAATGTTAAAACTTACCGCGCGTTTAACGCGCGCTGAGCGCTTATCATCTGAACGTACCCTAAGTGTAATTGGGGAGCGCGGCGCGATCCAGTCGTGTTTATTCAAATAGTGTGGAGATGCGCTCACTCTGTGTCAGGTCCACGCGGGCTGGGCACGCCATAATTGTGGCGATAAGTCCCCTCTTTGAGAAGTGGCTAGAGAGGCGCCACGGCGTCCTCACCTTCCGCCTGAAGCAGGTCCTCACCGGACACGGCTGTTTCGGGAGGTACCTGTTCCGCATATGGTGGGAGGAAACGCCCAGGTGTCACCACTGTGTGGATCGCCCGGAGGACACGGTGGAGAATACGGTGGAGGTCTGCTCGGCTTGGGCGGGGCACCGCCGTGTCCTCATGGAGGCAATCGGCGGCGGCGATCTCTCGCGGCCGGCCCTGTTTCAGGCCATGGTTCGGAGCGAGAGTGCATGGGAATCCGTCACTTCCTTCTGCGAAGCAGTAATGCTCGCGAAGGAGGAGGCGGAGTGCGCGAGGGAGAGACAAGTTTCACGACCTCGCGCCCCTATTCGCCGCAGGAGACGCCCCGGGCGTCGGGAGTCGCGAGCCGACTTCCGGCCACCGTAGGCGCGGGCTTGCGGACGGTGAGCAATCGGTAGCTCGCCGTTCGATAGGGACCAGGCCCGGGTCAACGGCGCATTGTGTTCCACGCGCGCCTCAAAGAGATGCCAGCACCAACTGACGGGGTCCGGAAGGGCCAATGCCTGCCGGGGTTGCGAGTTTGTCCGAAAGGGATATCGCGACCCCGGCACACAGGCAACAGTAAACATTTAATAAATGACTATTGTTAACCACAAACACGCTCTGCTACGAACTCTTGCTCTACAGAGGGCAAAGTTCGGAGCGTTCTAGTTAGTCTCTATGTTTATGAGATAGTTACCATCTAAGTATATGGTAAAGCAATAAAGATGTTGAGTATTAAGTATTGAGGCGACAAAAGCATTGCAGGTAATTGACTTCAGTATTTATATCTACCGCTTATATTGAAATTATATATGAATAACTTCAAAGTTGAATTGTGTTCCTTAAATGCCTTCTGACCCATCTGTCCGATCTGATCTTAGCTTTCCTTTATTGGAAGTTAGATATATTCATTGCCGCAGTAACTGCGATCACTTAATATCGCTTGTCTTGTCTGACCCCCCAGTGTAACTATTCTAACATTCATACTTACTACAAAAAATCCATGTGTATAATTACTTTGCGTCCGCTCACCTCGTCCTCGTGGTACCAGAATATGTAGGCGGGCGGCTCCGGCGAGAACTGGATGAGGCACGTGAGGTTGATGGTGGAGCCCATGTCCACGTGCAGGTCGGGACCGCCCAGGATGCGCGCCGACGGCACTGCAACAAGCGAGCACGACACGCTACAGCGGGCACGGTACAGAGTGCACGGTAAGAGGCCGTGGCTTTTATAGATATTGTAACATATTTACTTTAGCTAGAAAACTATACTAAAATAAAACTTATTATCTGCCTACCCTTTTACCAACTGTGTTGTGATCGCCTTCCAGTCTAACCGGATACAGCTAAAAATCAAGTAAATTTTGTAAATGAATTTAAATTAATTCATATTTTTGAGAAATAATTACGTAAAATAAAGCCGTTGTTCACGTGATATTGAACGCGAATCAGAGCGCGACACGTCACACCTTACAGATGACTGTTTCAAGGTGTAAATAGAAACAATCCATATCCGTCAGATACAAAGTGTATTTTGCATGCTGCTGTCTATTGGTCATCTCGCACAATATACACGCATAACGTATTTTTTTGTAGGAATTAATGGATCATGGTGACCACTGACAAAATAAAAAAACGTGTGCGGTTGGCGGACCCCCGTCAGGAACGAAGTTCCTTCTCATGTATCACTTAAAACAAAAACAACATTTTTGCAGCCGCTATCTTGTATTTACATTTTGACCTCATTTTCGGCTTTAGTACCCTCGAAAACTGTGAAAACGACACCAGTGACGAAGAATTTAAAAAAAATCGCCCAGATTCACACTTTCTGTCTTCTTCTCTCATGCAGTTAACTCAGGCCGATGTGTACATAAATTTTACAATTTACAGTGAGAAAAAAAAAGTTCTTTTGTTTTTTTCTGCCGGCGTTCTCTTTCTCTCTTTCTTGATTTCTCTTTGAATTAAAAGAAGACAGTCGCAAGTATTAACACTTTTTAGCATGACGATTTCAGAAAGTTTACAAACCGCGTTAAAGAACTTCGTTCCAATTAAGAGACCGTGCACGAAATTGACAGATTTTGATCAATTTTGTTCATTATTTTTGAGAAAGGGAAAAAGAATTTAAACAAAAAAATTATTTGTGATTTGAAAAGTCGAGTTCTTTGTCTTGCATGTGGCTGAAATGTGTTTTTCAAATAAATTAACGATTCATAGAAAATCATTAAAAGTCGCAATAAGTTTTCCGAAAAATGACGCGAGACCGACGTTTGATCATCTTTTTACAAGAAACTATTGTTGATTTCGAAAATTAAAAAATATCCACCACATAATTGAATAGTGTACTTGCACGTGGCTGAACCAATTTTTTCAAAGTTCCGTGACCGTGGTATAGTCTGCTTAAATTATTATTGTTTTAACAATTAACATCGTTGTTAGTTGAGTCTACAAATATTATAATATTCCGAAACAAATAAAAAAATAAGTTTGTGTGCGAGAAACACTCTCGCAGATGTGACAGAATGCACGAGCTGAATACACTAGAGCCGCCACGATAGTACACCGTTCTGACAATAAAATGAAATTGCGTTACAAAAATTAAAAACAAGTTATTATTAGATAAATAATAGTATATTATGCAATTAGTGAATAAAGGATGGATTTAAAGCGAGGGCCATAGATGAATCACGAGCAAGTGAAGGATTCTAACGACTGAATCACGACCGTAGGGCACAGTGATTCTGGGCACGCCACAATTGTGGCGATAAGTCCCCTCTTTGAGGAGTGGCTAGAGAGGCGCCACGGCGTCCTCACCTTCCGCCTGACACAGGTCCTCACCGGACATGGTTGTTTCGGGAGGTTCCTGTTCAGGATAAAGCGGGAGGAAACGCCCGGGTGTCACCACTGTGTGGATCGCCCGGAGGACACGGTGGAGCATACGGTGGAGGTCTGCCCAGCTTGGGCGGAGCACCACCGTGTCCTCACGGAGGCGATCGGCGGCGGCGATCTCTCGCGTCCGGCCCTGGTTCAGGCCATGGTCCGGAGCGAGAGTGCATGGGAGGCCGTCACCTCCTTCTGCGAAGCAGTACTAATGCTCGCGAAGGAGGAGGCGGAGTGCGCGAGGGAGAGGCAAAATGCGCCCCCTCGCGCCCCTAGTCGCCGCAGGAGACGCCCCGGGCGTCGGGAGTCGCGAGCCGACTTCCGGCCACCGTAGGCGCGGGCTTGCGGACGGTGAGCAATGGGTAGCTCGCCGTCCGATAGGGACCAGGCCCGGGTCGACGGCGCGTTGTGTTCCACGCGCGCCTCAAAGAGATGTCAGCACCAACTGACGGGGTCCGGAAGGGCCAATGCCTGCCGGGGTTGCGGGTTTGTCTGAAAGGGATATCGCGACCTCGGCACACAGGCAACGGAAGGAACACGGGTGGGTTTTAGTCAGTAAAAGTCTGACACGCCCTCCCGCTCCACCCAGAACGGGAGAAGTTATTTGATAATTTCCCATCCTCAAAAAAAAAAAAAAAAGGGCACAGTGATTCATGTGTCCTAATCCTGAGAAACGCGAGTAATTCATGGCCCTCGATATAAATCCGTTTTATTCAAGAGTTGCATACTATACTTTATACCATGACTACGAGACAAAGAAAGATTTAAGCGAAAATAGACATTTAATGAAGAAAAAAGGAAGGTTGAAAATTGGAACAATTAGTAACATTAAAAGTAATTTTCTTATTATTACTATAATAATCAACTTGTGAAGCGATATTTATTTCCTGTGTATCGAGTATGTTTTCGCAAGGAGGTTGTATAGCATTGAGATGGAAGTCGCATTATATAGGTGTGTTCTAAATTCAAACACCAAAATAGTGATTAAAAGTGCTTTTTATTCACTGTTTTCAGTGAATAAAATAAGCTTTTTAGAGGGAGATTGGTATAAATAATGTTTATACCATTCCCCCCCTAAAAAGCTTATTTTATTCACTGTTTTCAGTGAATAAAAAGGACTTTTAATCACTGTTTTGGTGTTTGAATTTAGAACACATCTATATATGCGACCTACATCTCAATGCTATACAACCTCCTTGCGAAAACATACTCCATACACAGGAAATAAAATATCGCTTCACAAGTTGATTATTATTAGTAATAATAAGAAAATTACTTTAAATTTTAGTAATTGTTCCAATTTTAATGTACATTTTAATTAATTCAACCTTCCTTTTTTCTTCATTAAATGTCTATTTTCGCTTAAATCTTTCTTTTTCTCGTAGTCATGGTATAAAGTATAGTATGCAACTCTTGAATAAAACGGATTTATATCGAGGGCCATGAATTACTCGCGTCGCTCAGGATTCTAACATTTGAATCACTCGCTACGCTCGTGATTCAATCGTCATGAATCACTCCCTACGGTCGTGATTCAGTCGTTAGAATCCTTCACTTGCTCGAGATTCATCTATGGCCCTCGCTTTAAATCCGTCTTTTATTCACTAATTGCATAATATACTATTATACCATTCCCCCTTTAAAAAGTAAAATTCCGTTTTCAGGACTTTATGGCCATCGCTTTAAATCCGTCCTTTATTCACTTATTGCATAATATACTATTATTTATCCAAATGAATACATAAACACAGGTTGAGCACAGTGGTAGATAAAAGTTAAAAGGCTACAAAAAATTGGTAATTTTATTGCAGTACCTACCTATATGCCCCTTTCGGATCGGAAATAGGTTTTTACATATTGTACAACAAAATATAAACCCCGACTCTCAAACTGGGAAGCCTGTATCGTAAGTGGCAGTGTTCGTTCAGATGGTTGCGTAAATTAAGTTGTACCTTTTAAGAGTGAATAAGTGTCGATCGATCTATCATTAATTAATTACATGGTGAACTTGGTGATCTTTTAACATTTTAAGTGAACACTTCCTGCAGTTGTGATTGAATTTAATTAAATCTGTTTGCAGTGTGCCGTTTGTAAGTAGTTATTGTTAATGTTGCTAATTTGGTGAAATATTTATATTTTGAGACAACTAGACCACAAGGAATATTATATTATTAATCGGTTTCTCAAAAACGGTCAAATAATAAGTTCATAGTTTATACTTATTAAAAATCAGCAGCATTGTGTAAACTGTGTTCATATGTTTGTTATGTGTGTGTATGTTATAGTAGGGGGCACTTTAATTGGCGCCGTTCGGCGATCAAGCGGCGGCGGGGAGTTAATGTTCTTGAACGTCTCGTAAGGATAGTATTATTACATCGGGATGTGAGCTCTGCTCCGAATATCAATCTTTATGTAAATGTGAGTGTTTTATCGTAGCTCGCTCGTTACTGTGCCGTGTGTACTTCGTGTACTCCTCGCCGCTTCTCGAAAGTGTCGCGCTAAACGTGAACACGCTCCGAGCTCTCCGAAGTGATTAGATTTGATATTCGTCTCCAGATACGAAAATATTCCCGATATTTTTCGCAGACAGAAAGATTTATATATCGTGTTTTGCGATTCCGCTGTGGAGTCAAAAGTCACGCGTCGCTTTAGCGTTAGATATCGGCTTCCGTGTTGTTTTGTTTTAAATAGATAAACATCTAATGTGCTGCAGTTTCATCCATATGATGTTATGGATCAGGTGGCGGGAGCCTCGTATCCGACGGTTTAATTCAGAAGAGTTATACATTATGCAGGCAAATGGGGGTGGGGGCGCAGGAGAGCCCAGTGGGAGGTGCGGGGGCGAGGTTAGGTTGACACATTTGCAGTTCGCTGTGCTCATTATAGCCGGCTGAATGCACTTAGTTTCAAGAGCACGCCCCGCCGCCGCTTAACCCTGAATAAACGCGTAGATCCTCTGCATTACGAGGCTGAATTCAAAAGGCGACGTCAAGTGGCGGCTACGCTCCACTGACATCTGTGTCACATACGCAACAACGCCTGCTTGGACTGGGAGAGTCTGTGTGTTATCCTGCGCACGCGCCCACATACGCAGCCTTCGTATTATACCTCAACCTCGAAGAGAGCTTTGTACTACCCCGCTGGGTCTAGTAAGGAGAGAGTGCTATTCATATGCGTGCGTATGTATCATCTATATCTAGAATTCTAGAAGCACAAGATGCTTGCTCCCACACAATCATGTGTAAGTTTACTGAGGACATTTCATTGAGCAGTAATCGAATAAATGAGTACTTTACGAGCGACGGACAACATCAAGAGCGCGTTGTTTACTGCGGCGCGGGTGGGGGGCGCCTGTTTGTCGCAACTTACATTAAACCCCAGCGCGACTGCACGACGGCCATTCGGGGAAGTGTTTGTGCAGCCGTAAACCTAAAATTGAATGACGTCACTTGTTTACTCGCAACCTTCACGGAGACACAGCAAGTCGAACAAATTGAGAAAAGTGATGGCGACGTGCGACATCAGCGAGCTGTAGGATCAGGAGAACGATGTAGGAGCTGTTTTTACGGACGTAACTAAGTTATCAACGGTCTACACAAAATGAAAATAGTAAGACACATGTACTTAACTAGTAACCCGAATAAGTATTGTGGACCACTCTGGGGGAACAGATAGCTTGTGCTGAAATATTATGTATGTGTCGTTCAGCGTCGATGTGCCACCGTGCCTAGTGCATGGCTGTGTGTGGCACTACAGATCTACGCTCACAGCGGAGCAGCCTACTTCGCTCGGCACATTAGAGTGGAGCGAACAAATTAATGTCCCCACTCGCGAACACTGATGTGCATACATTAATATTATGTACAGAATATGTGCTCCATTATTAATATGCACACATAATGATCGTGCTAAATGATAAAGGATTTTATTTCTCTAAGTAGGTTTGTACAAACACGTCAATCATATTTTAAAAACTAGATGAGGTCGACGTTTCCTCTGGCTACTCTGAGAAGAAAGGCCGAAACAAACTCTGAGGTTACAGTCGCTTTTAAAGTCCAGACATAATCTAATGTAATGAAGCTTCCTATATAAAACTTATCATAATTGAATTGGATATCGCCGCTAGCCGGTAGCCGCTACGTACGGACCATTTTAGTTAATTTCGTACTTTATGACGTCATATTTCGCGGTGGGTCAAGAAACGCCGCTGGACAGTGATTACAAGGGAGGGGGGGCGGAGATGTTCACTCACTCGGAGGAACATTCGGAGCCACTTTGTGTTAGTGAATTGGTTTAAAGAGGCCTTGTGTTGGCCGTGACGTCTAGCGTATTTTTCGCGATTTCTTGTGTACCTCAAGCGCGACGCGCTGTCACGTAGGGGTTTCTTTAGGCTAGGGTCTCTTCCTCGCGCTGTATTGCCGCCGTCGCAACTGTCCGGCGGGTGGCGTGCTAGCTAGCCGCACCCTTGTGTTTACGAATACCATTCCGCCGTCATCGGTGACGGACAGCTACACGTTGCACAGCAGTCGGCGTGTAGTCAGACAGACCGCAGCCTTTGGGGTCAGGCAACTGTCGAATGTTGTTCTGTTAAAGTAAATAGAGACCCATTTTTTTAATTACAGTATTCAATACATCTACATCTTGTTGGTTGAGCACACTGCACTTCAATCCTACACTATAGCAGATCACCGGCGGTGTGACCAGCATACGTACCGAACCGCCCTCCCTTCTGGTGCAGCGGTGTGGAGAGCGCACTGCCAAATAATTATTCAACCCTCCGTCGCAGAGCACTTTGTTTGTCAGGTTTTGCTCGCTCCGTTCCACCGCTAATTGGTTTAATCGCTCGCTCTTTGTTGCATTAAGCTGCGCCACGAGAACTATTACGCAGCCTGGGTGTCATTGAAGCTGATCCTGATATGTGATAATAATATCTTCGCGGAACGTTTATTGACAGTGTCTGTTCAGGGCTTTGTCTCAGATTTCATAAGATCAAGAGTATTATGAACTTACTTTCTCATTGTTAACTTTCTGTAGCAGAGTTTTGTTTCTATGAATAAGAAACTATCTAGTATCTAGATCTAGTTTAAGAAACAATGTTCAATCTTTTAGAGTCGGACAACAGCTAAAGCGCGGTCACAGTCGGACTGCATAGAAAAGAAAGAGAAGCGCGATGACACAACTAAGGTAATTTATTGCAAAATTTGAAGCGATTTTTTTAATTTACAAAAAATCTATTATTTGTACTCAAAAATCTTAAAACTATTACGTTAATATGTTGCTTAGACAAAAATGTGAATGATTACTTGTAACCTACTTATTAATATGGTTTTTAATAGTAAAAATATATTTTTTGACGTATATTTGTGTTTTTTTCTGTCGTATCAAATTAGTTCTATTATGTTTTCAACACACTATATAACTAGCATACCTGAAGAATATCTACTTTTTTTTGTTTGCTGTTTCAGTGGATCATATACTTTTACGCACTATAAAACTTGCGTTTAGCTCCTGTAGTCCCCTAAAGATCTGCTTTCAGAAAGAAAATAATCATAACTATACAACTGAAACTTATTTCATTGCTAATTTGTGTTAGTTAAGTGGGCCCATTAGTAAACCGAATTGAAAAATAATAATATGCTTTCCTATGTACTCTAAGATAATTCTTCTTTAAACGCCAAAAGAATCGTTCATTGAATCATTCGCATGACCGCACCAAGTTACCGTCCGACAAAAATTCTATCATAAAAGAATGAGCGAGCAGTAAGTGAACACAACCGCGGAAAGAGCGGTTCGGCGGCGCGGTGCAGAGCGGTGCTGTGCGGCGCGGCGGCGGCGGCATCGGCATCGAGAGTGCAATCAATAGCAGTGAGAAATTCGCTGAGGATTGAATCGTGTTGTAACATTACCTGCGACCGCAGGCTGGCACGCTGCCATTTCACCTTCACTCGCTGGCCACAGCAATGCCATGGCTACGCCACTGCACAGTTACGCGCCGGGTGTTCAGACTTCGAAATAATCTCTTCGCGCACACACCACGAAACATATTGGTGAAGCGTGACGAGTGTTCCATCATTCCGTTTTACCGTCGCACATGCATCGCACTGAAGGTGAAGCCACCGGTTGGCCAAACCAAAACCTCGTGTTTTCTTTTTATGAATTCAGTTTTTCATTAAGTAGTTGCGTGGTGTCGTCATTTGAGAAACCAGTCCCACGACGACAGACGAGGAGTGTTAGTGAAGGCCAAGTAGAGAGAGCTCGCGTCGGCGACATTATTTCTAAATAGGAACTAAGTAACTGAGTTGCAGCCGCAGCCAATCCATAAATACGAAGTAGCTATTAACTATATTAACTCAGAGCTGAAATAGGTATGGCTCAAATTGCTAATTGGCTTAATGAAAATCTCCTCACGCTAAACGCAACCAAAACCAATTATACGTATATGTTTTACAATTAGAAATCGCTCACAACCAGATCAAGATTTAAATATCAAAATATATTCCTGTAAACGAGCCATAAATTATGCCTGTACATGTCCTATAATTAATAAAGTAACACAAACAAAATATTTAGGTGTCATAATTGACCAACACATGAGTTGGTACTCCCACCTCGAGCACGTTGCCGATAGGATACGAAAATTGGGATGGATATTTAAATTATTGAGATACGTGGTCGCTGCAAGTATAGCTACAAAAGTGGGCGCTAAGAGAAATCTGCAAAATGAAATCTACACAGCCCTTGCACAATCTGTGATAGTCTAATGTATACCTGAATGGGGTGGGGCAGCGAAATCAAAATTTATGAATGTTGAACGAGCACAAAGAGGTCTGATAAAAATAATGTATTTTAAGAAACAGAGATTCCCTACTGAAAGTCTGTATGAGATCAGCGGCCTGCTATCTGTTAGGAAATTATATATATGTGCCTCGATCTTAAAAAAGCATAAGACACTTACATATGATAAAACATAATGTTAAAAAGAAGAAAGGATATTATTGCGCAAGTCCCACAATCTAAAACCAATTTTGCTGCTACACAATATAATAATCAATCTGCACGGTTATATAATAAAATAAACAAAGACATATACATTTACACTGAACATCTTCATAAATGTAAGATAACACTAATAGAATGGTTAAAATCACGCACCTATTCCGATATTGAATTATTGTTACATTAGGTGGAAATTAGTTAGACTAGCACCGCCACACCCACACGCACATCCTCCCTGATACTCACATCAACACCAACCACACACCTCGCACACCTCACGCACCCCGCACAAATCAAACACCCCACACTAGACACATCTCACACACCCCTCACTCTTCATACACCACACACTCGTCACACCTCACACACCCCTCACACATCACACACTCCGCACACCCAACACACCCACATTAATGTATACATTTTCTTAAATTGGCAATAAAGCACGCATAGCGCGCTCGAGTAAAATGTGTAAGTATAGTAAACAAGCTATAACTCTAGAAACTAAAAATCTAATAATTTTGTTAATTGTACAAACAGCCAAAGCTTAAGGAAGTGCGGAGTCTCCTAACACAGGCGTCATCATGCTTAAAAGGAGATTCCAATCAAAAACTAATGTATACTTATTGGTACTCAAATAAAACATTTTGTATTTGTATTTTGTATTAACTAAAATGTTTTAGTATGTCTTTCACTTACTGTACCTACTTTGCGAACAACTCTAATTACTTTTATGAATTGTTTCAACCCGTGACTAACTAAATAAATAAGCGCAATAAAAACTGTTGCCTCAGTACGTGAGCCTCGTAAACTTTGTACCGCGACAGTAGGAAGCCGCCGCGCGCTGGAAAATGTTTCAGTTTTCATAACAACGCAAATTTTTGACGAGCTCACCCCGACTACACCCCGCGTGCGTGTGATTGTTATAAACAAGCCAGGGTTCGCCTTTATATCAACTTTATTCGCACGTTTCGCACGATTCTATTTCAGGGTTGTTACGCACGATGTTACGTTACTCATAGAAATATTTGTTAGGCGCAGGACGGAAGCTGCGAAGAGCTGTCTGATGATACCACAAGACAAACGACGCACAGAGACTTTACGAGGGTAAGTAACAAATGCGAAATAACCCTTAACAAAAAGGGAAAAGGATCGTCAAGATTGAATATATTCAATCTTGACGCAAGCTTAACAACATATTTGCTGATGTCGGTCTGTGATGTGTATATCGACTCCTTCGTGCCTGCTGTAATTCGCAGATTTTTGACAGTCGCCCGAAAGTCTGACAACCATCCTTACCAAGGGTTATCGTATTACCCAGTAACTGGGTTGGTAAGGTCATGGGCAGTCGCTCCATGTAAAATACGGGTATTCAGCTGCATCCGGTTAGACTGGAGACCGACCCGTAGTTGGGATGACTCTAGGTAGATGCTTAAAAATATATTTGTTTAATTACAGAGGGATATGTGGTCCAAACAACAGTAAAGTTCAAACCAAAGAAGATATCCCTTAAAAGAATGATAATAGTGTTCCGCATGAGACGCTCAGGTGTGTGAAGATTTTGAAACGTGCGGATGACTGCATATTGACGCGGAAGCGTACCTTGCGGCACATGTGACAAAATAGGGAACATACTGTGTCTGGATTTGAATGTTTGCTGGCTTATGCTAGGCATTTTAAACGCAACTATCGGTGAAACGTTTTGTAGCAAAATCTTGGCACATCCATAATTTTATGAAGAGTGAAGGAAACTGTATTCAAAATCAGAATAAAGATGCACTATAAATGACGATGAATGTTTAGTTTTCTGGCTGAAGCACCTTTGTCACAACATCGAGGTAGCCCCAACTGCTACTACGCACAGCACTCGCAACTACTAGCCCTTGAGTAGCGAGCATAATGCAAACACTTTGTACGTCGCGGACACACTCTTAATTAGCTCCCTCGCAATATATCCTAGCCTATTGAACAAACTTTTAGGTCTCCGCGACGTGCTAATGAGACACCATGTTTATTTAGATATTTCCGCATAGTAATGTGCGTCTTCTTTGCGAAGAAACGATTCAGCTATATTGAACAAAAACTGTTTAATAAACAGTGACTAAGGCCCGTATTACAGATCGTTCCTCAAGTTCAGTTTGATCTTCAATCAGTTGATCACTGTTTAAGTATTGAATCAGTACTTGAGCATCGGTCTTATTCCAGAACGGTAATCAAACTATACTCATTACTCAGATAAATCGAGACTCAGATCCAGCCTCAAGCAGAGATTTGTACCTATTGTCTATGCATCGGATATTGTTGTATGTTTATTCATTAAGTTTAATAATTAGCTTTGCTAATTTATTTAATCATAATATTATCACTATAAAATGACAGGACGATAAAATAATTTCAGTCCATTGGAAAAATCCTTTTAAGTACATAATAAGAATTCTAACGGATTTCAAGAATATTGTTGATATATCATCGTTGAATAAATTATTGTAATGATCTACTTCTCCAAATATATCCATTTTGATAGTAATCATTCAAAAAACATCTTGATATAAAAACTCGACAATGCAGATAGACTTGAACAGAACAAAAATTGACATGACAATCTATGCTCAAGCGCGGTCTCGACCACACTTGGGTGATTACAGATCCAATCAGTGCTTGGGTTCGATTCGTGGACTGAGTAGGTAACGAGCCAAACTCAGCTGAACTACCTATGATCAATAAATCTATGCTTGAGGAACATTCTGAAATTAAAACTCGACTCAAAACTAGATTCTAACAGAGATCAGTGCTTGAGTTTCCTTCTGTAATACGGACCTAAGAGTGGTGGACACATACTCAAGAGGGTTCTCATTCCACCCGAAAAATTGACGTCACGACCTACTTGGTTGGGTCAAGCGGTCAAGTTGTCAAGTTCATCGTCCTATCTGTAACATTTACTGCAATAATATATCTACGTTAACCGGTGAGTACCACGGACGAGGACCCAGTTACTCGCAGTCGCGGCTTCATTACCGCGAGTTCAAAGCAGACAGACGAGCGCAGTGCCATTGTGACGTGCCGCTAACGTGTGACGGCCGCCCGGGTCTGCGGCACCACCGGGGCGGAACAGAAGGTCCACTACAGATAAGACGCCAAGATAAGCACGAGTAACACTTTCGGTGTGGAAAAGAAAACTTGCGTCTACAACTCGCGACGACAATTGTTCGAGAATGCTCAGTTTTGCTTAAACGTATAGAGCGCAATTTATGTGCGGGCTTTGTATCGTGCGGTGGTAGGAGTAGTAACCCTCTGTGTGTTCACATAAAGTGGTCGTGTATGCAAGGAGCGAGATATTTCCCACTCGATGTGTTTACCGACGCTCTCAGCAATACCCGCCCACCTAAGATTCGGATGAGCAACATCAGCACAATCATTTCCTAGATGAACAATAAATTGAACAGATCCCGACACCCTGTTGAATATTTAAGGCGTAATCCTAAAGTTTCAGAACCCGAAGCATCTCGAAGTGAAATAAAAAAAAAAAAAAGAAAGTGCAATCATGAACCGAAGATGAGAGGTACCGATAAACCGTAGTGGATATAATCTGACGCCAATAAATCAGCGAAACAAACCGCTCCCAACACCGCTACTGCCGCCGCGCCGCCGCCGCACTGTGAATCGAAAAGAGGCTCTCAAAGACATTGGAGCTTCAATTTTATTTATGATTTTTTGACATACTTGACCTTTTCAGGTTAGGTGCGAGTTTAAAAAAAAGAATCGCACTGAATCTCGATATATGACGTATGTCAAAAAATAAATATAAACATAATAAATACATACATAAATAAATAGATACAGCACCGTTTGCAAGGATATAACAGCTATTCTCACCGTTCCGGAGATACAGCATTAGCTCCATAATTTTTTTTAGCAAAACAAATATAAGTTGCCAATTTCCCTACCAGATTGTATCTATGATATATATGCAAAATTTTAGAAGCCATTTCAAGCAAAACATCGACACTTTAAAATTTAAGCTCCAATGTCTTCGAGGGCCCTTTTTCGATCCACATTGTGCCGCCGCACAGTGGATCGTCCCCATACAAGAGGTTGGACATATAATCAAAAATTGCAGAAGTAATTCATAAAAAAATTAATAAATTGCATTCCTTTATTAAAGAACAACAAAAATTGTTACTAGGCTTTTTTATTTGACCAGCACTTTAGGAGCGATTCGATGAAAACTGTAATTTTTGTATGGAAACGAACACAAAAATGTCTGTATCTCATGATTCCCTCCTAGTTTCGATTTGCGGTTTTCACTACTGTTATTTAACAATTTTATGCCACATTTTCTTCAAGGACACATGGTGTATGAGGGACAAGGCTCTCGACCTTCTGACTTCTTATCTGAATGACAGAATTCAGACGGTCGATGTTAATGGCAAGATATCTGCAGGATCTGCGGTCACCATGGGCGTTTCGCAGGGTTCAGTTCTAGGTCCTTTCTTATTTCTAATTTATATAAATGACTTACCTTACCACATAAGGGATAATCACAAGATCGTATTATTCGCGGATAACACTTCCCTCATTTTTTAAATCAAACGTCAGTTAGTCAATTTTGAACAAGTCAAAAGTTGTGCATTGGTTTAATGTAAATAATCTTCTCCTGAACGAAAAAAGACAAAACTCATTAAATTTTCAACGCCAAATGTCAGGCAGCTAACAACCAATGTTCAAGCTAATAAGGAATAGAGTTGGACCCTGTTGAGTCAACAGTTTTTCTTGGAATAACTATTGACGGTAAATTACAATGGGGCCCCACACATAGAAAAATTGTCAGGAAGGCTTAGTTCCGCCGCCTATGCTGTTAAAAAAATTAGACAGATAACTGACGTAGATACAGCCAGAATTGTTTATTTTAGTTATTTTCATAGTCTTATGTCTTATGGGATTCTTCTTTGGGGAACCTGTGCGGATATTAATACTATCTTTGTTCTATAGAAAAGGGCTGTTCGAGCCATTTACAACCTAGGTCCAAGAGATTCCCTTCGAGAGAAATTCAGAGAAATAAATATTCTGACTGTAGACTCACAATATTTTTTTTTAAACCTATTGTATGTACACAAAAATACAGCAAATACTACTGGTAGTCTTTACTTAATGACTCATTAACGCTTTTGTTATATTGCAACAAAAGCGTTCATAAGTCATTAAATCACTCACAAATGCACCTATTATTTAAGGAACTCCTTAGTGATGACTAATTTTCAGTAATAAGTATACTTAGTGTACCTCCATTCCATCAGTACCTAATACAATAACAAAGATAGTTACTATAGGCAAAATATCTCGGAAGGGGCACTCTGGGGGCACCATGTGTCCTTGAAGAAAATGTGCTTGAAGGCATAAAATGGGTAAGTAACAGAAGTGAAAACCGCAAATCGAAACAAGGAGGGAATCATGAGATACAGACATTTTTCTGTTCGTTTCCATACAAAAATAACAGTTTTCATCGAATCGCTCCTAAGGTGCTGGTCAAATAATAAAAGCGTAAACTAACCATTTTTGTTGTTCTTTAATAGAGGAATGCCACTGTATATTTTTTTATTAAATACTTTTTAAATTTTTGATTCTATGTCCAACCTCTTGTATGGGGACGATCCACTGTGCGCCGCCGCCGAGTTAAGTTGAACGAGAAAAAAGCCCGCCAATGTATCATCTATCATATTTTTAAAGTCGCCTGTCGACTGTCGGTAGGAAATCGCTCCTCGGCGAGGGAGTTATTGAATTTCCAATTTTTCACGAGGAATTTTATTTTATTTGTGCGGGTAGTGCAGCGCCGCCGCGACCGACACTCTGTGTAAACAAAATGTAAGCTTCAAAAACAAAACGGAATCGATCACTGAACAGACAGACAAAGTTTCAATTTAATTGAAACCATTCGTTACGTCAAAAACTCATGAAATAATTTCTCTACGGATAAAATACAATTGAAAAGTTTACTCGGAACGTATCGTGTCCGTAGTATTGGAACGGAAAATTGGCGCCAAAGCAAGTGCCGACCAATTAGTGAATTATGAATTAGTTTTCCATTCAGTTCGCTTTGCTTGATAACAATCTGAACTTAAGATAAGCTTAGGATCGAATAAATAGCGCGTGCCTATGCGCGATCTGTGCTTTTAGTTAGTTTTGAGAATAATTTTGTACGTCAACTTTATTACATTGGACCAGTGTCACGCCGCCGTAGAGTTGTACCCAGGATCATCTTTTACATAATCGTCACTACGGGATTTGTCAGAAATGTCACTTTTAATGGAGACACGAAATTAGTTTAAAGAATTACCTGTGTACTGGTGCCCTAATCGTTATTCAATGTAGATTATTAGAATACTTTTGTGGTCGTATCAATTTTCCATGCATTGTAATAGATTCTGGTTATTTAAAAACCCAATTACGACAAAAAAGTATAAACAAGATATCACAGACGGACAAATAAAAAATCTGGAGTCACGGATTTTTATTTGTCTGTCTGTGACGACTTGTTTAGGTATACTATGGCTTTTTTGTCGTAGTTGGGTTTAAGTTTTATAACTTTTATTTTTATTTAAATTATTTTGGGGTTATATATTTTTTAAATGTGCTAAAGACGCCCTTTCATTTCAAACACAACAATAAGAATTAAGATTTAAAAAAAGAAAATTGTGACTATGTCCTCTAAAGAGCACCATATGCAATTTAATGTGACGTCAAATAGCCTATAACTAGTGGACAATCAAGACACTTCCAACGATACCGCATTTGTCAAATTATGATGTGTAGTTTAGAAGTTATGAGGGAACAGATGAACATACCATACATGCATACTACATTTAGCATAAATGTTTAGGTATCTAAACATATGTCGCAGTAAGATGATTGAAGCCTGATATAGTTGTATCCCTAGGGATATCTAGGGATATAGGTATAGGTAATACGGGCTGGTATCCACTACTCCACGTCAAAGCGCGTATTTTGCGTACGGGTGGGAAAATCGGTTATTTGATTGTAGCGTTGTGAGGGTTATCAGCTACAAGTAGTTGAGTGATATAATATCACAATTAGTAAGTTCCTAGCCACATTACTAAAAACGGGGAACAACACTAGCTATCCGCTTGCAGAGCTGATGATAGCTATCCCCTGACCCTCAGAATTCTGTGTGCCCCGACCTAGGGTAAGTTCCACATTAGCTTGGTAATTATACCAGATACTCTGCGCTGGATAATCTATATTGATTTTATCACCGATGTAGTATCTGATTTCGTGTGTGTCAATGTCGGACACGCGGCTGTGAGTTATCGAGCGCACAGGAGATTGTAATATGTATGTATTGCTACTGCATCGAGATGGTGTAGTATCTAACTGTCTTATTCTTAGTGATTAGTGAGCCATCTGCAATGGTCACGTTTACTTTGTGTTTTATGCTCGCGTCTTCACATACTTAACCTAAGTTTAGCATCCGCTTTTGTGCCACGCTATGTTTAAACTCTCTTGCCTGTAAACCGCTGCGATGTGCTGAGCTTTCACCTACTCTATTCCCATACCCTTCCTTGGTCGCTAAATGGGGGAAGAAGCTGGCACATCGCATGCGGCCTGCCGCTGTTCGCACTGCATCTAACATGCGCTCTCTAACGCGCCTTCCAGGTTTCTCTGTACGGGCTGAGGGCAGGACCTCTTACCCGATCCAGCGCGCTAATGAAGGCGTGCTGCAAACTACCTGCGCGATCCTGTGCTGACAGGCCGCCATGTGCTACCGACGACGCTCTCTACCTGTCGTCTTACGAGGACCGTCCGGCCTACTGCTGAGCCTGAGCTGAACAGACCCCCACGTCTGCCACGTGCTACCAAGGACGGTAACCGTCCTTTTCTATGTATGCGAGTGCTCAAGACTCAGTGTTTAGGACCTTACCCGCGACCTAGCCGTGTTACTACCTAAATATATATATAAACTTATCCTAGTGTTTCAATTATCTACCTAACTACCTACCTAACAGTTAACGGCCTGCGCAGCCTACCCTGCGTAGCCCTAGCCGTTACACGATCCACCTAAGCTCTTCAAAGAAGGCCAGCAACGCATTGGTGTTACTGGCAATCTCGCGTAGGGTATTGTTTTTTTTTTTTTGATTTTATGAAATTATCAAATAATTTCTCCCGCTCAGGGCGGAACGGGAGGGCGTGTCAGACTTTTACTGACTAAAACCCACCCGTGTTCCTAGGTTACTGAAGTATTTTGCCCTGTATGTGGCGACCACCGGGTATGGCCAGTTATAGCTTCTGTAACAGTACGCAGCTAGTCGGGAGGCGGCTATCGATTGAAGAGAGAGTGCCTCCTTAGCCTGCCTGCATTCACCTTGTTCCAACCATAGTTTGTGATATTAGTCCCTAGTTCGTTTCCTTAGTGCGTATCTAGGGATATAGCTATACATCGTAATACATATGAAAGCGGTTTATAACTGTCTTACTAGGAAATATAACTATGATACCAGCACGATCGAGTAGTAGGGCACTCCGACCAAATAGGTTAGGTTAGGTTAGAACTGTGGGGGTGCATGTTGAGAAGCCTCCTCGTGGCGCACCCTGGGCAACGTCAGCTCCAACTGCCCACCAGGTTTTGGTGGACACTTGGCGCTGGCGGCGAATTCTCAACAAACGGGGAAGGGTCACGGTTCCAATCACCGATCATCCACGATGGTCGGTGAAGGGAACCGGGCTAGAGTAGGTCGTACGCCTACTCCCCCCTCTGCTTACAGAGGGGAGTTGAGTTGGCGTACACTGGGGAGTCCCAATCCCAAGGTCTAGCGTGCCGAGGGGATGAATGGCCGGAGGGTTTCCGGCAGCTAGCGCAAACAAGGACCTCACCCTTAAAAGGAAATCATGGATAAGTCGGCTATTGTAAATATTCCCCAGACGGGCAACCTCCACAAGGAGGCACAATCCCGTCCTTCCACGGAAGGCAGCCCCACCGTATCTGGGGGGGGCACCAATAGTCTCGTAGGCCGGCAGACCACCGCCGGTCTTCGTCAACCACCTCTTGCGTCGCAAGAAAAGGAGCTCCGGGTTAGCCTGGAGCGACTGTGCGACGCGGAGAAGCCGCTTGCCGTCAGTGACGGCAACAAGAGCCGAGGAGGCTCATGTCCTGGGAAGGACCGTTTGTCCGACCAGGACACGCAGCTTGGAGGGAAGCGCTCGCGCAGCGAGCTCTCTTCAAGCGAGGAGGAGCTGTCGGCCCCAAGATTGGGGACAGCCAAGAGAGGGAGGGGTCGGTTACCGGAGCGTAACGCACGGGGTCGCTTTCTGCGGCCCGCTACGCCGGTACCGATGAGCGCGGAAAGCGAGGACTCCGCTGCGTCCCCGCTTTTGTTGCAGAGCAACAAGGCTGAGGCGAACTCCGCAAAGCGGACGCAGCGGAAGGCGGTAGCAGCTGACGAGGTCAGTGAAATGGCCCGGCTGGCCCGAGAGCGACGCACTGCTCAGGCGGCTGCCGGAGGAAGTGTGTCGGCGGTGGCGCTCAGTCGCCAAGTTTTGGACGGCGTGGACGTTGTCCTAAAGGTTGCCACGAAATCTGGCAGCCTGAAGGGCACGTTCACGCGCGCTCTAAAGGAGGCGGCTGGCGACATCAAGGAGGCAGTTGGGGTCCTCCTAAGTCGCACAAGCTCGGATGAGACGGCGAACCTGTGGGAGGAGAACAGCCGTCTCAGATCCGAGCTGGAGGACCTCAAGCGGGAGCTTGAGGGCGCGAGAGCCGCGCAGAGGGCAGAATGGCAGCAGAGGCGTCCTGCGGCCACCAGTTCCGCCCCCGTCGTCGCCACGACACCGCCGGCCCCGTCGTCCGTACCTACCCCCGCACCTGCAGATGCAGAGATCGAAAAGATCGTTCGCATCTGCATGCTGCAGTGCGGGGGTATGCTGAATGCCCGCCTGCAGGGCCTGGAGTCGAGGCTCCTCCCGGCAGAGACTCTCCGGCCGTCGCTTGCTGCGGATAGGCGGAGGAAGGAGGAGCCCACAAAGCCCAGGTCCAGCCCACCAGGTCCGGCAAGAAAGCCCGCGGAGGGCACTTCCCGAACGGCCGCGCGACCGGCGCCCGCTCCCTTGCCGACCGCACCCGGGTCCACCGCGGACTCGTGGTCGACGGTTGTCAAGCGGAAAAAGAAAAAGAAGAAGACGCCGCCGCCACCACCGGTACCCGCTAGAGCGCCGGCACCCAAGAAGGCTCAAGGGCCACCAAAGGTGAGAGCCCCACGCTCCGCGGCTGTAGTCATTACGCTGCAGCCCGGAGCCATCGAAAGGGGCGTCTCCTACAAGGCGGTCCTCATGGAGGCAAAGGCGAAAGTCGCGTTCCCCGACTTAGGTGTACCGTCCGGCCTCAAAGTGAGGCAGGCGATCACGGGGGCGCGACTGCTTGAGGTGTCGGGTGCCTCTAGCGGCGAAAAGGCGGACATCCTGGCCGCCAAGCTGCGGGAGGTCCTCAACCCAGAGGACGTCCGGGTGTCCAGGCCAATGAAGACAGCTGAGTTGCGCGTCGATGGCCTGTACGACTCGACGACCGCGGCTGAGGTCGTGGCGGCCGTCGCCCGTACCGGTGGGTGTCCGCCCGCAGACGTACGCACGGGCGAGGTTCGCGTCGATGCCTCCGGGCTCGGCGCGATCTGGGTGCGGTGTCCGGTGGCGGCGGCAAAGAAAGTCGCCGACGCCGGGCGTCTCTTGGTGGGATGGGTGGCAGCGAGGGTGAAGCTGCTGCAGCCCAGGGCCTTGCGGTGCTACCGTTGCCTCGACATTGGGCATGTCAGGGCACGGTGCACCGCCGAAACAGACCGCAGCGAGCAGTGCTATCGCTGCGGTCAGGCCGGCCACAAGGCGGCCCAGTGTCTCGCGGCGCCAAACTGCAGCCTCTGTACAGCTGCAGGGAGGCCCGCGGGGCACAGAGCGGGCGGAAAGGCCTGTGGCGCGCCCACCAAGCGGACGCAGAAGAAGAAGAGAGGGGCTGCCATGGCTGCCGGGGGCTCTTTACCCCCCCCGCAGCCTGGCTGCCCTTCGGCCGACTCCCGGCCTAGGAATAGTGCGTTGGAGGGAATGGATTGCGCTTAATGGCGCTGTACCATTTCCTCCAGGGCAATATCAACCACTCTGCTAGAGCTCAGGATCTTTTGCTCCAGAGCATGGCAGAGTGGTCGATTCACGTGGCCGTGGTCGCCGAGCCGTATTTCGTCCCCCCCAGGGATAACTGGGTGGGAGACTTGGACGGTTTGGTGGCCATCATTGGCGGGGCTCTTGTCAACCCGTCCCGAGGTCGCGGCTGGGTAGCCGCCCTCGCGGACGGCATTGGCACTGTTGGGGCGTATTTTTCGCCCAACAAGAGTCTCGCCGACTTCGAGAGGTTCCTTGTCGAGTTGGGTGCCGTCGTGGGCCGACTCCACCCTCGCCCGGTGCTGTTGCTGGGGGATCTCAACGCCAAGTCTGCAGCGTGGGGATCCCCTGTGACCGATGCTAGGGGCGAGGTGCTGGAGGAGTGGGCGGTCACGACTGGCCTGACCGTCCTGAATCGGGGCTCGGTACACACGTGCGTGCGGCAGCGGGGCGGGTCTATAGTGGACGTGTCGTTCGCTAGCCCCGCTGTCGCGAGCCGTGTCCGCGACTGGCGTGTCGCCGTGGAGGTGGAGACGTTGTCGGATCACCGATACATCCGATTCGACGTCTCCGCCCAGACCATCGGCGGCCGCGGTCCACCGACCCCGCGAACGGACGGTCCGCGCTGGGCGCGTAAGCGCATAGACAGGGAACTTCTCGAGGAGGCCGCTATTGTCCAGGCCTGGAGCCGGGAGTCGGCGACGAACGGACCCGTCGACGTCGAGCAGGAGGCGCTGTGGTTCCGCGGGGCGATGACGCAAATCAGCGACGCGTCCATGCCCCGGGTCCACGCACAGTCCGCAAGGCGCCAGGTGTACTGGTGGACCGCCGAGATCGCGCAGCTGCGCGTCGCGTGCGTGGTGGTCAGACGCCAGTACACCCGATACCGGAGGAGACGTCGTCGGGTCCCTGACGAAGAGGCCGCGCTGTATGAGGTGTACCGCGCGGCCAAGCAGACTCTGTGGCTGGCCATCGGCGAGTCGAGGACGCGAGCCAGGGAAGAGATGTTGGAGACTCTAGACGGGGATCCGTGGGGGCGCCCTTATCGCGCGGTTCGAGGGAAACTTCGAGCCGCGGCGCCTCCGCTTACGGAGAGTCTCCAACCCGAGCTGCTGGAGGAGGTGGTTGCAGCCCTCTTCCCGGCCAGAGAGGAGCACACTCCGCCACCGATGGCTTTGCCCACGGCCGCAGAGTCTGCAGAAGAGGAGGAGAACGCCATCAGCGTCCCAGAGGTGACACAGGTAGAGTTGAGGGCAGCCGTGATGCGGCTCCGGGCCAAGAACGTGGCTCCGGGGCCCGACGGGATCCACAGCTGCGTGTTGGCCCTCGCTCTGAAGGAGCTCGAGCCCCAACTGAGAGGACTCTACACAGCGTGTCTTGAGCAGGGCCAGTTTCCCACTTTGTGGAAATCTGGTCGTCTGGTCCTGCTCAGGAAGGCGGGGCGCCCGGCGGACTCGTCGTCCGCGTACCGGCCCATAGTGCTGCTAGACGAGGTGGGCAAGCTGTTCGAGCGAGTAATCGCAGCCCGCCTCGTCGGCCACTTGTGCAGAGAGGGGCCGGACCTGGACGACAGTCAGTTCGGGTTTCGGCATGGGCGCTCCACGATACACGCTGTGTCGCGGGTTAGAGTCCTGGCGGAGGAAGCGGTGTCTCGGGGCGGGGTGATGTTGGCGGTGTCCTTGGACATATCCAACGCCTTCAACACCCTGCCCTGGAGTTGTATTCGGGAGGCACTGCGCTATCATGGTGTGCCTCCCTACCTCCGCCGCATCGTTGGGGCTTATTTGTCAGAGAGGTGTGTCACCTACGTGGGACGTGATGGCGGACACCAGCGCCGCATGTCGTGCGGTGTTCCACAGGGCTCGGTTTTAGGACCGCTCCTGTGGAACATCGGGTACGACTGGGTGCTGAGGGGCGAGCTCAGGCCGGGGGTGGACATGACGTGTTATGCGGACGACACGCTGGTCACCGCCCGGGGGAGCTCGCACAGGGAAGCAGCGTTGCTGGCGACGGCTGCGGTTTCACAGGTGGTGAGCCGCATACGTCGCCTAGGCCTGGAGGTGGCCCTCAGCAAGTCGGAGGCCGTGGTGTTCCATGGCCCCCGGCGGGCGCCGTCACCCGGCTCACACATCGTGGTCGGGGGGGCTCGGATCGCTGTCGAGGGTACCATGAAGTACCTGGGATTGGTCCTCGACAGCCGGTGGGACTTCGGGCCCCACTTCCGACGGCTGGCGCCCAAGTTGCTGGGCGCTACTGGAGCGCTCTCAACGCTGCTACCCAATCTGGGGGGCCCGAGCGCCGCTTGTAGGCGGCTCTACGTGGGGATCGTGCGATCGATGGCCCTTTACGGGGCCCCGATCTGGGCGGCTGACCTGACGGCCGGGAGCATCGCCGTCATGCGGAAACCGCAGCGGGCGATGGCCGTCAGAGTCATCCGGGGGTATCGCACGATCTCCTACGAGGCGGCTTGTGCACTGGCCGGATCCCCGCCCTGGGACCTGGAGGCGAAAGTACTCGCGTCATCGTATCGGTGGCGCGAGGAAGCGCGGGCGCGGGGCGAGCGACCGATGCAGCGACACGTGGAGCTGCATCGGTCTCAGCTTCGCGAGGTCCTGGTGGCGGAATGGCGGGACAGGCTTTCGCGCCCTACCGCCGGCCTCGACGTCGTCGAGGCGGTCCGGCCGGTGCTCGACCGCTGGCTCGGGAGGAGGCACGGCTCCCTGTCGTTTCGGGTGGCGCAGGTGCTCTCGGGGCATGGTTGCTTCGGGAAGTACCTGTGTCGCATAAACAGGGAGCCGGACGCCCGGTGTCACCACTGCGTCGACTGCCGGGAGGACACGGCGCGGCACACGCTGGCAGAGTGTGCCGCTTGGGAGGAGCCGCGCCGTGCCCTCATCTCAGAAGTAGGCAGTGACTTGTCGCTGCCGGCCGTAGTGAACGCTATGGTCGGCGGCGCCGAGTCCTGGGACGCGGTGGTCGCCTTCTGCGAGACGGTCGTCTCGCAGAAGGAGGCTGCGGAAAGGGAGAGGGAGATCTCGTCCACTCACCCGGCCCGCAGCAGGCGCACCGGGCGTCGGCGGAGGGCGGACAACGCCCTCTTCCGGCCCCCCTAAATGGGTCCAGGGGCGACGGACTCGGGGACGTCCGTCGCCCCCCACACATCAGGACCCGAGGTGGCGGCGCGTAGTGTTCCACGCGCGCCCCTCTGAGACGTCGCGGGGAGAGTCAAACACCTCACTCCCCCCCCTGACCCGAGAGGAGGCCCGCGGTGGCGGGCCGGCACCGGCCGGGGGTTGCGGAAGATTCTTTCGTTCCCGCGACCCCCGGCGTAGGTGTGAGTCGGAACACCGGGGTGGTTTTTAGTCAGTAAGAGTCTGACAGACCCCTCCGCCCGCCCCAGGGCGGAGGACATCCATGAGGATTTTCCACCACGGAACAAAAAAAAAAAAAAAAAGGTTAGAACTGTGACCAGCTACGTCGAAATTGGTCGCAGTAACAAAATTAGTGCACTCCAACAGTTATAAACCGCTTTCAATGAACTATTACGGTATATAGCTATATCCCTAAGGATATAACCTTATCACGGCTTAAACCTTCCTACTGCGACACATACACATACCATAAATTAAAATCGTAGGTAGGTCAAAACTGTACATTGAATATTTTTGAACAAAAAATATTGCTACGAGGTCTGGGAACGATTCTAATGCCGAAAATATAGGTTTTAGGGTTCCGTATCCGAAGAGTACCAAACGGAACCCTATTAATATGCCTCCGCTATCCGTCTGTCTGTACACGAGGAGATTCATCCATATATTGCCGCGCGGGCGGTCGCATGTATTCGACCAGTATCGCAATTTCGATTTATCTCGAAGAAGGTTGTCAAAATAATTTCCAAACATGTTTGAGAAAAAACTTTTTTTGATGCCAATCGATCCTCTTTCTTATAAGGATCACAAAACTCTATCGAACCAACTAAGGTTAACACGTCGTGTCCGGGTTCACAACAAGTCAAACGTCATCCTGACGATGCCTCGTTGAGAGGTGAAACACGTGTCGATTTCTTACAGGGTTCCTCTTTAAGAACAGTTGAGCGGATTAATTGACTAAATATGTGTCGTCTATTATATTTTTTTTAAGAAAGTCAATTTTAGTCAACTTTCAACTTTTTACGAAACCTTATCTTACCTTATCTTCACCCCGAACCCTATTGTTTTAATATAACCCGTGTCCAATTCAAAATTCAAAAATTCAAAATTCAAAATATTTTTATTTCACATACAAGAGCACTTATGAAACGTCAGAAGCTAGGTGCACGGTTCCAATTGGTCGTTTCCTATGGAGAAGAGCCGGCAAGAAACTCCACGGTTACTGTTTTAAATGGTTTTTACAATGTTTCCAAGTAACAGTGTTAAAAGGTATGAGAGGACAGTGTAGGCCCATCAACAAGTACCAGGTACTTAGCAAAATATTAAATGGTCCACAGATCTACAGTCTGTTATGTCTACAATAACTTCGAATACACTTTTATTGGCACTTATTCTAAATAAAGCAAAATTTTTGGAGAGGATCTTTCTTTATTAGTTTATTGTCTAATTAGCCGTCTACAAAATTAAAATTACCAACGTATGTTTTTTGCTAGGTTTTTGTAAAAAAAATAAAAATGAAGCAATCTCGAGGAGAAGTGTTAAAAATATTATCGGTGGCGAAATGCCTGGTGCAATTTTAAAGGCGTTGAAACCCCTCAGGATCAAATTTGATTTTGTGAACAAAACCATAAAAAGGTACAAGGAGACATTTTCTCTGGTCGGCCGCGTTCAGCACGGACAGCACGGCTAGTGAAGATCGTAAGGGAGCGTATTCGACGAAAACGCCATCGAAAACTCTCGAATCTGCGAAAACTTGCGGTTGATTTGAAAATTTCAAGGGGATCGGCGCATAATAATTTTAAAATGGACCTTGGGTGTCAGGCTTATAAAAAAAAAAGTCCAATTCATGGCGTAACAAATGCTTGTAAGGAAAAGAGGAGATAGATAGGGATAGAGATTAAAAACAATACTCTCCTGGCACGCTGGGGACGAGCTCATCTTTTCCGATGAGAAACTGTTTGCCCTGAAGTGTTGAAATCAACGCTGAATGTTACAAGACGGAAGTTTTGGAGAAAACTGTGGCATTGAGTTTACGTCATGCTTGGAGATGATTATTACATCTTCCAACAAGATGGGGCAACATCACAATAGCAAACGTGATTCAAGCATGTTGTCAAGTCAATTTAACTGATCTCCTACCCAAGAATGATTGGCCTCCTAGCCCTCTAGATTTGAATCCTTTGGATATTTTTGTATGGTCATACATACTGTCGATGTTAAATGACTACAAAATTGCTAATCTGGAGCAGTTCAAGCAAGTTATTCAGCGCGTTTGGGAGGCAATGCCGATGGAAGCTGTGCGTGCCGCGTATGACGGGATTGAAAAACGTTTCAACCTGATGAGGAAGCAAAAAGGTGGAATTATACCAAAACATCTATTATAATTGTTAAAAGAATAGTAATTTTACTAAAAATATTGATTATGTTTAAACTAAGTATGATAGTTCTTTATTTATTGAGTTTTCAAAGTGTGTTCGTTTTTATTGGACACGGTGTATATATGATATGTGTATTGTGTATGTTGAAGCTGTTATTGACTTGAAAATGTCTTTTTGCTCGGAGTACTGGGTAGTAAATAGAAATATTTCTTACCGTCAAGAACATGCAATATATTAATCGCTAATACTCGTAACCCATTTAGATTCTCATATCAGCTGTTTCTTATCACATTCCAGGTGCCATATGAGGAAATTTGTGAATTTGATGACCAGCGGAGTCACAGTTCGTGAAATCAGTGTCAAATTAAAAGTTCCACTGAAGGAGCTGGTGGCATCAAGAAACCTTTCTAACCAGCTGCTGCAAGAAAGAGAGGACAGCGAGATTTAAGTCTAGAGGGTAAATAACAGAAACACTCAACTCAAGGGCTAGCTTGTAGAACTTCACACCCAGCATATGGATATACTTATATATTATAGTTACTTAGCAGTTTATGTTATATTTAAATTACTTATTAGCTAATAGGCTAGATTGTAATGTGAACACTAATTGTGAAACTTTATAAAAAAATAAAAAATATGGATATACTTGACCAGCATCACCAACTCCGTCAACTAGTGTCAGACTTCCAACAGTGCAGTGACACTCATTAGCAGGCACTGCACTGCATATCAGGTCTTGAAGCGGAATTGTGCAAGGCACACAACAAACTTTCCATCATCAATTCTCTGAAACCCAGCGAACAGGTTGCCAATACCAATCATCTTTCAACGAGCTGGTTGGTAGTGTATCCGGACTGGAGTGTGAAAAGCTAACCATAACCATAGACCTGACTGAGGAAGATACGCAAGAGCCTTTGTACTCCAAAAGAGAGCCATACGAACCATGGCCCAGTTATCACAAAAATAGAGAGCTGTCGGCCACACTTTATAAATTTAAAAATACTTAGGTACTGTACTGTACTGCCTCTGTTTTAGTATTGTTGGTGAACTAAAAAAAATACCTGCGTAACTCTGAAACAGATGAGGAGCGACAGTTGAGGGAAAGTGCACGCAGGAAAGTTTTTAAAAGTAAAATAATACCCCAACTTAGGATTATTCAACATAGCCCTCAATATCCAGCAGTGCGAATTTTTAACAGGTTGCCATTGGACTTAAAAACTATAATTTACAAGAGCTCATTTAAGTCGAGACTCAGAGCGTTCTTATTGGAGAAATGTCTGTATTCGATAGACGATGACATATCCTCTTTAAAAAAAATTGATGTTAGTTAATGTGAGACTGGGTAATATTAAGAAAATGTCCGATATTCATAGTTTAAATACCAGGAATAAACACAACCTTACTGTACATCGCACAAGTCTCCACAGAGTAGGCAACTCGTTCATGGGTCAATGTATACGCTTTTACAACAAACTTCCCATTGACATTCGAAACTTACCCATTAAACGATTTAAAAACTGTATTAAAACCAAACTTTGTAAAAAAGGGTACCTACTATAAAATTTCAGATTATTTAGAAGATAAAAAAGCTTGGGATTGAGCTGCTCGCTCTGCTAAGCCTTGTGAAAACCATAAAACTTGACATTTTAATTATTCATCACAATAAACCAGTTTTATATACATATTGACATTGTTGAAAATTATATTCAAACTGCACACGATTACTTTGTAAAGTATTACATTATTTTAATTATTGTGAATGTGAGGACTATGTGGATATTTTATTTTTATTTTTTCTCTTTCATTTATTTTTTCTTTCTCAGTTAGTTTTAATGATGGTCTGGCAGTTTGACTAGTTGATACGGCCTACCCAAATATCCTTTCTTTGGTATTGTTCGTCGAGTTGAGCTCCTTCACTTTTGAGTTGAGCTCCACGATTACTGACAAATGCTTGCACTGACTGGACAGGTCCACTCAAATCTGTGTGGTTCTTTCCTCAAAAGACCATTTCAGACACTAATCCACATGGTCCTCATATGACTTGACCAAGATTATGTCTGGACTTTAAAAGAGACTACGACGTAGTCAGATAGGAAACACCGACCCCATCTAGCTTATTTTTAATATTTTTTTATATGACGTGTAAAAGTGATTCCGATATCCTATTTACAGAATAAACAATTTCATTTCATTTCATTTCATTTCATTAGTATGTAATATTAGTAGCTTGTAATGTTATTGAATTTTGTAATTGTATTGAATGTTTAATTTGTAATGTTAATGAATTATTATTTTAGTCATTTTCTATAATTTATTGTATTATGAATGTGTTAGGTTTATAATTTTAATGAACGTGTTTTTATTTATTTATGATTTCAAACACAATTTGAATAATTGTTCCTGAATAAAATTGAATTCAATTGAATTGAATAAAATTGTATTCGCTGACGACACTTATATTTTTTAAATAGATAGAAAAGATACAGAAGGTTTGCAGCTAATAATCTTTTACTTAATGCGAACAAAACTATATGCTACTACTACTATGCAACTATACTACTATATTCTATCTAAAACTAAATGTATTAGGTTATCATTACCAAATGTACCTCAAATGGGTCTGAATGTAATTTTTAAGAATTACTTTAGATTCAAAATTGCAATCGGGCACCTACATTAGAACTCTTTCAGGTAGATTAAGTTCAGCTGCATATGCAGTAAAAAAAATAAGGCAGTTGACTGCTATAGCCCACAGCTAGGTTAGTATACATTGCTTATTTCCACAGTATTATGTCTTATGACGTTTTGCTGTCGGGATCGGCAGCTGACGTAGATTAAATTTTAATTTTAAAAAAGAGGGCATCTGTGCGATCTATAAATTCCTAGCGAGTCCCTTAGAAACAAATTCAAACAAATTGATAGACTGATTCTGCCTTCTCTTGATATCTTAGAAAGTAAAAGTAAAGAAGCGATTTCTATAATATAAATACACATAGTAGACATGAAATTGTGATACCCAAATTTAAATTACCTAACTAAAACAGGCAAGTCATTTCATCCGCTTTTATAACAAGTTACCATAGTCGGTTACAGGACTTAGCGACGGAAAGTTCAAAACCCATATCAAACGTATCCTTATCAAGAAAGCATAATTTTTATAAGTAAAACAAAAAGCGATCGCGTCTATACAAAAAACAAAAATTATGCGCGTATTTGCAAAAACCATTGTATGTCAGTAGCCTGTCAGATTCGGTATGAGTTTGCAAGCGTGTTTACAGACTACGTTAAAGACAAGGAAGTTTGGCAATAATTCCTTCTGCACATGTGGCTTCCCTGTACCTCATTAACGGGAAATTATGGAAAAGTCTATTAACTGCTCCCAAATTACCATGTTTATTTTTTTACATTCTTCTTTGACATAATCTTCCTATTATATGACATTATATACCTACAATTTAATTTGAAATCTTTATTAGTAGCTTTTGTGACATGATAATTATTCAGATTTGTGACAGTTGTAATATCAATATCATTTCGTTTACAATTGGTTTTTATTTTTATTTTTTATATAGATTCTTTTCTATTTCGTGAATGTGAGAACACTGAAGGCTGAATGGACTGTAGTTTTGTTGACCATTTTCTATTTTGTTAAGTACTGATACTTGTTGAAAGACCTTTTTTTTTTTTTTGAAGTTGGGAAATTATCAAATAACTTCTCCCGCTCTGGGTGGAGCGGGAGGGCGTGTCAGACTTTTACTGACTAAAACCCACCCGTGTTCCTTCCGTTGCCTGTGTGCCGGGGTCGCGATATCCCTTTCGGACAAATCCGCAACCCCGGCAGGCATTGGCCCTTCCGGACCCCGACAGTTGGTGCTGACATCTCTTTGAGGCGCGCGTGGAACACAACGCGCCGTCGACCCGGGCCTGGTCCCTATCGGACGGCGAGCTACCCATTGCTCACGCAAGCCCGCGCCTACGGTGGCTGGAAGTCGGCTCTCGACTCCCGACGCCCGGGGCGTCTCCTGCGGTGACTAGGGGTGCGAGGGCGCGACTCTTGCCTCTCCCTCGCGCGCTTCGCCTCCTCCTTCGCGAGCATTACTGCTTCGCAGAAGGAGGTGACGGCCTCCCATGCACTCTCGCTCCGGACCATGGCCTGAACCAGGGCCGGACGCGAGAGCCTCCGTGAGGACACGGCGGTGCTCCACCCAAGCTGGGCAGACCTCCACCGTATGCTCCACCGTGTCCTCCGGGCGATCCACACAGTGGTGACACCCGGGCGTTTCCTCCCGCTTTATCCTGAACAGGAACCTCCCGAAACAACCATGTCCGGTGAGGACCTGCGTCAGGCGGAAGGTGAGGACGCCGTGGCGCCTCTCTAGCCACTCCTCAAAGAGGGGACTTATCGCCACAATTATGGCGTGCGCAGCGCTGAGTTGCGACAATCGCACTCTCCATGCCGCCATGAGATCCCGCCGGAGCTCTGTCCGCTGTGCCGCGATTTTTCGCGGCGGCGGAGTTACGCCCCGGCGTTTCGCCTCCTCGTGCATGTGCGCGAGGACTTTCGCCTCCAGATCCCATGACGGTAGTCCGGCAAGGAGGCTCGCCGCCTCACGGGAGACTTGTTGAAAGACCTACGCTGTCCTCCCATACATATTAACACTGTTATTTGAAAATATTGTAAAAGCCAATTAGATTTAAAAGAGTAACCGTGAAGTTTCTTGCCAATCTTAGACACCTCAGTACCAAAAACACGCGCAAAGTCCTCCTCTGAGCGGATGCAGTGGGTAGGCTTGCCATCACCCTGCTTAGCCAGAATGCGGCCGAACTTCGTCCACGTGTACCTCCACCCGAGACGGCTCCCAGCATCACGTACCCGATAAAACAAATGCTTATTTGTTTTAGATAGTCTCTCGTTCAGAAAGAAGCGACGCGAGGGCGCGGGGAGTCCAAGATCCCCGGTGGTGGCACCACGCCGCACGCGCACACTCTGTAGCAGGTCGTCGCGCAGTGCGCGCCGCGTCAGGCGCACCACGATGCGCCGCCCACGCGGGTCCGCTTCTCCCACTTTGCTCGTTCCGCCAACCGGGCTTGCGCCACCCGCAGGGGTCCTCCGTACCTCTCGCTCAGCTCGCAGGCCCACCCGTTGCGCGAAAACTATGTCTCGCTGGTCGAGAGCCACCCCAAGCTTTGCCGCCACCAGTCCGACGGTGTGCATTACATTCTCGCCAGGGATTTCCGGGATGTTAGCAATCTCCAGGTCAGAGCTAAGTAAATCCTGCTCGCGGTCATTAAGGTCGAGCTGCAACTGCGTCACTATCTGCTCGAGCCGGGTCACTTTGCTGTCTGGCACTGCAGCACTTTGCTTGCTCTCAAGAGCCTCAATTCTGGCCTCCAGGCAGTCAACCCGCTCCGTGCATACTCCCAACGACGAATGCAGGCCTGCCATCTCCCGACGAAATTCCCGCATTTCATCCCGAACCTCCCGCAGCTCAGATCGGAAGAGCCTTATTTCCTCCCTGAGAGTCAGTTGGGTATCCGGCGAGGGTTCACCATCAGTACCCTGTTCGCTCCCCGCCAGAGACAGTACCTTAGCCACCGCAACTGGGGGCCTGGTCAGAGAGCCCTGAACCTGAGCCACTTCGACAGGTGACTTGATCGTAGCGCCATGGAGTGGTGCTGTCACAACAGTGGCTACTTCCGCTGCCGACGTTGCCGCCACCGGGGTTCCCGACACTGCTGCCGCAATAACGGGGGGACCACTGCACAGGTCCTTGACGGGTGTGGCGCTATTGTCACCTCTGGGTAACTTCTTCTTGCACTCTGGGCACAGCCAGTCCCTACTTAGCTGCGTTGGATCGGGTAGCAACAAACATGCGAGGTGATATCGGTTGTGGCAAGAGAAGTTGCTACATGTGGCGCCCCCTTTCGTAGACAGGAACTTTCCGCATGCTGCACACTTTACCATGATGGTACGGTTAGGAGCAGCTAGATGGCGCACACCTCTCTTAAGTCTCTTTTGGTGGCGCTAGATGGCGCCTGCTACACAAAAATTATTGATTTCAATGTGCAGATCTGTGGTATTGTTATCGACACTTGTCAAAAGTATTACAATTGACACTTTTTGCAGGTACCGGTAACACAAAAAACTTCTAAGTCACTTCAAAGTTTAAAAAGTAGTAGAAAAGGTAATTTGTTTTTACGGATTTAGACTACCGAACTATTGTTTAATAGGCTTGCTAACGATCACACACGTAAGTAACAGTACTGTGCTAATGTAAACACGAAATTTACGCGGAATTATTTGGTGTTTTATTTTATTATAGTGGAGACACGAACAACTGATGTGTACCGTAAACCGTCCGTGACGTCACTCTGAAAGATAGGTCATATTTATAAAAAAATTGAGGCAGGACATAATTTGGTTATGACGTCACATTGCGAGGGTAGGCGCATGCGCGCGACCCTCTATTTTTCACTCTTTGTCGAAATTCAATTAGTATAGTGCAAAAACGTGTTCAGCTAGAACGGTGATTCTGGTATCGTTCCCAAAAGTTGACAAAGGACTACCAGGACAGAGGCAGACTACCAGGACCTAAAGAGATTTAGCAAAAATATTTCATAAAATAGAGGTAAAAATGCATATTAAGTTGACAATAACAAAATAATTTAATATAAAGAATCATATCGGTCGTAAACCAGCTCAGAAATTAAAAAAATTCCAATCCAAGAAAGCTTGCATCATTAGGAACGCAGTGAGCCTAAAAAATCTAGTGCCGAACAAATACAATAGCAACGGCAGCATCAGAAACCGTAAGAAAATTTGTTGCAAATTTAAAATGTCATCTTATATCGGAAGTAAATCTGCTCAGAAATGAAAAATATCACAATCGATGAAAGCTTGCATCATTAGGAAAGCAATGGACATTCTTTTTTGTAATTCATTGTGAATATTAAATAACATCGTTAAGCGAATTTGATATTATTTCACAACACGTTTTTACGACTGACCTGACAACGAAGTCGCGGGCAGAAGATAGTTATATATATTTGGAAAGTACATTCGTTTTATGTAAAAAAATCTTAATATGCAAAGATTGATCAGGTTCACTTTTCAAGTTATATGGAAAAGGTAAAGCTTATCAATCTTCAGAGAGCTAAGTTTGTAAGAGATGAAATAAACCTTACTTACATGATATGAAGCTTATGATTGATTCATCTTATAAGAAATTTCACATAAGAAGTGTTTAGGTGGATGTTAAAATGTGGGTCTATTTGAGCTGTATCTATATGAAGGACGTTATCGACGGACTAAAGGCCTACGTTCAATAAGAGGGCGTAAGGGAAAAATAGTCAAAGCGCAGGATATTGAGTGCCTTCCAAGTAAGGCGGCGATGCCTGCGGGACGTCACGTCGTGCAATAAATATGTGCAGCATCCGGCCGGCTCCGTCCGGGGCTGCGCGGCACCTTCCGGTCGCGTCCGACCGGACACTCTTCTAATACCTACCGCTGTACAATAGATAACATTGCGAAAAAATTTGTCGCCACTTAATTATTATTTATAAAGTAACTTTGGGTTACTGAATATGTAATAGAGTTGCCTACATGCTTAAAAGAATGAATTTAATGTACTCTTGCCAGTAACATGAGAACGCTTTGACGGGTTCTTTACTGACTCTGACAACTTTAAACTTTGATAGGTTTTTGCACCATTGTACCAGAGTTTGTACAATATACTCCACTTTTCGGAATCTTAGGCTACTCATTACTACATACCTAATTCAAATTCAAAAGTCATTTATTCAAACTAGGCTGATAATCAGCACTTTTCGAACGTCAAAATTACATAAGACAGTCCCCCAAAACGCCCACCCTTCACCACTTCCTAGTGCGTTAGCTGGGAAGAAGAAGTGGCGCAACAAACTCCCCAGCTGTGCTGCTGGGGAGTTTGTTGCGCCACTCTGTTCAGTTAGAAAGAAAAAAAAAGACTCTATATAATAGTATTCAAAATAATTAACCTAATTTAAATTATTATCCATATGTTAGCAAGCACACGCCAATATACCAAACAAAATCATCGAGAACTATACTCGGGCAGAAATAAAAACTAAACGTAAACAAAACTTAACGTCTTAATAAAAGCCTCCAGGCATAAAGGACGTGCCTGCTTACATAAAGCTGTAACTGTAAGTTATAAATGATAAACTATAGGACCATCGAGGTAAAATAAATAAATAGTTAATTACTAATAACAATAAATAATATGATCTATACTGGGGCTCATGCGCATTCAATGTTGAGCTTTACATCTGTGTGTTAGAGATATAAATAGCTTGGCTTACGCGCGGACGACAAACGCGCTCGTACAGACTGCAAATTCCTCGTTATTAAATCTCGTGACCGTAAAAACAAGGTGAAGTAGGTTTTCTTTGCACTCCCCGTGCCGCCCCCGTCAGTGCCCGCACCCCCTCCCGTGCCCCGCAACGCGCCCCTTCCCGTGCCCCTCACCGCGCCCCCGCACTCGCCCGTTGTCGTAGTTTACACGTCGCCGTCTCTTTTTCCTGTTTATTAAATCTTTGAAAAACTCACCGGTGCACCTCGGTGAGCTTTTTTAAGTTTTTATCAGAAATAGACGTTCTATCATATTAGGTAGTAGTAGAGAATAGCTTGACCGGACCATCAGCCTGGTGTACAACCTCAGACCTAGTAGTTTCAAAGACAAAGTCAAACAATTTATTTCAATTAGGCACCTAAAAGGCACTTTTGAACGTCAATTTTACAAAAAATTTAATTGATTCTAGTCGCCCCTTCCAAAAGGTAATTTTCGTATGGAAAAGAATGGGCAAGAAACTCCACCGTTACTGTTCAAAAATGTTTTTACAAAATTTTGTATACATTTATTATATAATGATATGTAAAGAAAAGAAAGAAAGAAAAAGTGTTTACACTGCACAAACTAAACGCACATTACTAGAAAAACTCAACTCAAAGCTAGCTGAGCTGTTTTTGAGCTTTATTTCAATTAAACCATTTACAGGCACTTTTGAATTGTCAAAGAATCGGTCAGTCCGAAATATGAAGAGTAGTTGGTACCTATGGACAAGAACGGGAAAGTTGTTCATAATTTATGAGTACAGTTACCCCTTAAGAGGTTTAGGGTAAACAAAAACTAAGGTTGTATATAACTTAAATATGTATATTTTTTATTTAATTTAAATTTATTTATTATACATGTGGGAACAATGTAGAAAGACGTGCACGTTAGAAGCGTCCGTAATGAAAAGATAAAACAAAGAACAATTTAAAAAAAAATATCAGACATGGCAGCTAAGAGTTGATCAGTTCCAACTGACGGCGCCCATTCACGAACATGACCCATGGATCAGCACAACCATTTTGAAGGGAGCTAAATGATCCAACACACGCACCACCATCAGCGAGACATCTGAGTGAGCATGACATACTCACAGCCGCCACACACACATTCTCACACACACACATTCAATCACATTCAAATTCAAGTCAATAAAATACGAATTACCCGGTAAATGGAACTCTAGTACATAGTACTCACACCTGTGCTCTGCAATTATATAATACAAAGGAGATTGATTATATACAATGCAAAGATGGTCTTAACATCTTCAGCAGCTCCAACTGTATTTTCAAATGTTAATCAATTAGTTGTGGTTGTGGACCAGAAACAGCATTGAGCCAAGCATTTTTATCAGTGATTTAATCCCCCAACTTAGTATATGCCTGCCTGAATAGTGTTCGTTTTATACAAGACTTGAATTTCGTCTCAGTCAGTTGAAGTACGTAGGGAGAAATTTTATTGTAACATTTTAAACAGTACCCCATGAAAGATGAGTCCACTCACTTTAGCCAGTCTGACAACCTAATTGAACCAATAGATCCCTATTTGTTGTACTATATATTATGTCTATCACCTCTTATAATAAAAAGATGTAATTTTTTTCTTACGTACATAGAACAAGAGAAAGAAAACAAAAAGTATTTATTGACACAAGCACAGGAGATCTCAAATTAAACCAAAAACACAAATTGAAATATAAATAGAAAATAATACATGATGTTTTCATAGATGTATTGACAAGGCACCGTCATGATGTTAATATACTTAAACAGTTCCCGTAGGGAGTCACGCCTGCGGAGATAATATATGACTCTGATCGCTCTTTTCTGCAGAATAAAAATAGACTCGATGTCTGCAGCCCGTCCCGTCAGTAAAATACCGTAAGGCTGATACTATGAAAGTAACTAAAATAGACCAGACTCGCGGTATCTACAAATTACAATACCCCTTTACAAATTAGCTAAAAGTCTCGTGTGTGAAGACGATGCATCTAGAATAAGATTACTATACCACGATAGGTAAAAATAATGAAAAATTAAGCAATGATAGATAAATTAATTATGTGATAGATACATGATGCTCACATATTTACAAACATTGTAAAATGATACGATATTCCTAGCATTTTAACAAGTAATACTAATAAGTCAGTGTGTGAGTTCAAGTAATCACAGAATGTAAAATCAGTGTTATAAAAAATATATAATTAAATTAGCAACCAGTTTGATTTTGTCTAGACTCTAGTGTCTTATGGAGCATGACCAGCATGTTTCCAAGCATTCTTATCTTGGATATAATCCTCTAATTTATAAAATGCTTGTTTACAAAGTGTACTTTTAATATGAGTTTTAAATTTTCTTTAATTTAATTGTAATATATCACAAGGTATTTTGTTGTAAAATTTAACACAGTACCCCATATAAGATGTAGGTATGTAGGTACTTTAGATAGGTAATCTGAAAAATGGTTGATTTATTTTATCTTTATTTCTAGTATTAAAATTATGCCTATCACATATTTTATTAAAAATATGTAGATTTTTTCTTACATACATATTATTTTCATAAATGAGTTGACAAGGTGCCGTCATAATATTAATATTTTTAAATAGTTCCCTGGGAGATTCGCGACGATGTAGATTATAAATGCCTCTGACAGCTCTCTTTTGTAATGTCAGCAGCCTGACCCCACAGTAAAATGCCATACGACATAACTGTGGAAGTAGCTAAAATAGAACAAACGCGCGGTTTCTACATCTGTGAACTGTCTTATCTTTCTAACAGCATGAGCGGCCGAGCTTAGCCGCTCCGTAACATATGTTATAATCGGGTTCCCATGGCTATGATCTTGCACAACTTGCGTCTTCCCCAGGCGTATCCATTTAGTTTGAATTTCCCCATGTAAACATTACATTTCCGAGTTAATGTCGATTATCTTAATATACCTAGGTCTAGGTACACACAAGTTACTTACATAAAGGTTCATTTGGAAGCTAGTTATACTAATAATGCCCTTTTCGGATTAAATCGAAGGCTCACGAGGTTTTCGGACCGAAACTTTCAACAATTATTACTGGTTTATGAAATTAATATTTAAAGTTGTTAACGAAATAGGCACTGTGCAAGTCGTTAGGTGTAGCAATAGAACTGATGATAAACGAACAACTAGACGCCACGCGCCGTACGAGCAACTTATATCTGTGTAATCGCTGCAACTAGACGGTTACTATTTGAATTCGGTACAGTGCAAGTGTGCAATGAACAGCCAGGTGCAGGAGGTTCACTCCAGCCTGCCAGCTAGCTTTGGGCCAGGAACAGTCAAGTGCAGGAGGTGCACTCTAGTCTGCCGGCTAGCTGTGGGCTATGGCTTGAATCTATACTCTATACATATAATAAAATCTAGCCAAGTCAAAACTGAACATTGAATATTTAAAAAAAAGTTCTACCACGTCTGGGAACGATTGTAATAGCGAAAATATAGTTTTAAGTATTTTGGTCTGTTTGTATGAATGTACGTTCCAGCATCACGCAAATTGGGCACGCCACAATTGTGGCGATAAGTCCCCTCTTTGAGAAGTGGCTAGAGAGGCGCCACGGCGTCCTCACCTTCCGCCTGACGCAGGTCCTCACCGGACATGGTTGTTTCGGGAGGTTCCTGTTCAGGATAAAGCGGGAGGAAACGCCCGGGTGTCACCACTGTGTGGATCGCCCGGAGGACACGGTGGACCATACGGTGGAGGTCTGACCAGCTTGGGCGGAGCACCGCCGTGTCCTCACGGAGGCGATCGGCGGCGGCGATCTCTCGCGTCCGGCCCTGGTTCAGGCCATGGTCCGGAGCGAGAGTGCATGGGAGGCCGTCACCTCCTTCTGCGAAGCAGTAATGCTCGCGAAGGAGGAGGCGGAGCGCGCGAGGGAGAGGCAAAATGCGCGCCCTCGCGCCCCTAGTCGCCGCAGGAGACGCCCCGGGCGTCGGGAGTCGAGAGCCGACTTCCGGCCACCGTAGGCGCGGGCTTGCGAACGGTGAGCAATGGGTAGCTCGCCGTCCGATAGGGACCAGGCCCGGGTCGACGGCGCGTTGTGTTCCACGCGCGCCTCAAAGAGATGTCAGCACCAACTGACGGGGTCCGGAAGGGCCAATGCCTGCCGGGGTTGCGGGTTTGTCTGAAAGTGATATCGCGACCCCGGCACACTGGCAACGGAAGGAACACGGGTGGGTTTTACTCAGTAAAAGTCTGACACGCCCTCCCGCTCCGCCCAGAGCGGGAGAAGTTATTTGATAATTTCCCACCCTCAAAAAAAAAAAAAAGCATCACGCAAATACTACCGGATAGATTATGTGCAAATGTTGCATAGATATTTCCTACAAGTCTGGTCGTGGTCAGTCTGTAGGCTATTAATGATCACGCTATGTGCTATGGGGGATAAGACTGTAGCGTTGTGAGGGTTCTCAGCTGCAAGTAGTCGAGTGATAATTTATCGAATTTAGTCATTATCATGTCACAACACTAAAAACAGGGAACGTCACTGGCTAACCGGTGACGTTCTGTCATTTTCGCTTCCGCTTGTAGAGCTGATGAGATATATCCCCTGACCCTCAGGATTCTATGTGTACCGACCTAGGGTGAGTTCCACATTAGCTTGGTAATTATACCAGATCCTTAGCGCTGGATGATCTATATTGATTAAATAACCTATATGATATCTGAGCTCGTGTGTGTCAATGTCGGACACGCGGCTACAAGTCATCCAGCGCAAAGGAGATTGAAATATGTATGTATTGCTACTGCATCGAAATGGTGTAGTGCCTCACTGTGTTATTCTTAGTGAGCCATCTGCCATGGCCACGCCTACTTTGTGATTTATGCTCGCGTGTTCACATATTAGCATGCGCTTTTGTGCCACGCTATATTTATACTCTCTTGCCTGTAAACCGCTGCGATGTGCTGAGCTTTCACCTAGCCTACTTCCCATACCGCTCCTTGGTCGCTAAATGGGGAAGAAGCTGGCACATCGCATGCGGCCTGCCGCTATTTCGCACTGCATCTGACATGCGCTCTCTAACGCGCCTTCCAGGGTTCTCCGTACGGGCTGAGGGCAGGACCCCTTACCACATCCAGCATACTACCTTCGCACGCTAGCTAAGGCGTGCCCTACCTGCGGCCTACCGCTGCAAACTACCTGCAGCCTACTGCCGCAAACTACCTGCGTGAGCCTGTGCTGAACAGGGCCCCACGTCTACCACGTGCTACCAAGGACGGTACCCTTCCTACCTACCCACTAAGTGTGCGAGTGCTCAGGACGAGTGTCAGTGAACAGGACCTTACCCACGACCTAGCCGTATACTACTATCTAATTATAATTATTAACCTATCCTAGCCTTTTTAATTATCTTCTCCTATCTACCTACCTACCTGTTAACGGCCTGCGCAGCCTACCCTGTGCAGCCCTAGCCATTACAGTGGCGCCCAACGTGGGCAATACAACACGCTCGACGCACGCTCGTTCGCTCATAGCGTTGCCAATATTGCATTATGTTCGTATTCTTCTATAGTTTACCCCGAATTGTAAAAAGACGAGCCAACAGGTTAGAATATTGCAGATAGTTATAGATATAAAGATGTTTGGCACCTGGGTTAGGACATGGGAATTTTATCCCGATATTCCCACGGGATTGAGACTCATGCGGGTGAAACTGCGGGGCGCAACTAGTTATTGATATTTATTATTTTTACGTCTCTCAACAATTCTCGGAGCCCTGGGGTCCCGGACCTTTGGAAGGCGTACAAGGGGCCGAAGTCAACTTGTAGAGGCGCTTTTAATGAAATGAGGCACCAACCCAATATAATCCCTTTACGCACTATTATTATCTCCTTTATTTCACTATTTACATATAAATCATATTTTTAAATATTAGAATAAAAATATATTTTAAACATTTAAAAATATTAAAAAAATTTAGCCCACCGGTAGAGGTCGGCCCAGCTTGGGCGGAGCACCGCCGTGTCCTCACGGAGGCGATCGGCGGCGGCGATCTCTCGCGTCCGGCCCTGGTTCAGGCCATGGTCCGGAGCGAGAGTGCATGGGAGGCCGTCACCTCCTTCTGCGAAGCAGTAATGCTCGCGAAGGAGGAGGCGGAGCGCGCGAGGGAGAGGCAAGATTCGCTCCCTCGCTCCCTTAGTCGCCGCAGGAGACGCCCCGGGCGTCGGGAGTCGCGAGCCGACTTCCGGCCACCGTAGGCGCGGGCTTGCGGACGGTGAGCAATGGGTAGCTCGCCGTCCGATAGGGACCAGGCCCGGGTCGACGACGCGTTGTGTTCCACGCGCGCCTCAAAGAGATGTCAGCACCAACTGACGGGGGTTGCGGGTTTGTCCGAAAGGGATATCGCGACCCCGGCACACAGGCAACGGAAGGAACACGGGTGGGTTTTAGTCAGTAAAACTCTGACACGCCCTCCCGCTCCGCCATGAGCGGGAGAAGTAATTTGATAATTTCCCATCCTCAAAAAAAAAAAAAAAAAGGGTCCAAGGCTCCAGAGAGAGGAACCTCCTGACAATGCGAGCCGTGTCCAGGAGTACCGCTTTCTGAATCAAGCCCTTGATCCAGCTGTCCAACAAGAGGGTCCTTGGCTTTTATTTTAATTTTACTTTGCTTATAGTTTCGCCATGTCCGGCTGTCTGTCTGTCTGTCCGCGGCTTAGCGCAGACACGGTTAGTACTAGAAAGCTGTAATTTGGCATGGGTATACATATTAATCACGCCGACAAAGTGATAAAATGAAATCAAGTTTTTTTTTTTTTTTTTAACAAACATCCCTTTAAATGTTGGGGAGGTACCCCAACATTTAAAGTTGGGATGTTTACTTTTTCTCATCTCTCCTATGGTGTGGGGTATCGTTGGAAAGGTCTTCAAAAATATTGTGTGATTCAGGGATCCGTTTGCGAAATATTAAGTGTGAAAAAAATCACAGCAGTAGTATATACAATAACGAAATTAAAAGGAAAACTATCACAGCTAAGTAGGCTTTACAGGTTAACGAGTAATAATCGACCAACTTAAAGGACAATGACAAGAATAGGCTCGAATCATGTAGCGTCCGACAGACTTTCTGTAATAATGATAATTCATAACAGAAAATAGTAACAATTATACAATTTATATAAAATCTGTAGAAGCACACCGCTGAAAACTCATTTTAAAAAGTTATTCAACTAATTGTCAATGTAACAACACATTTCATAGCTACAATTTCAAGAAGAAATGTTGCCAATACCAAAATAAAATAATATCGATACGAAATTGCATATGCAAATCGATTACAATAATATAAATATGAATAAAGATAAAGTCCTGCCCCTTTTGTGACGTTTTAACTGTCAAGTTAGCGTTAGCGTCAACGTACAGACAAGTGAAGGAACACGGGTGGGTTTTAGTCAGTAAGAGTCTGACACGGCCTTCCGCTCCGCCTAGTGCGGGAGAAGTCATTTGATGAAAAAAACGTCATTTATCATTTTAGTTTTTTTTTATTATATATCCTTGAATGTCGCATGATACCCCATAGGTGCATAAGAAAAAACGCACATAAGGTGGATAAGTATGAGATCTAACCCGTGTGACTCACCGTCGTCGATTCGTTGGGGTTTGACGGTTTTGGCAAACTGTCTCCGGTTCGGAGACAAAGAATCTGTGTGTTCTTTTAATAATAAATACCGTTTAGTTATATTTATGAATAATATTATAAAGTGATGTAATAATTTTATTTAAAATAATCCCATGATCGATAATGTTTAGAATAGTTGGCAACACTTGATGTAAAACAACTTGTGTTTTGTCTGTGGTCCTTGTCATTGTCAAAAAGTTTGACTTCACTTCATCGGCGCGTTGTTGTGTTTTTTTTTCATATATTCTAATCTAAGTATGTTTTATGTATATTTTTAATATAAAAACATTAATATACGACGATAATCTGCTAAAAGTCATTCATTTAATTAATCACTTAATAGTTTATTTCATGTTATCGTTAAAATCAGAAGTATTAAGTGGTCAACTTTAAAGCACTATTACTTTTTTTGGTGTACTTCCAATATAAATCTAATTATATTATCAAATTCTTTAATTATTTTCCCTTTTTACGAAATATTGTTCATCTCTGTCGGTTCTGGCCGAGTCTTGTAGGAAACTTTGGCATTCTCCTTTGCAGTTTGATAAACATGATACATTCCGTATGGGAGAAAATGTTTTTCAACTACAATGTTAAGTTTGTTATTGGGATAAATTCATCCCAACTACGGAACCCTTCATTGTGCGTGGTCCGACATGCAATTGGCCGGTTTTTTATTTATGTCTTTGTTTAATTTGTGATTTCCTGTGCGAGTCTCAATAAATAGTTGTAGTTTTCTTTCTTTCTCTCTCTTGAAAATTAAGCTATTGCTTGAACTATCAGCTCAGTGATCGCTGAGTCCACATCCCACATGTCGAAAACCTCGCACATACGCACTATTATTATTCGGCGATTCATTTTTTGATTTTAGTTTTGTTAAATTATTTTATGAGCCAAACGGCAAATACCTACGTGTAAAAAGGCTCAGTATACGTTTGCCGACCGCGCTCTTTCAACCGGCTTGCCCAACGTGTATCCGGGCTTTAATGATAAGTCCCGTGTGTTTACTATCTACTGTTATTTTTTTAGTGATAGCCGTTCGTCAGGAATAATCTGTAGGAATGCATCAGTCAGTGTATAAGTGTTGTGCCATGTATTTGCAGGCACGCAGGCGTTCATTAATTCACTAAGAACTAAAAACTTTGCAAACCATGGGAAATTGGTACTAAAGGCTGCGGGTGTCGACCTCAGGACAAGGTGCTTCTCACACGGATAACTGTAGGTCACCTACTCACCAGTCCAGAGTCTCTGTACTTTTTGGCTGCTGAGACCAAAACTACAGACGTAGTATAGAAAGTTTTATAAAAACGCGAACGAAGTCGCGAGCAGAAGCTAGTTGTCTAATAATTATGGTGTTTTTTCGGCCGACATAGAGGTCTACAGTGAAGCCATGCCTTTTTTTTTTACTGGGTGGGAAATTATCAAATAACTTCTCCCGCTCTGGGCGGAGCGGGAGGGCGTGTCAGACTCTTACTGACTAAAACTCACCCGTGTTCCTTCAGTTGCCTGTACATTGCCAGAGGCCACGGTATACCTTTCGGACTATTCCGGAGGCAGCGGTCCTAGCGGACCCGGTGTGTTGACATCTCTTTGAGGCGCGCGTGGAACACAGCGCACCGTCGACTCGGGCCTGGTCCTAATCGGACGGCGAGCTACCCATTGCTCACCGTCCGCAAGCTCGCGCCTACGGTGGCCGCGAATCGACCTGCGATTCCCGACGCCCAGGGCGTCTCCTGCGGTGGCTAGGGGCGTGAGGGCGCGACATTTGCCTCTCTCTCACACACTCCGTCTCCTCTTTCGCGAGCATTACTGCTTCGCAGAAGGAGGTGACGGCTTCCCACGTCCTCTCGCTCCGTACCATAGCTTTGACCGGGGCCGAACGCGAGAGATCACTGCCGCCGATCGCCTCCACAAGGACACGGCGGTGCCCCGCCCAGGCCGGGCAGACCTCCACCGTATGCTCCACCGTGTCCTCCGGGTGACCCCCGGGCGTTTCCTCCCGCCTTATGCGGAAAAAGAACCTCCCGAAACAACCGTGTCCGGTGAGGACCTGCGTCAGGCGGAAGGTGAGGACGCCGTGGCGCCTCTCAAGCCACTCCTCAAAGAGGCGACTTATCGCCGCAATTGTGGCGTGCCCAGCACGGGGCTGCGACAACCGCACTCTCCATGACGCCATGAGATCCCGCCGGAGCTCTATCCGCTGTGCCGTTCTAGCGGCAGCGGCCTGCCTGCCAATATTGTTTGCGTCTTTACCCAGTCCTAACATAAAGTTATACGTGCATACCCCGCAGTACTACTTTTTTTTCCTGTGGCAACACTAAAAATATGACTTTGCATAATTGGACATACATTATTAATCTGTTCCATCTAGTTGATACTAACAATTATGTTGGTAATAAAAAAATATACAGGCTGTGATAGGTAAGGAATTAGAATTGGAGCTGTTCATGAACTGTAGTTATATTGATATCCTATGTGTAACTGAACATGAGTTATGAGTTAATACTCGTATGATACGTGGTGGCTCTCTAATAATTGTTCGTAACAATACGAAATTTAAAGAACGTAAGGATATCATAATATCCTTACGTTCTTTAAATTTCGTGTTATTTCAATAACTCGCTCAACAGAGAGGCTCATAAGCCTCTCTGTTGAGCGAGTTATTGAAATAGCTTGCATTGAGCTTGAGCAGTTCATTGTAATGAGCGTGTACAGGCCCCCATGTGCTTCAAATGATATTTTTGAGAAATATATGGAAGAAGTATTATTAAAGACGTGTAACAGTAATAAAACAGTTGTAGTCTGTGGAGATTTCAACATTAATGTACTAGAAAAATCTGCTGTGATAAATAAATTTATAATTTTATTAAATTCATATCTGGTAAACAATAGTTTTGTTTTATGAAATTTCATACCTGATTTTGTATGATTCTGCCTCGCTGATTCCAAATCTGTTGTCAGTTTTTCTCCAGCAGCTCTTTTTTAGCGAAAATTACTCGAATTATAAAATGAAAAAAATTGTTTCTCTAACCAAACATGAAAAAAACTTTCTTTTATAAGATTTTCTTGCATGAATCGAAACTTCAGCCTTGTGTTGAATGCTCCAGCAGTAATCAGCCATCATATTTGCATTCCAACGACCCTGGAATCGCTCTTCCATCGTGCGAATGTCCTGATGAAAGCGTTCTCCTTGTTCAACGCTTAAATCGCCAAAATTTTTGAATTCACAATTATTACTGCTAAAGACATTATAGAATCTTTTAAAAATCTTGATGTAAAAAACCTGTTGACCTTTGAGGATTACCATACCATTTCTTCAATAATTGATGTTATTTCACCCTTTTTAGCAATCGTTTTTAACTCTTGTATTACATTTGGTGTATTTCCTGATTTGATGAAACTTAGCAAAGTGATTCTACTGTTCAAATCTGGCAGCACAGACGATCCCACAAATTTTCGGCCTATTTCGATATTACCTAGATTGAGCAAAATCTTTAAAAAAATAATTTTAAAACAAATGTTAGGACATTTCAATCCACATAATTTACTTCATCTGAAACAGTTTGGTTTTAAAAAGGGTCGTTCAACTACAGACGCGAGTATGGAATTACTGAAGAGCATATTCGAGGCCTGGGAGGAGTCGCAAGATGCTCTTGGCATTTTCTGCGCCTTGTCTGAGGCCTTCGATTGCGTACATCATGATACACTCATCAGGAAACTGTACCACTATGGTATGAGGGACAAGGCTCTTGACCTTCTGACTTCTTATCTGAACAACAGAATTCAGAGGGTCGATATTAATGGCGTTCCGCAGGGTTCAATTCTAGGTCTTTTCTTATTTCTAATTTATATAAATGATGACTTACGTTAACTCATAAGGGATAATCAGAAGATCGTATTGTTCGCAGATTATCAGTTAGTCAACTTTGAGCAAGGTAACAATGAACTCTCTAAAGTTGTGCATTGGTTTAATGTAAATAATAATAATAATAATAATACGAAGTGAAATGCGGAATAGCCATGCCACCGCTCCCCCGTCGCAGACTGTTATGGTAGCACCACAGTTCACTATAAATCAAGTTGACGAGGGGATTGATGACATGGCTACAAACGTAAGTACCCAATACAATGAGGAATTGAGGAGTGCTTTGGAGCGTGCGATTCGGGAATATCGTTCCATGTCGCCCGAACTTAGACCACGCCTACCTCGTTTGCCCATGCATAACAAAAATAGGGCGCTGGTGGCTGCTCTGGATTCGCAGCTATCAAACTATTTTGATGACTGCGAAGACCTCACCGATACTCATTCGATTCTGTACTGTGCGGCTGTAGCGGCATGTCGTGTAGCTCACGTAAAATTTGCAAATGACTCTAGAGCTACACGACCGAAAACAGCCGTACCAGCTTGGCAGTGCAGAATTGAGCGCCGTATTGGTGGGGCCAGAGCGCTCATCGGCAAACTTATCTGCTTCAGGGAGGGCAATACTAGACCTAGAGTGATGCGCTTTGTGAGGCGGGCGTTCTCAGGAACTGATATTAGCCCTGAGGATTATGTGTCCCGTGCCACAGAGCGCATCGACTTCCTGAAGCAGAAAGTGTATGCATGGGCGAACCGTATTCGTAGGTATAAGCGGCGTGTGGAGCGATACACTCAGAATCGCACCTTCCAAAGTGATGAAAGGCGGGTATATAGGGCTTGGGAGCAACCGGACCAAGGTGTGGCTGACGCGCGCCTTCCGGATGATGATGCCATGTGTTCTTTCTGGCGGAGTATCTGGTCGGCGCCTGTCAGCCACACTGAAGGTGACTGGACTCGGGAAGTCGAGCGAGCCTGCGATCCAATACCAGAAATGGGGGCTATTACCATCTGCCCCCAAGATGTAGCTCGTGCAGTTCGTCTGTTGCCCAACTGGAAGTCTCCAGGGCCGGACGGGCTGCACAATTTCTGGATAAAATGGTTCAAAAGGTCGCACGCTCGCTTGGCGGCTCAGTACCAGTCTGCTTTGGAGTCTGGTTCGCTACCCGAGTTCCTAACAACAGGAGTTACCCACCTGCTCCATAAATCTGGGAGCACCGCGGACCCCAAAAATTATAGGCCGATTACGTGCTTACCGACGGTCTATAAAGTCCTTGCATCCATTTTGAGAGCTAAAATTAACAAACATATAGACACCAACTCCATCATGTCTGCCTCTCAAAATGGATGTAGGAACGGGTCCCGCGGTACTAAGGAGCTACTCCTCATTGATATGACCATTAGCCAACAAGTTCGCCGTTCCCGAAAAGATCTGTCGACATGCTGGATAGATTATAAGAAGGCCTATGACTCGGTGCCACATACATGGCTCATGAGGGTGCTGGAGTTGTATAAAGTAGATGCAACTCTGCGCACCTTCCTGTTGTCGTGTATGGGGCAATGGAGGACGGTCCTTCGCTATCCAGGATGTCGAAATATCCAGAGGAATAGCGAACCGATAAGGATAGAGCGGGGCATATTTCAGGGCGATAGTTTGAGTCCGCTTTGGTTCTGCCTAGCCCTGAATCCTCTAAGCACACTGCTGGAGGGTTCAGACCTAGGCTATCGGCTGAGGAGAGGTGGTCAAGTTATATCTCACCTCCTCTACATGGATGACCTAAAACTCTTTGCCCCCAACAATTTTCAACTGATGGAGCTACTGAAAGTAACTGAAACTTTCAGTAGAGCCATCAGGATGGAATTTGGTGTGGACAAATGTGCGGTCATGCATGTAAAGCGAGGGGAGATTGTGGAATCCGTGGGAACACAGCTCACGGATTCCATAAACTTTAGAGCCCTCTCCGCATCCGAAACCTATAAGTATTTGGGTATGTCGGAAACCTTGGGCATCAATGTCACTGACATGAAGCAATCGTTGAAGGAGCGCTTCTTTGGCCGCCTGAAGAAAGTATTTAATAGTTTTCTATCAGGCGGGAACAAGGTGCGCGCTTTCAACGGTTGGGTCATGCCGGTTTTGATGTACTCTTTCGGCGTACTCAAATGGACTCAAACCGAACTCGACGCCCTGGATAGGAGGGTCCGTACGCTGCTGACTGGATATCGAATGCATCACCCACGGTCATCGGTAATGAGACTGTATATCCCACGAAAGTGTGGAGGTCGAGGTTTTTTAAATGCTAAGACTCTCCACAATCGCGAGATATGCAGTCTCAGGGAATATTTCTTAGAAGCCGACGTGGGGATGCATCGAGATGTGGTCGCGGTGGACAAGGGTCTCACCCCGCTCTCCTTGGCTAAAGAGAACTGGCGCAAGCCTGCAGTGCTTGATACTAACGATCGCAAGGAGGTATGGCAGAATAAGGAGCTTCACGGACGCTACTTCCGGGCCCTACATGGACCCGATGTAGATTTACTAGCGTCCGTAGCCTGGCTACGTTTTGGTGACCTATTTGGGGAAACCGAAGGTTTTGTCTGTGCAATTATGGACGAAGTTATGATGACGAACAATTACCGGAGATTCATTGTAAAGGACGGGACGGTTGACATCTGTCGGGCATGCCACCGTCCAGGAGAATCAATCCGACACATTATCTCCGGGTGTTCTCGTTTAGCTAACGAAGAGTACTTGCATAGACACAACCTTGTAGCCAGGATTATCCATCAGCAACTTGCTCTGAAATACAGTCTTGTGGAATCTGAAGTGCCGTACTACAGGTATGTGCCCGACCCAGTTCTCGAAAGTGGACATATCACATTGTACTGGGATCGATCCATCATCACTGACAGGTCTATTGTTGCCAATAAACCTGATATAGTGGTGGTGGATCGAGCAGAGCGGCGCACAATGATTATTGACATAACGGTCCCGCATGACGGGAACCTCGTGAAAGCCGAGAAAGATAAACAAATCAAGTATCTTGACTTGGCTCGCGAGGTTGTCGACATGTGGGATGTGGACTCAGCGATCATTGTGCCGATAGTCGTATCAGCCAATGGCTTAATTGCCAAGAGCCTCGACCAACACCTAAGGAGGCTCTCGTTGGGCGGCTGGATCAAGGGCTTGATTCAGAAAGCGGTACTCCTAGACACGGCTCGCATTGTCAGGAGGTTCCTCTCTCTGGAGCCCTGACCGCCGGTAGCTTGGACCCTGTTCCCGATACCGGTGGGCTACTATTTTTTATATTTTTAAATGTTTTTTTATATATTTTTTTAAGAAATATTTAAAAATATAATTTATAAGTTGTTTAAATGAAATAAAGGAGATAATAATAATAATTCTTTATTTAGCTAAAGTAATACAGATTCAACACAGTGGTAGACACATACAATAATCATGAATGGCTGTTTATACATAAGTGTAGGGTTACAAAAGTATTAAATGTATTAGACAAAAAAATTAACCCTGCCTCTCAAACTAGGAGACCTGCCATACGATTCTGTAAACATCTCACCGTGAAAACTTAGGTGAAGTGAGCTGTCAATAGTGTCAATCCGTGTGGAATGACAGCTCACTCCACGCTCACTTCACTTAAGTTTTCACGGTGAGATGGTTACAGAATAGCACTGCTGTGTCTTGAGAGACAGTGTTCGGCAAAACGTAAGTAAAATTTTGTTGTACCTTAAAGAGTGAAGGGGTGTCAATCTACCATTACATATAGTGAATTGAACATCATGTGATGCGTGAGTGTGTGATGTGGATACAAGTATACATGCTGCCATGCTATTCTGTAACCATCTCACCGTGAAAACTTAGGTGAAGTGAGCGTGGAGTGAGCTGTCATTCCACAGGGATTGACACTATTGACAGCTCACTTCACCCAAGTTTTCACGGTGAGATGTTTACAGAATAGCATGGCAGTTGTGAGAGAAAAAAAAATTAAAAATACTATTATAATAATATAAAAAGAAATGTTTACTTATTTTTATGCTTAACAATTCAGTGGCGTGTGTCAGCGCGTGTGTGTGTGTGTGCGTGTGTGTGAGGGTGTATGTGTGTGCGAGCGAGAGGGTGTGTGATCGTGTGAATTTATTGTGTAAATGTACATATATGTGTTGTAAATTTTTGTATCTAGCAATAATTATGTCAAGCGACGTAAGTCAGTAGTGATTCTGTTTTACTATAATCCTGCTGTAAAAGCCAGGCCGTAGTTTTAGATTTAACTATAAACTTATTAAGATTTATTATGTCCAGTTCTTTCTGTATTTTTTTGTAAATGTGAGTGCTTAGAACATAATACTGGTGTCTTGCAAATGAGGTTTTGTGTTGAACTGGCGTTGAAATAATCTTCTCCTGAACGAAAAAAGACTAAACTCATTAAATTTTCAACGCCAAATGTCAGGCAGCTAACTACCAATGTTCAAGCTAATAAGGAATAGAGTTCGACCCTGTTGAGTCAACAGTTTTTCTTGGAATAACTATTGAAGGTAAATTACACATATGGAAAAATTGCAATATCACATCTAGAAAAATTGTTTGGAAGGCATAGTACGGCCGCCGATGCTGTTAAAAAAATTAGACAGATAACTGACGTAGATATGGCCAGAATTGTTTATTTTAGTTATTTTCATAGTCTTATGGGATTCTTCTCTGGGGAACCTGAACGGACATTAATACTATCTTTGTTCTACAGAAAAGGGCTGTTCGAGCCATTTACAACTTAGGTCCAAGAGATTCCCTTCGAGAAAAAGTCTGAGATATTCTGACTGTCGCCTCACAATATATTTTTGAAAACCTTATTGTGTGTACACAAAAATATATCAAATTTTAAGAAAATGTCCGGTATTCATAGTTTAAATACTAGGAATAAACAAAACCTTGCTGTACATCGGACATGTCTCCACAGAGTAGGCAACTCGTTAATGAAAAGTAATATAATATAATAGTTAATAGATTACTTAAATTATTGTGAATGTGAGGACTATGTGGGTCATTTCTTTCTTTTTTTTTGCAGTTAGTTTTAATTATGGTTTCGCAGTTTGAGTAGGTACGCATAAAGTACTCAAACTGCGAAACTATAATTAAAACCAACCCAAAAATGTCCTTTCTTTGGTGTTGTTCGTCGAGTCGTTGAGCTCCTTCGATCCTGATTTGAGGCACACGATTACTGACAAATGCTTGCTCAGTGCAAGCATTTGTCAGTAATCGTGTGCCTCAAATGGCATGTGCCTGGATTGGTCCACGCAAATCTGTGTGGTTCTTTCTTCAAATACAATTTCAGACACTAATCTACATGGTTCTTACATGATCTGACCACAATTATGTCTGGACTTTTTAAAGTCCAGACATAATTGTGGTCAGATGAGAGACTCCATCTCATCCCAAATAAGCTTATTTGTTTAATAACATAACATCACGCCTGTGATCCCCGAAGGGTGGGGCAGAGCTGTACATATAGTACACCCACATTGCCAGTTATGTTTAAGTCTCATGTAATAGGGGCGAGCCTATTGCCATCAACCGGCCACAAATCCAGACTCCGGGCTGCTACTGAAACCCAAATAACAGTTTGCCCGACCCGTTTGAATCGATTTCATTTTGTAGAAGTAGTGACGGATTTACTCAAGAATGTTCGCATAATTAATAGGTATATGCAATCATTACTCGTGACGCAACGCGTGACTTTAAAGAGTCACCGTCCGCCTGTGTCCGTCCGCGGCCGCACGTGATCGCTCGTCGCACGCTCATCAGCTTAACAGTCGCGTAAATAGCGGTGATTGCTGTGACACGACGAATATAACTCGTGCCACTTTGGATATTTTATTCAAAGGAGGAGAACGGACGCGGTTTACTGAGGAATGTCACGGAGCATAGAAAAAGCTTTGGTTTTATTTTAACAGTTTGTTCTCGTAATTGGGGCCATTTAATGACTATCCTGTTTGCTATCTGTTTATAAAACAAACTGTTTAAGCGTACAGTTGGGATGGCACCTGAGTCAAAAACAAAGCGCTAAGTTTCAAAACAACAGCACTCATACTAAAATCTGGAGCAGCGCAACGCTATTATCGCGAAAATGTGCGCACGGTAGCGGTCTTGCGGCCCGGCGCGGCAGCCGGAGCCGGGAGCGAGCGGCAAGAAGCGCAGAGGAGCGACGGACGTAGCGCCGACTGCGGAAATCCAATAAACCGTCGCACCACGTGCACTCAACGCGTTCGCTTGTTCGTGCCTTTTACTGCAACTAACACGTTCTCGCGTCGTAAAATATCTGCATGCGAGTGTTATCTAGGTTAGGTCGCGGCGAACTGGAAATTGTCCTTTTTCCTTGTTGCGCCGCTACACACACGTATACGTCGCACTCGTAGCAATCTAAGAAAGGGTCAAAGGGTGATTTATATCGGGTTTAGAGGGATTTCTATTGCGTCTCTCTGTATGTAAACAGGCCGAGTTTGATGAATCTGGTTTTTATTTTGTTTTTGTTACATAAAAGTTATGCAAGTTTTTCTTGCAATTGTTGGAAAAACCAACTCGAAAGGTTGCAAAAGAAAAAATACTAACCAATTTTGTATTTAAATTGTGATTAGAACAGGAAAATCATCATTTATTCTATGTTCAGTAGGTACTTTGACGATGTGTTTTACCACAAGGAAAACATCTCCATTATTCCCATCCTAAAGTCATCAATATTTAAATATGAATATTTGCCATCATTCCACTTCTGGCGACAGGTACCTATTATCCTATCCCGCTCTATCCACAAAAGTTTATGATGTGGTTTTAAATGTGGATAGTAGTATCTATTTTATGAGTTCCTCAGCCGTGCACTATGTATTCAGGTACGTCAAGGTAATTTAGGAAGAGAGCTGTGTGTGATATGTTTAAAATAAATTATAACATAACATAAACTCACGCCTTCTTCCCATAGGGGTAAGTAGAAACTACAGAACCCCACATGCTAAGATCCCTACCTACTCCTTTTGCCTAGTTTACGTTTATACATCTGGTCATACACGCACGCCGGTTGCGAGTACTACGCACCTGACCTTTCTGAAGAATATCACCAATAAGATCACTATATGTCTTAATATGGCGTCCCCTCCCGGCCTTCCAAATGCATTGCAAATACCTTTTGTTAGTTCATTCATCCTTTCAACATGCCCAAACCATCTAATCATACTGTTTTAAATTTTTGTCACTACTTCTTTTAAACCGTTGCCTTATCACATCATTCCTCAGCCTATCATTCATAGTCACACTACACATGCTTAGTAAGGAACCCATTTTCACATAATTTATTCTACCTTAATGCTTCTTTTGCCACACCTAACATTCACTTCCATACATAAGCGTAGGCACCAGCACACTATTAGTGAACAGCCAATCGAACCTTTTTAGACATCAACTGATTGGTCACAATCGCATGTGCACTTTATATCACACATACTTTCTTTTCCACATCTTTATCAATCTTTCCATCCCTTATAAACAGACTCCCCAAATATACAAACTCACTGACTTGCTCGACACTCTTATCATTTATTTTCAGATCACACACCGATGCATCCTCTTCTTTTTAAAACTCCATGACTTTCGTCTTATTCACATTTATATTCATCCCTTCCATCTTATATGCTTCATCCATCACAGTCACCATGTCAAAATTCAAACTCAAACTCAACGCATTTATTTCAATTAAACCATTAACAGCCACTTTTGAATTGTCAAGGAGGGTCAGTCAGAAATATGAAGCTAGTTGCCCATTCCAAAACGTAGTTGGTACCTATGGAGAAGGACCGGCAAGAAACTCCATGGACACTGTTTTAAATAAAAAAAATTGTTACAAATTCTTGGTTACACCATTCCTGTTGAAATTATACATCTGAGAATAATGTAGAAAGACGTGCATGTTAGAAGCGTCAGTAACAAAAAGATAAAACAAAGAACAATTCAAAATTTAAAATAAGTTCTGGCAGCTAAGAGTTGACCAGTCCTAACTGACGGCGCCCATTCACGACCATGACGCATGGATCAGCACCATTCAGCTCATGTCTTGCAACTGTTCTGCTGACTTGTATAAAAATTTCAGTGCTCGTATCAAACGTCAGTCCACACCGGATAGTGTCGAACACAGTTCTTCCCTTCACCCACTGTCATATGCCTTCTTTAAGTCAAGAAAACCACAGTATACTTTCTTGTGCTTTGCCAGATGTTCGGCTTAGGGAGAAGATCTGATCCATTCAATCCATTCCCTCTCTAAATCCTGTCTGCCTACTCATCTCATATTTTTCACCTGTCATACTTATCACTCTATTTATTAAAACCATCGCATACAGTTTGCCGACAATACTCAAAAGACTAATGCCGCAGTAGTTTTTACGCTCCTGCTGACAGCCTTTTCCCTTTTAAAGTGGTACAATTACAGTCTTGCACCAATCATCCGGTATACGGCCAACACATATTAAAAATCCATCTCAACGGGCTTGCTACTATACCGTCACCGCCCTTCAGCACTTTAGCAGACACTCTATGGTACCCTGCAACTTCCCAACTTTCATCTCTTTTAACGCTCGCAATCTCATATCTATTGCATTCTCTTCATCTACATCTGAGTTTGGTTCTTCAAAACCGACATCTGCCCGGTTCCTCACTCTTTGTACATTATCCTGACAACTAAATAAACTTTCAAAGTATCCCTTCCAGCGTTCCAAGACCTTAAATTCTTCGCTTAGTAAACATCCATCTTCTGCTCTTATAACATTCATACTCGATGTTCCTGTCACTCCACGAGCCAATCTTACCTGTTCCCAGAACAGCTTAACATTGGCCCTGAAGTTATCAGAGAACACCCTGTTATACTTTTCTTCCTTTTCATCTTTCTTAATTTTTATCATCTCTTTCACTATTGTTTTCATTTCGGAGAATTTTTTATACACTTTTTCCAAATCATCCGTCACATTCGTCCTATTTTGGGCCTTATAGCACACACGTACGTACACTGTACACTAAGCTCTTTTGTGTGCCTTGCTGTTCGATGTGTAACTTCATTATGATTGCTTACGTCTCCACAAACTTGTGTAGGTATTTTTTGGTGTAAAGTTGCTGGCACTCATAGATGAAGTAGGTAGGTACCTAATAGATAAGTTGGATGATTATAGAATAGAATAGAATAATTTTATTTCGGACAGAGTCCATAGGGTTAGTAACAATTTTACTTAACATCTAGTGTTAGTAGGTACATACACGGATAAACATAAAATTAAAATTCAGCGTGGAGCTGCATCCACCTCAACATCGAGGAATCCCACCGATCTGCGAATACGCTGAGAATACTGTTGGTGCCGCCGCGAACACGTGACATCAGGGATGCACATCTTTTTCGAATAATCGCGGAAATTCATCAATGTTGTTATCCGTAAACATCCCTGACGCACTACAACGCCACCGCAGCCGCAGCAGTACTCTCAGTGCATTATTGTACTGAACGCGTAGGTCGCTGTATGCGCGCTGAGTGAAGTTGACGTGCACGTGTAGAAGGATTTACAGCAAGCTTTAAAAAGGGTTACTTTAACTGCCCTCGTACATCCTGCAGACCTGCGGGCCAGCATGTTACAACGGACAGCCAGCGACCTACGTTCCCTTTCAATGTCACAGTTATCTTGAAGGACTTCAGTGATCCAGTGGCTATACTTAAACTTGTCCACTCTTCGCAAGGATTCTCCACACAGTGCAACATGAGAAATACACGAATATGTCAGGTTGCCTGCTTTGAAAACCATTAGCTCGCTCTTTGTGACATTATATTTGAGCCCATGATTCACCGCATAACATTCGCATATACCGATCAGCTGCGTCAGAGCTCCGATCGATGGGCTCAGCAACACCATATCGTCAGCATAACTTATATTATTAATGCAAACATCGTCGATATGACATCCGACATTGGTGCTGCTGAGCTCAGGGATCAGCTGGTTCATGTATAGGTTGAAGAGACGGGGTGAGCTGAGCCCCCCCTGCCTCACCCCGCACTCCAACCGATACACGTCCGAGTGCGAACCAACCCACTTCACGCCATTACTTTGACGACTGTACCAGTATCTAAATATTGACACTATCTCAGATGGTACAGTAGTTTCAAGTTCTAGTTTACGCCACAAAATATCGTAAGATACGAGATCGAATACCCTTGACAGATCCAGAAAACAGGCAAAAATAGGAGTCTTCCTGTCTGTATAATATTGAACAGTCTGCTTAAGGCACAAGATTGCATTCTTAGTAGACAGCCCAGGCCTAAAACCGAACTGGGCATCATGTAGTTTGAGGTGTTTGACCAGTTGTTTATCAAGCAGGCTATCCAAAACTTTTGCTATGAGTGGCCAGAGAAATGGGCCTGTAATTGGAAATTTCAAAGGCATACCCTGTTCTATTTTTCTGAATAGGCACTACCATTGTATACATTAGGTCGTCCGGTAAGTAATTGTGACTAACGCACATGTTAAAAAACAAAGAAAGCACACGTGGCAAGTGCCCCCCCGCATACCTCAGGTGGTCGATGCTGAGGGCATCATGACCCGGGGATTTACCATGTCGTATATGAAAATATGCCATTAGTAGCTAAAAATAAGGCTTAATGCTGGTCCTGCTCCACAGCCACTTGGGCTCTCTAGTTGAAAATTTTAATATTTGGAAGAGTTGCTTCCCCTTTTATGTTTGTTTTTTCTGACATTACTTTTATCTTGTGGCGGCATCTACACCGCCACATGCGAACTACGCATCAAAGACCTGACGTCACACAACATCCTGACGTCACTCAAATCCTGCATCGCGCAATTAGAGTTTACCGCGCGGTGGACATATATACAAGCTCACGACTTCAACCTCTGGGCAATTGCCCGCCAGACATGACACCCGTCTGGTCGGAGGATCCTCCCTTTTCTATGGGGGATGAGTGAACTTTACACCCTGTTCCTCATACCCCTAAACTGGTGACCCCGAGTATGAACGTCAACGCAGCCTTCGTGCAACTACTTCAGCGTGACGTCATCATCATCGTCACTCCCACAAGGTTTCGTGAGGCGAGTCACACAGCCAGCCAGCACCCACGGCTTCAACGGGCATCCTGACCACTAGCATGCAGCGAACGCGCATTCTTGGTCATCACCCTCAGCCACAACCCAGCGCTGTACCACATCCGACCCACTGGATCAAGACGCAGCGCCACCCCGACTCACTGGGGAATCACCGCAATCACCGCAGACAGTTCCGACTCACCGCGAACTATGCGGCACCTGGTTCCGATTCACTGGAACCACAGCTGGTACTGTGAAGCAGCGCAAGATACAAGACTCAGCCCACTATCGACCTCCGGTCTCCGGAGGGGAGTGATGTGGCGGCATCTACACCGCCACATGCGAACTACGCATCAAAGACCTGACGTCACACAACATCCTGACGTCACTCAAATCCTGCATCGCGCAATTAGAGTTTACCGCGCGGTGGACATACTCGTATATACAAGCTCACGACTTCAACCTCTGGGCAATTGTCCGCCAGACATGACACCCCTCTGGTAGGAGGATCCTCCCTTTTCTATGGGGGATGAGTGAACTTTACACCCTGTTCCTCATACCCCTAAAATCCTATAATTTTTTTATTTAACCAAGTTTTAATTGTTGAATACTCCAATAGATAATAATGATTTTCTTTCTTTTTGGTAGTAAAATTCTATTAATCTCTAAAATATATTGCAAACTATAGTGTTCTATTAATAAGCAGCATTTAAAAAAAAAACGTAAATGTGAGTACATTGGAGTCGTTTATTATGTTATTACGATGTATGTTGACTTGAAAGAGCATGGCAGTTGAGAGTGCTCACTTAAATGTCTCGCTAATGGTGGCGAGTGTGTTGGATCATTGGATTCCCTACAAAATGGTTATATCCTGTGGTGCTGATCCACGCGTCACGTTCGTGAACGTGCGCCGTTAGTTGGTCATCTGTTATCTGCCAAGGCTTATTTTTAATCTTATATTTTGAATTCTTTTGATTATTTTATGCAAATTGTTCTCACATACAGAAGCAACAAGAATAATATACCCACGATTTTGTAATATCTATATTTAATAGTGTGATCTTGGAGTTTCTTGCCCATTCATCCATAGAGATTTACGTTTTGGAATGGGCAACTAGCTTCAACTTTCTGACTAACTGACCGACTATTTGACAATTCAAAAGTGCCTGTAAATGGTTTAATTAAAATAAATGCTTTGAGTTTGAGTAGGTACCGCAAGTAGGCGTAAATAAAGCCTACACTGCAGAAACTTACCATTAAAAAGTAGGTACATGAAAAGCTGATTGCACTTCGTTTTAAAATTATTTTAAACTGTTTGGCGAGTTGTTTCTCAAGTTCCACGTGTATTGACGTCATCGCGCCGAGCATTCTGCTCGGAGAGCAGGAACAGTTTACAACAGACTGTAATAATAATATATTATAAAGGTTTATTCATTTCTCAGCGAAACCGTATTTCTAAAAGAGACACTTATAACAATGTACCTAGGTACTCGTACCTACTGAAGCTCGAATAAGTTTTGGTAAACAATTTAGATTTACGAACGATATCAAATTGAAACCTAGGTGAAGGTAAGGTAAGGTGCTACTCACACTGCTCACAGCATTATCCGGCAAACCGGATGAGCACTGCACTGACATTTCTACGTTTTTCTGAACTAAGATTTAATCTCGTGTCAGACATGACGGCGCTTGTGAACAGGAACCGTTTTTTTGTGCAATAAAAACGCGGTTCGCTTTACGAACGGACATTAAACTGGATTTAACTGCAGTTCGCGGGTCGCGCTGTGTACGGCTGTGGATGACGCAGCATCGTTCCTGATTTTACGACTAATGTTTGGTTTACTGTCTTTAATCACTTTGCATATTCGTGAGTAAAAAATTGCGTTTTCAAACAAACATAACCCACGGGTTTGTGTGCGTCTCATATCATATAAAGTTATTTAATATATTTTCATTTCAATAACGTTCACAAGATGTAATAAACGTGAGATATACCAACTGTTGATATCATTTCTTTACGTATAACATTTATAAATTCTTAAACTTATTTCGTATAACGTTATTGGATATAAAGTTTATGTAATCGAAAATTATTAGATCTATCGTTTAAAATATATATTGATGGTATCCATCAATATGTCCGATTCAGAGCAATGCGACTCTGATAGGTTAGGTTAGAAGGCTAAGGTGGAAGCGGCCGCCGAGCGCCAGATCCTCTTTCGTTAGTGAATCATTTGGGTTAGGTTAGAACAGTGACCAGATGGAGTCTATTGTTGATGAATCTTGCTCAGTTAAATAAATTATAATTAATATAACTGAGCAAGATTATGTACACAACGTGACAACTAACAATAATATTTGTTAATATACCTACAGGCTACAACTTATGAATAATTAGACTAAGTTATAAAGTGTATGTATGCAATTTTGCTTTGTGTTTTTAACTAGGCGTTTTTATCATATTAGACTAAATAGGTTTTATGTCTTTTGCGTTGTATATCAAACGATTTTATATACAATCTATGTTATGTTTAAAAAAAAATGTTATTTTAAAAATATATCAATCGTTTATTATATTAACTGATCATTATATCAAATAAAATTATAGATTCAGTTGTTATATCTTGTTAATATTAGAGATATTGTAATTATATCATATATTACTTGCCCCACGGGTTTACTTAAAACACCAATAATTTGGTAAGTACGGGGATCAAACTCGTTACCGTAAATAGATATGGGTGTTTATATTTATATAATAGTAATTGGAATAGTTACCTACCTAAATATCCTTATCCATATTATAAACAAAGTCCCCCAACGTGTCTGTCTGTCTGTTTGCGATAAACTCAAAAACTACCGAACGGGTTTTCAAACGGTTTTCACCACTGGACGGAGTGATTCATGAGAAAGGTTTATGTGTATAATTCATTAAGATTTTGTGTAAATTGGCTGAAACATGACGATTATTGTAGAAGATGTCGGAAAAAATCATGCCGACTGGGAGCTTTAGATACTGGCGTGCGCGGCGTAAACCGTAAGAGATACATAATTTATGTTCTACAGGATTGTACATCTTAAAAAGTTCAACAAACAAGTCCGCGATGGCATATTATGTCTATCTTCTAAAGATGACCCACAGTAACCACTTTAATTGTTATTTCCGAAGCTATTTTGGATATGTATTAATAATACAATGAAATATGATATGATATGATTTGATATGTGTAATTTGAATTTGAATACCTATTAATACACATATCTAATAAAATATTTTATTTAAATTGGGCATGTAATTTAGATTAAAATATGCCTTGACATCATATCATTTAAATGAATATTTGTTCTTGTACTTTTACAGAGGGGAAGTGTTCGTAAGGCTTCTCCAGTGATATATACTCTAAGTTTCAAACACTTGTAACCAATACTCGCTGTGATACACATTGTTGAACATGATTTACGAACGTTTGTTACAATCGATGAATTTAAATGTAGTAATCAATCATCCCCGAGCTAAGTGGAGCAGTGTGTTGAATCAATCAGTGCAGCAGCAGTTTGTATCGCTTGCCAGTAGTCAGTCACCGTCGGTATCGGGACATGAGGCGCGCTCGGTCGCTTACACAATCAGTGCAGCAGCAGTTTGTATCGCTTGCCTGTATCCAGTCGCCGTCGGTATCGGGACATGAGGCGCGCTCGGTCGCTTACACAATCAGTGCAGCAGCAGTTTGTATCGCTTGCCTGTATCCAGTCGCCGTCGGTATCGGGACATGAGGCGCGCTCAGTCGCTTACACAATCAGTGCAGCAGTAGTTTGTATCGCTTGCCAGTAGCCAGTCGCCGTCGGTATCGGGACATGAGGCGCGCTCGGTCGCTTACACAATCAGTGCAGCAGTAGTTTGTATCGCTTGCCAGTAGCCAGTCGCCGTCGGTATCGGGACATGAGGCGCGCTCGGTCGCTTACACAATCAGTGCAGCAGCAGTTTAAGTAAGTTTGACCGCTGTCTGTGGCACCGTAGCTCTTAAACAGGTGAACCGATTTGAATGTGTTTTTTTATTTGAAAGAAGGTTCTCTAGCAATGGTTCTTAGACATGTTTTATCAAAATCGGTTCAGCCGTTTGAATATTATCAGCGCTTTTCTAGTTGATGAATGGATGTTAGCGTCGTCCACAGGTCTGATCGATTTGAAATTTGGTACTGTTACTTCAATGATATTAGAAGAACATAGTAACCTTCATCTGATGCTACAGCATCACCTGGAATTTGCAGGATACCAAACTCCCTTACCAACTGTTTACAGCACAGGTATCGTGTTTGGGCTCATTGGAATGTTCTCAATGAATAGGTTATACAGACACAGGTGAGGACAGGGACAGATGATGAACAGGGTCTGGTGATGAAGTAGGAAAAAGAAATGACGGAATGTTTGTGTCGGGGTTTTTTAAATAATATAATTTCACTTGAAAGTTTTAACCCTAATCGTCTTATTACAAAAAACTGCATAAGTAATGGTTTAAACCAAGACTAAAAGGTCTTGGATTGTTACGGTAATAAAGCTAGTTCCAGGCTCAAAATGTGTTCCTATTACAAAACGAAGACTATTCGAGGATCAGTTAGTACCAAAGAAGGATCATGGTTCAAATAGAGGATTCGCCAGTGGTCAAGCCAACTGGTCGTCCACACGGTCGTCATCAGTTGTTCCGCGCGGATCGCATATTTTAACCGACTTTCCTTGTGTGCGTACAGGAGGCGTCAAGTACCTGTGCGGACACAGGGGAAGCCCCCCGTGCTGCCCGGCGAGTATTCGCCGCCGCGGTCGCGGAGGCCACGCCCCAGCGATGCCGAAACCCGGCAAGCGCGGCTCGTTGGGCCGCGATGCCGGGTCCCACGAGGACCGCCCGGTGTTGGACCGGGCGACGTCGCTGCCAAATATTGGCGACACGTCGTCCGGTGCGCCACTGGCTGGCCCTCCGAAGACAAAGAAGAAGATGAAGAAGCCCGCGAAGGAAGATCCACTCGCCAAGGGGGGAGGAACGACCGCCGCCGCTGCAGCCACCGGCCCACCGACGACATCGGCGCCTGCGCGCGTTGCGCCTACGCCGTCGACGAGCCGGCCGCAGGCGGTGGCCGTCCGACCAGCCGCGTTCCGCCCGGTGCCCATACAGGCCCCGGGGCCAGCCGTGTACCCAGGCCGTGCTCCGCATGCGCGAGCCGCCGCGCCCCCCGCGCGCGCTCCCGTGCCCGGTCACTCTAACGCGCCCGCTGCGCGCTCCGTCGCGCCGCGAGCCGAGTACCCCGCGCTACCCGCGCCCCGTACCCCTCTACCGCCCGCACGCGCTCGTGCGCCCCCCTCCCGTGCCGCCGCGCCGCCGCCTCGGTTCGTGTCGCCGCCCGCGCCCGCTAGGGCGCAACCAACGAAAGCTGTGGCCGCTCCGCGCACCGCCGCACCGGCCCCCCGCCTCTTGCTGGCGGGGCCGACTTTGGCTGAGCAGGAGCGGCCATCAAGTGCCGGCCCATATTATCGGCCGGCACCATCAACATCCAAGGCGCCTGACTCGCCGGCGCCTCCCCGTGTCTCTGCCTGTGACTCGCCCGCCATGCTGTCGGCATGTTCCTCCCGTATGGGGTCGAGCATGTCGCTGGCGTCTGTGGGCTCGGCCGCGTCCGGTCGTGAGGACATGTCCCCGGATATGACCCAACGATCCGGCCCGCGGCCCACCACGGGCAGAGCTGACGCCAGCCTGATGTCGCCGGCGTCACCGTCACCAACACCTTCGCTGGGGTCCGACTCTGAGTCTGAACAGGAGGTCCGACCCCGGCGGAGGCGAAGGAGCTCAGACGAGACCGCGTCGGAGGAACCTAAGCGATACTGCCTCGACCCGCCGCGGCCACAGCGCGAAAGCGCGCCGCGGGGTCGGGGTACACCAGCGTCGCCCACTTTCTCTGACGCGGTCCGCCGCTCCCCACCGCAGTCACCCACACCGCCGAGACCAACAGGGGTGAGTAATACAAACTCGCCCCCTACCTCCACTGCTACCACTGCCCCACTTGCTGCCGCCCCCGGTGCTGCGACGTCGTCGACGAAGCAGAAACTGGGGAAGAAGAAATTGCGCTTCCCTCCGCTGGTCGTTGAGACGCTGCCCAACTGGGCCATGCACTTCCGGGCCATCAGTGGGAAACTGGGCCGGCCTCCGAACGCTCGCCCTTACGGGACCGGGGTGAGATTCACCCCGGACACGGAGGATGAGTACAGGCTGGTTCAGCGGTACCTGCGGGCCTGGAGAAGGATAGCGGCGTCTCATGGTTCGCCTATTCACTGCCAGCGGAGAAGAACCTCAAGCTCGCAATACGGGGCCTACCGGCGGACACGGACCCGAAGGAGATTGAGGAGGAACTCCGGACGCTGGGATACCAGCCGGAGTACGTGCGCCACATTAAGGGCGCACAAGGACGACCCGGCTGTGTGTTTCACGCCATTATTAAGAGGACCCCCGACGTCCGGACTATCTATGACACCAGCGTGTTTATGTTTATGCGCGGTGTCAAGATAGAGGCTTGGCGAGGAAAGCGTGGGCCCGCACAGTGCCACCGGTGCCAGCGATTCAGACACAGCTCGCACCAGTGTCACCGTCCGCTCGCTTGTGTGCGATGCGGGGGAGAACACGCGGCACGCGATTGCCCGCGCCCGCGGGAAGAGCCGGCCACCTGCGCAAACTGCGGTGGCCCGCATCCCGCGAGCAACATAAAGTGCCCCGTTTTTGAACGTGAAATCAAAAACAAGCGAGCGGGGACCGTCGCCATCACGGCCAGAAGCCGGGCACAAACGGCCTGGCCGAAAGAGACGGCCACAGTAGAGGCACAAGGCACGACGCTGATGGCGGCGGCCAACGAGCCCACTGAAAGAACACAAGCCTCCTCCTCCGGGCGGAGGAAGAAAAATCGGGGGGGAAAAGGGAAGAAGAAGCCCCCCCCTCCGACGACCCAGGAAGATCTCCCTACGGCCGCCCCTGCCTCAAATATCGCGCAGGTTGCACCGAGGGAAGAAAGCCGGAAGTTCGTGGGCGAACCTAACAGCGCCAATGCGGCGCAGCGGCAGAGCAAGGAAGCTCTTAGGTTCGCCCAAAAGCCGCACGGCGCCGCCACTACCGCGGTCAAAGCCACGAAGGCACAGCGGCCAATCACAGACGGGGAAAACTTCCCCGAAATGACGAGTGGCGGCGCTGTTGTTGTCGCTACACACGATAGGAATTTCACAACCTGCGCGATCAAGCTCCTGATGGACCTCATCAGGGCCATTAGGCAGGGCCGAGACATAGAGTCGGTCATCCTCGACGGCCTGGCCACCCTGCTTTCACTCTGTGATGGCTAGGCCGTTGAGGATCATACATTGGAATGCTCGCGGCCTTAGGGATAAGATCGCCCCCCTCCGCCACCTCCTTCGGGAACAAAACATCGACGTGGCGCTAATCAGCGAGACGTACCTGGGTCCTGAGGATAGGGTCAGGATCCCGGGGTACCACGTCTACAGGAAGGATGAAAGGTCGGCTCAAAACGTCCGCTACCGTGGTCTGGTGGTATTAGTGAGGCGAAGAGTCGTCCATCAAGAGCTCCCCTTGCCGTCACTTAGCACGTTTTACGCGCTGGGTGTGCAGCTGCATGTTGCCGGCGAGGATCTTAATGTTTACGCGTGCTATAAACCGCCCGCGGCCCGCCTAGACTTGGCTGAGCTGCGGGCGCTAATTAGCGCGCTAAACAATAACGCAACCATCCTTGCCGGCGACTTAAATTGTAAGCACCCGGCGTGGAATTCGATGCTAACGAATACCGAGGGGAGGCGGCTCTTCGCGGACGCGGAAGCCTTCGGGTACACAGTGTCCGGCCCAGAGACGCCGACCCATTACCCAGACGCAGCACGCTACATGCCGGATGTGCTGGACGTTGTAGTCCACCGAGGGCTACACTGCCAGATCACGCAACAGGTGATAGACGACGAGTTACGGTCGGACCATCAACCCGTACTCGTCGTCCTATCGGGCATGCCGACCCGACTGAAGCCACTAGCGCCACGTCGATTAACGGACTGGACATCCTTCGGAGAGAAGCTAGACACCACCACGCCGACTCGGCCCATCGTCACCTCCGCGGACGTTGACCAGACGGCGGGTGACGTCACTGCTTGCATTCAAAGTGCCTTGGAAGCGGCAACAACGACTATGCCGCAGGGGAGAGGGCTATTGCCGCCCCTGCCGGCATACATTACGTCAATGATAGCCGTGAAGAGGCGCCTACGCAAGCAGTGGCAACAGCTAAGATGCCCGACGCTGAAGAAGCAGCTCAACAGTCTCGCGGAGAGAGTGAAGGCCGAGTTACTGGCTCACACCGCCGCGGGCTGGGAGGAACGCATCGACGCGACCACAGACAGCTGGCCGTCGGTGCACAAACTCTGCCGCCAGCTTACGAACACCCCAGCCCCGGTGCGCCCACTGCTAAACAGCGACGGGGCGCTAAAGTACGTAGCGGAGGACCGGGCGGAGGTCTTCGCCATACACCTGGAGCGTCAGTTCCAGCCGAACCCGACTAGCGACCACGAGCATGTCGCAACAGTCGAGAAACACCTTGGAGACTACTTCGCACTGCCGATAGCTCCCGAGGAAGAACCTATCTTCTTCTCGCCTGGCGCAGTTAGACGCGCCATCCTACGAACGAAGCCACGAAAGGCCCCCGGTGCGGACGGTATCTCGAATACAGCGCTGCGCCACCTGCCGTTCCGTACAGTAGCGGCCCTGGCGCGCCTGTATACCGCGATACTGCGCACCGGGACCTTTCCCGCCTCTTGGAAGGAGGGGCGCGTCATCATGCTGCCCAAGGCGAGGAAGAACATCCTGAAGCCGGAGAGCTATCGGCCAAAACGCTGCTGCCGACCATCTCCAAGGTGTTCGAGGTGCTCCTGTTGCGACATCTCATGAAACACATCGAGCCTCGTCCGGAGCAATTCGGGTTCCGGGCTGAACACAGCACGACGCTCCAGCTGTCGAGGGTACTGCATCACCTCGCAGCCGCAAGAAACAAGAAGGAATACTTGGTGGCAGTATTCCTCGACATGGAGAAGGCCTTCGACCGTGTGTGGCATGAGGGCCTTATATATAAGTTGTCCACCTCAGGCGCGCCCCGTCGCGTCGTTAAGGTGGTGTCTAGCTTTCTCTCCCACAGGACCTTCAGGGTGGTGGTCGACGGGGCGCTATCTAGCGTCCGCCAGGTGCTCGCGGGCGTGCCCCAAGGCAGCTGCGTGTCGCCTGCGTGTTACTCACGTTACACCGACGACATCCCCACCACACCAGACACCATCCTCGCGCTGTATGCAGACGACGCCGCGTACATCACTACATCGCTTAATGCGAAGTACGCGGCGGTCAAGATGCAGCGCGCACTCAACTTGCTTCCCGAATGGCTGTCTAAGTGGCGGCTTTCGGTTAACGTGGGTAAAACGCAGGCGCTGATCACTGGATTCGCGCCCCTCCCACCCCCCTTGAAACTGCATGGAGTCGACGTCGATTGGTCGCCCCGGGCCAAGTACCTGGGTGTGACCATCGACCGCCGGCTCACGATGGGGCCACATGCCCGCTTGGTCGCCGCGCAGGGTAGGGTCACCCGCAACCTACTCAGGCCGGTGCTCTCATCCCGCATCCCGGTACGCGTGAAGTTGAGCGTGTACAAGCTGTACGTGCGCCCAATTATCACGTATGCCGCCCCAGCTTGGTTCGCCCTCACAGGGGAGTCGAGCCGCAAGCTGCTCCGCGCGCAACAAAACCTTGCGCTGCGGACCATTGTAGACGCTCCTCCCTTTGTGAGGAATGACGTGCTTCACCGGGATCTCGGGATAGAGAGCCTGGATGAGTACGTGAAGCGACTCGCGAAGGGGATGTTCGCGCGTGCCGACGCTTCTGCCTGGCCTCACGTCAGGCAGCTAGCGCCATTGCACGCGCGCCCCCCTGACGCGTTAGCCCTGCCCCGCGACCTGGTAGCGGGCAACTGACCCCATCCACCGGATTGACGCCTCGAGTAAGCCGCACCCAGGTTACACGCAGCTTACTCGATATAATGAGACTCCACAGATGTACACACACATCTGTTGCGTGGCGCGTTCTAGGTTAATATAGACACGCCGCGTAACTAACACAGACAACCACTACTCTACAGATACCTACACAACACGTGCGAGCGCGATGCGGGTCGCGAAGCACGTTGACACTGAGCGGTGTTACACTACAACACAAGCCGCTCACACAAACACGACTGCTTATCCCTCAATCCGTAAACGGCTAGATCTGTAAGCGGGGCGAGGGAAAGCTACATATCTACCTGTAGGTGCGTCGAGTCGGCATCTTCGTCGCTGGTCGTCTTCGTCGGGCCTCCCCCAGGCAACTGGGGGTCTCACCTGGCGGGGACAGACCGCCGAGATGTCGTGAAGAAAGCGACGCTATTAGGAAACAGCGTCGTGGCGCGCCTACAGAAATATTCATAGCAACCAATCACACAGACGCACTTTGCCTGCGTCACTTCCACAGGCCGCTATAGGCAAACAGATCGAGGGGCCCGTTTTAGCGGGTCACCGTATGGCCTCCGCGGGCGAGGGGCGAAGCCCCGACCCCGCTCGCCACGCCCCCTTGCGGGGGCGTCGCGAAGTCCCACTAGGTTCAAATAATATCCACAGATAAGAAACAAAAATGGCATTCTTTCATTCGTTCACGCAGGCTTTATAAGAAGAAAGGTTCTGTTTCTCTAAATGTTGATATTATAATAACACTTTGAAATGCTTAAATAATTATTTATCAATACAAAAATATGTCATAAATAGTTCTTTGTTTAGCTTACAATATATTGAACAAGCACAACTTGTACTTTTGACACGCTTTTTATAATCATATTTTTTTACACTCTATGACATTAGTAATTAAGATAATCAAATAAATTATTCTCTATTGTAGCAAGCATTTTGAGATGGAATTAAAAAGTCATTTGTCAATAAAATTTAGAAAATCACAACTTAAAATATTTCTTTAAAAATTACCAGTTCATTGACTGAAGAAAATCCTTTTCTATTAATATATAACAGACCCCCATCAGCATTTACTTTCTTTACTCTTATATGAGTGCAGTCTATTGCCCCAATTACTGTAGGAAAATTAGCAATACTGCGGAATTTCCTAATGCTTTCCTCCTGTTCATTTAGAGTACTGGGCATTTTTATAAATCTTCGGGACATCCGTGACAAAATGTCCGCTACCTTTTTTTCCGTTACGTTTTGCTGACAATTGGCTGAAAAACACTATGCAAATCAGCTGTATTGTCTTAAATCTACGAATAAAACAATAATATTTGTATATTTTTTGGATTTTATCTTTAATGTTAGGTTAGCATTGACCAAGCTTACATACTTCATGTCGAGCCCAGTTGCGTAATGCGCAAACTACTTGCACTTCAGGACTCGTCGTGGGATAAATCCACCCGTAAAACATCCACTATCTTTTCTCCAAAACGTTTTGTGAACCTATACTTATATCTGAAATCTTCGTCACTCAATTCGAATGGATTCTCACGATGACGATGTCTGTAAGATCGCCGAGACGTCTCCAGCATATCCAGATCTTCTAAATTCATCAAGTCGATCATATTAATATCTATTTTTTATGATTTTTATTTAAATAGACCCGCGCAAACACCAAAACAATGACAACCCAAACGTCAAATAAATTAGTACCAAAGATAAACTAGGGGACTCGGCGGACTAACTTTAGTACCATAAATAGTTCTGGAACTAGAGATAAACTTCATTTTATAATAACGTTTTATTTAGTCATGGTACTAAAGCTAGTACTAATCCCAGTACCAAATTTAGTCCGTGTTTTGGAATAAGACGGTAAATGTTGTAAATGTGTGTAAATGTTGATAGACAAAGATGGGTGGATGACCTACAAAGAACCGCAGATTAGACCAGGATGAGACTCGAACAGGACGGGGAAGCATGGGTATAAAAGGGAGGAGGCCTATAGTCAGCAGTGCTGAACCAGTGGCTGGAACAAGGCAGCCAATGATGATGATGAGTCATCCGAACATTTTCACCGCAGAATACCAATAGTTCGCCAAAAGTAAAGAATATCATCCCATCAGATTGGTGATGATGGGATGGCTTGTGTCTATCTATGCCCTGTCAATGCTGTCCTCTTACCTTGTTTTTGGAAGTCGGTTGTCTTTTTTTTTGGTTTTTTTTTTTTTTTTTTCACTTTTTAGTTGTGGTACCTACCCCACACAAATTCGAATACCACGGAACTTATTTTAACATCATCCTCCTAGACTAAGTGGGAAAAATACGTATTATGAAGCTAATTGAAAAACTATGAAGTATGACTTACCCAACAAAAAAAGAATCATAAAAATCAATTCATATTTGGTGGAGTAATCACGTAACAAACATACAAAAAAAAAACATACAGTAGAATTGAGAACCTCCTCCTTTTTGAACTCGGTAAAAAAATATTAAAAGAAAATAACTCAACTGTTTTGACTATAATAATAAAAACTAACCAGTAAAATCAAATATCAAATCTTTTTAGTTTTTATTTCTCAAAGTTTGTTAGTTTTTATTTTTATTTATTTAACAATTAGGTAAAGGTATTTATTTATTTATTATTTATTAAAACTATGTGCACAAGTAAAAAATACTGTACAATGGCGGACATAATGTCAAAATTATGATAATATTTAGAATACATCAGGTATTCTAAATATTATCATAACTTTGACGTTTAAACATTGAAATAATTATCGCCATTTTTTTTTATTTTAAATAAACTTTTTAAATTAATTTGCATTGTAATTAGATTGAATTTAGAACGTTTAGAATTTATTAACAATTTTAGTCTCTTCTATAAATAGAACAATAAATTAATTGAAGAGAATTGAACTTCGTTTGTGTTTGTCGCTGTTCATTATATAAAAAAGTAACATATTCTCATCATGATACGTATCACCTAAGTAGGAGTCAGTGAAATCATTTAAAACTAAACCATAAAGTAAAACAACTGAAACCAGTCTGAAGGATATTAGAATGGCTGCGGGTAATGTAGTCTTACCCGCAGCCATTCTAATATCCTTCAGACTGGTTTCAGTTGTTTTACTTTATGGTTTAAGATCATTCATATACTCGTATGGTTAGTTTGGTTTTAAATATTGGGCGATCTGGTTTGATACCGAGAACTCTAATAATAACCACGTTTTGGTTTATTCTAGGTAAAGCAGTATTTGCTGTATGAACTTTTGACAAAGTTAATAGGAGACGATTCCATTATATTGAATAGTTATCGGTGGATAATTTAAATAGATTTGTCTAAGTACATGAAAATATTCCGCCTTGTATAATAGAGTCGAGACTTGTTATGTCTATTACTTATTTCACAAAAACTGAAAGCTTATAGTTTTTGAGGAAACATCATCCATGTGGCATTATGTTGTGTAAGTAATCCTCCTGTAGCAGATGCCTGCAGCTTGTAAGTATGGCGTTAATTTTGCAAGAGCTTTGGCGCAAGGCACTTCATTTTCTTTATTCAGTGCGACCTTGTTCAGTCACTGTTGATGTACTCGGGCTATTACATTATAAAAGGTATGTTAAAGTTAAAATAAATAAATTAAGGACTTATAAATGAACTTACTCTTAATACTATAAATACCTTTGAAAGTTAACAGAATCTACAAATAGGTTCGTTTCTATATAATTCATGGAAATGTGGTGTTGTGTTGTATGAGAGCGCGTGTTGTGTGCTGTATGCCCGGTTGTACCGCCGGGCAGGGCGCCCGGCGCAGTGCGTGCGGTGCTAACGGCTAACGGGTGCTAGCAGCCATCACTGACCCATGTTTGTGATATGCTAGTTATTTCTTTGATTATTTAGATTTCACTACGACGAGACTGAGACTTAATTATAATTTTCAAAGTTAAGTCTCGCTGCGATCTACTTGACTTTTGTTTTGAATTCTGCTGTTGTTTGTTTTGACCTCACGATTGAAAGTCACCTCCACTTCACAAGTACAAGAGCTATTCTGAGACGGAGGCATCGAGCGGGCTGCGGGCCGCGGGCCCGCGGGCTCAAAGTAATTCTCTCGACCTAATCCCAGAGTAAAACCAGAAATAAATTCACTCGGAGTCTTGTTAATAACTTGTGTTAGGCCCCGGCACCGGCACTAGCCGGGATAGTGGGCGTTATTACAGTTTTATTTCAACCACTAGTCGGCTCACAGTGCTCGCCGCTGCGATACTGCGACACAGCAATAAGGGACTCGAATTACGTATTTATTCCCATCCGGAATTTGGGCTACATTCCACAGTCGTCCCTTTATGGGCGGAACGACATTCCGGCCGCTCCGAAACCTGCGGCGAACTAGCCGAGAGGCTTAGTAAAAAAATGAATGGGATAAAGTAGACGAGTAATTGAAATCGGTCGAGGGGTACGCTAAGTCGCCGTGCGACGCGCCAGTCCTGCCGGCCCCGACAGCCCCGTCAGCCCCGCAGTCGCCGTACCTAATAACTTTAGGGACAAAGAAGCCTGAAGGACACTGATCAACATAAGAATAGGTTTGGTCTTAAAGCGTAAAGCCTCTCTTGATTCCTGTACTATGTACCTATTACAATAAATTCGTGTGTCCTTAGATTAGTTATCTTCAAAACGACATCGTCTTTTGTTTTTAAGTTTCCTTTGTTTGTTGCATAACGCGCGAGTTAGTACCTACTCCCATAATAATGCTGAAATGTAACGTCTCTTGTAAGCACATACTTACAGAATAAATGATGAGTACGAAACAAACGAAATGCTCCAGAATGTAGTTCGATAAATGAAACTTTGTTTGAAACGTGTTTACTTGAGCGTTGTTCACGTTATTGGTGTGATGAGATTAGGTGACTTTAACTCGCATTAGTACGCTGGCGACAACGTTGACGACCCGCGAGTCCCGGGTCCCGGGTGACTGTGCTCGGACATGGGGGTGCGTGAGCGCGTAAACCCGCCCTCACATTATGTTGAGAAACGCCGCTGATCCCGCATTTATCCGCGAGATTTGATAACGCTCACCTCACTAGTACGTAAAGGTGAATTATTTACATAATATAATAATTTAGGAAGACGAAAAATTCAATACTATATTCCGGAATATATAGTATTGAATTTTTCTTTGCGTAGCTCGTAGGTACCTACCTATTTTCATTACGAGTACAAATGACGTAAATAACTAAGAATGTCTTCACGGGATTTTTTTATTGTTATCGTTAATAGATGATCCCACCAAAAACATTTATTCAAACTCAAACTCAAAGCATTTATTTCAAATAAACCAATTACAGGCACTTTTGAATTGTCAAGGGGTCGATCAGCCAGAAAGATAAAGCTAGTTGCCCATTCCAAAGCGTAGTAGGTTCCTATGGAGAAGAACGGGCAAGAAACTCCACGGACACTCTTTTAAATCAAAATATTCTTACAAAATATTGGTTACATCATTCATGTCATTCATGTGTAAATTATACATGTGAGAACAATGTAGAAAGACGTGCACGTTAAAAGCGTCCGCAATGAAAAGATAATTTAAAAAAAAAATAAGCCATGGAAGCAAAGAGATGACCAGTCCCTACTGACGGCGCCCGTTCACGAACATGACGCATGGATCAGCACCACTCAGCTCAACCATTTTGAAGGGAACTTAATGATCCAACACACACGCCACCACCAGCGAGACATTTGAGTGAGCATGACATACTCTCAGCCGCCAGGGCTCATTCAAGTCAATGAAAGACTTACTCAGTAAATGGTAGTTTTGTAGAAGGTAATGGTCACAGTGCTCACGCATGTGCTATGCAATTATACAATACTAAGAGATTGAATTTATACAATGCAAAGATATTTTTTGCAATCTTCAGCAGCTCGCAACAATATTTTCAATGCTAATCAACTATTATATGCGCCCTTGTGGAGCTGGACCAGCGTTGAGCAAAGCATTTTTGTGTGCGATGATCACGGTGGAGGTCTGCCCGGCTTGGGTGAGGCACCGCCGTGTCCTCACGGAGGCGATCGGCGGCGGCGATCTCTCGCGTCCGGCCCTGGTTCAGGCCATGGTCCGGAGCGAGAGTGCATGAGAGGCCGTCACCTCCTTCTGCGAAGCAGTAATGCACGCGAAGGAGGAGGCGGAGCGCGCGAGGGAGAGGCAAGAGTCGCGCCCTCGCGCCCCTAGTCGCCTTTGGAGACGCCCCGGGCGTCGAGAGCCGACTTCCGGTCACCGTAGGCGCGGGCTTGCGGACGGTGAGCAATGGGTAGCTCGCCGTCCGATAGGGACCAGGCCCGGGTCGACGGTGCGTTGTGTACCACGCGCGCCTCAAAGAGATGTCAGCACCAACCGACGGGGTCCGGAAGGGCCAATGCCTGCCGGAGTTGCGAGTTTGTCCGAAAGGGATACTGCGACCCCGGCACACAGGCAACGGAAGGAACACGGGTGGGTTTTAGTCAGTAAAAGTCTGACACGCCTTCCCACTCCGCCCGTTTTTTTTAAATTATTTTTGTGTCACTTGGATGGTTCTTAGTTATAGTTGGACCCGGGTTGCGCTGTTGTCACAGGAAAACGTCTGCCTTGAGGTGAAGGCCCAGATGAAATATCTGGGCCTTGTACTCGACAGCAGGTGGCGCTTCGGCCCGCATTTCAGCGGGCTGTCGTCGCGCCTGCTGAAGACCGCGGGCGCTCTCTCGTGGCTCCTTCCCAACTTGGGGGGGCCCAGCTCGCGATGCCGGCAACTCTACGCCGGCATCCTGAGGAGCATGGCCCTCTACGGGGCCCCCATCTGGGAGGAGTCCCTCCACAGACGGGAGAACGCCGCGGCCTTGCGGGCACCTCAAAGGGCGATAGCCCAGCGGGTGGCGCGGGCTCACCGCACGGTGAGCTTCGCCGGGGCATGCGCTCTGGCCAGCACCCCTCCTTGGGAACTCGAGGCGTGGGTGCTCGCCAGAGTGTACGAGTGGAAGGCGGGGCGGAGGGCTTCAGGTCAGCCCTTCGCCCCGGAAGAGCGGGAGGCCGTCCGGCGGGAGGCGAGGGACGCCATCGTCGTCCACTGGACGACGGACCTCGCCGCCGCAGTCTTCGGCCGCCGAACCCTCGACGCGATCGGGCCGGTCCTGCGGGACTGGCTCGAGCGGCCGCACGGGTTCCTCTCGTTCCGCCTGGTGCAGGTGCTGTCCGGACACGGTTGTTTCGGATCGTACCTGCATCGGATCGGACGGGAGGAGACGCCGTCGTGCCACCACTGTGGCGCGGCGGAGGACACGGCGCAGCACACTCTCGAGGTGTGCCCGTCGTGGTCCGAGCCGCGCCGCAGTCTCGTCGCGGCGATCGGGGTGGACCTCTCGCTCCCCGGCGTGGTGGGCGCCATGCTGAGGGACGAGGGGTCCTGGGCGGCAGTCGCCTCCTTCTGCGAGCACGTCATGTCCCAGAAGGAGGCGGCGGAGCGCGTGCGGGAGGACGATCCCGACGCGGCACCGCTCCGAAGGCGGAGGAGGGGTCGAAGGAGACGTCAGTTCGACAGTCATCTCCGATTCCTCCTCCCAGGTGGAGGCCAGCAGGCAACGGGTGCGGGGGCACCCTCGCCTGCATCGCACAGGCCTCCACCAGTGCCGGACGGGAATGGCCAGGTGCTCCCGGCCATTCCCGTAGCCCCCCACCACCCAGGTGGGGGGCATGTGGGGCCCGCCAGCTAGGCGGGCATGCGCCGGGAGGGCTGTGGATGTAAAGGCTGAGCCGGTTTCCCATGGCCCTCCCATCACGGCGATGCGGGAGCACCGCTGAGTTTTAGTGGGTATACTGCATTTAGACAGGAGTCCCACATACCCCGACTCGTCCCCCACGAGCCGGGGATGCGTAACGCATTTCTCAGCGAAAAAAAAAAAAAAAAAAAAAAAAAAAAAAAAAAAAAAAAAAGGAAAACGTCTGCCTACCGGGTCCGCTAGTTATATGTTGACTGTAGGTTTCATAGTGTATTTTTAAAGTGATAACTTCTTTAAGCATGTTGAGTGATTTTTGGTAGGGAAAAAACTTATGGGTTCGCTTCACCGACATGCCCGCGCCGATATGCTGCGGGGCGAGCACGGCCTACTGTGACACGGCTTGAGTCACAAGTTTTATTGAGTCACAGTTTGGGCGGGTTTATCGCCCAAATAAAAAAAAAATGTGTGTCTTAAATGAAAGAAGAAGAAAGAAAGAATAATATTTATTTGGACACAGTTCGTGAAACACCAAATATAAAAAAAAAACGGTAAAAAGGTGTGCAATAAAATTAGTTGTCATGAACCAAAATTCACACCAACACCCCGACTTCAGGTGCAAAAAAAGTACTGTATCTTTTTTTCTTTTCTTTTGCTTATATCTCGAAAATGGCGTGTCTTATCGCAAAAATAATGGAAATTTCGACCCATGAACTCTTAAAACTCAACAGGTAGGTAACAATTTTTCTTATTTTCCATACAATAAGTGAAAAATTCCATATAAAATACGTCAAGGTTGCCCTTTTTTTTGTGCGTGGGAAATTATCAAATAACTTCTCCCGCTCTGGGCGGAGCGGGAGGGCGTGTCAGACTTTTACTGACTAAAACCCACCCGTGTTCCTTCCGTTGCCTGTGTGCTGGAGTCGCGATATCCCTTTCGGACAAACCCGCAACCCCGGCAGGCATTGGCCCTTCCGGACCCCGTCAGTTGGTGCTGACATCTCTTTGAGGCGCGCGTAGAACACAACGCGCCGTCGACCCGGGCCTGGTCCCTATCGGACGGCGAGCTACCCATTGCTCACCGTCCGCAAGCCCGCGCCTACGGTGGCCGGAAGTCGGCTCGCGACTCCCGACGCCCGGGGCGTCTCCTGCGGTGACTAGGGGCGTGAGGGCGCGAATTTTGACTCTCCCTCGCGCGCTCCGCCTCCTCCTTCGCGAGCATTACTGCTTCGCAGAAGGAGGTGACGGCCTCCCATGCACTCTCGCTCCGGACCATGGCCTGAACCAGGGCCGGACGCGAGAGATCGCCGCCGCCGATTGCCTCCTTGAGGACACGGCGGTGCTCCGCCCAAGCTGGGCAGACCTCCACCGTATGCTCCACCGTGTTCTCCGGGCGATCCACAAAGTGGTGACATCCGGGCGTTTCCTCCCGCTTTATCCTGAACAGGAACCTCCCGAAACAACCATGTCCGGTGAGGACCTGCGTCAGGCGGAATGTGAGGACGCCGTGGCGCCTCTCTAGCCACTCCTCAAAGAGGGGACTTATCGCCACAATTGTGGCGTGCCTAGCGCTGGGTTGCGACAATCGCACTCTCCATGCCGCCATGAGATCCCGCGGGAGCTCCGTCCGCTGGGCCGCGATTTTTCGCGGCAGCGGAGTAACGCCCCGGCGTTTCGCCTCCTCGCGCAACTCCTACATGTGCGCGAGGATTTTCGCCTCCAGATCCCATGGCGGCAGTCCGGCAAGGAGGCTCGCCGCCTCACGGGAGACCGTGCGGTATCCTCGTACCAGCCTGATGGCCATGACCCTTTGGGACGCGTTCAACTGCTGGGCCGGTCGCAGTCTCAATAACGCGCCCACACCGGTGCCCCGTAAAGGGCCATGGACCGCACGATCCCCGCGTAAAGCCTCCGGCAGGAGGCGTTTGAACCCCCTAGATTGGGCAGAAGCCGCTTCAAAGCAGCCCCTGCCCTCTGCAGTTTGGGAGCCAAACGTCGGAAGTGCTCGACGAAGTTCCACCGGCTGTCGAGGACGAGTCCCAAGTACTTCATCGTCGACTCGACACCGATGTGAACCCCTCCTGCCGTTATCCGGGAACCCGACAGTGGCGCGTTCCGAGGACCATAAAAACACATGGCCTCGGACTTGTGCAAGGCTACCTCGAGTCCCAATTGCCGGATCCTATCAACGATAATCGCTACCCAGTGTGTCGCCAGTTCGGCCGCCGCCTCATGCGACCTCCCCTGCGCCAGGACCAGCGTGTCGTCGCGTCAGCGTAGCACACTACGCTGACGCCACTAGGGAGGTCGGCGCGCAGCACCCAGTCGTAGCCGATGTCCCACAGATGCGGCCCCAGGACCGATCCCTGTGGGACACCGCACGACATCTCTCGCCGGTTCCACTCTCCGTGGTGACCGGGGTAGATGACGGCCCTGTCCGTCAAATAGGCCTCGACCACTCGACAGAGGTAGGTCGGCATCCGGTGATACCGGAGTGCCTCCCTAATGCAACTCCAGGGACGTCAAGGCTGCCCTAAGTGCGCGTCCGGCCTTAACACTTCCGCGCGTCCGACCTTCCACTGCCCTGCATGTATATTAGAGATATCAGCATTTTTACAAAGACACACATGCATTATTTTAAGCAACATATCGAGGTTATACCAAGACAGAAAAGGGCTAAGTTTCGGAACGTCTTACATCATCCAGCTGGTCATAAAGATATTTACAAGAAAAAAGTGTTCAATATGTGTATATTAATATCATAATACCCTACCAAATGAATTTAAATTGTTGCAGGGTAATGTTTTATATGTAATAATAATGAGTGATAATAATGTAATAATAATAATAATTTAATAATAGCTCGGCTATCATTAACGGCCAATGGCCTGATGGCCGAAAGTCTCGACCAACATCTCTCGAGGCTCTCGTTAGGCGGTTGGATCAAGGGCCTGATCCAGAAGGCAGTACTCCTCGATACGGCTCGCATTGCGAAGAGGTTCTTGTCTCTGCAGCCCTAACTACCGGTAGCTTGGACCCTGCTCCCGATATCGGCGGAACACAATTTTTTAAATTTTTAAATGTTTTTTATGTAGTTTTTTAAGAAATATTTAAAAATGTATTTTATATGTTCGAAATTATAATAAACGAAATAATAATGTAATAAGAATAATAATGTTATATTATTGTACTAATAATAGAATTTGCTTAATAAAATTTGTGACCTCTAAATATTAATAATTTGCACGCTTGCTTGCAGGCAGAATACAACGACTTTAAGGCTATAAGATCTTTCCTTGTATTTTCTGGCAAATAAAAAATTTGAATTTGAATTCGATTTCGATTAGTTTAGTCAAAATTATTTTTAAATTTAGTCTTTTTTTGCAAAATAGCTTTAATTTTTATTCTCATAGCCAAAAGTAAGGAATTTTATTTTATTTATTTATTTATTAAAACCAAAAGTAAGGAATTTTAGTGATAGTTTAGTTCGGTGTGGAAGAGAATCGGCATCACTACTCGTATTTATGTAAAACGCTTACCTCTATGTAATTGAATGTCTAAATGTACCGAAATGCATCTAACACCAAATTGTAGCATTTTATGTTGATTGTTATAAATATACACAAATATTCCAGACTTATTTCTTAACCGTACCTACGTAACTTAAGAAAATATCATCTGTAGGATCAAAACTGTTTAAGCGATCACTACGCTCGATCTTTAGGCGTGTGTGCGTGAACGGTGCACACAAACAGCATCGCAATTAATTTACCTAAAATCGGTAGAGTGAATTTCTGCTTTCTTGGTAGTTTTAACCTTTTGATTACGTAACATTATTTGGTTCAAAAAAATAATTTTTGGTTTGTATTTTACTTCAAATTATATTTAAAACACAAAACTAATAAATAAACCATTAGGACAGTTGAATTTTAAAACGTTAAACGTCATAATCCTTTATTATTAATCTTACGAGGTTCTGAGTTGACTTTAACGCTCTGACTTCTTTAAAAAAATACGGTAACTATTAGGTAGCTACAGATCGATTCCTATTTATTGGAGGATAATCCTTCAATAAATAGGAAGTTGTTTTGCCCTGTACGCTGGTAACCGCATTCCTTCCTGGCAGATATGAAATATGTTGTCAGCGCAATATAAATTGGTCGACAATAGCGAATATTGTTTGTAATATTTATGACGCAAGTTGCGCAGCTCCTGACGGCGTCACCTTGTTGTGACACTGTTGTTAAGAGATTAGCTGGATTACTTAGAAGATTACGTTCCAATGTTGTCGCTTGTTGCCTTATTTCTGAGAGATTCGCTGAATTAAAAGGTTTATTTTCACTCAACCAAAGAATTTTTCGATTATGGTATAATTATAATTTATTGTGTAATTTTATATTCCTGGATTTTCCATTTTAGCTTAACTTTTGTTATTGTTTGCTAAAACCTTTTCGTAAAAGCTCACAATTAAAACATTTTTGGAGAACAATTTTTGGAGTCGATTCGTGCAGTGGTAGGTCTTAATAAAGTTATCTACCGACAAGAACAAATCCTTCTATTTGAGTGAGATAAAAAAAAATACGTCACTGAGATGGCTACCTGAGGCCTGACTGGTACCCGTCTTCTACCAATAACAGAACATTAAGATTATTTTCGTCTTGTGCAAAATGTTCGACTGTTCGACAGTCGATTAGTTTTTCGGTCATACTCCTTGTTTGATATTTGTATCTATGGGTTAACACAAATCATTTTGGCAACAGGTACTTTCAGGTTAAGATAAACTGTGTTCTTCTAATGTTTACCGACAAGACAGACACTTGTCGTCGGCAACAAATGTGGTACAAATGTGTGTGGTCGTTGGTGCAAATGTGGGTGTAGACGCAGGCTAGGTATGATCCAGTGAGTGACGTCACAAATCTGCGTCCGCGATGCACGGCGGCGCCTTCTGACTGCAGCCGACAGAGAGTAATGGAGTTCTTAGCGCGAGTTACAATAGTCGCCAAAGAAAGTTAGGACCTAAGATTTGGGGTTTTTCGGAAGAAGAGGGATGACTCACATAATAACGAGTGTTCGCATTTGATTTCGAGACACACTTTTCAGATATTATTTTCGGGTTAGCTATGGCAGGATGGAGAAAGGAATTTTCGTATCAATTACATTACAATCAATCTGCCTAGCCTTTTCCCAACTATGTTGGGGTCGGCTTCCAGTCTAACCGGATGCAGCTGCATACCAGTATTTTACAAGGAGCGACTGCCTATCTGACCTCCATAACCCAGTAACTGGGTAATACGATACCCCTTGGTAAGACTGGTGTCAGACTTTCGGCCTTCTGACGACTCTTAACGACTGTCAAAGATCCACGAATGACAGCGGAACCAACGGCTTAACGTGCTTTCCGAGGCACGGAGGAGTCTCGGTATGTATGTAAAGATACGGACCAATCCCGGCCGGCAAGCATAGCTTAACCTGATGGATCGACCCATTACTTAGCCACGAGCTCCTCAATTATATGACATTGTCTATAATTGAAAATCTTTCATTTTAGGGTTCTGTACCCGAAGGGTGCCAAACGGAACCCTATTACTAAGCCTCCACTGTCCGTCTGTCACGGGGTTGTATCTCATGAACCGTAATAGGTAGACAGTTGAAATTTTCACAGATTGTGCATTTCTATTGCCAATATAACACCAAATATAAAAATGAAATAAATTAAAAAATTAAAGGGGAACCCCCATACAAGAAACGTATGTGTAGTGTTAAATATTGTACGGTGGTGCGGAACACTTCAAAATTCAAAAGTCATTTATTCAAACTAGGCTGGGAATCAGCACTTCTTAGTCCTTTAGCTGGGAAGAAGTGGCGCAAAAAACTACACAGCAGCAATGCTGTCTGCTCAGTTAGAAAAAAACTTGATTCTATACAATAGTATGCAAAATAATTTACATTACTCAACTCAAAACAGTAAATAAAATTATTTGCCAAAATGAAAGCTAGCACAAGCCAATATACCAACAAAACAATCGAAATCTATACTCAAGCGAAAATAAAAACTCAAAACGTAAACAGAACTTACTACCGGAAAAAAAGCCTCCAGGCTTAAAGGGCGTGCCCGCTTACATATAGCTTCATAAAGCTGTAACACGAAGTCACTTAAGATAAACTAGGACCATCGAAATAAAAATAAATAAACAGTTAGGCAAGAATAATTTAAGATGAATTGTTGACGTCGCTAGCTAAACACATATTGCAAAACAACTCATAAAAAAACATTGTAATGAATAAATTATGTCAATAATAAATGAAGATAAATTCAAATAAATTGACATAAACAGTCAAATAAAATAAAGAATTATATAACTCATATAACCTGTCAGTAGGTAAGCTAATTCTGAAGGATGAACGTAAACATTCTCTTCGTGTGCGACTCAGACTCGCACTTGGCCGGTTCTTAAAGTGCCTGCATCCTGGTAACCTGCCTGATGTAATATTAGTAGGCAGGGAGTGGAACAAAACTACGGTAAACATGTTACTGACATCAGCGTCAATGGTTTCCATTAACCACCGAACTATTTGAAGTCTAGTGTAGAAAAAGCTCTCAAATCTGAAAATAAAGAGGTAGGTGCGAGTTACGCGACTTATAAGTGCTAGATCCGGTCAGTAGTGCAGGCCACGAGTCAACATTATGTTAAAGAAGACATACGGGGCAGAGCCTGCGCGACCGCGGCGGCGGCGCCTGAGACTGAATTACCGCGCCATTCATTAGACTGAGGCGAGCCACCGGCCCCCCGCCCCCCGGACCCTGCACTTCGCACCCGCCAATATTTAAGAGCACACTTTTCTAACGATTTCTTGGCAAACATTACTTATTCCCTGATAGATCACGGATCTGATCCGATAACTAAAAATACAGGAATACTTAGATAGGTACAGGTAAGATACTTCATGCCAGCGATTCGCCGGTCTTGCATACATTACTAAGAGGACGACGACGACTAGGACGCGTGATTCTAATGTATGTACATAATGCATATCCTGTGCATCTAAATGTTAGTATATAAGTGATCATAACGCTTCAAAAGATTTATCATCGCGAAGCGCCGCGTTCCTACGAACGCACTAGTTTCACAAAGCTATTAATGTTGCCAGAATTTCCGTTATAAAAATAACTGGAGTCCAGCTTTAATTAAAACTTCGTGCCTCTCTAGGATGTTATATAACATTCCATTTTTACTTAATTTCCCAACAGAGAAATAATAGTTAGAACGATCATTACCAGACGTGAATTTTGATCGGTGGATAATTTTTTGATACAATTGGCTATTGTGTAGTCGGCGGCAGTGATACCGCTGACTCTGCCAAAAGGAGAATAAAGAAACTGCTAATTGTATGGAATGTACTAATGTTGAGGATACGCAAGTATTCCTTCGCTTTCACGCTCACGATTAAGCGCCCGTATGTTTCGCATAAATATCTGAGAAAATAAGACATATAAGACAAGAGTCAGATTAATTCGTGCACCCCGCGCCCGCCCCCCGTTACGGCCGCTCTCGGCGTGCTGGTTATGTCTTTTGGCGTGTTAAATAATGCCGGCACACACAGGAGCGCAGTGATACAGTGAAATAATGATAAGCAGGAGCTGCACTGCTGCAACGGGCAGTAAAACTTGCGGTTGTATAATAAGCTTTAATACTTGATGCCTTAGAAGTTACTTTACGACTGTTGCGCCGGCCATCGCCTGAGAACGTCATTATTTCATTTACGGCACTTTTATTTCAGCGCAGGTACTCTAGGATCGCAATCTGTTTTTACGAGTAGGCTAAAGTGTGAGGCACTCATACATTATTTAATTTGGAGTTTCATCATTTGCTTTATAAACGACGTAACTCTTATTCTTTTTATTATGCTTGTTATGCTTAGAAACGAACAGCATTTAATCTCGTATTTATACAATGTCAAATTTAATTCGTTTGCATCCTCTTAAGGGGTCATTGTACTCAGCATTATGAACAACTTACACTATGGGGCCAAACCTGAAATAACGAAAAAAAATGCTAAGAAATGCTATATTAGGTAGTTATTATGTAGGGAATAGCTGATTTTTTTTTACCCTTTAAAAGGATGCAAACGAATTAAATTTCACATTGTATATGTATCGACGGCAATGGCTCGCTAACACGACATGTGGCTGTACTATTCCCCTCTGTGTACCGCTGCAGGAAATGCAGACCTAATGTTATGTACAGTCAAGTTTCCAAAACCTTAGTCATTTTCCAAATGCTGTTTTACTAGTTAGATTATCAATATTTTATTTATTTATTTTATTTTTATTTTAGTGCACTACACAGCGATATTTTATTATTTCATTGAGTAATACTGACAAGTTACTTCAACAAAACAGCAAAGTATATGACAGCTATTTGCGCCGTTGCGAACTTTCTGAATGCAAGCTTAAGTTTCAAATGTTTTTTACTGTGACCGTACAATACTGTTAGGATTAATCTGTCCTGTAAGGTGAACGTGCTTCTATTTCTTAAAAATATATCCATTCGCAATTTCTGTTAAGCCTGCCGCACTCGTCTGAGATATAGCGAACAGCAGACATGCCAAGAGATTTGTATTGCTGCATGTATCGGTAAATCGGCGCAGATATACTGCCGCTCGCAAGTGATAGTCAAGCTGAAGTTACACCCAGGTACGTAGTGTTAGCTTTTTCGGGAGCTCACCTACTACCTAAACTGTATTTCTATGAAGTAAAGTTAATATTAAATGAATCTTCCATGAGTATAGTACATACGACATCGACGAGGTTTGCAGTGGAGCACGGATCGCAGTACAAATATGACGAGACATTGGCTGCCTCATATCGCTGCTATTGACCGAGTCACCGAGCGCCGCACTCGGCCGCGGTCGTGCGCGCTCGTGAGGACTCGCAGCCATTCATTTATTTGCTCTAAACTTGTTCGGTTATAACACAAAGCCGGTGTAATGTATGTGCACTTCTTTCTCTACTCCATCTTGTATAATTATGTTTGTTTTGCTCTTAAGCGCGTGCTCGCGGGCGTGCATTAGCGTCGCTCCGTGCGGCATTCATCACGCAGACGCGGCCATAGATTAAAGAATTACTCGCCGCCGTTGGCTATGGATCTCAGTTTAAGTAGCCACAATAAGCCCCGTATTACAGAACCTCACTCAAGACTCAAGCATTATTTAAAACTAGTTTTATCCAATCAAACGGCTTTAACCGAGTTTTAAGTACTTACTGCTTGAGTTTTGAGTGAGGTTCATACGGGCCTAAGTGCAGCTTCCAATCGAAACACGTTTTATGAACAAAACAGTTGTCATTCTGTTCGGTCTTGTCGAATACTTTGGTTCAGGTCTTTTGTAGAGTACACACACACATCCACTGTATAATTATCATGTTTACATAATAGATTTATTTATAAAAGTTGTGCATCTACCGGTTGTGTGTCGCGTGTTCCCAGGCGCCGTGTCGCGTCGCGTAGCTTCGCATGTTGAAGCGTTCGCTTTGCTGAGTTTCATTCGCGCGATGCGTCGTACGTACGTAACGTAAGTGGATACGCACATTAAATTATATCGCAATTAGTCGCGCCGCGGTAACGCTCGTGAAAGTGTTCATCTGCCGCGCTTCGTGTGCGATCAATAAACTTATAAAGTTATTTGCTATTTTGACGTGTCGCTTATTAATGTTGCGTTTGATTTAGTTACCTTGTTCAATCTTTATAATTATGGCATTAGGTATATCACAAAGTATGTACGTACAACGCTCCAGTGAAGTAAGTTCTCTAAGTTGTGTCATGGCGCGTGTGCAAGAAACCTCTCGATACGTTTAGACGGCCGCGGCCGGTGCGCCGCGCGGCGACACGCGGCGGTGGGAGTGACTGTGTGACCTACATCGAGTTGAGGAGAGATCGCCACAAAAACCGGATAACGACGACATAAGTCATCTAAAAGCCGCACAAAAAAACTTTCCCGGCTTATATTGGAAGTTATCACTCGCGGAAGTTATCCTTGACGCGGGCGGCGACGACGGCGAGGACGACAAGGGCTCTCGGTGATCATATTTATTACATTCAGTGGCTTGATGAGCCGCTCTATGGAATATCAAATATATCTAATGAATACGAAGGCTTTCAATTTTGGTTAACGAACTAACTTAGCGTTTGTTGGTATTCATTGGTGCCGATTCTCTTGTCACAAATGCCTCTAAACTAAACTAAAAATCACTAAAATTTAGTTTATTCCTGTCAAACGACGATTTCCTATTCTGAAATAGACTAAAGTGACACAACTTAACTATATTTTAGTTTGACAGCGCTAAGATAGTACTGAGTTTTTAGTTTAGTGAAAATGGCAATTTTGCTATTCTGAATATGACGTTTTTCACCTAAAATTTTGGTTGTAAAAGACCAAATCAGACTAAACCTGACAAATTTTAATCGCGATTAAAATGGTGTGGTATAAAATAAGTTGTTATGAACTAAAATTCACACCAACATCTCGACTTCACGTGCAAAAACAGTACTGTATTTATTTTTTCTTTTGCTTATATCTCGAAAATGGTGCGTCCTATCGCAAAAATAATGAAAATTTCGACCACCTTTATAAAACCCTTAAACACGTAACACTCAACACGTAGGTAATATTTTTTTCATATTTTCCATACAAAAAAATAAAAATTCCATATAAAGCACGTCGAGGCTACACCACATGCGCACATCCGGCTCTAAAAAAAATCACCGGTTAGGGCAAACCACGGGTACCACGTGGATTCACGATTGTCAAATTCTATTTTAGTTGTGTCAAAATTATTTTTTAGTTTAGAGAATTTTATTTGCAGAATAGCTCTAAGATTCTCATAGCCAAAAGTAAGTAATTTTAGTCTTAGTTTAAGTTAGTTTAGTTCGGTGTACAAGAGAATCGGCACCATTGTAAGCGTAGGTCTTGCTGTGTTAGACTACGCAATTAGGTTTTATAATAAAATGTGTAAGGCAGATAGAGCTTGCGGTACTGAGGTCTGTCAGTGACCCTACGTGTTCCACTGCTCAGTATAAACCAGTAAGGTTCTTGCTGCCACAGATACACTCAACAGCAACCGTAGCGACAGGTGTCGGTGAAGCACGCGCATATTCACAACATTAGGTTCTGCATCGGTATTCAATGTTCTGGAATTAGTTCACGCATTAGCGCAGCATTTCAACATCAAACGTTTTCAACATAATTATGAGTACAACGAGAACATTTGGCATCGTTAATGCGACAATTAGGCACATGTGTAACCCGCGATTGCGTATGATGTGCGCGACCAGTGGGAGCAGGGCGAGCGGGTTAATAAGGTGATCGAGCGAGCGCAGAGAGCGCGCCGAGCACTCAGAGCGAGCTAATCGTTGCGCGCGATGTTTATTCCGTCTGCGGGTGATTTACAGCGCGTCGATTACGTTATACACCGTGTTTTAACGGTTCGTAACGCTGTACGCTCAAAAAATTGAATGTTATGTTGTGTTTACCGGCCTGTTTTATGGGTGAACTCGGCGGAAACGTGAATAATTGTGTGAAGACAACGCTTTTCAGTGTTTGAGTGGGATTTCATGAGGCTGACTTAATTTTTAAGTTTTTTGAGTATTGTAAACATTGTTTACGAGCAAACATAAAGGTCGCCTCGTTCGATAATTGTCTCTTTTTGATCTTTGACTTCGTGACATGTTTATCAAACACTTTCCACGCTTCGTATCTACGAGAGTGAGATGAGTGTGATGAGTAATACTAAGTTTAGAGATAGTCCTCACACGGCGAGTCTATATGGTCATCGTGGCAATGTAGTAAATGCAGCGGACCTTCTCTAGAGATACGCGTATGTAGTGCAGGCGCGGCCTGTCGCGTCGCCAATCAACGAGATTGTTCAATTATATCACGGAGCCGGCTAATTGATATTCCTACACAGTTTCCAGCTCTTAAATTATAATAATATACCGACAGACACACATACACGTGGATATTACAGCGTGCAGTGCATTGTGTTTCCAGCCTCGTTCGCTACACGTTGTTAGCTTGTTATTTGTGAGACGCAACCACTGGCTTTATGTTTCGTATGAAATTACCAAATAGTAAAGCATTTCGTAGACATTGGGCGGGTATTGTTCTTCCCCCCTCATAATATTTACTTGCACTATTATCATTTATACTAATAACGCTTGTCATATCAACTTATTAGTCATAACTTTTTTTTGTCATACAATAAGTTTCCATAATAACATGTGTTATAATCATTAGTTTCTATAAGTAACGCATTACATAGTCAATACTTGACATAAGCAACATTTAATATAATTTAGAAACGTTTATTGTTTTGTACAAAAATAATATAATTAAGGCATTCGGTCTGTAATCAAATGATTTATTGCAGCAAACTATCTTTAGACAATAAACAGGGTTCACCCTTGTTTGGTGTAACAACTTTTGATGTAATTTCACTAATTCGAACAACGTTTAAGAAAATAATAATAATTCGAACAATGTAGTGTTCAGGTGGTATAACATGTATTTTTATCGAATATTCAATTGGTGTAATATAATGCAGAAAAGAAAACATTGTGCTACAAAAGAAATAAATAGGTATGCCAAATAAAAATCTACCAATCAATTATTCGGTCAAATGAATAATTATACGAAATGACTTTATTGTAACTAAAATTAGCCGGAGCGATTTTCGACAAAACGTTGTTATAACAAACAAGGGTGAACCGATAAACAGTTTGTCAAATTCGAAACGGCTAGATTAGGTTAGGTTAGGTTATTTCCTCTTTTCGCCCCGGAAGAGCGGGAGGCCGTCCGGCGGGAGGCGAGGGACGCCATCGTCGTCCACTGGACGAGGGACCTCGCCACCGCAGTCTTCGGCCGCCGAACCCTCGACGCGATCGGGCCGGTCCTGCGGGATAGGCTCGAGCGGCCGCACGGGTTCCTCTCGTTCCGTCTGGTGCAGGTGCTGTCCGGACACGGTTGTTTCGGATCGTACCTGCATCGGATCGGACGGGAGGAGACGCCGTCGTGCCACCACTGTGGCGCGGCGGAGGATACGGCGCAGCACACTCTCGAGGTGTGCCCGTCGTGGTCCGAGCCGCGCCGCAGTCTCGTCGCGGCGATCGGGCTGGACCTCTCGCTCCCCGGCGTAGTTAACACCATGCTGAGGGACGAGGGGTCCTGGGCGGCAGTCGCCTCCTTCTGCGAGCACGTCATGTCCCAGAAGGAGGCGGCGGAGCGCGTGCGGGAGGACGATCCCGACGCGGCGCCGCTCCGAAGGCGGAGGAGGGGTCGAAGGAGACGTCAGTTCGACAGTCATCTCCGACTCCTCCTCCCAGGTGGAGGCCAGCAGGCAACGGGTGCGGGGGCACCCTCGCCTGCATCGCACAGGCCTCCACCAGTGCCGGACGGGAATGGCCAGGTGCTCCCGGCCATTCCCGCAGCCCCCCACCGATGTGGGGCCCGCCAGCTAGGCGGGCATGCGCCGGGAGGGCTGTGGATGTAAAGGCTGAGCCGGTTTCCCATGGCCCTCCCATCACGGCGATGCGGGAGCACCGCTGAGTTTTAGTGGGTACACTGTATTTACACAGGAGTCCCACATACCCCGACTTGTCCCCCACGAGCCGGGGATGCGTAACGCATTTCTCAGTAATAAAAAAAAAAAAAAAAAAAATATTTCCTCTTTGCCTTGCGGGCACCTCAAAGGGCGATAGCCCAGCGGGTGGCGCGGGCTCACCGCACGGTGAGCTTCGCGGGATCATGCGCTCTGGCCGGCACCCCTCCTTGGGAACTCGAGGCGTGGGTGCTCGCCAGAGTGTATGAATGGAAGGCGGGGCGGAGGGCGTTAGGCCAACGCTTCGCCCCGGAAGAGCGGGAGGCCCTGCTGGTGCAGGTGCTGTCCGGACACGGTTGTTTCGGATCGTACCTGCGCCGGATCGGACGGGAGGAGACGCCGTTGTGCCACGACTGTGGCGCGGCGGAGGACACGGCGCAGCTCACTCTCGAGGTGTGCCCGTCGTGGTCCGAGCCGCGCCGCAGTCTCGTCGCGGCGATCGGACTGAACCTCTCGCTCCCCGGCGTGGTTAACGCCATGCTGAAGGACGAGGGATCCTGGGCGGCAGTCGCCTCCTTCTGCGAGCACGTCATGTCCCAGAAGGAGGCGGCGGACCGCGTGCGGGAGGACGATCCCGACGCGGCGCCGCTCCGAAGGCGGAGGAGGGGTCGAAGAAGACGTCAGTTCGACAGTCATCTCCGACTCCTCCTCCCAGGTGGAGGCCAGCAGGCAACGGGTGCGGGGGCACCCTCGCTGGCTGTTTTTCTCTTTTCAGTTATGTGTGTTTGCTGCCGATGTGAAACGTTACTGACATAAATGTGAAATCTGTTCGCTAACAAACGCTTAAGTAGAACAGATGACGTATGACTGGATTGTTAATTTGTCTGTCTGTGATGTTTCATTTGTATCGTAGTTGGGTTTTATTGTATAGAAGATGTTTTAGTATTGAGGTCAGATTTTAAAATCGAAAATATAGACTATGTGTTTTTTTTATTCCACCAGGATACAACGAGCCTGTACTATTTACTACGAGTACTACGAAGACTCGTAATTACGTGAAGTTTTCTTAGAAATTGTATTGTTCGAGTCACGTCGCGCTGGTCTGCACGAGCCTTTAAAGTGATTGCATGGCTCGCTGGCGAGTTGGTGAGCTACAGTCAGTGTCGCAGACCGGGGGCATGTACGTATAACTATAAAGTGAGTGCGTGGCTCGCTGGCGAGTTAGTGAGTGTCGCAGTCCGGAGGCATGTACGTATAACTATAAAGTGAGTGCGTGGCTCGCTGGCGAGTTAGTGAGTGTCGCAGTCCGGGGGCATGTACGTATAACTATAAAGTGAGTGCGTGGCTCGCTGGCGAGTTAGTGAGTGTCGCAGTCCGGGGGCATGTACGTATAACTATAAAGTGAGTGCGTGGCTCGCTGGCGAGTTAGTGAGTGTCGCAGTCCGGGGGCATGTAACGTATAACACGGAAGTGATGTCTCTCCGTGCACGCCCTTATTGATGTCCACGACTCACGAGCCGCGCCCTCTGACACAGCACTCATAATTTTCTGCTCCATATCAGTAGATACCGGCCTCAAGCGACCCCAAATATTACACACGTAATGTGTGTCAAGACGGATTGCCATCAATCCGATTATAAGATATCTACGTCGTGGTTTTTTCGACTTAATGACACACTCACCTACCCACCTACCTACATTATTTCGAATACTACATGAGCATGGAGGATTAATGCTATTTAGGTATCCAATTAATTATCGCCCAAAATAGCCGTGAATATGTGAAAATGGGTTGAGATCATTTAACTTCCGGGTGTTTTGAGAATCAGCAGTGGAATGATGCAGGCTAATAGCTTCGACCCACTATGCCGGCCGCATGGCTGCCGGCACTGCCGCCGGGCCTGCCGCCGGGGAAGCCGCGGCGCGCCCGACCCTACCGCACAATGCCGCACAAAGTATCGCAAAGGAAATGAAGGTGCAAAAGCTGGGGGTACGTGCCGCGCGGCAGTAGCAGGCGGCCATGCCGCCGGCATAGTGTGTAGTAGCCATAACAGTCACCAAGTCTCCAAGTATAGGTATGTAATAGAATTCTGTGTACCAATGTTTTTATTAAATTAATGGGTCTCGGCTCTGTATCGATCAAGAAGATAAGTGCCCTCAATCAACCAGGTAATTACGTAATCATCATTCAACATTTCAGCTCAACTCAACAATTCATATTATTTCAACACCAACAAAGCTTGTCTATTCATACATTTCTGCGTAATCATAGATGGGATGACACGCGAGACGGGTGACCGGCGCCGGCAGCGCCGGCTCGCCCGGTCCGATGTCGCGATCATAGTTATTATAATGTATAACCGGTCAATCTGCCCGCACTAGTCGATCAGCAAGGCGATACGCAAACACTTAGCGTTCTCAGAATATGTTCTCGTTATTATTTCCGAGAATGTGTCGATACACGTCTGTTGTGAATTTGTGATTTAATTAATTTATTAATTTGGTGAGTATAGGATTATTATACAGATGTTTTACAAATAAATGTTGGTCTATACTACGTCCCGCCAGAAGGTACCTATACAAAATTGTTGAGGTTATTAAATTTCGCATTAACAAAATGAAAATAAAAATATTAAGTCAAGTTACTTAACTTGACTTAATATTTTTACATGTCACAATTTCATGCCAAACACTAATAGTTAATAATAACAATAAAATGTAAATAAATTGAGAAATTAAGAAATAGTGAAAACTATTCATAATGAAAAGTACAATGACCCTTTAAGAGGTTTAGGGTAAACAAAAACTAAGGTTGTAGATAGAACGACTTACCATATTTATTCGGAAATGTCTCATACGGTTAGTCTTGGCAGACAAAGCAAACCGATTCTACTTCCTACTATTGAGGAGCTGCAGTCACAAAGTTCCAGTCACTATCTGTGTCCCTGGGCGCCCACCGAGCACTACTCCTGCAAGTGCGCTAAACTATAAACTCCGGAGTATCTAAGTTGCGCCAATAAACGGATATGAGACAGAAAGTCTACAGTTACCACTGCGCCAGAAATACTGAATCAAAATCTGAATTTGCTTGAAGTATACTCACATGACATCACATGACGATTAGAATCGCCATGAAGCTGGATTAGAATATTGTGTTACCATAACATCCTAGTCCAGCTTCATCTTGATTGTAACAGTCATGCGTCACCGTGCAGCGTAACATTCAACATCGGTTAGTGAAGGGTCTTACCGAGTGCTCAAAAGGTTGAGGTCTATTTGTATGCCAGTTACTGTGGCAGAACACAGAGCCTACTTTATAATGTTGTAAAGCCTTATAACCTGTGTTCGCCAGTTGATTTGATCTAATGAGACTTGCTGGGAGTAGGTGTTCGGTCTATCTTCATAGCACGTATTGCTGTATTCAAGTAGCGGCGAGCGACCGGAGGCTTGTCGTGTTTAGTTGAGACAACAAGAGCCCCAGGCTCACTGATAATGTACTATGCACGGCTGCCTCACTCGGTAATCACTTACAACTATTACGATATTACAAGCTTATTTATGACGGCCATAGTTTCCTACGTGTTTATGCGTAGTTTAACATCTGTACCTATAACATCCATGAATATTAGAAATAGCACCAATGTTTGTTAAGAACTTTGAGGGTGTTAGCTGTTTGCAATTCTTGCATATGTAAGTTCCCGACTTTGTCCGTCTTGACTAACGGGTAGGTAAATGCTAAACCCTGCAAATTCATGACATGTCATAAAGAAATGATTACAACTCGACAACATTCGGTAATGATCCCGTAGGCGTGTACACTGGCGAGATACCTAACTAATATAATTTTGAATTTTGTTCGCCAAAAATTTCATTCAATAAAACATTAGCCGCGAACGTGCTCACAAGTAAAAGCTCTTCATTATTTAAATTTCCGTCTCGAGATCAGACTGAAAGTACGATCATTACTGTGCTGGTTTTAGATAATAGTAGTCTCTTATTCAAATTGTGGTAGGTAACTAAATGTATGGCCAAAGAAAGCCCGACTTCAGGGTCAGTAAGTGAAGATTATCCGCGGGTCTCCGAGAGTGGACGACATAATTCGGCTCTCTAATTGGCGGAAATTTTTCGAAAATACGTTGTACTGAGAGAAAACTTCTAATAATTTGTAGGTATTTAGTTTGAAGTTAAATTGTAAATAACAGATCTCAATATAATACGAATTCAGGTAAGTATTACGTAAATACGTAGCTACAGTCACGAGTTAAATACCTTACAGTTGCGCAAGATTCAAAGCGATTATAACTTTAAAAAAATGATTATTTCGTAATAATGTTTCGATAATACTATGTTCGTAACACCATAAAATGTCTATCAAATCATTAGGAGAAAATCGCTTTTGATTTTTTTTATTTAAGCACTAGGCGGTCGATGTGTCGCTGGGCACTATACTCGTTTATTTCGCTTGAGATTGAGATGATAAGCAAACGAGCGACATAATGCGTGTTCACCGCAAATCATTGTCTTTGGTGTGCGCTCCAAGAAAATGTTGTATTCATTGTAATCCCCCCTCTGGTTGTAAAGAGGGGGAACTATGGGCCTCTAATAAGATTAGAGATTTAATGCGGGTCGTAAGGGTCGGGCCGAACTGTGACCCCGAGCACTCGCGGGGAAAAATGTAGCAGAGGTACTATTAACATAATTACGAACGTTAAATATTCAGCTCAGGCACCATGCACAATATGGCTTCCTAAGATATACTCGTAGAGGTGATACAGACTGAACCGCGGTCACTAATTCTCAAAGAGTGTGTAACGTTTCGACTTCGTACACGACTTGTTTACATTCGAATGGAATCGGTTAAAATATTCAGGTGGTAAGAAGTGCCTATAAACATAGTCGTATGTTTATAGGCACTTCTTACCACCTGACACAGTTACCGCGCGCTGGTATGCAGGCAGGTATTCATCACCGCGCGTTCGACACTCGCGCGACATTCCTCGCGATAAATCGCGATCACGTCACGTGATATAAGTAGGTAACCAATTATTACCTTCACGAATCAAAACATAAGGAGACTTTATTAATAATATTCCAGAAATACCAAAGATAAGAGATTTGTATGCATGAAGCTGAATTGTATTTTCCCATTTTCACTTCAAAGGAGTGCACGTTACGTAGTCGTGCAGTTTTCCTTCCGAATGGTGCTCGTTACGTCCGCTGTAAAGTTACTCGAATAAAAAATATAAGTGTGCCGCGCCGCGCCAACCTTTGAAGTTTATTACCATTTTGAATTGATTAATTCCATGGAACTTTTGTATGGCCGAGCCAAGAATAAAGTTGAAGGAAAATATGAATTTCCCCCGCGATTCAGTCATTCAGTAGATTTATGTATTTGTGCGAGCATGAGAGCGGGGGCTTGGTATTGGTGTTGGTTGAACTTGTATGTTGTGCTTATCGCAGTGGAGCAGAGAGAGCTGCGGCGCCGCGGCTGGCGGGCAGCGTGGGGTGGCCGAACACTGCAATATAGTGTGGGCCATAACTTTAGGCCAAGGGCCACGCCAACCTTTATGCTCAAATTGTTCAAATGTTTTAATAATTTTTTCTTTTGTTTTTATTTTTTCTAATTTAATTAGTTCACCTAAATAAATATTTGTGTGTCTTACTTGGGAAGAGGCTGAACGGCACGACACAGGGAATCCTAGTGAAGGGTCCAGGGAATTTGTTAAAATCTAGTACCTAAGGCTCCTAAGTAATCTGTTACTCGTGTTTTATATTGTACCGTTTTTTTCTGAACTGAATAAAGCTTGAATATGTTCTAGGCTTTAGAAAAGGTTAGTAAAATATTCGCATCATATTACACATTATTTTCAACTAAATTGATGTCTTATAAAGATTCGACACACGTACTCATGTTTCAGAAGATGAACAGTAATCAAGCGAGTCGCAGGAAATGAGTTGCTTCATAAATCATACACCGAAAGTAGAATGTTGAGGTGTATTGCGGGGACCTTCAACCTCCCCGCGTTACTGCCCCGTGCGACACTAGGATATATTACGGAGATTATGGATCAGAATTGTAAAGAGTACCCCTCTTTGAAATAACTTTATTTTGTTTGCTAAGTTAGCGAAACCAGGAGTTGGACTTATTATTTTGGTAAATGATAAATCAGACATACCCTATTCTCGTGTACTTTGTACTCTGTGGTCTTACACTAGTGGTCTCGTACCTTTGTGGACTGCGGAGCGCTCTCGATAAAATCCTCGATCGCACTCGACGGCGACGGGAAATAAATTGCTTATTATTGCATTGAATCTTAACGCCATGATATTGAACGCGTAAAACTGCTCTGTAATAGAGTTTGGCTCCCGTGAGCCCCGCTGTCTAGGCGCCTCTTAATTTCGAAATGGATGGCATTCAATTAACACGATTGGATTAAAAGGTTTCCGATCGGTGACGTCACAGCATGGAATCGAATCTGTGACCCATGAGAGCATATTACTGTTGAGGTCTATATGATTAACAGATTATGTTTCAATACTAGAAATAAAGATAAAATAGATCAACCATTTTTCAGATTATCTAAAGTATTTTCATCTTTTATGGGGTCCAATGTTACACCAAAATACCTACCTTGTGATATATTATAATTAAATGAAAGAAAATTTAAAACTCATATTAAAAGTACACTTAGCAAGCATATTACAAATTAGAGGATTATATCCAAGATAAGAATGCTTGGAAACATGCTGGTCCTACTCCATAGGATAATCTAGAATCTAGACAAAATCAAACTGGTTTTTAATTTAAGTTGTATAAATTATTATTTTTATTATATGACATTGATTTTACATTCTGTGATTAGTTCCTCACACACTGACTTATTAATTGTATTTTTTTTGGAAAATCGTCTACTTTTACAATGTTTGTAAATATGTGAGAACCATGTATCTATCACATAAGTAATTAATTTATCTTTCGTTGCTTCACTTTTATTAATTCTTCTTTTTACCTATTGTGGTAACGTATTTTTTTCTAGGTGCATCGTCTTCACATATAATTATGTAACTAATGAACCTACATATACAAAATATTGTAACACTTTTTAAAAGAGTAACGGTGGAGTTTCCTGCCCATTCTTTTCCATACGAAAACTACCTTTTGGAAGGGGCGACTTGTATCAATTAAATTTTTTGTAAACTTTGACGTTCAAACGTGCGTTACAAGGGCCTATTTGAAATAAATTATTTGACTTTGACTTTGACTTTGATGTAATTTTCGCCTAAAAATATTGACGATTGTAGTTTATTATGTGACAGGTATAGCCGTTTCGTTATGAAATGTTCCGTCCGGGGAGGATCATGATTGTTTTCGCCAATCGTTGGCTGCATTCTAAACAAAGAACTTCTAAAACAATTAAACTAACTGTTATGTTATAGATATGGTTACTTATAGTAGGTTATTTGTTAGCTATTTAAAACAGAAAATTCACAAAAATAACCGAAAAACAACAAAAGTTTAACAAACATAATTATTGAACACTTGTGTTAGATCACAGCACGCTGTAGTCTGTTAGTATTTGCGACACACAGCACGTCAGCGGGTTGACAACCAGCAACCACGCACCGTCCACCAGCTTGTTAGTAACGACCAGACGTACCACCACCCGATAGCTACCTGCCACTCATTCAGATCACAATAATATAGGATCACTACCACGTGTGAACAAGAAGCCACTTATTAATAAAACATAAATAACAGACCCTTGTCACAATAACACTTAGCTTCGGAAAAACATTTGTAGTTTAGCTCGACACGACATAGTAGGTTGTTCAACCTTAGAAACGATATTTCTTTATAAAATATTGAAGAAGCCGACTCTCTAAGGATTAATCCTGAACTTTACTGAATATTTAGGCACAAAGGGGAGGCACGCTCCAAAATGTTAATTATTTATTAAAGTCAAGCTAATGATGCCCCATTTACTAAATTGCCGAGGAAACTATTATTATTATGTTCGTAATTATGTGCCACAAGATAGCAACAAATTCCTCTCATTTACTGTGAATTAAAGTAACGCAGCCTGCAGCAGCAGCAGAAATAAATCAGCGGTCGTTGTACAGCGTCCGATGTTTTTCCGGCGCTAATGAAGACAAACAACACATGCGGGGTTAGTGCACGCACACACGACACGCGCCCGCGATGGTCGCGCGACTGTCGCCACGCACCTGCGTCCGAGAACATCCGCTGGTAGATCTCGTCGCAATCTGCCGGACAACAATTACGTTAATAAGTTCCTAAGTGCTCACTTGCGCTATCGGTGATTGATTCCTCTTGAGTCAACGAACAGCTTGTTGATTGCTGTTTTCAATTTGGACTTTGTATTATATTAATTTATCTTTAGTTATCTGTATTGATTTAGGGATCAAAGGAAAACGTACCGTGCTTAGCGATAAGCCCCGCCTGTAGCGGATCTGTTTGTTACTGAGACGTCAATTATAACGTGTTGTTATTGTAGCGCTGATTGACTTGAGACAAGTTCTCGATTTCATTAAACATTACAAGATTCGGGAGTTTACTTCAAAGTTAAAAGATAAATAAGTATTTCTGTTACATTGGAGTGAGCTTTAATTAACATTTGAGCAATGTTGAACGGTTCTATATAAGGAATAAACGTTGTAAATAATATGAATAGTAGATCTGGGTACTACGAGCACCGGCGTGTAGCAGTGCGCTAGTAGAGTTGGCGAGTGTCCAGCGCCAGTGACTAGTGGAGCGCGAGTGGCCGGGCCAGTGGCTGCGACTGCCAACTGGACTAAGTAACCGAGAGCTGACGCGCTCATTTGAAACGAATCACACCTTGTATGCCTTTATGTTTGTTTGTTTATAATGTTTGCATCGTTACAGCTTCAGGGCCGGTGAGCTGATAATACGTGAATACTTATCGTTCGTATTTAGGAGCTTTAAATACGAGCAGCCATATAGATTAATTTACTTACGCGGATGAACTTACCGGAATGGCACTTCGAGCATGTAATAGTTTGATTGTGATTAGTATCATGTTTACTAACAAGTTATATATTTAGATTTTAAATTATGTTAATATATTTCTTCTTTACATGGCATCCATGGCTGTCCATGGCAGAGAGATCCTTAAAAGTAGTATTTTTATTATATCCAAAAACTTTCTAAATATTAAACTAGCCCACTAGTATTACTTGTAATATTATTAGTTTATTCCATTTTATTCCCCTATAATCCTAAATACTAACTTTTTCACTTAAACTCAAAAAATGAAAAACTGTAAAACTATAAAAACTATTTGTCCCTTAATTCTGCGTGCCAATTGGCACAGGCCTCCTCCAACGTCTTCCACTGTGGTCTGTCTTGAGCAACCCTTCTCCAGTTTGGTCCTGCTGACAATTTTATTTCGTCTTCCCACCTTGTGTGTTGTCTTCCTCGTCTTCTTTTGCCGTCCTATGGGTACCATTCTGTGACTCTCTTGCTCCACTTCCCCATTTTATCACGCATCATATTATAGGTATAAGCTAGATCTAATAAAAAAAAATATTTTATTTTCATCAAAAGCACCATAGAGGTTTACGCTCGGGCGCCTGACACAAATGACGTTTAAAAGGTGAGGAGGAAACAGCGAGTCGAAGTCTTGTCATCGTGTGAACGTGACGCGGTTGTGCTTACATCGGCACAGGATACACAGCGGCACGGAGCGATACGTTGCGATATACCATGATTAGTTCTGATGTTGTAAATCCTATCCTTTCCGTTCGGAAAATGAAAGACAAATATCTGAAGGATTCATGGAAATTCAATACCGTACTGATTTCTTAAACTTTTGAAAACATTAGTGCAAACGAGTTTCAGACCCACAAAGAGAGAAAAGTAAGGGATATTGTTTTTTAATGGAGTGAATACATTAACGTTTGTATTTAGCCAGTAATTAATGTTTAGAGCGTAGTTTGTAGCGTCGTCGCGGACGGCCATACAGCATCCCTCTTTTATCTCCGGATTTACAACAAATTGGTGTTTTGGGCGCGCGAGCTACCCGATTAATTCAAAGCACGCCCATTCGCTCCAATAAATATGTTAAAATGTTCCGTGACAATGGCTCGGTGCCGATTTCGCATCGCATTTTCGAGTCGCCGGCGTTTGTTCAAATTGTTCGCGCCTCCTACCCGCGCACCGCGCCTCTCGTGCCCCCCGCGCATTCCCGCGTCGTCGATGACGTGCGACAAGCCCGCGCTGAACGCAACGCAAACAGTGTCCGTGCGACTAATCCGACAGATCCGACGTTACATAAGACGACGATAAAGCATTCACGATGGAGCTCGAGATGCGCCGGGACGCTGCGACGAGCCAGTGGTATCATAATTATATGTAAATCTAAGACAGTGGAGCGCGTGCTGCTGATGTGTGGGCGAGGTGAAGCTGAGATTCCTGCGCTGGTTTATAGTTAGATCAGATCCTTAACTTTTTAATTTATACAGCGTAAATAAAAAGATTTGTTTCGCTGCATCCATTAGTAAAGTTAAGCAGTCCACTCACCGACGACATGCAGCGTGACGAAGAAGGAGCGCACGGGCTGCGTGGACACCTGACACTCGTAGACGCCGGCGTCGCGCTGCTGCGCCCACTTGATGTGTAGCGTCCAGTCGTCCGTCTGCGGCGAGTGCGTCGCCTGGAAGCGCTGGTCCGACGTGTACGTGTAGCCGCCCACCGTCAGGATGTGCAGGTCGCGGTGCCGGATCCATGACACCTGCGGACCAACAGAGGGAGACATGTAGGTACTTGTGTATTGACAGCGTGAAGCACGTCTTCAATCCTTCATGTAAGACCAGGTTTGAGACATATTGCACCCAATGTACGTGTGTGCGTAATAGCGTTTAAAGCCTTGGTTTGGCGCTTGGTTCAGTGGCTGTATTATAAATACTGTATTATAAAAAGTACTCCAATAAATAAAGAGCACTTCAATGAAAGGGGCAACTTATTGCTCACTTATCTTGAAACTTTACGCAATACAAAGCCGGAGATCATTCAAGAAATTCAATTTAAAGCGCCACGTCGTGTTGCGATTTCCTTCAGAGCAGTTCTGTAACTATAGTTATATTTTATAAACATTCATCAAAGCTAACAAAAGTCTTTCGGCAATGTGGCGGCATTTATCACGCTCAAACGTCGAGAAACCGAGCCCGATCACTCAGCAAAGGCGTTATTGAATGTGAGCTCAAAGGGGCCACGTGGAGCACCGGGGCCCACGGGGGCCAGGGGGGCACGCCGCACGGGGCCCGTTTGAAGTATTTTTTGGCATTAATATTCGTCGGCGGTTGTTTTAGGCGCGGCATCCATTGGCATGCAAATCAGCCGTCTCTATGAAAATTGCGAACGGCTCTTTATTACTCATTCCTTTTATTTACTGTTGGCATGTAGAGCTCCCGGTTTCAGCTCTTTAATTATCTCGGGTGCGTTAAAACTCCACGTTTTTTTACTTAATTTACCCGTTGAAATTCCTAGTACATTTAGAACGGGCCCGTCTGATTATACGAGCCTTTTTTCTTATTTGCGTGTCTGAGTAAACCGGCTTATCTCGACGTTAAGAGCTTTTGAAATACTGGGCTCGATGACGTCACGGAGCCTGCCGTGCTTATTAGACGAAGATAACTGGAATAGGTCGCTCGTTGGAAATTAACTCAACTTAAACTTTAATTTGTAAGTCCGTATCTTAGTGTCAGTAATTATTTTAGGTTATTGTTCTTATTGTCATAAAAGGAAGGTACGAGACAGAGCCGAATGTTTCTAGACAGTTCTGAAAACAAAAACACAACACAGCTACAAAAAAGCTTGATTACATTACTAAGTTTAGTCGTTGTACTTCGCCTTATAATACTAAAAATATAAAGTAATCTGGACTAGTCTATGTTCATCAGAGTCCTCCAAGTATTTCTACAAATGATGTGACATTCGTTCCACTCAAGTTTTTGTTCTCATGACGTTACAAAAGGCGCCATTCTTTTTATACGTTGTTTATTTTTCAAATGGAAAGTTGAATAGTGCCATGACGTCATCAAGGCGCAGGATTGAGCCACTTTTTGTACGTCTACGGCTAGATTAGACATTGGCTAGACACATTAATTTTGGTTGACATTACATAGCCTGATTGTCAACGAGGTAGGAGCATAAACAATATTCAGTACTTGTATAACTGTGAGTAGTCGGTAAAAGGGTGTGTATTATGCAAGGACCATAAGTATAATAGGCGTGTATGCAACGACCATGAGGTATTATATATAGGCGTGCTACAGACTTGTTCAGGTTTTTTTCATCACATTCAATTGCGTAGTATTTGTTGTACACAAGGCTACATATCAAGCTAACATTTCCAGTATAAGCTGATCTCGCATTGTAGGTACAGGATTTCAGTACAATGAGAGGTCAGCTTATACTAGAAATGTATAGCCTGATATGTAGCCGCGTGTACAACAAAGCCAACCCGAAGCAGTTCCTACATAATTAGGTACCTATATTCGACTCTGCCGCTCGACTGTGCCGTTTTATGCCGACCCGAACAAGTGTGTACTCGTAACATGCCTTACATCGAAAACACGATATATTATTATTATTATTTTAGTGTCTTTGACATATCTCGCGGCCCTGGGGCCTCGGACCTTTGGAAGGCATACGAGGGGCCGAAGCCAACTCACAGAGGCCCGTTAGGCGTTTTACTGAAATAAGACACCAACCGACGCTTATCCCTGTATGCACTATGTAAGTGCACCCAAGGAGAACCCCCGGTTGGTGTAGGACTATTGCAGGATATGGAAACAAATATATTGGATTATGGGTGTGGGTGGCTTAAGTTGACTGGTGACCTGAAACTATGGAAGGACTATAGCCCCTGCCTGATCAATGTTTTATATGTATACGGAAAAAATGTCAGGGGGTGACTTGCACACTCAATAATGGGCCCCGGAAAACTGTCGCTAGCACATAGTGACATAGCGACAAGGGGGCAACAGTTCCTGAGGTGCTTGAGGAGTGGAGAGGTATTCCACGGCTTTCAGAACAATCCCAGAGCCCGGAAGATGGTCAAGATCCCTACGAGCACTTACTGGAATACTTCCTTCCTCTGAGCACGTTTGCTCTTGTGAATCTCCACTCAAGCCGGCCAATTAACGCAAGAATGAGGTGGGAGCTCTGTTCCTCGTCAGTGTTCACTCCAGCCGGCCAATAAAGGAAAGCCAGAGATGAGGAACAAGATTTCTCCCGGGAGATAGGGTCCGTGGGGTCGCTACTGCCCAACAGCTCGCCACATGCTGCCCTGCGGGTATATTATTATTATTATTGTATATAAATGATTTGCCTAAAATAACTGAACATCCAATGACACTTTTTGCTGACGGTTGCACTTTGACAATAGCTTGTAAGGACATACACACATATGAACATGACATAATATCTATTATAAATTGGTTAAATGATAATAAAATTATAATTAATTTAAAAAAGACTAACGTAATGCACTTTAGACAACGTACACAAACAATCAACAATCTTAATATTCAATTTAATAATATAAATGTCAATGAAGCTGACAGAACAAAAGCCTCAAATACTTAGATGGACTTAGTAAAAAATTTAGTAGTGCAGCCTACGCTCTGAAACAGCTTGCTGTGGTTCTCAACACAGATGCGCTAATTACTGCTTACTATGGATTAGTCGAATCAATTCTTAGATATGGAGTCATCTTTTGGGGGAATAGCACGGACAATGAAATAGCGTTTCGGGCACAGAAAAGGTACATTAGATCGATGTTTAGACTGTAAACGACGGAGAGCTGTAAATCTTATTTTATAGAACGTAAAATATTGACATTACCCTCATTATACGTATATATCCAGGAAACAGTAATGTTCATTAAATCCAATTCTCATTTATTTCAGCGTTTGTCTGATGCTGTCCCTAGGAATAGACGTGATAATTTCAAACTCTGTGTTCACGGCGCTAAAACAACTCTTATGTGTAAGAGCATCTTTTGCGTGGCTCCGACCATTTTTAATAAATTTCCCAAATTATGGAAAATTTAAGTCAATTGAAGAGTTTACTAACTGAAAGAGCATATTACAGTATAGCAGAGTTTATGAAAGAGGACAATTTTCTTCGTTCTTGAGATGACAATGTTGTATATTTTTCATGTTATTGTAATCTATTGTATTTTTTTTATTTTTTTTTGGAATTGAAATTTTTAATGACATTAATTCATATTTTTATTGACCAATTAATTTAATGACTACTATACATTAATTTAATGATTACTACATTGAATTGTATCTAAAAAATATGCTTATTGAATTGTATACCTAATCTTTAATGAATAATTATGAACTGTAATTTTGATGAATATTATCACGGTTTATGCACCATCTCTTCCTACCAATTTGTACGCCATGATATGCGGCTGAACATGTTAGAACTTTTCTGTATCCCATTATTATCCTGCATGCAATGTATCATGTACACCATGTTTAAACAAATACAATTTACTTACTTACTTACTGTATTAGTAAATAATTAGAAGAATAGATTGCTTTGTTTGTCTAGTGGCCGCAAGCGCTACTGCTGAGCATGAGGGCCTGGGTTCGTTGGTTCCCAGGTCGGGCAAAGTATTATTGGGTTCTTCAATTAGGCAGTTCTCAATAGCAGCCCGGAGTCTGTATTTAGACCTGGTTGATGGCAATAGGCTCGCCTCCTAATATGGGACTTAAACATAACTGGCGAAATATGGGTGTACTTACTATGTATACCTCTGCCTAACACTTCGGGGAAACAAGGTGTAATGTTATGTAATTAGAAGAAGACGCGTGGGAACAGTTGAGACAGTCGCACGACGGACTGTCGGCTGGGGCGGGGACGGCGGGACGGTGCTCCGACTACCCTATACATATATTATACAGCCTCATAACATAACGTGACCCTGGACTACGACAAGAGTAAGGTATACCTACTTTGTTTTGTGAAGATACATAATGTTACTCGTGGGTTTATTCGACTTTTTGTCCGTTTTTCCATTCGTGAGTACATCAGTCTTAGTTGTAAGGATAAATATTTCTTCCTCCCTTGTTTTCTGTTAAATTTTTCGTTACTTATTATTTATCATAATCTTGGTGAACGTTTGTTTCGTAAATGACGGACTTTACTATATGTTACTCGATCTGTGTATTATTAATATAATAATAATAAATTTATTTCAGACCATAAGTCCATAAACAACACACATTATTAATAAAAAATAGTTTTCTTACATTTGATTACATAGTTACATACATACAGGTCGACCTAATAAAAGCATGTTAAAATAACAGTCCTTTTAATTTATTGTCGTATGATTTGTTCTCCGGCGGTGTTTATCTTTAATCAACCTTGTTGAATGTCGTAACATGTTATTAACTGCCCGCGGCACCCGTGAGGGAGATATTTTGATACTTGAGCGTACATGCAAGTGTAATAAACGAGTTATTTAAATTGTCTATTTCAAGATGTTTGTGCATCTATTGTTAAAGGGCAATAACACACGTCCTCTGACCTAACTACGACATTGATGAATGACAGGTGAGTTAATCTCGAGAATTAATAATATTCATATGAGAATGGATTAGCATTCACAGCTGAATACATTGCGCGTGATAAACTAGGCGTAACGTGGTAAAATCAGCTGCAGTCTGCTAAGTTTGGAACTCGTTAAAGTTATGAGACGCGTACGCGGCGCAACGGTAGGCGTAGGTAGGCAGCAATGTTGAAGGCTGATAGTGGTCGTGGGTGATCTGATGTCTCATGTGTGTGTGCGGCTGGCATAGCTGGGAGTATTAAGAGTAATTCGACGAGTTTGACTCTGTTTGACTGAAGTTCTAGCGAACCTACCTATTTGATTTCAAGAGAAATATCTGGTTCGTCTATTATCTAGAAAGGTAAAACGGGTACACTCCCGTTCTGAAACTGATATTGTTTATATATTATTTATCCGTCGTAGTTGTAGTATTTATATGACTGCCTCGTTGGTCTAGTGGCCGCAAGCGTTACTGCTGAGCGTGAGGTTCTGGGTTCGATTCCTAGGTCGGGCAAAGTATTGTTGGGTTTTTCCAACAGGAATTTTTCAATAGCAGCCCGGAGTCTGGAATTGTGCCCGGTTGATGGCAATAGGCTCACAATATCCCCCCTCACACCCCTATTTCATGGGACTTAAAAACATAACTGGCGAAATGTGGGTTAACTAAAGGTACACCTCTGCCCAACCCTTCGGGGAAACAAGGCGTGATGTTATGTTATTTATACATATGTATCACATTTTTGCTTCAGAACGAAATGATTCCGAAGTCAGTGGTATTCAGTGTCTCATTTTCGTCAAAATTTAAATTAAAGTTAAAATTGTGTGTGTGTGAAGCGATATTTATTTCCTGTGTATCGAGGAATGTTATCGCAAGGAGGTTGTATAGCATTGAGATGGAGGTCGCATATATAGATAATCTCTACTTACATACATCACCTAATCTCTCACTCATTCTGATTCGATACATACACACACATTTAAACATGCGCGCATGCACCCCCCCTCCCACCCCACCTTTCACACATGCACACTCACACACAAACTCACCTTTTACTACATGCTCACACACCCTCACACACATATACACACGTCAAAACAGAATCACATAAATTATTGCAGCGGTAGAACGACACTGTTCATTAATTGTTGTACAGTAATAGTGGATAAACATTTTTGTGGCCGAACACTGTTTCTCAAAATACAGTACCTAGTTTGAGAGGCAGGGTTTTAAACATTTTGTTACAGATTTTACAACAAAACCAAATACATATATAACTATCTACCCATTGTTTCTGTAACTATCTGTAATTTTTTTATGAATAAACATATATTATTATTATCTCCTTTATTTCATTTAAAATACTTTTAAATTACATTTTAAATATTTCTTAAAAAAATATATAAAAAACATTTAAAAATAAAAAAAATAGTAGCCTACCAGTATCGGGAACAGGGTCCAAGCTACCGGCGGTCAGGGCCCCAGAGAGAGGAACCTCCTGACAATGCGAGCCGTGTCTAGGAGTACCGCTTTCTGGATCAAGCCCTTGATCCAGCCGCCCAACGAGAGCCTCCTTAGGTGTTGGTCGAGGCTCTCGGCAATTAAGCCATTGGCTGATACGAGTATCGGCACAATGATCGCTGAGTTCACATCCCACATGTCGACAACATCGCGAGCCAAGTCAAGATACTTGATTTGTTTATCTTTCTCGGCTTTCACGAGGTTCTCGTCATGCGGGACCGCTATATCAATAATCATTGTGCGACGCTCTAATCGATCTATCACCACTATGTCTGGCTTATTGGCAACAATATAGTCCTGTCAGTGATGATAGATCGATCCCAATACAACGTGATATTGTCATTTTCGAGAACTGGGTCGGGCACATATAGTACGGTACTTCCGATTCCACAAGGCTATATTTCAGAGCAAGTTGCTGGTGGATAATCTTGGCTACAAGGTTGTGCCTATGCAAGTAGTCTCCGTTAGCCAGACGAGAACAGCCAGAAATAATGTGTCGGATAGATTCCCCCGGACGGTGGCATGCCCGACAGATGTCAACCGTGCCGTCCTTCACAATATATTTCCGGTAGTTGTTCGTCATCATAACTTCATCCATAATCGCAAAGACAAAACCTTCGGTTTCCCCAAAGAGGTCACCGAATCGCAGCCAGGATACGGACGCTAATAGGTCTACATCGGGCCCATGTCACGGAGGTTAAGGATTTGGGCATTCATTTCGCCAGTGATCTGCAGTTTCGCAAACACGTGGTGCAAGTTTGTAAGAAGGCCTACAGGAATCTGGGATTTGTGCTGCGTCAGGCAAATGACTTCACAAACATCAAAGCATTAAGGGCTTTGTATGAGGCTCTTGTGAGGAGTCATCTGGAATACAATGCGGTCGTCTGGAGCCCGAGTGAAACAAAATACAAAAATATGCTCGAACGGATACAGAACAAATTCGTCAGATTTATTTATTTAAAGCTGTATGGGAGATACCCGGGATACCCGTTACTGTATCCTACCTTATTCTGTCTTGGTATGGTGGGCTACTACAAATTGGAAATTAGGCGTGAAGTGACACTGGCAACGTATCTTTTCAAAGTTTTAAGAGGTAGTATACAAAACTCCGATATACTATCAGAAATAGGGTTTAATTTACCGGATAGGTACGTGGCGCGGCGGCGCAAGCCGCAGCTGCTGGTGGTGCCGAGTGCGCGCACTAACCTGCTGGGGCGCGCACCGCTGACTCGTGCGCTACGCACTCTCAACACGGTGGCGAATGCCATAGATATATTCACCTGTACACTGGGTGAGTTCACAAGGGCCACGTACTGTATAGCATGTAAGGTTAGTAGCATGTAAGTTAAGTTACTTTGTCGCATTAGATTTACTCTGTAATGGCAAAGGAAACATGTGTTGTGAAATAAATAAATAAATAAATGTAAGGCCCGATGTTATTATTATTCCCTTTATTTCATTTCTACACATATTATTTACATTTTTAAAAAAACAAAGAGAAAACAAAAAGATTTAAAAATATAAAAAATTGTATCCAACCGGTATCGGGAACAGGGTCCAAGCTACCGGTGGTCAGGGCCCCTGAGAGAGGAATCTCCTAACGATACGCGCCGTGTCAAGAAGTACCGCTTTCTGGATCAAGCCCTTGATCCAGCTGCCTAACGAGAGCCTCCTCAGGTGTTGGTCGAGGCTCTTGGCTATTATACCATTGGCCGTCACGACTATCGGCACAATGACTGCTGTATCCACATCCCACATGTCGACAACCTCGCGAGCTAAGTCAAGATACTTTATTTGCTTATCTTTTTCAGCTTTCACGAGGTTCTCGTCATGCGGGACCGCTATATCAATAATCATTGTGCGACGCTCAAATCTCTCTTATTATTATTATTATTAGATGTGTTCTAAATTCAAACACCAACACAGTGATTAAAAGTGCCTTTTAGAGGGGGAATGGTATAAATATAATTATTATATTCTCAGTAGTTTTTTTTAAATAAACATTTAAGCAATATTTAATTTTGGTGGTGCAATTTTGGTGAATTTGGTGGCATTTTACCAATCACAATATACCAAAATTAGTTTTTAGAAGCACGTAACGCAAACGCGTAAAGAAATAGAAACAACACCTAACCTATTATAGGGAAATAAATATCATATTAAAATCATTCCTACCTATTACGGATATTAACCTCTGTAGCATCCAGCTTCTGTTCAATATCGGTACAAACATGACTGTATGTATTAATACTCTCCGTACTTTGAAGTGCCCGTGCAATGAGAAGGACATGTCTCATGATACGCTCACTTGCGTCCTAGTAGTAGGTATGTTCCGACGAACTTTACGCGTACATTTATTTAGAGATCGCTTGGCGGCGGATTATTAGGTTACTCTTCTCGGACGATACCCAGAACTTAGCTGAAGTAGGTGCGCATTGTATTACAGGATGTGGACAATAGGTTTATCTTGTAGTATTTTTGTCTAAAATGATGGACGAGGCCATATGTTGTTTACAGGCAATGGACGGTTATTAGATTCCGCTCAATATTTCTCAAAGAATGATTAACTTCATTCGGTTTGGCTTAAAAAGTTATGAAACTAGTATTAAGATGGAAATACATAGAATATATCTACTCATAAATAATAGAATAGAAAGCCCCTAAGAGCCTAATTAGAAACATATTATACTATGAGCGACATGTCTCAAAGTTATGATCAGTTCAGTCATTTGTCTGACGTTATGAAGTAGATACAAATTGGAGTGGACTGATGTTGTGTGGGAGGCAGGGAGGGGTTTGTTCTTGAATCTGAAGGATATCAAAAGGGTGCGTTGTTTAAGTAAGCGTGGCTTGTTGAGCTCCGGCGGTGTCCGCGCGGACGGCGCGGCGACGGCCCGTGTTAGGACGAGACGGAGTAGGGCCCGGACACCAGCGAGTATCGATTGTATTGTGATGATTGTCGATTTTGATAAAAAGGTTGAATAGTGCCATCTAGTTTAAAAAAATTGACCAAAACACATCCATGTAAAAGTGTTACTTTAAAAAAATATATATCATTTCACACTCGTGATTTGCACTGTCATTTTAAACGTTTCCTATCAATAGTTAACGGTTAGCAGTGTTGCTTATCTCATGGCTCCTCATCAGAACCCTCAATACAAAACACCGAAGACGTCCATTAAACCCTTGATTTTAATTTCACGTCGGAAGGACGCACAGTATTATTCAAATTCATTCGGCCTCGGAGACAGCCGTCTCTGCGACGTCGCCGGTAACCACAGAGCAGATACACGAACACAACGTAATTTTAACTTCCATGTTAAGTGTCAAAGGTTACACAAGTCATGCTTTTCAATTATACAAATGATGAAAAAGCCAGTGGACATTGCTAAAGTATTAAAAACACTTTTGTAAAGTATTTTGAATATATTATACAACTGGTTTAGCTCTAATTTACTCACCATAAACGCATCAAAAACATCGTACATAATATTCTCAGCTAAAAATAAAAAAAATCTTGACCACCCAGCCTTACACATAAACAACACCAAAATCATCAAAAGTAACTGTGAAAAATATCTCGGACTCAGGTTAGACAACAAACTCACTTTTCAAGAACATATTGATTACGTAAAAACAAAAATAACATCGCTAATGGGATCAATGCGCGGGTACATTAATAACATTCCAAAAAAATCCGCTACAATATTTACAACTCATTAGTTCGCTCACACATAAATTACCTAATCGAAATCTGGGGATGCGCCACCAAATCGACTATTAAAGATCTACAAATAGCACAAAATAAAATAATTAAACTTCTATTCAACTACGATTATCACACACCTACATCCGAACTATATAAACATACCAAACTAATGAGCATTCATCAACTTTACACATTCAATTCCTGCATTCTCATTAGAAAAATTCTTAACAAAACCATACACACACAATTATCCTTTAACATAAGAACATCCAAATACAGCCAAAGAAACCCCAACCAAATACAGTCGCGCCCCCCGCGGACGCAATATGGCAGGAGAAATATAAAATACGAAGGAGTACTACTTTATAATAATTTACCGGCAGATATAAGGAGCACATCCTCTCATAACATATTTAAAGCTAAACTCAAGCAGTACGTCACTAACAACACAAAACTATTAAGCTAGTCTTGCACACAAAATGCGACATCGTACCTACCCGCTTAAAAAAAAAAAAAAAAAAAAAAACAAAACTACTGGACTACACTTACCTTAGTTATGTATTTATTCGCTAAGTGAACAATGTATGTTCTTTTGAATAAATAAAGAATCTTTAAACCCAATACTTTAAAAAATTAAGATAATTTTTGAGCTAATATCAATAAGATAATTAAAACAAGTTGACAAGTATGAACGACTGTTTTATTATTCGATTGAAATAAAACGTACACTTGGTTAGATCGAAGTGACCTGTTCACATGACATTGTTGGGAAAGGATCTTCTGCACAATGCAAATTGGTATCCACTCGCAGTATCGTACCACGGCTCTCACTAGACACATCGGCTTATAGTCAGCGATTGGATTCTTTATGCAGTTCTGAAGGTTGTCTGAAGGTAAGTTTGTGAAGTTTGTTTTATTTTCCTGGCTCCACTTTTGAATATTGATTGCTTGTTTTGTGGGTCACAAATGTAAAAAATCCAAAATCATTGCAAGTATGGTTATTTAAAACGTGTCAAAAGCTCTGTGAGGAACAAACATTCTTCACCAGTTTATATTATACGTACAGTATGAAAAATAAAGAATCTCTTTAGTTATGCAGTGCAAAAGCAATAAAAGCACGAGCCAACTTTATAGCTCGACATAACACAATAATATCTCCGTCGTCCTTGCTGCTCGCTCCCCGCGGGCGAGGCACGATGTTCAGCGCGGAACACACTGTGCACACACGACGCGGAGACTCGCGTGAATACTAACGTGGCTAGATGAGTAGGTACGTGTGTGCAGCGCCATGTTTGCTCTCCATCCGTTTGTTATTCACGCCGGAGACGTCGCCACTTGATAAAGCACTGTATGTACAGTATTCAACGTTTGATGTGTGTAAGTATGTGTAACACTGCTTTTCTTTCCGTTGACATCAATAGCTATGTCAACGGAAAGAAAATCAGTAATACGGTCCATGTTTTTTAATCTAAAGATAAAATAAAACATGTACTGTGTGATAATCAGCTCGAGTGAGACATAATTGTGCTTAAGTAGCGCGCCAAGTGTTCCATCCCCGCCCCCACCCTTGCTGGAGCCAGCCCGCGCCGCTGAGCCTGTAGCTTTAAAATTCGTCCCTCAATAATCAGAATCTGATTCAGCTGCCCCTTGCAGTCCTACCCCAGTTTATTGAGACACCCACCCACAGGAAAGTCCGATTAAGCAGCTGATAACCTCCTAGGTTGACTTGCAAGATGCAAAAGAAAAAAAAAAAACGCTCCAAGTGGGATAACTGATAATTGAATTTATCTAATCTATAATTTTGATAATTTGTGTTCGTACCACAGAAGAACATGCAATAGATAATGTATTGCTCTGTGAATATGGAACAATCGAACATTATGTTAGAAATATTTTGTATTTTCGCGTTCCGTATTTGTTTATTGCAAAATTGTATATAATGAAAATAGTAAACAATAGTCGATCCTGTTGCGAACGAGGCCGACAGTTCGGTGAAACGTGTAGAATTAACTGTTGCACGAATCAAATAACAATCGTTATTGTTGTAACCGTTCCATACCTACTGCAATGCATACTAAACTCTATTGCATATTTCAGGCATGAATAATATTAGCTAGTATAGCTATAACGAATAAAATTATTGATCAAACTGATATTGTTTTACGGTCTCGTCAAATAAAATACAATAAAAATAATTTATTTCTTTAACAAGCTTTGTGCTTACTGCATGGCTAGTGATTCTATCACTAGGTATGCAGTACCTACAAAGCTTTTAAGGAAATAAATGCCTGTATTTGGACACTCCACTCTTCCGCACCTGAAATTTACGTAATGTACTATACAAGAATTATGCCAGTATTAACTATTTTAAATTTTTATAATTTCGAGGAACTAAATTAATATTACATAGAATTACAAAACACAACATTACAGACTTTACATCAGCTTATTTAAATTAAGATTTAAACTCCCCAAATAGGAATGCAGAACACTAAAACAGACTGCACCAAAACATTTTTAAATCCTTTAATATATTTCTAAATAGGGCTCCGGTATTGGTAGCGTTTTTTGGAACAATATGTTTCAATAAACCAAACAACTACCAAACAATTAACAAACATAAGAGTCCAAATTACTACTCGATATTTTTATCCACCGTAGTTAAAGTTTAGAATTCGAATTCGGTTAGGATTCGGTCTCGAGTTTGAACCCAAGGCCTCTGACTTTTCGGATTAAAGTGCGTATTGTATAATTATCACTGTTTTGACCTGAGAGATATTTCTCGATGGCATGTGAAGCCAAGTCAAAGGCCCAGCGGCGGCTTTAAAACTCTGACACCAGTTAGTCATTAACCACACGAAAAGGAGAAGAAAATGAAGTTAAGAATAACTTAGGTCGAAAAAAAAAGTATAACTATGTCACAAATATTATTGGTGCGACAGACCGTAACCTTTCATTTATAAAAATGTGACATAACCTCTGACAGACTCGGAGAGACACGCGGGACACAATAACAAGTTTAACATAACATTATATATAAGTGACAAGTATTGATAGGTTCGAAAGTTTCTCGGATAGTACGCGGACCCCGCTACGTGACAGGGCTCAAAGCTAATAAATATAGGTACAAGTACACGTCTAAAAGTAGATGATATTTACGTCAATATAACTTTTGATCGAATTTTAACACACCTACGAAAAAAAATCATCCGATTTCCAAAATAGAAGTTATTTTTTTCACTTTGTAGTGTTTTTTTTAAAGTCGGTTGTGTTCTTTATTGTAAAAAGTTTATATTTTTCACTTTTTAGTTTGGTACCTACCCCACTTAAATTCGAATACCTGCTAAGTAAATAACAGTGATAAGAACTTATTATAACATCATCCAAATAGACTAAGTGGGAAAAATAGGTACGTATGTATTATTGAAGCTAACTCAAAACTACCCAAGCAAAGTACATGAGACCACCGCGCAAGCTTCCTCTAACAAATGTAAGATACATTAAGAATTTTCAAAATCGGGCTATAATTGACGAAAATATCGATCGACATAATATGTTTAGGTATACATATATAAAACATATAAGTATGCATAAAGTCGAACATACCCTTTTTGGTAGTCGCTTAAAAAGTACGCTACTTTGAATGCGTACTGGATTCTGCCTGTGCTATTCTGATGCTTTGATAGATTTTGTTGGGATGGTCGTGTTGAACATCTGAAGGCCAAATCTCGTGGTACTTAGAAAACGTTTAAATTCAACTCACAATCTCATTTCAATGAAAATCAATGGCAAAAAGAATTTACTGACCTAAATAATGACTTTAAAAAGTACCTAACATCAATGTGAACTTTTATACAATACTTGTAGGCAACTCACTCGCCTCATGTAAATAAAAATGTTAGTTTTTAGTTTCGAATTACGCGCGAAGAGAAATGCAATCCCCGCGCCACAGAAGCATCGTTGATCATGCTTGCCTTGTACGCATGCGCGGGCCGCCTTTTTGTTCGCGCGCTCGCCAGCCGACGTATGCCAGATCGCTCGGACGTTCCCGCCAAAATCGGTTTAGTCATTAGTCCTTTAGTTACGCTAGTTGTTTATAGTTACTGTGAACTGTCCTATGTGCGAGTTTATTTAAACCTGTGCGAAAATTAATATAAGTACCTACTCTATTACCGGTAACTTTGTGTTGAAATCCCGCCCTATCACGAACAATACTATACATTAGTCACTGTAACGTAATGTGTGAAGTATGAAATAATAACATAACACCACGCTTTGTTTTCTCGAAGGGTTGGGCAGAGTTATACCTGTAGTACACCCAAATTTCGTCAGTTATGTTTTATTCCCATGTAATAAGGGGCGAGCCTATTGCCATCAACCGGGCACAAATACAGACTCCGGGTTGCTACTGAGAAATTCCATATAGAAAAACTCAATGACATTTAGTCGACCTGGGAATCGAACCCAGGACCTCATGTTCAGCAGTAGCTCTTGCGAACACTAGACCCACGAGGCAGTCAAATATGAAATCAATCCTTTTTATTCAGTGTTGTGCATCGAACGAGATCTAGATATACCGTACTGGTATTACATAGCGGGGAGTTAGCAGCACTCGAACTAGATTAGTTCAGTTGACGGGGGACAATGTTCAAGTACAGTAACTACGATTTGGATTCCAAAGAGCCGTATTTCAGAATTTTCATTTTCAGACACTCATTGATACACTTTTTTGATTCAAGAATTTGATAAACAAGGATTGTTCAGAAACAGACCGCGCTGTATAATATTACACCCTCGAAACATTAAGATCTTACAAGTTGACCGTTAGTTCTCACCCCACATAGTTGCCACTTTGCAAAACGTTGATAGCCTTATAAATTGAGTGGCACATGACAAACTAAATTACTACCTCCCCAGAGGGGGTAACCAGAAGCGCCCCCCCACAACCCGCACAGTACCGCACCGGACACCGCACCGCTTTCATTTAGTTTACATGCCTGTAATTCCTGGCTTCATAAAGGCCCAACTATTTGCATGACATTCCCGACAGTGATTACGTGCCCCTGGAGAGACTAAACACAATAAAGGTTGACGAAGTATGCGTGACGTCATTAATAGAGGTTAACTGGGTGTTAGCGTCGCGTTGACCTTGATTCAAGTACTGACTAATCTACAAATTGGTGATCATGGAGATGGAGACAAATTTGATTTCGAGGATGTTGATGTTACTCGTATCTATGTAACTTTAAACATAATGACAACGACACTGTTTAGTGTTTTGAGATACTTAGAACTTTTGGATACTAATACTACTTGCAAGAGGAAAGCCCTAATACAGTTCAATTATCCTTGTTTCAACTATCAATTATCGTTTCAATTATCAACGCTCAATAACAAAAATAATGAACTTACCAAATTATATTTACATTTTGTTGTGAAAAGATATAACTCTTTAGTGAGAAATTTCGTGAAGAAGTAAGAGGCTCACCACGCATTAGAAATTCTATTTTAAATCTCAAGTTAAACAAAAGCCCAGATAATGTTGTATCGGGCAGCCGCGGTAAGTGCTGTATTTATATTCTGGCCCACACCGCCGCCCCGCAGCCGCCCCCTCGCGCCCCGCAGCCGCCCCGCTCGCGCCCCGCAGCCGCCCCGCTCGCGCCCCGCAGCCGCCCCGCTCGCGCCCCGCTGCCGCACTGTCCGCGGCAGCTCAAGGTCGGCACGACTCGTCTCTATTTACATAATATATAGTATACTGTTGCTACAAACGTCACTCGGTTAAATGGTTTCGGTCTAGAAATAAGTTCTAAAGAACACAAAGTTGTGATCGTTCACTTGTGACATTTAAATTAACTTACTATGATTGCGAAGGCAAGTATTTACTTGGTATACTCGTATCTTTGACTTTAGAGTTTCGAGTTGTAGACAAACTACGCACTGAAACGAATCGGGAAAATTAGGAGACGAAACGTACAGAACGCGTATAACTCTTAAAAGATTAAAAGTTGTGAATTGATACGTCGCTCGGCGGCGCTGTGGACGGCGCTCGTCAACTGATAAGAGAAGGCCGCGATAGGAGCTCACTCGGGGATCCGACACGACCCGAGGCGTTACGTCTGCCCTCGCATATCTACGATCTGCAGGAACACTTTCAAGTTATCCGCGCAGTTTGTACTGTGGGTTGTTACGGACAAAGCGATCATATAGGTCGCGATATCAAGTATTTCAACATTTCTGGATACATCAAATTGTCGTATTTGCTTTAATTAGCTACTGATAAGAACTCCATGACTAAAAGTTTAAACAATTGTAATGTGACAAAAGTTGGTTTTGTGACATGGACTTTCGAACTGAAATCTGCTGAAAATATAATTTTATTATTATTTCAAGTCAGCATTTCAAGGCAACATTTGGAAAGGTACCTACTTATAATTACACCCACCAGTAAAGCGCTACAAATAAGTAAAATTAATTTGTTAATTACTATCAAGCAGGGGCCGAGGGGCGTCAATTCTAAAGTGTGATCGGTCCTATAAGTCTTTGCTAAAAATACGCACTCGTACCTCGTCCTCATTGACGGTGTTTCTTTACCCAGAGACATTCAAATACCTGGGCCGTTGGGTCTCACTGGACCTCTCACACTACCAGGATATTGAGAGGGAGCACCAGGCGGTGGCTGTCCGATGCAATATGTTGGTTCGTAGATTTGCACGCTGCAGTAAAGAAGTAAAAATTAGGTACATTGTTTCGGGCGTTTTGCCAATCTTTTCACACGTGCAGTCAAATATACGCAGAAAGCAATAAACACCCTGAGCGTACAGTACAACAATGAATATAGGATGTTGATGCGGCTGCCGAGGCACTGCAGCGGCTTTCATGCCATCCTCAGAAAGAGATGTGCATCGTTACAAAGTAATGCTCGCGGCAGTGGCAACAGCATTCTGGCGTTGTGCCTGGCAGAACTGACTGCCCAATATTGTGGCATTGTGTACATTTACAGTTATTTATTTATTTTGTTGTTTTATGCTTGATTTTAATTAATTTAAAGATTTTAATGTTTTTTTTTATTATTGATTATTTTAAATATTTTAATAATTTAAAGATAATTTTATTGATGATTTTATTTATGTGAGTAAATTAGTTATAATAGTATGATTGTGGTGTATATTTGAATATTTGGTTACTACCATAATTCTTAAGTATAGGTACTAACAATATGGATTTCTGAATTAAATAAATAAAATAGCAACGCCTCCCGTCCTCCGCCGCATTAGGTACTAGCCACTGTTGAACTCGGTTGGCAACAGTGACGAAACATGATCCCTAACAGAAATAGAAATACACAGAAATAGAATAGTTCACAAAGTCTATTGTTACCGGTAAGAACGTTGCAAGTGTGACATAAGATAAGATAAGATAGATAAGATAATACTTTATTTGCCAAAATGTAGGTGTACAAAGTCGTATGATGTTATTATATATGTGGCCCATTTACATTCTACCATTACATGTGGTGTGCAAATATTTAATTTAAATTAAAAATACATTAACTTATTAAAAATGTCACAATATTCCTTCACTAAAAACGTTACAAAATGTCTGATTAAATAAATTAATTGCAAATATTATTTATTATATATTTTTTTACTTAGCTTGCAACGACACTCAATCCATAATTGATTATATTTAAGAACCACTTCAAATAGCTACTGCGTGACATTTTAAATTAGGCTCAAGTATAAATAAATGACCGCTGTTTCCCATTCCAACACAAATTCTTATAATTCTTGTTTAAATAACAGCTATACTTTTTTCAAATGAGACTTATTTCCTTTTATTAAAAATATCCTCACAAATTGTCACTCACAAACCTCTTTAGGAAAATTGCGAGCTTGAGGTTTTGTGCCCCAATGAGAAAAACCCCGAAACAAAGGGTAGGCTGCCGGGGGGCGGGGAGCATGCGGCGCGGGGGGCGGGGTTGGGGGGCAGTGAGCTGCGGGGTAATCGACTTACTTCCGCTTCCGTTCTGCCCGTTTGATGGCCGCGGTATTAGAGGTTTACTTTTGAACCTGTCGCTGATGTCTCCATACTTCTCTTTGTGTTGCTTCGTTCATGTCATCTGTGTGTAACATGTCTCGTTACGTATCATTAAAATTGTATGAAGCAGTCATTACCCTCATTCAACTGTGTGTAAATATGAATTTACACAGTAACTGTTTGCGCAATGTACACTATATAGATAACAAACGAATGAGTTTACCTAACTATAATAACATAAATATTTATTAGCCAATAATAAATAACATGAAAATCAACTAGAAGTTTGAATTGAAATATTACAGCCTGACCTCAGTAAACAGTGTCAATGTATCGAGACGAATGTTTGTGGAGCTCATTGCGCATGCAAAATGTTCTGTAAACATATAACTGAATAGTTTACAGCCTCGTTTGCATGTTACACACGCTAAGGTGGCCGCTTTCGCACTACGACTCTGTTACGGCTTGGCTACGAGTCGCTACGCCGTAGTACCACTACGCCGTAGCAGTGCTACGATGTTATTATGTTGTATTTATGTGTGTGCAATTAGTTCGGAGGTCGTAAAGTTGTTGAATGGTGTCTTGGATGGAAGACGTCCTGTAATATACAGATATATAGCCTCATTTATGGATGAAATATTTGTCTAGAATGTGGAGTTCAAATAGGTATTGTGCAAAGTTTGATTCAGTAGCTTAATCTCTCTTAATCCACTCAATTATTACACTAACTGCTAATTGCTACAAACTCGTATACTCAATCTAAAAGAAACGTTTATCTTAACAATTTCTCCGCATGTTTTAGTCCTCAGCGTTTCACAGTGATTTGATTGTGGAGAGTCAACTGGCTCTTAATGAAAAAGGTAGCTGAAGGTGTCAGAATACCCTTTGTAAACGTTCTAACTGCTTAAGTAACCAGACGAGAGGCCAGCCTCTCTGAGGCAAGCGGGAAGAGAGTTGGAGGGAGGGGAGCGACGGTATAGAATGTGTTAGAAATTTTACTAGCAATAAATCTAGGACGTAGTAGCAGTTTCAAATTTATTAGTTACCAACTTAGATAGTGTTGTAAGAGTGATTAATTTAAGTGCCCTAGAAATCGTGAGAGATTTCAGACGTATTTATTTTCTTCGAGAGTTGTCATTTCTCAGAAATTTTACCTTTCGCTTTGAATTTATTTCATTTATCTATACTTATATAACTTCAACAATTGAAAATTATTAAATTCGTTCATAATTGTTTTTGGCAGCTGAATTAGTGCTGTAAAGCGTAACTGGATGCTGACAGCAGTTAAAAGATAAAGCCAGGTAATGTCAAACGGATTAAATTATTAAATAATCAAACTGCCTAGCCTTTTACCAACTATGTTGTGGTCGACTGCCAGTCTAACCGGATGCAGCTGAATACCGTATTTTACATGGAGCGACTGCCTATCTGACCTCCACAATCCAGTAACTGGGTAATACGATACCCCTTGAACTGGTAAAGACTGGTTGTCAGACTTTCGGGCTTTTGACGACCCGTAACGACTGTCAAAGATCCACGAATGTCAGCCGGGACCAACGGCTTAACGTGCTTTCCGAGGCACGGAGGAGTCTCGGTATGTTAAGATGGTCACCCATCCACAAACCAACCCCGGCAAGCGTAGCTTAACCGGATGGATCGAACCGTGCGGCTGTTATTACTTAGCCACGAGCTAAGTCATAGCAGTAATAACAATAATGACAGTAATAACAGTAATAGTTAATTTCATTATTATTTTATCATAATGAAAATAAAAGTTATAAAAACTGAAATAAAACCTAACCTAACCTAACAACTAAAAAAACGCCAACTAAATTGTGGCGTTATAATATAATTATGTATTTTTGAAATGAGTCAATTAAGCATAATTTGATACCCAACATGGCATCAATAAAAAAAATGTTTTAGTTCATGACTTTATGTCCTTTAGAGGGCGCCATATTCCATTTAATATGACGTCACATATAACCGCTTATAACCAGCGGACGATCAAGACGCTTCCAATGATACCTCATTTGTCAAATTATGATGAGTAGTTTAGATGGTGTGAGGACAGATGAACATACATACCCATGTACAGTCACGAGCACTAATATGTATACACTTAGTAACTTTTAAAACTGATTTTCTTCACATAGATACATACCGGTCAAAATCATAACCCTACTTTTGCTTTGCAGTAGTCGGGTAAATACTGTTTTAATGCCCTGTATTTATGTGAATTCAAATTCAAAATTCAAATTCAAAATATTTTTATTTCACATAAACCTAAAAGGGCACTTATCGTCAGAAGCTAGGTGCACGGTTCCAATTGGTCGTTTCCTACGGAGAAGAGCCGGCAAGAAACTCCACGGTTACTCTTTTTAAAAGTAAATGGTTTTTACAATGTTTCCAAATTACAGTGTTAAAAGGTATGAGAGGACAGTGTAGGCCCATCAACAAGTACCAGGTACTTAGCAAAATATTAAATGGTCCACAGATCTACAGTCTGTTATGTATGTACAACGTTCTCTCATTCACAAAATTTAAAAGAAAATTTAAGTGAAATTCGGACAAACCACCTTTTTGTTCAAAAGAGTCTGCATTAAAAAGATAACCTCAACAACCTTTCGTTCAGCCTGTGAATCAAATCTAAAAAATCGCTCAAAACCAGAGCGTCTGACGAACACATCGGTTACCTTCAGTACATAACAGGATGTAGGGTAGTTGTAATCGAGGGCAGTTGGTTCATCCCAAAAAGTTGTTGAGTTTCCGTCCAATCCCGGCGTCGTATCATCACATCGCACAATGCGTCATGTTTCAGCTGTAAGTCCTGAAGCTTCGGCAATAAATTAAATGAGAGGCTCGCAATTGTGATGCAAATAGTAAGCAGGGGAGGAGGGGGTGGGGGGGGGCTCGCAGGCGCGCACAATACCAGGTTCTTTCATCCCGGTGTGGTGGGGTTGTAGGAGATAGAAATAGAAGCTATTAGTTTTATAATTTTTGTGGAGTACAAGTTCTAACTTAGACCACCACATTAAACAGACTTTTACGGGTTTTTTTTTTAACTGTCATTTAAATTCTTGTTGATATTAAATGCAAACAAAAAAACTGATATATTTTAAAGATTGAAAGTTAGTAAAAATAATATGTGAGCTAAATTCCCAGGTGTCAAACAATTCCAAAGTCCCACAAAATTAACAGAAACTGTGCGAAAGCACTGCCAGATTCATTAAATTATAATGAACTAGCGTCGGAACAATCCTGGAATGCCGCGAGAAAGCACGTTACGGGATTAAAGCGACACAAGTCACCGCCTGCCGCTGAGCGTAGCGACCGCAACGCTGCTTGATTGCGACTCGTAGCGTGTCTGCTACGCCGTAGCCGCGTAGCCACGTAGCTGCTGCGAAAGTCGTGACGTAATGAAATTGATGCAGCCTAGTGAAATAGATTGCAATGCTTAGCTTTGTCTTATGGAGAGCTGTTCCATACCTCTGTGGGGTTGTTTGTTACGCGGTATTCAAGTTAGTTTTTGCACGGATGATAGCAGTGGAAACATCATATTATTGAAACTGTGGTCTAAAATTTGCTCGTAACCACGGTTTTTGTGGTGCCTGGCTAATTGATGTAATTTCTAGACAAAACACTGGTAATTACAGCATTTATAAATTATACAACAGACAAACGCATTTAAACAAGAGCGAAGTAGAAACATTAGTCCAAGATAAAAGTTAATAGTCCATTACTTAAACGAAACATATTGTAATCGTCTTCGATATAATTACGAGCAGACTTATTTATTATTCGACTTTTCATTAAGTTTAAGAATTACGTTGAATCATTAATTGTGTTTCAAAGAGATAGATGCGATACGATTTACATACATTTGTTCTATGTAGATTAAATAATGTTAACTTTAATTTATTTTGTTAATCATATACATACAGAACCTTTTATAAACTGTTTAATTTTGTAATGTTTAATTTTGCTCAAATTCAATAAGCAACATATAAGTAAACACTGCTTGCTAGTTCACCACATGGTTAAATGATAAAAGTGGAAAAAAATAATTGAATTGAAATTCATTGAATTGAAAGTTGCATAATTTGCACGAATACGGTAAAATATACTGGATTCAATTATTTATTTATATGCTCTCCTCATGCACATCACACATTTTAAAATAGGTTAAATATCGGTTTCCTTACAAAACGCTGTCAGGGCACTGGTAAACACAATGTTGATTTGCATAATATGAATAATTTGTATATTATGAATAAGTAGAAAGACAAAAATCCATAAGAACTTGGAACACTTAAGTATGCAAAAAAGACTAATATAAATCTAACAGCGATACTGCCACCTTCATTTGTGGGTTGACCGATGAAACTGAACGCGATCAGTGTTTCTTAAACGCGTTCAAGAGCTGTCAGTGTCAAAATTGTTATGGAATATAATGTACACTGACAGCTCTTGAACACGTTTAGATGTGCTGAACGCGTTCAATTTCATTTGTGAAATCCACACTAAGACGAACAATATTTCTCTTCAACGTGCTATAAACACACCGGCGAGGAGGATGGTCGAAGCTGCACTGATCTGCTGAGTGAAGTATTGAAGCCACGCGCTAAATACGTACTCGCTGAACAAAGTACATTAAGTACAAACATTTTGTAGCAGGTAACCTAGGAATAATAAAAGTACAGGTAACTATTAATCAGTGCATCTTACACTCATTTTGTTAACGTTCAATCTTCATGAAACTGATGTACAAAATAAGAATAACGTTGTATGCACGTTCTAAAAGTGCCTGATGAACGTGTGAACATTTTAAGAAAATCGTCTACTTTTACAATGTTTGTTAATATGTGAGAACCGTGCATCTATCACATAAGTCATTAATTTATCTTTCGTTGCTTCACTTTTATTAATTCTTCTTTTTACCTATTGTGGTAACGTATTTTTTTTTTAGGTGCATCGTCTTCACATTATGTAACTAATGTACATACATATACAAAATATTGTAACACTTTTTAAAAGAGTAACGGTGGAGTTTCTTGCCCATTCTTCTCCATACGAAAACTACCTTTTGGAAGGGGCGACTAGAATCAATTAAATTTTTTTGACGTTCAAAGTGCCTTACAAGGGCCTATTTGAAATAAATGATTTGACTTTGACTTTAAACAAACCCTGTTCAGGTTAAATTCTGACGCAATCACTCATATACGGAATTAGTAACGCATTCATTTCTTTTTAGGTTTCAACTTTATATCTCTCCACTTTTTTCAACTATTATTGGTTGAATAACATTATTAAATTGTAATTGAAAAATCGGCGACGAAAATTAACCACAATAATTGTCAAATGAAAAACATATTTAAGGTGTTTAAAATAAAAATGTCTGCATTAAGTATACAAATAATCAAATTAAAGCATCAAACTGGCAATCACAGGTACGTTTTCTGATCCGCTTGTTAACATGTTGCAGAAGTATTTCATCAAATACATTTGGAACAGACGATATGTATAAGTACATCAATGAACAAATGTATGATATCCCTATTAAGGTGAACAGAGGTGTGCAATCGTGCATCGACGGTTGTGTCTAGTTTGTTGTAAGATAGGATGAACATATTGTTCTTACGGTCATATTTTCAACACTACTTAACTAAAAGTTCTTTCTGCCCTTAAATATATTTATGCCATCTCGGCCAGGTCCCAAGCCGCTGGATAAAGAGCTTTAAAGCACAGTGCGCACCGCGGGTGGTGCTCGAGGCGGCGCCGGCGGGGTCAATGCCTGCCGCTAAACGTCGCCCTTTCCCGGCTACACGCACTATCTAACCTCAGGCTTTCAGTCTTTTAAGCGATAGAGAGTACTGATATATTGACGACTAAAATCTGATTACCTAAGAAGCCGATCACACTAATGCTTACTTGTAAAATCGCTGTAAGTAAAAATAGCATTGAGCAGAAAATAAGATTGTTATTTATAATGATTTTATAATGATTTTAGAATGTTTACGTTAGTTGCTAATCACTCGTACGAAATATCGGTATTGACTATTTTATTAAATTGTTTTTTTCATACAACAGACTGTAGACGGTGTTTATATCATTTATAAATTGTACGATGAATGTAATAATAACTGAGTGTCACATGACGTCTGGCGCATGACCTTAGGCTCCTCGAATCTCATTTAATGAAGTATCTAGTTAGTGCGGTTCAAGTTTTGCTCAGGCCCCGTCACGTGTGAATGTGACGCCACATTAAACCGACGGGCGATGTATGGGCGCCTCGTTATTCTTAATGTAAGTGTTATCATTGCCATATTGTCGTATTACAACCTTGAGATACGAGTTTGACATGGCGGCATATATGTCCTATCAATTTTCGGGTTTATTTATAGTTTTCATCGTTTAAAATGTAGCTGTGTATATACGCACCTGGTAGTTGACAGAATCGAGTAGACCAAGCAATCAAATATGGCATTTTGTTTATTAAGAAAATTAGTAAAGTGTTGTGGACGAAGTTAGTAAAGTGTTGTGGACGAACTTAACTGAAAAACCTGGAAAAGACACAGTAGTGCGTTAAAAATAATAAGCATTTTGACTTTCCAATTTTTACAACAAATCAAGCAACATAATTGAGACTGAGCCTCCTTTGTGCGCCGGAGTGATCGCGCGAATGGTCCGCCTAACGAAGCAGAACTCTTTGATATCGATCATCTATCAGCAATGATTTGTTCACCTGAACTGCCCTCTTTATCTTCATGTCACAGACTCTGTAATTACTCACTGAAGTTTTCTGTTTTGAAGATTTTATTAATATAGAAATAAATATCTATATGTAACGTTATTGTGTAGTATATTTATATATGATTTATGGTTTCATAGACACTGTATCTCAAACTTCTTATCGCTAAAAGGTATCTGAAGTGTTGGTAAACCATCAAATACTACTACTAAATAACCGTAACGTGTACATCCTTCTTGATCTGTTGTGAAGCTTTAAGAACAAGATACGCGCTCAGCAGATGTAATGCAGATCGTAGAGCCAAAAAGGTTTGGCGCTGACTATGTGTGTCGCCTGCACGCGTAGCATGAACACTGTAGAAACGAGTTTTGTCGACGGAAGAATAGACAAAATGACGGATTGTGATTGTTTAACTGTCAGTTTGTCTATTCTTCCGTCGACAAAACTCGTTTCTACAGTGTTCATGCTACGCGTGCTGGTATCGAAATAAGTTTTGACTTCAAAACTTCGTAACATCCCCCGTCACCGTACTACTTGTAGTAAGTAATACGTCGGTAATCCTCTTTTAATTAATGTCCCTCGACCCCGCGTAACGCGTGAAGACACCGCGATACAACTTTTAACAGGCCGTTACCCTCCCCTCCCCCCCCCAAACTTGAGCTACTGCTGACCTTGTGGGGGTGCGGTGTGGGTAGTGGTCAGCGGGACATTAATCTCCATCTCTTTGTTGTGGATACTTTTTAATTGTGAGTGATGTTTGTTGACACGCAGACGTTATGCTAATTTAGAGGCTGTGGCTTCAGTAAGTTGGGGGTCATTGTTGTTTGTGACTGAGACCTATTTACAAATGTAGGTTGTGTAATATAATTGGTGGTAAAACAACATTCAACTTAGAACTACAATTACACAAATCAATAGCCATAATAGCAAAGAATGTTTAGGACCGTTCATTCGTGTAGACAAATCTTTTACCGAGAACTGTAAAGCTAGTTCCATAATCAAAAATAAGTGTTGAAACACAACACAAAATATCAAGTTTGATGCGAATCGATTTGAAGACATTACAACTTGAACAAACAATAAGCTTCATTATAAGGATATACGATGGATGGAAGTAGTAAATTTGAAGGGATGTCAGTAGGTCAGTGAGATAGTCGTAGGAGCACGCTTTGATTGTTCAATATTCCCTATATTAACTATTGTTTGCTACGTATTGTTATGGTCATAACTTGCTTAATATAAGATAGAACAACAAAGAGTCAGTCTCTGACATAAGTCCGATAGTTTATTGTTTTCTCACTTAATTGACAATAAAATGATAAGGAGAGGTAACTATTTTAAAGGTTTATAAATGACAAGTTTTTTTTATGAATAAATGATGAGACTTTTTGAATTTACGTTTGCCATTGTGTACTGCAGAGAGCAGTGGGGGCCAGTAGAAACGGCCGTGACTTACGAGTTGTAGGTCATAGGTTCGACCCCAGCAAGCACTTTACTTTGTGTAAATTATTTCTGAAGAATTTGTGAGTTAACTGCGCGAACGGCATATATAAGACTATCCGACATCAATCGTTGGGCAGTTGCCCGCCAGACACGACACTCGTCTGGTCGGAGAGTGGTCGATGACTGAATTTTACATCCTGTTACTCATGCCTCTTAACCAGCAGCGGGAACATTATAGGCTGATTATTGTGTACTGAAGGTCAAATATTGTATCCGTATAAAAAGTGCTCGCTATCGTTGCCTTGATAAAATAAACAAAAATCATGAAAATTTTCCAAGTTTCCTGGTAATAAAATAAAAATATCTAAGGTAGCAATATGAAGAGATAAAGAGAAACACAAAGGCGGCCGGGAACACCACGACTCCACGAGACGAGCCATTTCCCTTTTTAATCGAAGCTTTCTGACATTAAATAATATTATGTTATGATGATTGTATTGTGGAGAATGTTTTATAGCTTTGACATTTTATTTCTACTTACTAATTAATTCTAAGTATTTTGCATGCAATTGATACACGATGTTGTATAGCTAAACATGTGGACTATATTATATTACCAAACTGTAACACCTTTTATACCATGTTTAAGGCAAATAAAGACTTACTTACTTACTTACTTACTTACTTTAATATTTACGAGCCTGAAATATTTAACTCTCATTTTGAGAATACGTTCTTAATCGCTGCCCGTTTGCGGTGAGCCCGATACAATTACTGTTAAATAGGTATAAAGATAATAATAATATAATAAATACCAGTGCCTGCGTTCTTTGGTCAAGTTGTTATACGTAATTAAAACTAACGAGTTTTCTTCTTCAACTCTTGGAAACAGAAAAACCAACGCTGGCCTAATTATGTTTGCACGGCAAAATGATTTTTTCAGTTTAGAAGTTGTTAGTTGCTGTGGTAATGAGAACGGAGGATCCAGTTTCTACTATCCTATACAAGTACATTATAATATAATCGACTGAACAAGTGGAAAATCTTACACCGTTTACCAGAAACAATTTCTTATATGTTACATCAGTCTACGGAACAATTCATCGTCATGTTATGTATTTTGTGTTGTAGTATGTTCTGGTCCATCTGTGAACAAGTTCCTCGGAATTAGATGAGTTGTGGACGCGTACGTAAACTCGTTAGTGCCGTTTGGACGATACAGACAGACTGACAAACTGACGATTAAATGGAGAAGTTCGGCGGTGACTACAAGCTTAATACAAGCAATCGTAATGAGAACTTTGGCGTGGGCGGACTGGCGAGTGAATTATTATTGATTTATAAATGATCTGCAGTATAATGTTGGTGGAATTATTATTGGGTTCGTGTTACCTTTAAAGGGTTAGCATAAGCATAGAATAATCAGCAGCTTAATTGAGCTACACGATTACTGACAAATGCCTGCTCAGTGCACGCATTTGTCAGTAATCGTGTAGCTGGACAGGTCCATTCAAATCTGTGAGATTCTTTCCAAAAAATACCATCTCAGACATCAATCTGCATGTTCCGCATGGCCTAACCAAGACTGTCTTTTTTTTTTTTTTTTTGAGTGTGGGAAATTATCAAATAACTTCTCCCGCTCTGGAGCGGGAGGGCGTGTCAGACTTTTACTGACTAAAACCCACCCGTGTTCCTTCCGTTGCCTGTGTGCCGAGGTCGCGATATCCCTTTCAGACAAACCCGCAACCCCGGCAGGCATTGGCCCTTCCGGACCCCGTCAGTTGGTGCTGACATCTCTTTGAGGCGCGCGTGGAACACAACGCGCCGTCGACCCGGGCCTGGTCCCTATCGGACGGCGAGCTACCCATTGCTCACCGTCCGCAAGCCCGCGCCTACGGTGGCCGGAAGTCGGCTCGCGACTCCCGACGCCCGGGGCGTCTCCTGCGGCGACTAGGGGCGCGAGGGCGCGCATTTTGCCTCTTCCTCGCGCGCTCCGCCTCCTCCTTCGCGAGCATTACTGCTTCGCAGAAGGAGGTGACGGCCTCCCATGCACTCGGACCATGGCCTGAACCAGGGCCGGACGCGAGAGATCGCCGCCGCCGATCGCCTCCGTGAGGACACGGCGGTGCTCCGCCCAAGCTGGGCAGACCTCCACCGTATGCTCCACCGTGTCCTCCGGGCGATCCACACAGTGGTGACACCCGGGCGTTTCCTCCCGCTTTATCCTGAACAGGAACCTCCCGAAATAACCATGTCCGGTGAGGACCTGCGTCAGGCGGAAGGTGAGGACGCCGTGGCGCCTCTCTAGCCACTCCTCAAAGAGGGGACTTATCGCCACAATTGTGGCGTGCCCAAACCAAGATTATGTCTGGAATTTAAAAGAGAAAACATAAGTTATTTTTGCCGTGTAAAAGTGTTTTCTTAAACCAATCTACAGAAATAAATATCATCTATCATTTAGCCTATAACGTTCCCAGTGCTGTGACACAGGCCTTCTCTCTATGAAAGGGAGCGGCCGCGGTAATACGCCACGCGAGCACAGTAAGGGATGTCACAAGTCTTAGAATTTTGGGGAAAAAAAAGGTTTACTATAATGTTAATGTCCGCGTAAAGCCTAATGGCATAGTGGTGTTATTGTGTTAGTAATATTTAATCAGTTTTTTCCTAATAATATGTCAAAGATAAAAATAACCAAGAGAAAGTGGTTAAAAAAGGGAAACCATTTCCTACTGTAGAGATCGAAGTCGGGTAGTAAAAATTATGACCAACCGGTCGATTCTGTAAAAATATCACCGTGAAACTTAGGCGAAGTGAGCGTGAAGTGAGCTGTCAATAGAGCTAATCCCTAGCATCCTGCCGGTCGATTTGTGACAGTGACAGCTCACTACACGCTCACTTCACCTAAGTTTGACGTTGATATTTTTACAGAATCGATCGACTGCTCCTAGACTTGCGGCAATACAAGACTAACAAAAAACTCGTCGAATGCATAACCTCCTCCTTTTTTGACGTCGGTTGATAAAAAAACATCATCGAAATCGATACCGGATAACATCGATACATGTCATACTTTATACAGTATAAAATACTGACAATACCATGTTTATACATACTAGAAGTAGCTGTGTTTGCTAAGTTGAATCCAAATCGTTTGAAACGTCTGGTCGATGTAGTTTTACGTAATAGACGCGACAATACCCTACTGTGTCATCAGTCTGCTAAGACAGCACTAATGCGCAAAAGTGTTTACTGCATGGCTCCGGTCATATATGATAAAATACCAAAAACTTGGAAAGAATTGCCGCTATCGTTATTTAAAAAAGGCTTCGAAGCTTCTTGACGGTCAAAGCCTAATATAACGTAACAGAATTCTTAAGTGAATTTTTTTTTGTAACTTTGACTGAAACTTTATATATGAGACATGGCTCCTCAATCCATACGGACACAGTGAGTAATGTTTCAAAATAAGAATTATGTTTGGTTTTTTGTTGCTTTATGCTCTTGTGACTGTCATTAGCATTTGCTAATTTAATAACAATATATTATAGATATGTAGATAGAATTCTCTTTATTATGCACACCATAAAAGCTACAGATATAAATGTAGACATTTTACATGTATTATATTAATTTTAAAACCGTCACACGTGGGCCGGATCGAGGTCCTTAGGAACACAACATTAAATCTCAATTTTATGGGTTGACAGGTCGACACGTTACCCTAATTAATAACAAAATATCCTATTTCTTTAAAATTGTAAAACGATATTGGCCCTCTTACAAACCCATTTCATTTGTATTTTATGGGAAGCGACCGCCACTTTCTACAAATATTAATTTAAGGGTTGTCAACTTGCGGTTCTTTCAATGTAAACTTACAGCTCTCGATATTCATGCTTGAAACCTTAAACAACAAGTTGTATTTTACTAAACTTTCAAAAGGCATGCAAAGCCGATGTTCCCATTGATGTAACTATCTATTATCCATTAACTGCAGTTATATTATTGGATTAATTATTTTATTATTTTAGCTAGCACCTAGCTAAAATACTTTAATATGTCCGGTGCTAAAACATTTGTATGTTTTATAATAAAATGAATATAAATTAAAGCTCGTCGTCAATCTCAAAAGATGACCAGCCCTGAGATTGCATCAAGCATCTGGTGAACATTTGGACGGGCTCAGGCAATTGAAAGGGACCCTTTTAAGACAATTGAGAGGTAGTACACAAAAAAAGCACTAAGCCGTTTCTGCGAACCGTGGTATTTTTTAGGAACTGAGGAATGAAGAGGGGGTTTGGTTCTGGATCACGAAAGACGGCGGACGCAAGCGTCCACGCTGGTGGAGTGGGAGGTTGGTTTGAGACCACGGTAGGGTGCAGACGTGATGAGCTAGGCTAGTGATATTAGGAGAATTGGTGAAAGCCAGAGGCCATGTCCAAGTGGGCTGTCACAAGATAGCGAGTATTACTTATTAAGTTAAATATAGTTGGGTTGAAGCCCAGATTAGACTAATTTAGTACTTAATGTATTATGTGAGTGTGTGTGTGTGTTGGTGCGACTGGGTGAGTCTTTCATTATAATAATTATCCTAGGCTGGTAATATAATTGACGTTCTTGTACTAAACAGACAGAGACGTGTTGCTGGGGAGTTTGTTGCGCCACTTCTTCTCCCCAGTTCAAACACTAGGAAGTGGTGAAGGGTGGGCGCTTTGGGACTGTCTATAGGCCTTCAAGAGGGTTGATCCACAACTCTATTTATTAATGATTCTTGAATTATGATTCTCTATTCTATTATCTAGAACCTATATCTTGGATTTTGTATTCTTTGCCTCAGACCAATAATGGCTTTAAGAGGAATTAAAGAGAGCAAACCTCTGTTAAATAAATATTGATTTTGAGTATCAATTCTCAACTCTATTATCTAGTGATTCTTGAATGTTGTATTCTATATCTCAGACCAATAATTCGGTCAGACTGACATGAACACGTGTCTTACAGATATGCTTGTTGTGCAAAGAGTGACCTTCCAGGGGTTTGGGTGACCACATCTATCTTATATTCAGTCCAAGGACTGATAGGGACCATGTTTCCTTAGGAGCATGATGCCGACGCAATGCTGGAACTAGCCGATCCGTTGCTCGAACAAGGACAGTCGCACGGATTCCGCAGGGAAAGCCGCTTCGTCACGTTTATCAGTTCGAAAGAACTGCTAGGGACCATGACTCCAAAAGAGCATGATGGCGACGCAATGCGTCACTTATGGAAGTGTTGCTCTGAGTATTCCGAGTGCAGATGTGAGGTATCGTGTGAGTAATGACTGACCAAATACCTGTTACGCTAACGTAAGGGTTACTCACAGGTTTATATAATAATATACTTTGCATCCCTAAATCATTTATTCGATTTCTAAAACCACATCCAATGCGATTTCACAACTATGAATTCTTAAGTCTTATTTACAATCTCATTCAATCCTTTCCTTGCCTTAATAATTGGACAAGGTATCGGACTTCTTCTTATGGGAATTCATATCTTTCTTATCACGGTGGGAGAGTGTCCAGTCCGGCGACGAGCTCTACAGGGCCGTACGGCGGTGGAGTGCGGCCCTTCCCCCTAAGGGGGGAACCGACTTAAACACTAATATTAACATAATTAGGAAAAACGAAAATTTTATCAGCCTAGGGTAATTTAGGTACAGTCACATGTGGTGCCGGTGACCAGGATTCTCGTCATTAAATGTACTGATTCACTTCAGTGCAACGAGAAAGAACAACTTATGGGTTACTACAAAAATAACACAACGTAATTTTATGGGTCTATATTTGTTAGAGATGAAAAGAGTTACAACGGCTATAATGACTTAGGTTTATATTAGGTAATGGTTTGACTATGGAAGTTGAATTTCTCAACTAGCACTACTGGGTTCAATTCCCTAATGATTTATTAGTTGATGTGCTTAGATTCCATTGTAAATAAATCTTGGGTTCGATCCCCAGCTGATGTATTAGTTTATAAGTGCTTGTATTCCTGTGTCACGGCTTGTGGGTTCAATCCCCGCATGAATAGGTCACTGTAGGACTTTGGTTCCGATGCTATTGATAGTGGGTCCAATTTCCACATGCACGAATGTAATTTTAAGAAGATTATGGAATGATTGTTGTTTGGGTTCCTGTATGATTGTAATAATGGGTTCGACTCCCTGAAAAATTGAGTTTTATCAATTAGTTAGTGAATATGAAATGTGTTTCAGCGTTTGAGATTTATATGTGAGTGTGTTTGGGTGAGCTTATGTATTAGACACACCCTTATTATGTGTAAAGCTAATATTATTAGTTACTAAGACCTACGAAGCGTAAAGGTTATAAAGTGACAATTAATGTACAGTGTCAGTGCTGATAATTATAAAGAACGTGAACGTTAATCACGTATCTTCCGGTTACGTACAGTAAATGTGAAAGACGTTATTGTACGATTTCTTAATTTTATAGTTAAACTTAAACTAATAGGTTAGTTTAAGTTATAATTTAATTAAATTATTAGATAATAGGCTAGACAGTAATGTGACTAGTATCACCAACTGTGATATTTTATAAAAGAAAAAAAATATGAACGAGAAGGTTCATTATCTATCATCATAGGAAGTAAACATGAATCTTTCTAACTCTGCGATCAGCAGCCTATACCATATACTCGAACGGATACTCTTGTGGACTTATTTTAAATTCCAGGATGTTTAAGTCTTCGTTAAGCTGCGACTACGCTATGTCTAAACCATTGGTTTGTGAAAGCGCTTGGTTTAAACTTTCATCAAAATCGGCTGAGATCGGCTGACTGCAACAGCAGCAGCAGTAGCGTGGCTCCTGTGACGAAGCTAAGTTTCAATTCTGTTTGTACATTAGGGTTACCCGTTACTACGCGGTATGATTTTTGTTATCTCATATAATATTATTAATACGAGTATGTCTTGAGCTAAGACACTATAGTTATTACTTCAGATATGCTAGAGCATTTTTATTGTCAATATTATTTTATAAACGAAGGGAGGAATTGACAATCTTTGTAATACTAAACCAATAATTGTTTGCACAGTCTAGGATACCTATAATTCCTAATCAGTAGGTATAACTTCTCAACTCTTATTAAATTCTGAGAGAGCTCTAACCTCTTAGAATCAGAGGGGGGCGTTCAGTTGGAACACAAAATGATATGTTCAGGAGAATGTTCTTGCCAACGTGTTTATAATCTCAGGGGAAAGTTAACAGCATTTTGTGCTAACAAGCCAACAATTGTTCGGACAATCTAGGGTAGGGTATCTACATTTTCTAACATAACTTCCCAACTCTTATTAGATTTCGAAACTGCTCTCTAACCTCTTAGAATCAGACGAGGCGTCCAATTGGAATACTATCTAATATGTTCATGTGCGGACTATTTCAGCTACTTCTGGATACGACTGCGGGCAGCTGACTAAGCTGACACAGCATTAAGGTGCACACGGAGAGGCCTGTTGTCCAGCGGCAACTGCAATAGGCTGAGTTTAGAACGACGGAGCACTGTAGGTAGCGTGCCACGCTAACACAAATACTCTTAAACGAGACCCTGGTATGTAAAACAACATTATAAGCATGCACAGGTTTTCTGACCTTAACTGAGGCGCGATACTGTATTTAAATTATAACGAAAAGAGTATTTCCAAGAAGAATATTACTTCAGATATTATAGAGCAATTATAATCGGTTGAAGATGGTTCTGCAAAACAATACTAAATTATAGCAGACATATCTCATGTTCTTATTAGGTTCAAATCCAATTAGAATCATTAATTAGTTACCTATTTGATTAAGAGAACATAAATGAGACCTATAAGTATCCTGTAATACTATCAAGAAAAGGTAGAGTTCACCCTATTGTGAAAGCTCAACCGCTGTACTGCGTCACGCGTCTGATTTTCAGAGGGGGGAATGTGACTGTCATTAGCATTTGCTAATTTAATAACAATATATTATAGATATGTAGATAGAATTCTCTTTATTATGCACACCATAAAAGCTACAGATATAAATGTAGACATTTTACATGTATTATATTAATTTTAAAACCGTCACACGTGGGCCGGATCGAGGTCCTTAGGAACACAACATTAAATCTCAATTTTATGGGTTGACAGGTCGACACGTTACCCTAATTAATAACAAAATATCCTATTTCTTTAAAATTGTAAAACGATATTGGCCCTCTTACAAACCCATTTCATTTGTATTTTATGGGAAGCGACCGCCACTTTCTACAAATATTAATTTAAGGGTTGTCAACTTGCGGTTCTTTCAATGTAAACTTACAGCTCTCGATATTCATGCTTGAAACCTTAAACAACAAGTTGTATTTTACTAAACTTTCAAAAGGCATGCAAAGCCGATGTTCCCATTGATGTAACTATCTATTATCCATTAACTGCAGTTATATTATTGGATTAATTATTTTATTATTTTAGCTAGCACCTAGCTAAAATACTTTAATATGTCCGGTGCTAAAACATTTGTATGTTTTATAATAAAATGAATATAAATTAAAGCTCGTCGTCAATCTCAAAAGATGACCAGCCCTGAGATTGCATCAAGCATCTGGTGAACATTTGGACGGGCTCAGGCAATTGAAAGGGACCCTTTTAAGACAATTGAGAGGTAGTACACAAAAAAAGCACTAAGCCGTTTCTGCGAACCGTGGTATTTTTTAGGAACTGAGGAATGAAGAGGGGGTTTGGTTCTGGATCACGAAAGACGGCGGACGCAAGCGTCCACGCTGGTGGAGTGGGAGGTTGGTTTGAGACCACGGTAGGGTGCAGACGTGATGAGCTAGGCTAGTGATATTAGGAGAATTGGTGAAAGCCAGAGGCCATGTCCAAGTGGGCTGTCACAAGATAGCGAGTATTACTTATTAAGTTAAATATAGTTGGGTTGAAGCCCAGATTAGACTAATTTAGTACTTAATGTATTATGTGAGTGTGTGTGTGTGTTGGTGCGACTGGGTGAGTCTTTCATTATAATAATTATCCTAGGCTGGTAATATAATTGACGTTCTTGTACTAAACAGACAGAGACGTGTTGCTGGGGAGTTTGTTGCGCCACTTCTTCTCCCCAGTTCAAACACTAGGAAGTGGTGAAGGGTGGGCGCTTTGGGACTGTCTATAGGCCTTCAAGAGGGTTGATCCACAACTCTATTTATTAATGATTCTTGAATTATGATTCTCTATTCTATTATCTAGAACCTATATCTTGGATTTTGTATTCTTTGCCTCAGACCAATAATGGCTTTAAGAGGAATTAAAGAGAGCAAACCTCTGTTAAATAAATATTGATTTTGAGTATCAATTCTCAACTCTATTATCTAGTGATTCTTGAATGTTGTATTCTATATCTCAGACCAATAATTCGGTCAGACTGACATGAACACGTGTCTTACAGATATGCTTGTTGTGCAAAGAGTGACCTTCCAGGGGTTTGGGTGACCACATCTATCTTATATTCAGTCCAAGGACTGATAGGGACCATGTTTCCTTAGGAGCATGATGCCGACGCAATGCTGGATCTAGCCGATCCGTTGCTCGAACAAGGACAGTCGCACGGATTCCGCAGGGAAAGCCGCTTCGTCACGTTTATCAGTTCGAAAGAACTGCTAGGGACCATGACTCCAAAAGAGCATGATGGCGACGCAATGCGTCACTTATGGAAGTGTTGCTCTGAGTATTCCGAGTGCAGATGTGAGGTATCGTGTGAGTAATGACTGACCAAATACCTGTTACGCTAACGTAAGGGTTACTCACAGGTTTATATAATAATATACTTTGCATCCCTAAATCATTTATTCGATTTCTAAAACCACATCCAATGCGATTTCACAACTATGAATTCTTAAGTCTTATTTACAATCTCATTCAATCCTTTCCTTGCCTTAATAATTGGACAAGGTATCGGACTTCTTCTTATGGGAATTCATATCTTTCTTATCACGGTGGGAGAGTGTCCAGTCCGGCGACGAGCTCTACAGGGCCGTACGGCGGTGGAGTGCGGCCCTTCCCCCTAAGGGGGGAACCGACTTAAACACTAATATTAACATAATTAGGAAAAACGAAAATTTTATCAGCCTAGGGTAATTTAGGTACAGTCACACTCTGTTAGTTAACATTTAGCAGATTAGTTTAGTGGATTTAGTTTATAATTTTTGTAACTTTTGCGTGCCTACTGGTAGAATATGGCTGAACTTATTCCCTATATCACCATAAATATTGTACCCATATTTGCAAAATAAAATATCTTTAACTTTATCTAAATAATAAACATTATGTTTATTTCTGTTTCCACGCAGGAACCTCAAGTTAAAGTTACTTTACTAATTGCGTGTTTTTCATAATTATTTCGTGCACGTGCCGCTTTCCCTCATTCTAGAAAATTTTGAAGTTTTCTCGAACAATTCTGTTGAAGGGCTTCAGTTACCTCGGCACGTGTTTCAGATACCTTGTGCGTTAATTTTTTCAGTAAAAATAGACTCCCGTTTCTAATGGAAATGCTTCTAAGAAACTTTTTTTTTAACTGGTGCGTCTGTTTAGTCTTAAATATTTGCTTATTGCAGCTGTCAAAAAATTTGCTTTCATTAGGGTAGTAGTTAGAACGAGGGTAAAAACTTACGGTAAAAACTCACGAACTCTTAAAAGAGTACTTCGATTTAAGTTATTCATTTATTTTCCTTTATTTCATTTGCAATACTTATTATTTATATTTTTAAATACCTTTATTAAAAAACTATTTAAAAATAGTAGACTATCGCCATCAGGACAGGGTCCAAGCTGCCGGTGGTCAGGGCTCTAGAGAGAGGAACTTCATCACTACGCGTACCCTGTCCAGGAGTACTACTTTCTGAATCAAGCCCTTGACCCAGCCGCGCAATGAGAGCCTCCTGAAGTGTTGGTCGAGGCTCTCCACTATTAGGCCATTAACTGTAACGATTATCGGTACAATGATTGCAAAGTCCACGTCCCACATGTCGACAACCTAATGTGCTAATTCAGGATACTTGATTTTTTATCTTTCTCAGCTTTCACGAGATTCTCGTCATGAGGGACAGCGACATCAACAATCATGGCACGGCGCTCTCGTCGATCTATCATTTTCGAGAACTCATTCGGGCACATACCTAGTACGTAGTATGGTACTTCGGACTCCACAAGGTTGTACTGCAAGGCAAGTTGCTGGTGAATAATCCTAGCCACTAGTTTGTGCCTTTGCAAGTACTCGCCGTTAGCAAGATGAGAACAACGGGAAACAATATGTCAGATTAATTCAATTATGTATTTATTTATTATTAGGTTCTTCAACGATGATTACACTATTACTTTACAATTTGTACGTTGCAAACTTAGGTCTAAGCGCCTATAACTTACAGAAAAGCACAGCATGCATTATACGCCATACCATATAGTAACTGTTTAGAAGTCTGTGATATTGCATTTTTTCTTTAAGATCCACTTTAATTTTATTGAAATAAATGTCTGTACCTACGCGAACAACGGTTACGTATTATTCCAAGACTTTTATTTAAATTGAGATGTCGTAAGTGCTGAAAAAGTGCACCTTCAACCTAATGTTCATAATTCTCTTTCTAAGCTCTTGACAAATCACCCACTATTCTGTTACGAGTACATTGTAGCCGCAAAAAATACAGTCAAGAAAAATATAGTAAAGAAATGAAATATTGCTTTTAACGGCTTTAACTCGCAAGTTGGCTGTCAAGTTATAAGTAAACTCATCTCAATATACTTTATAGAGTTTTGATATTCTGTGAAAGATACTTTTGTCAGGATCAGTTTTCTCCGAGTCTAAACACTCACTCACTACCACACCGTCACTCACCTCACTGTCACTTTTTAAGGCATTCTACCAGTCGTTCGTGAAGCATACGCAGCGAACCTACAGAGCCCTGCGCACCCAGTATAATAACGCTTTTAGGATGCTGTTGGGGCTGCCGTGGCACTGCAGCGCGTCCGGCATGTTTGCTGAAGCGCGTACGGATGGCTTTCAAGCCATCATGCGCAAGAAAGCCTACTCCTTGCTGCACTGTCTACATAGCAGCAGCAACAGCATCCTAAATGCTATTACTGCCCGTTTTGACTGTCCTTTCCAAAATCTGTGGATAAGGACAGCCATAGGCATAAGTTAGATATAGGTAGATACTAACAATACTAACATATTTTTCGGTACAATTCTGTTACTAACACACTAACACACGATTATGATTTTATGTTCTTGTTGCCCATTATGGAGTTTTTCCTCTGAAATAAATTAATAATAATAATAATAAATAATTTTATTTTTTTATATGTCCAAAATTGAAATAAACGAAATAATAATAATACCGGAGATTCATTGTAAAGGACGGGACGGTTGACATCTGTCGGGCATGCCACCGTCCAAGAGAATCAATCCGACACATTATCTCCGGGTGTTCTCGTTTAGCTAACGAAGAGTACTTGCATAGACACAACCTTGTAGCCAGGATTATCCATCATCAACTTGCTCTGAAATACAGTCTTGTGGAATTTGAAGTGCCGTACTACAGGTATGTGCCCAACCCAGTTCTCGAAAATGGAAATATCACATTGTACTGGGATCGATCCATCATCACTGACAGGACTATGTGTTGCCAATAAACCTGATATAGTGGTGGTGGATCGAGCAGAGCGGCGCACAATGATTATTGACATAACAGTCCCGCATGACGGGAACCTCGTGAAAGCCGAAAAAGATAAACAAATCAAGTATCTTGACTTGGCTCGCGAGGTTGTCGACATGTGGGATGTGGACTCAGCGATCATTGTGCCGATAGTCGTATCAGCCAATGGCTTAATTGCCAAGAGCCTCGACCAACACCTAAGGAGGCTCTCGTTGGGCGGCTGGATCAAGGGCTTGATTCAGAAAGCGGCACTCCTAGACACGGCTCGCATTGTCAGGAGGTTCCGCTCTCTGGAGCCCTGACCGCCGGTAGCTTGGACCCTGTTCCCGATACCGGTGGGCTACTATTTTTTATATTTTTAAATGTTTTTTATATATTTTTTTAAGAAATATTTAAAAATGTAATTTATAAGTATTTTAAATGAAATAAAGGATTATAATAATAATAAAACAATAAAACTTCTTTGTCTTTTAAATCTAGACGCAGCTGATTGTTATGTGTCCTCAAAGTTGTTATAAAGGCACACAAACATACAAAGAAGTATTGGCAAATAAAGAAGGTAGGTATTTCATGACAGTTCAGCGGCAGTAGAACCTGTGTGTTTGTACTTTGCGACTCTGCTCTATCATTCACGAGAAATAGCAGTGAACTCTTGCTTGTAACGTGAGAGTTACGGAGAACGTTTATTGTACACTTAATAAAATACATAATTTTATGTGCTTGATTGCATAGCCTTCGTTCCATGTTACGTATATAGAAACACATCGCCACCTATTATAAAGTAGAAAGAAAATATCACCAACCAATTGAATAAATGCATAAACACATGTGTATTGAAAAGTTGTCCATATCCACAACAAAGAATTACGTTTAAACAAAATAAATGTTTCTTAAATTGTTATAACTAAACTGAACACAAGCCACAAAGTTCGTTCACCTTTGTCGCAGATTTGTCATGTTTATAGCCTCCAATCGAACTTATATGAGAGCACGTGTACGGGGACATTTGTCTCAAGTACATAGTGACGCGCCGTGATCCCGGCCGTCCCGCGGGATCCCGCGCTTAAACTTCACTACTTCTCCGCACTTCGACAACTATCCCTCTCTAGAGGTACCGACATTTTTTTCACACTTTTTCCATACTGTAAGGTGAGAAATATTTGCAGAAAGAAATAAGTCCTAACATTATTTCGCGTGAAAAGAGCTATAAAACTGTTGAATAAGAAATATAAATACGTGTGGGTTTTAGGTTTTTATGCAAGTACTTATTTGTGTAATTTTGATGGATCATCGCTTTACGATAGGATTTTATTATTCGCACACGTGAAATAATAACTAAATGGGTATTTATTAGAATCTTGATATTAATCACACTCAAACTTTACTTCATTATCTTGCATACCTACTCAGGTGCTTGTAACCCACAAGCACCTGAGTCTGCATCAACAATCTGTCAGCTATTCAAGTAGGTACCTACGTAATCCACGAATCACGACACCGGGAATCGAACCATCAAACCGCAGTGTAACACCCAGCCACTTCACCATCCACGTGGACCACGTTATCGACATGGGTATATTATATTTTATGAAACAATCATCTGTTATAAACATAGATAGAGTAAACAGGAAGTATCCGGTCGCTGCGCACGCTATATATAGTCGCGTGTTGGCCCCTGGGACAGATCGCGAACTAGTAACACCGCTCATTCACACACACATCCCTGTTACGGCTGAAACTGCTGCTTACGCCCTTTTGTCTCACATTTCGAAATTATTCCTCACTATGCGAATAGGAAATAACTTCCCCTCTCGGTACCCGTAGCTCCTCGCTTCAATAAATATATTTCACTAGTTGTTTCAGTATCAGAGCCGTCGTGAGAGACTGAATGTTCATATTACTTTCCTTTAGAAATATTTTACTATAGCAAACTAATGTCGGGAAAAATACTATGCCTGATCCACCGAAATAATACTAAAATTGCTTGAGTTTTATTCCTTAACAGGTATTGTACGAAACTGTTCGAAATATACCAAAAACGTACAAACATGGCTCAAGGTTAACGCTAAATAATACTGCGACTAATAAACATAAACTAGCGCTTACTTGCTTTTATTTTCGGAACACTAAAACATTTCAATTTGTAGTTTTCTCATAAAACCACCGAATTTCTTACGTAATGCTAAAGAGTAATGTTACTCTTGTTTTTACTTCACAAACTTTAAATGAAAAGTTGAACTCAACCAGTTTTTAGACTAGAAAGTATTTCAGTTTTAGCTGGTTATGTAAAATGTCTGAATTAATTTCCCTTTTAGCAGATTACTTTAAAACTAAAATGATTTCAGTCTTCTTATTCGCTACTTTGTCAATAAGAGTGTCAATACCCTTTGTAACTGGAACCTGAAAAGATTTTTTTTTTCCTGGTAGTGAATCCGTAACTTCTCGCTCAACAATCGTCATCAAATCCGCGAGTATATCCCCAAAACTTTGGTTACTAACCGAACAGCCAATCAAACTATATGATAGTAATAACAGCCAGTGGTTAGGTTAATTCGTCGGAAGTTAGTGCGCGTCTAGACGCTCACAATACTGACGTAACGATCTACCCGGCGAAGTCATACGGTCATACAGATAGGTACACACGCCGCCCGGCATTAGTGGTCCAGAATACCTATTACCTAACACTACGGGAGAGTTAGGTAATATGTTTTCGGGACATTTCATTCATATCTTATTAACTTAACTAAGGGCCTAAACGCTTCGGAGCGATTCTATTTCGACAATCGCTATCGCTTCAACGATAACGAAGTTCGAATGGCAGACAAAGTACACTTCGTTTTGCTATCGTCATATCTATTGGTTTGTTCGATAAAAAATATATTTTGTCCTTGGTCTTTCGTGAGCAAACGTCATATGCCGCGCTGTCGCTGTCAATTCTTGTTATCAGTTGAACTCCGATAGTACGAGAGCCCACGACTAAAACCATGTCGCATCGTTTTACAGCCAAAACCATGTAAAATCGTTAGTTTAGATGATTCTGAACCCGACTCGGTGAGCAGTACCGGTCAGAAACGTCACAGTTTAATGGGAGCCCATTTCTGCTATATCAAAAGAAATAAGCAGACGGTTACATTACATATTAAAAATGTACATAGGTTTCGTAATTTTATTACGAATTTTTTGTTTCAGATATTTTTCGTGTCCAATGTAGCCTGAGCGAATTGTCAAAAATGTCTCATAGCAACCTGGTTCAATTATTAAAAAATCTTTTGTATAGTTACCGGGGTTACAAAAAATATGTTTTCTTACATTTAAAATGTAAGAAAACATATTTTTTATAATACTACCAAAAACCAAAAGAACGTTTCGAAGGCGCCCGCAACACGCGCGGTGTTTGTTACGCTCCTATCCCTCACGACACGACACGAATTTTGTTAAACACGTTCAAAATGGTTCAACACTCACAGGCACTTACTTTTTTCTGTAAAATGATTTATTCGCATCAACTGACCAATGTTCACCTGAAAACAAAATTTTCAGACGGGTTGCTATGTGTTTTATTTATTGCCGCATTTTTAACTTTCTCAAATGGTCTCTTGGGTACGTGCGACGCTACAGGATTCTGAAAATTGTGTGTTCGGTATCTGGAATCTACATTCTTAAAATCAGACAGATTGCTGTGAAACAGGTCAGTATTTGTTTTTGACATATTTACCAAATCTATCGATTGTATAGGGTTTTGTTCGTAAAACGATAAGGCAACATTTTTGGTTATGGGCTCTCGTACCACGACTCTTACTCCGGGACGAAAATTCAAAAGTGATAAAATTCTATAAATAATGCATTTCGTCGAGACTTTTCAATAGGGATGACGATTAAAATTATTTTTTTATCCGTCAGGTAGATTATATCAAATATTGGACACGTATTTACGACGTAGCGAGTAGCGACCCCAACTCCCCAACTTTAATGCGTTTTATCTAAGTATTTTTTTATAAATATGATAAAGCAAGAAATAGGTGTCCAATAATTTTCGTTTGATAGAAACGAATGATGATGACATTGTCTAGCTAATATCTATTCGATAACCTATGATCACGTGACATTTCCATAGCTTAAGTCAACCGCATACATTTCTGACTTTTCTGCTGGCGTTATCGCTAACCGAATGTTACTTTGTCTAGGCCCTCTGAACGGTTCAAACACTAGATTTAAATAAACTTCTGTACGAAGAATTCGATCTACAAGATTATCAGTATGTGAAAAATTATAATTTGTTTGCGATTTCAGGGTGCTGAAGTACAGATTTTGGCACAGATGTTTTCCTTAACTGTTAGCCAGAGGAGTATAGTTTCAGTTTAAAATAAAAAGTATTTAAGCAAGTAACAAATCCAGAACCTAGCTTACAGATTCTATTCCGTAAACAAATACGACTTCAAATTGTGACAATACCTACATTTCGATTCATTAGCAGGTATAGATAATTTATGAGCACACCTTTCGTTAAGCCTCTATAAAGTCATGAGGCGTGCCGAGGTTATAAGACAATATCATTGGAACAAAACAAAGTGAGTAATGTCCCCGCGAGACGGGCCCGTGCCGGGAGAGGAGAGAGGACCCCCTGATTACTCGCGAGGGAACTTATTCATTATCTGCCTCGCGGTATCCATCATGTTTTGTGCTCTTTTTTAAGAGATGAGCTGGCATGGCCGTTATGGTGATTATTACTTTGAACGTAAATATAGATTTCTATAAATTATTTCGATGTTTCATCGTATATTTTGGGATCTTCCTTCACACAGTAAATCATTATGAAAAGCTGCAGGTGATTTGGTACATCAAGTTTGTAATCAAGACACATTATGCAATCGACTTGATAATATCATTCACATAATTTATACTTTCTCATTTGCTGTATTTTCTTTATCTTGGTGAGTTTACAAATATCAGTCTAGCATAGTAAATAAAACACTGTTTACCATCACTATACGGGCGTATATAGCGATCCTTCTTTCATTTTCAGTCACCTTGATCCGCAAAAACGCCCTAAAAAGCACAGGCTCTTACGCTGTTTTTCTCCTGTATCTGCGTAGATGTTTTCAATGGTTACACCTGAAACTAGTAAGATAAAACGTCGTAAGGGACTGTTTTTACCAAGAGCTTCGAGACGGGGCGTAATAAATAGGCTTTCAATATTCACTGGAACATATTGTGCATATTCCCCTTCGTTATGTTATGTGCTATAGTTTGTCAGCGTCGAGTAAAGACGGTATTATGTTATGTATCCATTCACTCCGGAACGCGTGAAATATTGATGATGCGCGATTTGTTTCAGACTTATGATATTATTTTCCGTTTGTCGGGAACACTGGGTGCTTTAACCCTATTCCTGTAAACAAAAAATCTCTTTGTAAAACAGTATTTTATTCAAGATATTTATTTGGTTTCTTCATCTTTTTTCTTGAGATATGCGGGTCAATGTGCGCTTTGTTTAAAGACCATTCACAGCATTTTTGTTTGGTCTTGTCTATTTAAAGAGGTTTTTTGATTCTATACTTGATATCTAAATGTTGTTTCAAAACAAAAATAAGTTTTTAGTTTCATTATCATCAAGTTGCCATAGATACCGAACGACATACTTCGTTTGACCCGTATTTTACTGCTGAACTATCACTATTACTTTTAAGTCCTTCCAATATCCTTCACTTTGATGTCCTAAATAATTCCCTTACCATCTGTGTAATCGCTATACGGATGGTGTGCACTCTTCTACCATCGCTAGGCCGATTACCTCATCATCACACGGTGCACGAGCGTCATTTGTCAGACGCAAAAACTGCCGTTCGCGTCCCCCACTACCCCTGCCTATGTAGGCTAATGCACGGATTAATGATACGTTCTGCTCATGAGCCGAAATGAGATCCGTCTTCATTTGTGATGGTGGATGAGTAAAGCTGGACTATTGTAAGCCTAATGGTGTATAAAGGTAACTCTATTTTTGGGTGTGTAATTGTGTATGTGTGTAATGTGAGCTCAATCCAATTATGTTTGGTAATTACTGTGTTCTATCATGAAGTGAAGTATGATTGGTAATTACGTCACTGCTATAAATAGCAGTGCGTAAGTATATAACTAAATAGTATTTGGTTTGTCAAAAATATAGTAATAATCGATTGGCAAGCTCCATTCTCATTTCATTTACGTGAAAATTACATAGACAGTCTATGAATAAAGAGTTTTTAAACAAATTTTAACCACGTTGGGCAGTAAAGTAAAAAATGACAATATTTATCCTCGTTCTCAGTTGAAAACAGTACAAAATGTTTTATGTAAATAGTCCGCAGGTCATCGCAGTAGCGTGCTCGTAGGTCTTGGCTCGTGGCGCCTGGCTCGTGGCTCGTTGCTCTATTGTTGTACACCACATAATGCTAACATTTCAACCTTTCCTTTTTCTTTTAAACTCCACTTAACCCTTTGACTGCGGACTGGGATTCCTATTGTTACTACACTAAAAAAGATTCACTTTTTACTAGTTATCAAAGCGATGCTTCTATTATACGAACTAGGTACGCCATCTTGTAATGCGAGTAAGTAATTAACAAATTGGTTTATACTCTATCCTTATTATCCGATATTTCTCGTGTGTAGGTAATAAGGTGTTAACGTTATGAGGCAATAACTGCAGGCGGCTGTATATATCGTGTGACGTCACTGTACGGTCATTAAAACGCATTTCGGTCAGGTTGACGCACTGTGTTTGTATCTTGACATGGAGCCGTGTTCATCAGCACGTATGAAACATATCGCGGTTGAATCTGAAGCGAGCACCGCCATAGAACGTTTATACGAGATATAAAGATCGCACGCGTCTGCTCGCAGCTTCCCAAATCTAACCTTAACATGTAATTCATCTCAAATTACTAGTCCCGGTGACCCCAGATAAGTAATCTGTGTACGTCGCGCGTAGGTCAGCGGATCGCTTTTTGTACGCTCGTCGCTCGCGTCAACAAGATTAATTGGTCGCGATATCGCAGCGTGGCACATGTTCACGCGGCCGACTGTAGCATGTACAGGGTGCGACAGCACCCGCAGATATACGTCTCAGCAAATTGTTTGTAAAACTAAGCCGAGTGAAACGCTATGAAACGGTTCATGAATATAAATAAAACGATTCGTTTACGTTTTATTTCCGAGTCGTACCTTATAAAACTGCTGGCCTGATTTTGAAATGAATAACTGAAGGATTAATTAGTGAGTAACGCAAGCTTTGCCTCGCTGCTACGACGTAGCGTGCGTAGCGCTTGTGTTGCTCGTAGCAGCGTAGCAACTAAAGTGCGGTTGTGTGCACGTCGCAGTAATTCTAATAGGCGTTTTAAATAACCGCACTACGACGTAACAAGTGTTAGATTAATATTAACGCCTGTTAATGTATTTAGTTACGTTGTGAGTTCACTCGCATTTAGTAATTGACAACGTATTGTGTGACAGTTATTGTCGGTTGTTATTCATTTAAATACTTGAGCGCACAAAAAAAGTTATTACCGTTTAATTTTGTGTTGTTTTTCATAACAAGCAATTATTTTTAGAATTACATAACGAAGGGTCGTTACGTATAAAACTCCATATAACTTTGTGAATGTTAACCTTTTTTACTAAACTAGAGCCTTCCTAATCTGCTGCTCCCTACCTCTCCCGTCGCCCGCTTCTCCCTCCTAGTCCTCACAAAAAGATAGCGTATCTCGGCATCGCGTCGAAAGTTGCGTCTTTTCATCACATCGCGCCTGTTCACGTTAACTGACGGACTTCGGTTCAAACGTACACAACAGTGAGGAACATCGCTCAGTCATGTGTGAATAGATGCACACTGATATGAAATACTGATAGTCTACGCGTGTGCGTGTGAAATGTTAACATGGAAGGTATATCATGCAATTTTAATTAGTACTTTATCATTTGTTAAACCTATGTTATCTAAACAGAAGTTGATGAAGGCTATACCTATCATTTGGCAATGGTGACTTCCAGGCTTCGAGCAGAAACTAACAGTCACTAAAAAGTGCCATAATGACCATGACTCGGGTACCAAGTCCCAAAAATTGATGACACGATTATATACACTAAGCGGACAGTCCTGTACTCAAAGGATCCTGACGGTTGTGAGCCGATGAGGAAAATTGACGAAATTGTGCGACGACGCATACTGTGACGTCACTCAACTGGAAAAGTGTTTGTGCGTATTTATGTGTGTGTGTATGCGTATGTTTTTTATTAATCGCAAATATTGTTGTTATAAGACATGGATGTGTGTTTTGGTGAAACATATTGCTGACATTAATCAAAGTAAAATCAATCTGGCTAGCCTTTTCCCTACTATTTATGTTAGGGTCGGCTTCCAATCTAACCGAAACAATATTCAAAGTAATGTGTGGGTAATGAAACCTGAAATATAAAACAAAAGGTTTAATAAATAAAACGTTGATTGGTGTTTTCTCCAAATAGTATTAATATTTAAGTTGTCAAGATATCAGCGCTGCATAAAGTAGTAGAGTATTTCTATTTCTTCATTCGCATGAAGTTGAAATTTCGTTTTATTTACATTTCTTCTGTGAACTGCCAGATGCGTTTATGAAGTAATATTTCATGTGACGACTTAAATATTATGAGCAGCTCAATACAGTTCGTCTCTTACAGTGAAATGTATTACATAATGTTGAGTCACAACATTTCACTCAAGTGTAAAATCAATCATATGAATTAAAAGTTACCACCGACATGGTCAAGTCATACTGCACTATTATCTAATCACGCAGTTATCACTCCTAATTGAAGCGGTTAGTGTCTATTATCGCGTGACAAGACTTAATCCAACGTATCTGTTTGTGTCTAAGGTAAGCACTGGGAAGGATTATACAATCACTCAATCGAGTTCACACGAAGTGCGAAAGGAACTCTGTAGCGGTGAAGATAGGGTTCAAATTGCATTGTGCTGGTATGGACGGCTAATTATGATTAAAATATGAGTTGATCTGTGTGAGGGCGGCGGTAATGGACCGGGCTGCTGATGGATTAATCACTGAGGTTCGGATATATTACTCTTGGCTTAATACTGGCAAAATGCGCAATCTATCCTATTTAGGATAGTCAAAGACTAAATGCCTGGGTAAAAAAATTAAAAAGTAAAGTAATCCGTCAGTCAGATAATAAAAAAGTATTAGACACGTATTTTTTGCTTTATCATATTAATAAAAAAAAAAACTTAGATATAACGCATTTTAAGTCGGGGAGTGGGGTCACTACGTCACAAGTAAGTATAAAATCTACATACTCGTGACGTCATGGCACATTTTAACTCAATGTATCGCCGTAATATTTAGATAACGTAAAAAATAAAAAATATGTGTCCAATATTTTTTTTATAATCTCTACGACGGACTAAAAAAAAATTTTGTCGTCATCTCTATAGCATTGTAGAACTTTGGTTTGTGATCAATGGTATTAAAAGCATCTTCATGAAGAAATTCTATGAATTTACGTTTCGTACTATTTATGGGCTTTTAGCAAATGTAATGTGTTTGTTAACCAAGGTTAATTAAGATTAAATATGTGAATATTGGAGAAGTTTTCAATTACAGTGGTCATTTCTGCTAAGAAAATGAGGAGTCATTTTTACGGTATTTTTATGTTTAGAAAACTATAAGTAATAAGGTTTTTTTACTATTGCTAGTAAGCCATGATGGTCATTATTCGATATAATACCAAGCAATTGATGAATATTTTAAACCATAGAAGTGACAAGGTTCTCTATTTGTGAAAAAAAACGCCAATTTCATAGGTCCCACCCAATATGAGATATTTTGGAGAATTTCAGTCATACAGTCATAAGGATTGCAAGAACATTACAATATTGTGTTACTTATTATGTAATATGATAATGGAACTGACACAATATTGTAATGTACCTAACAATTTAATCACATATTCATATATTTAATCTGAATTAATACAGAGAAGTAGAGCAAAGATACCAGTCGCATCAGTAACTGCCAGTGAGGGGCTGTACCGTCAAATCTCAGCGGCTAAAACCCGCATCAAAGTATTTAATCCGCCCTCGACTCGCGGCTGCGTAATGAAAGAGCGACAAAGACCAACAGGGATGGGGGAGGGATGGGGGATAAGGACACCGTAACGTTACACGTAAAGGGCAGAAGGACCAGGATGTGCTGCTTGATAACGATACTGTTGATTTATAAGAGTGTTACTTGAGTTACCGGCCCGTTCTTCTCCATAGTGGAACCTACTAGATTTTTGATTGGGCTACGAGCTTCTTCTTTCTGACTGACTCCTAGACAATTCAAAAGTGCCTGTAATATTGGTTTAATTGAAATAAATGGTTTTGAATAAAGGCGGCTATGGCTCTTTCTATGGCGATAGATTTTATTGGCAATTGAACGATTGTGTACTTCATACCTATTACAGAGCATGCACCTACCTGAATTGAAGGGCTTAACAATGATACTTGCGATGTGCAAACTAAGTAAAATCAATCAATCACATTATAATATGAGTGCAAAAGACCATTGATGGCCGTATTCTGTAATGAATGATTTCATGCGAAAGGTTCTAAATCTGCATGGTCCTTATATGGCCTGACCAAGATTATGTCTGGACTTTAAAGGAGACTGTGATCTCTGAGTTTGTTTCGTTCTTTCTTCTCAGAATAGTCAGCAAGGAAACACCGAACTCATCTAGTTTTAAAACATAATTCAATTTTGACGTGAAATGTGTTTTTTGAACTAATTTACCGAAATCAATATAATTCATCATCATCATTTATAATTTTTATTATTCATACAGGGAAACTAAATAATGATTTAATAAAATATTTATCTCTTTTTGCAAGATTTAATCGCGTATTATTCAGAGTTGTCTTTCTGTACGATGTAATATGCGTGTCCGAAGTTGTTATTTCGGCAGCGACAATGAAGCGTCGCCTGCTTGTGATGTTGTCGTGAAAAAATAAACTAGTTAAGTGCGACTGGCCCGGCCCGGCTGCCGCTTTGTTTACCACCAACATTAAGTAATGCCATCAATTACAATTTACCGTTTTAATTTGTTGTAACGTCCGTGTAGGTTATTAAGTTTTTGTTTACGTTTCGAAGCAATAAATTGGTTTTATTTCACAATGCGTTCAATTTTATGTTAAATGGTCTGATTATCGGTGGATATAATTGATTTCTCAAAGAACTTCTTTGAAATAATTAACTACCGAATAATATTTTGCAAATACAGTTATTATTTAAAATAGTTTTCAAAGGAATGTCGCAACATTAAACTTAAAACATAAGCTAAATTATCATAGAAATGTTCAAACATAAATCCCAGCTGTAACTATGTAAACTCAACACTAACTAAAAGCTAGCCAAGCTCTGCTAGCAGCTCCGTATGCTAATTTTCGTAAACATTATTACGTTCTCTCGACAAAATTATGAAGGTGTTCGCACGAACTTACTTGCAGTTTTAATATCACCCTGTAGAGCCGGGCTCTGGGTGGACTTGAAAAACTAATTTATTTCCATATAACGTCACGGGGAGAGTCTGACACGAAATATAAGATGTAACAGAAGGGCAACGCCGAAGGGCTAGTTTTATTACGTTTGACGAGAGAGGTGACGATAAACTATCGCTGCAGTATAATTAGCACGAGACGGGTTTAGAGAACGGCTATAGAGAGATTAATTCGGCGATTTTAAATCTATTATTATACCAAATGCGCTCTAATTATATATTTATGTTTTAAATTTGTAGATTTGCTGGATCTTGCTACAGCGCATCAAAGAAGTTGAACCTTCTGCACCTTTCTTGCTGTCACCCAAATATTCCCGGGATTAGTGTTGCGACACATCTGGGTCCGTGTTCGCTCCCGGGCAGGGGCCCAGGGGCCTGGGGACCCCGGCTCGGCAAGTAAGTCAGAGTGACGTGGTCAGCTCGGTCGAAGCCCGCTTTAATTCGGTCTCGTTTGCGCCGCGCCATGATATGCATATAAATGGCATGTTAAAATGCACATAATATTATTAAATATACATATATAGTATCAACTTTATGATGAGGGATATAATTAGTGCAGCAACTTAAATAGTGATGATATTGCATTGTTTGAGGTCATATTTTAGTCTTCCTAAACTAAAGTTGTTATTTTAGTTAGTGTACTAAAATCGTTTTAGTAACTATCTACTTCTATTTGTGCAGCAAAGCAGCATGTTTTAGTTAATAGGTATTTAAACACGCTCTTACGTTTTAAATGCATACAAAAACCTAGGCGTTGGTTCAAGTAGACGTCGGTATACCTACTTCACATGAACAAAAGACAAACGATCCCGTCGAATGTCCAACGGAAACAGTCGGTCGGTATGTTAACTAGCGGTCAGCCCACAACTCCACAAGCCCAGCGAGCATATTCGAAGTTAATGAAGAATTCCCTCCAAGACGGAGCGCCTGCGATTAGCGCGCGCGTTTTTGTGCGCGTGACAAATGGCGGGCGGCGCCGAGCGGCGCGCTTGTTACTTATCGCTTAATTATAGCCTCGCATGCAGGAAGTATAGCTTTTTGTAAGGCACTCCATTCTGCGGATGTTCCGCGGTCTGTTCGCGGGTTCGTAGGCTTTCCTATTTATGGCGGTGTGATCATTGAGGTTTGTGTTGTTTATTGCAGTATTTTTTATTCACTGTAAAGAAAGTGTGTTCTAAAGAAAGGATGGGCCACGCCTGCTCGTGGATGTCTTGAAAATGACTGAGCGATTGTGAGACAACGGGCAGACTAATCGTAATCACTGTCATGCTTAGTATCTATGAATCGTTCTTCCTAGTTGTTTTTGAGCCCAAATAAAGCGGTGAAAGTATGTTAATATATTTATATTTACTGTTTCGCTGTAGTATGATTATGTAACACTGACCGTGTTACATAATCATACTACAGCGAAAAACGATGAACGAAAGCATCGTGAGGAAACCGGCATGCCTGCGAGATATTTCTCGGTGGCATGTGAAGCCAAGTCTGAGGCCCAAGGGCGGCTTTAAGACTCTGACACCACGTTAGTCACTAACCACACGAAAAGAAGAAGAAGATACTACAGCTTAGTAAATAAATTATATTAACGCCTGTAATCAATTTAATAAGAGTACGCAATCGTTAATAATATCAAAATCTGAGTAGAACTACCAAATTCATACAAAACCGGGACACAACCTAATTCTCATTTTATATACATGAAGTAACGTAGACAAGTTATTTGTATTAGTTCCGCAGTAAATAGGGCCAGGGTTGGGAAGTAATAATATACATATTCAAATAACGAGATAGGCTTCAAGTTGTTTCTCAAAGGAAACCTAATATGAACGCAATTGAAGGGAGGCTATATTTGGTACTAGTATTGACCTTCGCTCCACCTGCGAGAAAACTTATACATTTTCGGATCATCTCGGGAAATGGAAGCGGCCCTGGAGAATACAAGTAGGGTCACTGGGGTGTATTTTTTTAATAACTAAGGAAATGCACATCGTGATGTTCGCGCTCCTAACACAGTAGTTGTTTGCTACCTGACCAATCAGGTAGCAAACAACTACTGTGTTAGGAGCGTTTATTCTGAAAGTGGGCAACGTCGCAAAGAGATATCAAATATTTCGCTATTTTTATTAATTTGGCAATATGAAATGTGGCTAACTAGCGAACTAGAATATTAATAATGAATTGCAATTATAACACTGAATTTGATGTTTTAACCGTTTTAGATGTATAAAAGGCATTTGGAAAGTTTCCAAACACTTTTTTTACATCTAAAACGAAATATTCGGTGTTATTATATTATTTATTGAATTTCATAATTAATTTTTTAGTTAGTTAGTCACATTTCATATTTCCATACAGTAATATTGCCACATTAATCAAAACAGGTAAATATTTGACGTCTATTTGCGACGTTGTCAATTTTAAGGATAAGCGCTCTTAAATCAGTTCGGTAGTTTAACTTTAAAAACAAACCAAACAGACTCAATTCTAACGGCATTATGAGGATGGCAACAGTGTCTGTCTGTTTATACCTTCGACATAATATATTATTGTAGTCGAACGTTTTCCTCTGATTTCTTGTTGGTAAGCAAAATTCATGAAAGCTGTTATTTACATTTCGGAGGTTGTTCACAATATCTATAACAGGTATTCACAGTAATAATACGTGGAAAATACACGCGCGTTATAAACGTCCGTAAGTAATTATTTTGAACATAATTTTTGAGTATTATTGAGATCTTTTTTTCTATAGCTTTATTATGATTTGAAAGTAGGATTTTTTGGAAAAAACTTTTTTTTAAACAATTCTGTTTAAAAAAAAGTTTTAGTTTAGTACAATATCTCTAGAGTAACTACGATACAGGACAGAGAATCAAATCAAATCAAAATATTTTATTTCACATAAACCTTACATGGGCACATATGAAACGTCAGAAGCTATTTTAAAATAAATTTCTTTTGAAACGTTTTCAAATTACAGTGTTAATAGGTATGAAAAGACAGTGTAGGCCTGTCAATAAGTACCTAACAAAATTGAAAATGGTCTTCACATCTACAGTTTGTTAAGCCTACAACGTTCTCACATTCACAAAATATAAAATTATCTATATAAAGGATAAATGAAATAATAAAAATAAAACACAATTTAAACCAAATGACATGGTTGCCTCTATAACTTATCCTGTCTACAAAAGCCACAAATAAATATTGAAATTATAATTGTGGGCATGTAATGTAAATAATGAAGAGATTAACAGAACCCGGTCACATTCTCAGCACACCCAGATGTTGCGTACATTTGTATAGAAAATAAAAAGTTCACGTCATTCGTGAATTATACGGATGCGTGGAATGGGCGCGGTCCCGCCATAAAAACTTTATGATTGTCAGCCTATTGTCACTAGGTAAGTATGAACAGAAGGACCAATTATGTGGTTATTAAATTATATCTACGATAGTGCTTAGCAGCCGCTACTTTGCAAAAATTTTGGTAGAACGAACCAAACAAATTAAAAGGTAGAATGAAACTATCTAGGACAAGTGCATGTGAAAATACTTGTATCTAGAGCTGACAAGTGCACGCTGCTTTGATGTTTGGCGTTTGTACTTAGTCGTTGCCACTATTCGTCAGGGTGACCGTCAGCCTGTTAAGGTATTTTTTTACGGTATCGGATTACATTAGCAGATACCAAAAGGGAATGGCGTATGCGAGGAGGTTCTATAATATGCAGCAGTAGATTCCTGTATCGATTGGATCTTCTTAACTTGTGTGCTGGGAGCGGGACTAACCCCTAGGGCTCGCTTAGGTAACCTATTGTGTAGGCTGGCATTGTTCGCGCAGGCTCGGGTAAGCTCGGTTACACTCAGGTACACTAGGCTCCCGCACGGAGATGTTACGGTTTGTAAGACTATTTATTGTAAGGTCTGGCTCTATTTGTACGATGATGTGCAGTGTGGAGAGAAAAGACTGGAATTACATCAGTCTTGCAGAAAGTTGAGTCAAACAATAATTAATATACGTATTGTTTGACGCAACTTTCTGCAAGGCTCATGTAATTCTAGTCTTTTCTCTAGTGTAAGCAACTTACATTGTACTTAGCTTCAGAATCAATGGAAAGGTATTTTTTGTAAACCGTTGGTACAAAATATGTACAATCAGGCAGCTTTATAGCCTGATCTGTCAATTGCAACTGTCTATTACCTTTTATTTCTTCTAAAGAAGTTTACTTATAAGTTCATAAATAAAAATCAAGATAAACGATAAAATATGTTGTCTTTTATCTGTTGATGTAACGAAGGGTTTCAACATGGACAGTTGTATTCCCGTAACATTAGGTAATCTGTGGTGAGGCTATATCCTAAGCCTAGCCAGTTCATAGGAAACATATCGACAGCGTTCATGGTGGCCTTAAGTGAACGTGACGACGTCGACCACAAAATTATCCCAAACATTGCCAATATCCTGTGTCTAAAACCATTCAAAGAACGTGGATAGTTAGGTATATAGTGGTTCATATAATACAGTTATTTGCTTTGTTTATTACAAATTGTAACTATAATAAGACGTGGGAAGCCCTAGAAGAAAATAGTGACCTTATTGGTGATGTTCTTCAGAAAGGTCAGGTGCGTAGCAGGTGCGGCGTGCTTGTAGGAACAGATGTATGCAAGTAAACGAAGCAAAAGGAATATGTAAGGATCATAGTAGGTGGCGTTCTGTAGTTTCTGCCACCCCCAGGGGAAGAAGGCGTGAGTTTATTTATGTGTAAATATAATTACATATGTCCATTTTTGTTTCACACAAGAATAAATCACCACTACGGGCCCTAAGGATCTCGGAAACCTTACGTGTACATATCCGAAAGATATTCAGTAAATTCTCGTCAATAGACGATAGCAGGTGGATGTCACTTAGAATACGACGCCGACGTCAAGCGACGTTCCTGTGAGGACGTGACGATGGCGAGTACAACCCGGTATTAGGATAATATCCTAGGACGCCGCGGACCGGCCTAGGCACGTGCATGCACGTCCTTATGAAGGCTGTGACATAAATAATGTAACTGAGCTTATTTAGTTCTAGACTTGTGTTTTGTAGACGATGTTCACAAGTCAGTTATGAATATAATTTTCTCAGAATTCGTGAGTTTGCTTGTATTCATATCGGTGTCGTGTCGGTCTAACTAACATACCAATACTAGGCCTAAATGAGTTAGTTTTGCTTTTTTGACTACAAATAAAAGTAACTTAATTACTTACCGTTTTAACGAAGTCAGATCCATACTTAAACTAATAAAGGGTTGTAAGAATATAAATAAGATGATTGTTATGCTCTGAGTTCGGTTAGGTTCAACCAAACAAAGCGATTTTTTTGTGTTAGAATTGACTTCGCCAATAAAGTTCTGAAGACGAGGATTCCCTGTTTGTGGTCCTTCGAAGTTTAGTCAACTTTATCACTGTTTTTGTTATTTGGTTGAACAACTATTTTAGTTAGGTAGTTAAGTAACAGAAATGTGCGACCGGGAGCAATAAATAGAAAGTGATTAAGTTAGAACCGTCGCGTTACTCGTACAAGAGCGCCGTAGTAACTAGGCTAGTATAGAGCTGTGGTGGAGTGAATGACAGACACGCGAACTGGTTATATTTATGACTTCGTGAGCTAGGAGCAACATAACTGTTGCATTTACTCACTTATCTTAATGGTGAGAAACGTCATACGATCTATTTTTAGGTCCTGAATCAGTTATGAGTGTTAAACAAAATCGGGAATGATTTTTAATATTTATTATTATAGGCATAGTGATAATGTTATGATATTGTAGGTTCATTGATTAAATAAGTTAAGCACGATGGCCGAGTATTTGTATTTATTTCCCCCAGAAAATGTTAAAATTATTTGGTTTTTCTGCTAGTAGTTTCCAGTACCTGCCCTTGGAATATAATAACACATATAAGTTTTATGCCGTACTCGTCGTATATTGAGTCGCTTTATTAGCTATATGGCCTACTTTTTTATAGAAATACTACACAAATTCTTACGTCTTTATTACTAAAACTATAGCTATCGTTCGCCAAGCAAACAAAACTAAGTGCTAACAACATTACATGAATTCAGTCTTTTATTTAACACTGATTCGACTATCTCACCGTAAACCGTAACCTAAATAAGTGAGAACACACAAAACTCAGTTAAGTACATTAGTACACAAGTACGCTGTGTACTTAGAGTAAGTAGTGATGTGTATGCTTGACGGCGATGTTTGTGAGACTGTTTGTGTAGATTACGTGCGTGTGAGAGTTAAATCACTAATCTAGACTGTGTTCACCCAAAATAGATAATGCAACTCATTTCGTGCAGGTACGAGTTTATAGGAAATATGTGGCAAATGGTAAAAGCTTGCACAAAGGAAACCAGTACAAAAGCTTAGGACTTGGAAAAATTAATAGACTTGTGATTCCCATTTTTAATTAAAAAGGTAAATGGAAAGAATTTTTGTATTCGCTATTTGCTCCTTTGCCACTGATAACTAAACTCTTTTATTAAAGCATTTTTCAAATCCTCTTGTCTGTTCAAACGAAAATACTTGCTAGAATTAATTGAAATATAATCCAATTACTTTGAAATGCTTGAAACAAAACCAGTGCAGCAACATGATTAATGACTAAATTCTATTACAAGAACAGCCTATATCAAAACGTGCCCAAGTCAACAACCCTCACTACTTCGCCCTGTGCCAGTATGTGCACGCAAAAAGTGAATTAGTCACATGTGACGCGTGCCAGCGTGCGCAGCGTGCTCACAGCGTGTTAGCGGCGTGTTAGCGGCGCGGTGGTCATTTGCGTGAAAGTGTCGGAGTGCTCGCTGACACGTCACCGCCATTACTCACGTATGTGAGAGATGGTAGGCTTATGTTTGGGACTGGGCTGCGGCAGGCGGATCACCAGAAAATTATTAAAAGCGGTTTTTGGAATCATTGCAAAGCTTTCATAATGCACAAGTATAACTGCCTAGCCTTTTCCCATTTATGTTGGGGTCGGCTTCCAGTCTAACCGGATGCAGCTGACTACCAGTATTTTACATGGAGCGATTGCCTATCTGACCTCCACAACCCAGTAATTGGGGAATACGATACCCCTTGGTAAGACTGGTTGTCAGACTTACGGGCTTTTGACGACCCGTAACGACTGTCAAAGATGAGAGAATGCTACGAATGAAAGCCGGGACCAACCGCTTAACGTGCTTTCTGAGGCACGGAGGAGTCTTTATATTTAAAGATGGTCATCCATCCACGGTCCAATCCCGGCAAGCGTAGCTTAACCTGATTGATCGACCCGTGCGGCTGTGTTTACGTAGCAATTTAGTCTCAACTCCATCTAGTTTGCCATTGAGTAACAATCTTACTAATTTTTAATTCTCACCACGGATTTTTACCGGTTTGGTTTCGGCCATTTCGGCTTTTTTAGGGTTCTGTGCCTCAAAAGAAAAAAACGGAACCCTTATAGGATCACTTCGTCTGTAACTGTTAGCGATCTTCATTTTGATCTTTACGGCGGTCCCCAAACTAGGCGGCATCTGTATCTGGGGCCATATGATGATGATTATAACTTCCTGTTACTGATATTTACATAGTCAGTAATGGTGGACTAATTTATGTGGTAGGTACCACAACTAAAAAGTTAAAAATAAAAACTTATTTACAATAAAAACCAACCGACCTCCAAAAAAAACACTACAAAGTAGTAGTATAACTTTAATTTCGGAAGTCGGTGGCAAATAACGAAAATACAAAATCAAAGACACCGACTTTCCGCTCCGTTTTTGATGGAAGATGGTTGGTTTTTTTAACCGACAATAAAAAGGAAGACATTCTCAAGTCGACGCGTATATATACAATGCATGCATGGGCATGTGATCGCTCGTATTTTTCTGAATATTCATGACAAATTATCGAAAATTAACTTTAATCTATCTTATTTTTTTTTTTCATCTCTTCTAAAATTTATTTTTTCTATAAATAAATACTGTTTTTTTTTAGAAAAAAATGTCATCACCTCCGTATTTTTTCATAGTCGACTAATTTTAATAAACAACGTTAGTTAATCGGATAAAATAGGTTTCAGAAATAATAAACAGAATCCAAGTCCAATAACATCGGAGATATATCTCCGTTGTTATTGGCTCGACTTGGATTCTTGGATTCTGCAAACGATACTTAAAAAAAAAATTGAATAACATGAAAAATATTAAAGATAGACCCCCTATATGGGGAAATATTCAGAAAAATACGGGCAGTAACATGCCCCATGAGCGACATTGTATATATTTTGTTTTCTATGTATGACCACGCATAACTTTTTACTGAGTAGCCCGATTTGAACGATTCTTGTTTTAATGGATAGGGTAGGTATACCTCAAAGTTGGTCCCATGTAAAATTGAAAACTATTGTCCACCCCTAATGGTAAAAAAATTGGAGTTGATTGATTTTTCATCCAGTGAATTTTCAACTGTGAACCGATTCTGCTGTAATTTCGGACACATATGTAGTTCTGATGACACAACCACATAACAAAGACGTGGAGTTGATCTGATTATAGAGACGGAAGACAGTCGCGAGAGCTCCTCAGCAGTTTACAGCTACATCGTGTTTGGGCTTATTTCATTCACCTTAATGAGAACTTTAGACCTAGCTGAGGTACGACTGTCATCGAGGGTCTGACGATGGAGACGGAAGACAACGGAGAAAAACAATAAATGGTAACACAAAAGCGAAAACTTAAAACATTTTACGAAAAATTAAATCGATGAAAAAAATACTGAAAAGCGAAAGCGAAGCGAATAAAAAATTGCATTTTAGCATTACTAAGCTCCTAAACGAATAAAAATTTTCGATGCTATATTTTAGTTAAGTTAGTATATAATTTTGCTAGTTTTATTAATTAATTAGTTATAAGTTGTTTGTACCCACTTGTAAATATGTGTATTCGGTAATAGATATAAAATAGCTCCTAAACTATGTAATTGAAGTATCAAATTTTGTTTGTTTGACGCTGACCAACTCAAAAGTTATTTAAATTAGTTTAGGAGCTTAGTTACACTAAAATGTTTATTTTTATTTTTTCATTTCTGTTTTTTTTATCGGTAAAATTTTTGGAAAAAAGTTTTTTGCTTCATCATGTTTACATGACTAATAATTATGTTTGTTTTTGTGAATGTCTGGCACTATATTAATTCCACTGCAACAAATGACACAAAAGCTTAGGTATCGTATTTTTGGATCGATCATGTAGCGAGACGTTTACTTAACTTGGGGTCGTCAATAAACAGTAAATAACAAGTGAAGGTTAAGGGCGGACACACAAAGTCGCCACTCGGCCCTTCACAGGGATGCCTCTGTAAACGATACGATTTGTTTTATCCTTCTAGGGGTGATGTTTAGGGCTTTACAGCCCATAAAGACAATATGCGACATATACAATGGAACAGAATTTGTAGTAAGTTTTCCAAATAACGCCGGTGCTAAGTACCTCGTTACCTCATTATTCACAGTCGTTATTCACATTAATTTGCGTTCCATAATGATTAACAAGATTACAATGGCTAATTTACAATTTTCCCCGCATACTAATTTCACGAAAACAAAAATAACATGTTAAAACAAATATACACCTATACAGTCACCCAAGGAGTTTACGTCACAAATATAAAATATGCACAATACCACATAAAAAAGCCATTTTTAATAAAAATCTACTTGGCATGGCACCCAAAATCTACAATAAGCTACCTGAACACATAATTGAAATTAAAAATATAGATCAATTTAAAAAAAAACTACACATACTTTTAGTTGCAAAATGCTACTATCATATTAATGACTATTTAAATGAAAAATGCTAGGCCTACTACATCCGATTTATTATATTGGGGAAAAATCAATACTACTCTTATGAATGATCTATATATACTATTTATACTTTTAATTTGATTTGTATTAGTTTAATTCTGACTGAATGTATTATTCTGACCTGGTATTTGAATTGTTATTTCCAGTGTTTCGAACTTAATTTATACTTGTTTGTAATTTAAAAGAAAAGAAAAAGAAAGAAAAATAAATTTATTTGTCACAGAAACACGTGCATAAAAAAAAAAAGATGAAAAACTCGAGTAAAAATAAACAAAAGAAAAATACAATAACGAGCACAAAACAGGAATAGTCGGCAGCTGCTGGCACGTCATGACTGTGACAAGAAGGCTTCCACTCAGCTTGATGCTGTGCTATGGAGACCCACAGCACAGCGCTGATTTTCAGTGGTCACCCGAAAGAGACGTACGGAGACCAAGTCAGTAATGAATTTTCAATAAATATACAATAAAACAAATAGAACATATAAATAATTATCCGAAGGCAACACTGTGCGTGCATAATACATAAAACATAATACACCTAAAACACCATTATAACAATACCTACAAAAATATTAAATGTTTTGTCTCGCCCCCACCATCACTTTCACGTCGCCTGCGCACGCGCTCACAATAAAAAAGTACTAACTGTATAAAGTACAGTTTTCATTGCCCGATTGCGTCTCTGAGCGTGATGACGTACTGCGAGTCATAGCTGGGTGCGCGGCTAGGCTCGTGCGCCGCCGCGGACCGGCGCGCGGCGGCCAGCGGCGGCGCGCGGCGGCCAGCGGCGGCGCGCGGCCCGACAGCGGCCGCGCACGAGTCCTGTTTTAGATACTTAGCGCGTCATGCGTGACTTTTTAGTTTGTACCCACAGTTAGTTACTACCGCCAAACGACATACCAACAGTGGGTAACTGGCTTGCGCTTGCATCTAAGTTGACGCTTGAACAAAACGTGACGCGCTTAGTGTATACTACTGACATAACTACCTACGTATAAGTTCATATACATCGCTATCGTCATGAGGGAGGATGACGGACGCACCCGACGCATCGATATCGCCGCCTCGAGCCGCTGAGTCGATGATACACCTTGCCCATAGATGATAAACCTTACGTGAGTGTTTATTTATAAAATATTTGCTGCTCATACTTTTGTTTTTCCAGTAAGTATTTTTTTAGATGTAACTTAAAATTTTGTTTTGTTTTCAGGGATCTTATGGGAGGTGGCAAATCATTCCAGCAGCGAGAAGCGGCATACTTGAAACATCCTCTGAAGGCTGTGGTCCTATGTCGAGGCATCGAGATCGGGTTGGACGTGGAACGAGCAGAGTAGCTGTAGTGCTCGTGCCTCCAGCTAATTTTTTTAAACAGGTATTCCGGTTTGTGTGTTTTTATGACACCGAACATTAAAACGGCTAAATGTAGCTTCCGTCGGGCAACCATTTTTAATATACTGTGTTCATTTAAATACGGTGTTATATGATGCCTCCGGGGTATGCCAAAGCAATAACGAGCGCACGCGTTCTGTACGCGTTGTATTAGACGTTCTGTACGGGAAAGTAGACACGGCCCGTATACAACATCACAATAATTAAGTTTAGATAGTACTAGGCTATCCACCAATCTCTTCCTCATTACAATTAAATACTAAGGAAGTCCCTCACCCTATACAGAACCTTTAATCTATAGAAGCAGTTTTTTACTACGTCATTAATGTGCTCTTCAAAACGAAGTTCTGGATCGGTAATGAGACCCAGGTTACGTGCGACTTCTACTCTTTGTATACTTTCCCCCATGATTTTAACATCTGGTTTCGTTGATAGAATTGATTTAATTTTCTACTGTTTTTATTTTTTTATTCTGAAATTTAAATATTATTGTAATTATTTCATAACGATGACATATTTAATTTTATCTTGTAAGACTTGTACGTACTCACTTTTTATTATTTGCATACCCATGTGATGGTTAAACATGGAGAACTTTATTTCTATTAACAAAAACATCAATGTATATCTGTACCTATGTTTGCAAATAAATAAATGATTAAATGATTAAATGATTAAATGATTAAACATTTCGAAAAACGATAGTAAGTACGTGGGCAGAGTCATAGGCAATACCTAATAAATATGTATGTATGTAGATGTATTTAAAGGTCAGATTACTTTGTATTTCAATTATGGTTCAACGTAAAAATAATGAGTAGCTTAAAATAAAGTATGTACCTATTCAGATTGTGTTTGATGTATCGGTTGAATATTTTAGACATGATATTATTACGATGACAGGCTGTTGAGACGTGTCGATCTCGAGCTCAAACCTATTTTTAATTCTATACAGTTCTTGGAATAAGAAACTCATTCTATTTTGTTAATATTATACATAATTATGTTATTATTATATAAGTTTTGCTGGTTTCTGGTAACCATTACTTCCTAGAATGGTGTCTCTGAGGTTTTAAACTTAATTTTATTTCCGACTTTTAGAATTAAAAGTTTGTGTTTGTTTATCGTTTTCACGCATCTCTTCAATCGTCGATTACATAACCTTTATTATTATTTCGTTTATTTCAATTTGAGACATATAAAATACATTTTTAAATATTTCTTAAAAAAAATATAAAAAACATTTAAAAATATAAAAAATAGCGTTCCGCCGGTATCGGGAGCAGGGTCCAAGCTATTATTATTATTATTATAACGGTTGTTTCACCACCATCTGAGAAGTTTACGTTAATTTATTTGGCAGATAGCGCTATCCGAACACTGACATTCAGACCCTTAATATAACAAAGGTACAATGAATTACATGGCAAACCACCTTCATACCTAATTTACCTTCCCGATTCAGTTTACTTATCCATAGGTAATATGACCATTGCCTCTGCTTTATGCTCGTGTTTGTTACCCTATCCCCTATAACTGTAACGTTACAAGCTTTTACCCACTGGATTGGATCAGGACGTTGCTTTTGTGCTTTATTATATTCTACTCGGAGGTATATTCTAAAGGTGAAGGTTAAGAGGATTCTGTTCGTCTTTGACGTTGTAGTAGCTGGTTACTGATGTTTTTCTAGATTGTCGGAATTTACAGTTACCTAATAGTATGATATTGACAAACGTTTTTTTATGATATTATTATTTGTGTTACCTTATATACTGTAGAAAAATAACAAAATTTTATTTAAAGAAATCATATTTAAACCTAGTATTGAATTACTAGATTATAGTAACTTATTAAAACATATGGTAGGTATTCGGGCTACAAGTACATTTTGCGGTTCTATTTCATTTTATGTTGAACCGTTCCATGTATGCTGATAATGTAATTGTTTGCAATACAAATATTAGTAGATGGACATATCAACTACATATTATTACAAAAATATGTATTTATAAATAACGTTTTACCTGAAAGGTTTCAGTTTAAATACACTTTATGCAAATTCAGCTCATGAAGGAAAAGTGAAAAATTTAAAATAACGTTAAAACTTAAGTCAAGTGTAAAGTAAACACGAACTACTGCAATAAATACTGAAGCAAAAACAACGAATAGTTTTACATAAAGACGCGGAAGTGAGTCGTCGAACTAAACTTCGCCGTACACTGCGGGGAGTGTTGCGAGCTATGGATCGTAGTTTTTGAGCGCGCGGGCGATGTATCCGCTGCGATGGAGTGCGGTCGCTCACGCGCGGCGCTTCCGACTCAGATTACCGGGCCGGCCGGCATGCGACCATCTTTGTAGGGGTGACACTTCTAGCTTTGATAACTTTCTAAGTATTTTCTGTACCAATCAATCAGCCTAGCCTTTTCCCAACTATTTCGGGGTCAGCTTCCAGTCTAACCGGATACTGCTGAATACCAGTATTTTACATGGAGTGCCTATTTGACCTGCACAACCCAGTAACTGGGTAATACGATACCTACCCGGTACGATACTACTGGGTAAGACTGGTTGTCAGACTTTCGGGCTTCTGACAACCCGTAACGACTGTCAAATATCCAGGAATGAAAGCCAGGACCAACGGCTTAACGTGCTTGCCGAGGCACGAAGGAGTCTCGGTATGTAAAGATGGTCACCCATCCACGGACCCACCCCGGCAAACGTAGCTTAACCTGATGGATCGACCCGTGCGGCTGTTATTACTTAGCAAAAAATACTTATCTACGTTTATACTTTAAAATGTTTAGACACCACTAGACAGGTTTCAAAGAATATCTAAATATTATGTAAAGGTAACAAATATTTTTTGTAACAAATGTTTTGCGTCACTGGTATGAAAATGTCCAATGTCAGAGTTATACTTATATGTTACCTAGTTATGCTAATGTGAAGTAGTCTGCTTGCAAGCGACTAAATGCAAAATTAGAAGTCGTAATTAGTAGTAATCTCAACTGACACCTACGAGTATCTGCAAAATAGTGCAGTATTTTCTAAAGCCGCGTCACTCATCGAACCTCGCTCAGTGCGTGCGCCTGTGCGTGGCAGCCCTGAGTGGCGGCTGTGCCCGACGCCGACTATTTATAACTGCGCTTTGTGTCTCTTTACCAACGGGAAACTGTTCGCTATCAAATTTACACTTCGTCTTGCGCTGTCTTTGGGTCCACTGTGCGAATAGATTTGTGACTACGATAAACAAACACCACAGGCACAGTAAGTATGGATGGTGTCATACGTTAATTTATTATTGAGTAAAACTACTCTTTAGAACATGAAATAATCATCACGAGTTAACGACAAAACTCACTCCAATGTGTTCAAGACTTCATGCGTACCAGTTGGAGGCTACAAGCTACGACGTAGTAGCTGGCGTAGCAATGAGCTACGTCGTAGCAAATATGCAATACGTTTTTAAAGTGAAGGTGGAATGTGACTATGTGTGTGTGTATATTAACAAAAAAAATAAACAGAAAGGTATGCACTTATTTTATTGATACGAGCGTATTGTGTTAACAAAAATATTGTGATAACTTTTCCGATCATAGATAAAACGCGAACTCAAATAAATCACCAGCCACAGATTACATTCACACCGTACTATCTATTGCAGCACACAAAACAACAATTTGAACCTACGTAATATAAAATAGTGCAATTTTTTTTGTCGCCACGCCTGACCGCTCGATTTAAACAAGAACCACACGGCGACGCGACACGCGCGGCCGCGCCACCGACACGTAGTTACACTTGCACTAAACACCAAATAAAATAAATCAACAGCGGACACCACGCTAAACTATCTGTCACAGCAGTAATGTATTGCCGCGAAACTATCGCTTGCGAATGCTCCAGCGAGGTAACAATTTGAATTGATGTAGTTTAAACTGACGCTATTCTTCACAAGGTGGAAACATACGAGCGAGCGGTTGGCGCTGACGCGCTGTGTATGTTCGCGTAAAATATAAAGCGAATGAAATAGACGGTAGTGGATATTATTCATAAACAATAAACTAAGCGTATGAGCAAAGGTGTGTAAGAGTGTAGACCCTACTGAAGACCCTGTTGAACGATGTGTCATCGCAGCGTCATATGGTACACACACGCGACGAAAACAACGTAACACCACGGTACCAATTTTCAATTTATATGCGGTCGGAAATGGTGCGATTCCTCACGTGTATTTTGTTGAGTTAAGAAATGCAATTTCAACAGGAATGTCTGGAATGTCGTGTTTATAAGAGATGTTTCTACCACAAATACAAACATTAATTGAAATAACACTGTGATATAACTTAAAGATTAAAATAGGATAGCATTAATGTTTATTGCTTCCTGAAAGTAATGTCTGTCTTTATGTAACCTCCATCTAAATAAACTGATGATGAACTCTTCGTTTGAAATTATTCTTTGACTTTGGGCTCTCTTTTGGAGTAAGGTTTTGAAAATGCCTGATTGCTCCTAACCCTTTGCTTACTACAAAAAATAATACACTAAATATAATATATAGTACTCGGTGTCAGAATATATAGGGATTCAACCGCCAACCGTCAAATCGTGTCAACCATAAACGAGGTATGAAAATTCTCATGTAATTGAAAAAAACAATTTGATCAAAATAACATGATATTATCATTATAATGATTTACAAATATCGTGATGGCCCAGTGGTTAAGACCGGGCAAGTACTTACCAATGTGATTTTTTAAATTCATATGTACTTTCTGAGTTTATCTTGGACATTACTGACATGGGTGAAGGAAAAACATCTTGAGGAAACCTGGACTTAGTAATAAAATAAATCAGAAATCGCCAACTCATCTTGAGCAGGCGTGGTGATCCTGATCAATGCTCGTGTCTTCTCTGGATGAGAAGAGGCCGTTCCCCTGCAGTGGGAAAATAATAGGCTGGTGTTCTTTATTATAATGACTTGTCGTGAAATTAAGTACCAATTCCAGCACAATAATTATATAAGGAACCTGGCATCCTCCGTGACTCTCACGGCACGCTCCCTCGCGTCAGCGGCGCGCAGTCATGCGGCCGCACCGTTTGTCTTGTCTTGGAGACAGTTAGGTGACGTCACTGCCGCCTGCTAGCTCGAACCCTGCGGCACAGGCCCCGTGATAGCGGGCATCTTATCTCACTACTGATACTCGTATCTTGTGTTAGTCGAGTGGCAAGCAGGTTTGTCAAAACATCTTATGATTGGTTGATTTATACAAAGTGATTCACTAATGAAGACGTTTCTTCATCCAAATGTAGGTATACTGATTATCTTAGAAATCGTCATCCACCAAAGAAACTTAAAGTTGTAGAGTTCACAAGCGCAACAATAGTAGACGAGAGAGAACAAACTGTCATGGCACCAGACAAGTCCCCGTGGAACTTCATGTAAACAACCATGAGTATATCCACCCATAAATACCTTCTGTGTGGTAATATGTCTCGCTAGATGTGAAACTTTTAAATCACAAACCTCATGCTAGTTCTGTTGTCAATACTCACTGTTTTGTTTCCGCTGGATAGCGTGGCGTGTATTTGCGTAACGTTTGCCGCTGCACAAATACAAGCTACCCGCATGAGTGGTCGCCAGGTGGTCTCTGAGCAAACAGCTGAGCGGCAAGTCGTGTCGTGTGCCGTGTGCCATGTGCCTGAGTGTGCCGTGTGCCGCGCCCAAATGCGAGCAAGAATTCCATTTGTTTGTGAAAGGGACGTGGTGATGTCGATATTTTTATACTTAGTTTTCATTTTCCATACCAATTTTGAATTGCATAGCATAGAGCCAGTCGGTAATATATTATTATCAAACAAACAATTACCTACTCGTAGGCATGAATATTGTATTACATTTGGGAATTCAAAAAAATCCTATTCCGTGCAAACTATTCCACCAAAATACACAATTTATACAAATGAGAAAATCTAAAAGAAACTTATTCTACATTGTTAATAATAATTATCAATGAACACAGTATTTGATACCCAATCATTAACCGAATATCGGAAGGTTTAATGTCATTTAATATGCATCATAGTTGGTATTAACAATCCCTGCACGTCACTGGTCATCGCTAATGAAACTATAACAGTACACGATCAGCCAGCGATATGTACTAACCATGATCGTGATGACAATACAGTCAGTAGGATGTATGAAGGATGTTCCATTCAATATGGATACATAATCTATTGTATTCGCGACAACTAGCAACCGTGTTTGGGTAATATCAATGATATATTAAACATAAACTAACTTGAACCGGATCACTGTATTTACTTCTGAGTTTTCGGCTTTGAAAATGGATATTACTTAAAAAACGAAGTTTAACGTTAGTATTAAACTGAAGCTGATACGTTCGTACTTGCGAACGATCTAAATATACAATCACTTTATGAAAGTAATACAAGTACATCTACGTTTTATTGACGACTACAACAATTGAGCAAATTTAACGTCTTTATCCTTAACATACAAAACAATAGAACTTTCTTCTATACTATACTAGCTGCGCCCCGCGGTTTAAAGAATATCGGGATAAAAGGTACCCAATGTCCTAACCGAGGTCATGATCTACTCATGTGCCATATTTCATGCAAATCCGTTCAGCCGTTTTAGCGTGAAAGTGTAACAAACAAACAAACTCACTTTCGCAGGCTCGAAAGAGATGAGAGTATACACTGACGGATTGAAGACCGACTCTGGTACCGGAGTCGGAGTCTTTTCACACGATTTCAACATAAAGATATCCAGCCCGCTGGGAATGTTTAACACCGTCTATCAGGCGGAGTGTGTGGGCATCATACAAGCGGTCCACGCCCTAGAAGCCCGGAGGGTTACGGATTCCCACATATTTCATATTCACACGATCAATCAAACTTTCAATATAAGAAGATTTACCAACATTAGAAGGTCCATACAAATACTGCTTACGTTTAAAATAGTACGCAAAAAATCATTCCACCACATACACACTTTCATAGTCCAATTACCACTCATTCATAGGTCTCAAGACAACATTAACAACTGGTTCTTTAATATCGGAAAATGCTTTTTGAAAAAAACGATAACCAAATCTATGCTCCATAACAAATGGATCATCAAATCTTAATAACATATAGTTACTCTCCGACTGAGCCTCAGTTTTCCAATCCTTATGGAAAAAAGATATTACCTCGAAGCTGACACTAGAATGTCACAATGCACTAGAACAATTAACGGTATCTAGCCGCAACACCGTGACATTGCAATGTATAAAAGGACACGCGGCTGACGAGCTTGCCAGACGAGGATCCAGCACGGTAGTCTGTGGACTCGAGCCAATCGTACCCATACCTTTCAACCAATTACGAAGGTGGCTACAGGAGTTCACCCAAACACAAGCGGAGCACTGATGGACGTCAACACTGGGCTGCAGGCAATCCAAGGAGGCATCCTTGGATATGCCATTCTTGGATAGCAGGCTAACCCGACGCTTATTACGCCTGGAGAGGAATGTCCTGCGCCTGGTGACGGGGACCATCACGGGACACAGCTCGCTAAACAAACACTTCCCCACAATAGGCAAAACGGACAGTCCTCTGTGCAGGGCGTGCATGGACGGTCGCCATGGCCCACGCATAATGGTCCACCTGACGGACTAAGTGCAGAAGCCAAACCCCATAACTATAAAACATGGGCGTAAAAGTGAATTTGTGAACTCACTTTCGCATTAATTAGGATTTCGTTTTTTCATTTTAATACTTAAATAAAAATAATATAATAAAAATCATTAAAAAAAGACATTTAAAAATATAAAAAATTGTGACCACCGGTATCTGGAACCGGGTCCAAGCTACCAGCGGTCAGGGCTTCAGAGAGAGGAACCTCCTAACAATGCGAGCGGTGTTTTTATTAGGACAGGATTAGGATTGTAATAATATTATATATTTCTATAAAATACAATATGTAGGTAGGTTAGGTAGTAAAATATCTTCTGCGTGACACAGTTTGCTGCTCATTAGGTACGATATTACAACAGTCTAAGTCTGTCGATATTAACGTAGGTCCCGCTCGGAGCACGGAGCATCCCTAGCTACTTTGCGACGCGGCGACGTTTGTGCGAACAAGTATGCAGGCTATGCGGCTCAGATTCCCGCACCCATTACCATGAATACAATTGGGCAACAATGGCGTCGAGTGTCTTGACATGCATTGCGCGCTATCTTCCACCTTGCTCGCGCCGCCCGCATACACCCGGGAATGGAAAGCGAAATGTTTTGTTATGCTAATAGTTCGTTAGTCCGGTTGTACGCGTCACTCAGAGCTTATCCGGCGCAGATCTCTGTGATACGTCTTGCAGGTACGTGTACAGAGCAAATGGAAGATAATGAATATATATATAGGGAATCCCAACATAAAGTGTTTGCTGGTAAGAGCTTGTCTACGAGTCATCCGTGAATGTCCGTGATAGGTTTAAAATGATTCGAGGGTTCATTGTTATCGTCTCCTTAACGTTAATATATAATAGTATAGATAGACACTAGACACTCAATGATTGTATTGTTCCATTTTTGTTAGAAAGTTAAACTAGAAGGGATGTTATACTAACTGTGCTTGGGACCATCAGAGCATATATGTAGGTAATATTCGGTTTGTGTGTAAATACAAATTTATACCAGAATTTGCCTTTTCAGAGATTAAAAATGATGAGCGCCATGCATTGTCAACTCATGAACGAAATATAAAACGAATACCTCGTAAACGTGAAGTAGTAACATGAAAAAGTCCATGACCCAAAAATACGAGCTGTAAAATGTAAGGAGTGACACTGCGGCTGCTAATTAGGGATTTCAGCGGTTGCTCAATGGAAACCCGACTCAACTCGCTTCCCGCAGTATTTTCGCCTCCGAACTCATTCCAGAAATGCCCAATTTTCTTTCAGAGATTTCGGAGCATCATGTGTTTCGACATCGCTGGTGGATTTTGTTGCTTTGTTCGTGTCCGCTCGGTCCGAGGTCAGGTTTGTGATATCTAATTAGTGCTCCGTCCCGTAAGTCCGCCCAATCCGCTGTCCACTAATCCTCCGTGCGCTCATCGTTCTCAAAGATGTTTATCTGACTCCAACGCTTATCTATCATATTGGTTACGAGCAATAAAACCTTATAAAAACCGGTCACAATGGAGCAATAATTTCTTTATCACAAAGTGGTCATCGGAGCACATTTCTTTGATTTGTGCCGTACATCTGCGGAGATATGTTCTGCCATATTGGGAGTGGTATATTGTGCGGAGATTCGTCTTGGACGAATCTCCGCACAAAGCTGCAGCAGCAAAGCTGCTTGTGTGTGTACCAGACGTAATGTTGTTCGGAGGCGCGCGTTTTTGTGTACGTCGCGTCGTTTGATTTAGTTTAACTTAGACACACACACGCGATGGCTTTGGTCCCGCGGGCGCTACACGAGTCAAACGAGACGCTCGAGCAATGTTTGTGACTGTACTTAATGTCCTGTTTTCAAAAATATTTGTATGAATATAATTATGTAACGATAAATTCTAATTCAGCACTAATAGTAATAATTTACCGTTTTATCAAATCTGTTATATTATTATGGCTGCTGACCGCGGCTTCGCCCGCGTGGACCCTAATTCATTTTCTAAAATAAAAGTAACCTAAGTTACTTCTTAAATAACATCAGCTTTCTGCTAGTGCAAGTCCCGTCAAAATCGGTCCAACCGTTTCTGAGATTAGCCAGAGCAAACAGCCAGACTGACATTTTTTTTTTGTTATAAGTACTGTAGGTATATAGTTTCATACGCATTTAGTAAAAAAGCTGTTATTTGACATTACGAACAGACACTTAATTTTTATTTATTTATTTGTATTTGTACATATAATTATTTAAATATTTAGATGTATAGATAGAAAATAACTTCACTCAGTTACTTTCTTATAGTAACCTAGATGTGAATACGTTATAGGTTCCGATTAAAGAAATTGTTTTAATTTAAAAAAAAACGTGTACGTCGCGGGACCCCCGTCAGGAACGAAGTTCCCTCTGATGTATGATTTAAAACAAAAACAAAATTTTTGCAGCCGGCATCTTGGAATTACATTTTGACCTCAGCACCTTCAAAATCTATGAAAATGACCAATGATGAACATTTGAAAATTTTATCAGCCGCCATCCTGCATTTACATTTTAATGTAACTATCGGCTTTAGCACCCTCAAAAACTATGAAAACAACACCAATGACGAAAAATTTGCTAATTTTCGCAGCGGCCATCTTGGATTTACATTATGTCAACAGACCAGTCAGGATCAGTTAGGAGACGTGAGTCGTGCGCTTCTAGATCTTAAGCCGAAACGGTCCGCAGGGCCTGACGGCATTCCGCCTTACATATTTAGGGATTGTCGAGTAGCGCTGGCTAGGCCTCTTCTTCATATTTATAACCAGTGCCTCAAAGCTGCCGTGTTTCCGGAGACGTGGAAAGTGACCCGCGTTGTTCCGGTTCCGAAAGCAGGGTCAGCAGAATCGGTGGATGGGTACAGACCAGTTGCGGTATTGTCTACGCCGGCGAAAGTGATGGAAACTGCTATACATAAGAGCATATATCTTCAGGTTAGCGCACAGCTGTCAGACGCTCAGCATGGGTTTCGACCAGGAAGAAGTACCACCAGTAATCTTCTCTGCTACATGGCTCATCTGGTGCCAACGGTGGATGGTGGGGGGCAGACTGATGCTGCTTACTTCGACTTTAGAAAAGCATTCGATTTAGTCGATAATGACATTTTGCTTAAAAAGTTTGCAGGTATTGGTTTCACCCCACACTCTCTCCAGTTTTTTGCCAGTTATTTGAGGGATAGGCAGCAATATGTGGAATATGCGGGATACGTGTCAGATCCATATTTCACTAGGTCCGGGGTAAGTCAAGGTAGTACCTTGGCCCTTTGGGCGTTCTTCTGGTGGTAAACAACCTACCAGAAGTAGTCCAAGACGCGTCTTGTCTGTTGTTTGCTGACGACCTCAAATTATCCCTCGCGATAAAGAGCAGCGATGACTGTGTCAGGCTACAAAGGGACATTGATAGGGTAGTGAGATGGAGCAAAGAAAATCTCTTACAATTTAATAGCTCGCAGTGTGTGACCATCACTTTTTCTCGCGCACACAATCCCATCTTACATACCTACTATATTGACGGGTCACCTATGGAACGGGTCACAGAAGTCAAGGACTTGGGAGTAAAATTTAACACTGGTTTGACTTTTCGGGATCACATCATGCGTTGCTGTAAAAGAGCGTATAGAAATTTAGGTTTCATGCTTCGTACGGTCCGAAGTTTCACGAATGTGAAAGCTATTATAGCATTATACAATGCATTGGTGAGGAGCCAGGTAGAATGTAACGCAGTTATCTGGTCTCCGCATGAAGCTAAATATAGTCTCATGCTGGAGAGGGTACAAAATAAATTTATAAGATATTTATATATGCGCTATTACGGAGTCTATCCCTTTTACCCGTTAATGTATCCAACCTTATTTATTCTAGGTATGGTAGGATACAACGAGCTAAGGGTTAGGAGGGATCTTGCACTCGCCTCATATATATTTAAAATACTGAGAGGGAAGGTGCATAATGCAGTTGTTTTAGGCCAGGTGAGTCTGTGTGTTCCGGACAGGTACGTGTGGCGACGATGGCAGCCACGACTGCTGGTGGAACCGCGTGCTAGGACCAACCTTCTGAAGGAGGCGCCGCTGACGCGTGCAATCCGCACGCTCAACCTCATAGCGAGTGAGACAGACCTATTCTGTTGTTCTCTGAGTGAATTCACAAGGAATGCGTTGTTTGTAATTAGTTATAGGTATTAGTTATAAGGAACAATTATGTTAAAGTATTAATTAAGGCACATTTACCGCATTGGTTAGCTGTAAGGGTAGATGTAAGATGATAAATAAATAAATAAATAAAATAAATAAATATATATAATAACTTTATTTCAGACTATCCATTACAGAATCATCCATAGTAAAATTGTGTTAGTAAGTACTTAGGAACTATGTTAGTAAAATACAAAAATAAAACAAACGACATCAAATTGACACATGGAGTGCGATCCAGTGTCTAACAAAAGGATCGTCTAACTGGTCCGCTATTACTTTCAGAATGCTGTTGGAGCTTGCTCGGATACGGTATCTCGGATGTCGGCAGCCCCAACAACATTCTAAAAGCGTTATTATAATTATTGTACACGAAGGGTATTGAGTGTCCGCTGATTACAGTTGACCCACAGGGTGCACGAATAAAACGGTTGGCAGTATGCCCTGAACATTTTGCATTTTACCTCATTCGTGCACCGTTTACACCTGCGAGCCAGCATGTTCCCACGGACAGCTAACGCCCTTCGTTACCACCCAATAACCAATAACCCCACTGTCGGTTTTAACACGCTCGAAATTTTCAGACTCGCCATCTTGTATTTTAATTTTGACCAAATTCACACTTTCTCTCTCTCTCTCTCGGTGTATCTCTCAGTGTATTCGGGCCGATGTGTACAATTTTGTGCCACGACACTGTAATTACTTTACTCTTTTTTTTGTTATTTTCTGCCAGCGTTCTCTCTCTCTCTCTTTCTTTCTCTTTGAATTAGAAGAAGACAGTCGCAAGTATAAACATTTTTTAGCGTGACGATTTCTGAAAGTTTACAAGCCGAAAACTAACTTTTTTTAACTAAAGAACTTCGTTCATTCATTTCAAATTTTGTTGGAACTGTAAACGCAGTTTTGTGATCACACTTCCTGTTAACAACCGTGTGAAGGCAGTTAAGCCGCGTTTTCTTGCTAAAAGTACTGAACATTTTCTGATAAACAATATTACAGGAAAGCATAATCCTTGCACAAACGTCATTAGCCATGTTCTAGAGACAAAGCCGTGTTCATTCGTGCTTAAGTCGACACATGGAAGCTCCGGCCGCGCGCGCGCCGCTTCCTAATCCCGGCAGGTGGCGCCATTATCGTGTCGGCCGGTTTAGTGTGTCACACAGTACACCACTAATGGTGCCGGATTATGGCACTGTCAGATTGCCGTTTGTTGATGATTTTTAAATCTTGTCCTAACCAGCTGTAGTGACGGTAGTTAAGGTCTTTTGAAGAGTTCTACAGTTTTTCGAGGCTAGGTATTTAAGATGGTAATGGACTGAAAAAGCGACAAGATGTGGATTAGTTATTATAGAGTTGAGCTTTCATTCGGAACTAACAATAAGGACCTATTTCCTTCCGAGTGCATGAAATTGTTTATAGTAGTAAGTGGGATTAGAGACAGAAATAGGTCATCTTATTAACGTCTTTTTGAAAGTTCGCTTTTTACACAGTCGGGTTTTAGATTTTTTATTTTAGTCTTATTAGATATTTTTAATCGTTTCTCATTCCAAATTACATTATAAATATAATTTGTATATATTTTTGTAATCACCTTTTAAAACCCTTCTTCATACTACATCTTCAACATACATTTTGGCGCCAAAAATCCGACATTTACTAGTAGATTTTATTTTATTTTAATAAGTACACTCGCGCAATAAAGACGAATACAACGACACATGATTCATCAAAATCGGTTCAGCCGTTTAGTAGACGAGGGAACATAAAGACGGAGATACATACGCACACTCATACATGCATACATACATACTGGCCAAACACACAACCCTCCTTTTTGGCTTCGCTGCAGTTGGATAAAAATGAGGCCATCACGGGACGCCCTGCAGATGTGAAACGTCGAAAAGAGCGACAGCAGACAGCCAGCCATGACGGCCATATGAGATCGTCATGCCATTTGCCGTCACGGCATACGAGTCGGTCTTACCCCTAAGATGCGCTAATAAGAAACACAAAAAAATTAAAATTGCTGATCAATCGTGCTTATCCATTCATGTCTATTCCATTGTTGGTAAGAAAACTCTTTAAGAAATGTTCCTGCAGAAGTAACTCGGCAAAGATTTAGGTTACGGACGGCTCCTGAACAAACAGCTATTGAAAAGGCGACGTTTGCGTTGCGGCTGCGACAGGTGATGTCGCCGTCAATGGCTTTAAGCCACGAGCGCGTCCCCGCACTCCGCCCGTGCCCTACCCGCGCCCGCAGGCGACTAGACGTGCACGCGCTACTGCATGCAACCCCCTGTCTACACGACACCTAGCCCCCCCCCGACCCGGCCGCAGGCCCAACCCACTCGCATTTCAAAGCGAATCCCTGATTTCGCACCTCGAATTTCCTTGGGCGTAGGTATTTAAAAAAAATAAAAATTCTATTCGGAGAACGAAATTTAAACTGCCGTTTTGGATGCCGTGCGCAAACAAAATTGAAAATTGTGGCGGCAAGTAAAATAAAGGGAACTCTCCTGCGATTCGACGACAAATTGGATAACCGGATAACCTGCTCCGCGTAGTTTTACATTTTTAGTGAACGCAATTTCTACATATCTACGTGGGCATTAGCGTCAGGCAGCAGCAAGCAGGCTACTCCACTAAGCCTCACTCTACAAAGAGATTCGGCCTTTAAAAGTTATCCTAAAAACAAAAAAAAAACGAATATCCGTTTGCCTTTTAAAGGATTCAGGTCATATTTCTTTCGTTAGTGCGAACACACTCGCATCAAAAGGGCTCGTTTTTTATGAGAATTTATTCTGTGCTTAACTATTAAATATTTCAACAAAACGAGCTTTCAACTATTATCTTATTTATCAGCCGCAATATTTTGATGACATTGCGACATTCATGAGAGGTTAATAGAATTCTTATCGCAGCACTAACACACGCCAGATACATGTGAGACATACGAGGTACTTACTTAAGTGTGAGTCGGTCGATCGCCTGCCCTCTGCATAGAAATTCTCTCGGTCATATTGTCCAATAAGATCACATGATCCACGCTAGTAAATTTTTATCGTAAATTCCTAAACGCCTGAAAAATATGATCTTACGATATTATGTACGCATAATACAAGCTAGTCACAAAAACTTATTAACATTTTCTCAAACCTCCAAGCTAATTAGCAAGTTACGAGAATCCTACATTTCTTTTCAATTGCAACAACCAACCGCCCATAAATAATTCGCTTATTTTGCACAGTAAACGATTTTTCGTGAAACCACATATTCGGTATGCACTCGAGCCGAGCATTGCTAATTCGAATAGTTCAATAAATTTGAAAGACCGGTTTAGCTAATAAATAGCTTCAATTTGTGTCTCATTGAGCCGAGCAGAGTCCATTGGTCCCCATGTGATACTGAGATAAACGACGTGACTCAAAAGGATAATTTTCCGTTTAATGTATTAACATACGTATCACTCGTAATAGTGATTCACTCGGGTGGCGTTCATGTTGCTCGTAAGTAACTGCTTGCTAGCACTTTGTGCGTGTAATATTTCTAAACTATTGTTTGAACGTTTTTCCGGGGTTAAGTGGTTTTATCTGACGATCCAATTGGCGTTTCTAAGTCCAAGTTTTCCAAAATATTTTGTTTCAGACTCGTCCCGTTCTCTCAGATTACAAACAGCCTTATAACTCGTTGTGTTCCATCCAGCCAGCAAAGCGATTGTACCAATAGATTGAAATTACTCCCTCATTCTGTTTCGGGTCAGTAGTTCCATTTTATTATGAAAACTTTGTGAAATATATAAAGGAATTCACTTAAGAAATAGTTGTGCTGCTCTGCTGAAATGGTGCTATTCCGATCTGAACAACGTTTGCAAGTACAGTTGGCAGAAGAAATAAGTGCACATGCAGGGAACTTATATCATTTGCATTTTAACAGTTGTGCTTGCGCTGTGCTTGTGCTTGACTGTGTTAATTTTGTGCTTGATGGTTATTAATCTCACAAAACCAATGATGAAGCTTAGATGTTCATTCCGTGCCTGTTTGCTAACAATTTTTTGTACATTTCACGAACAAGCACGCGGGCACATAGTTTCCTACGTGGAACATAATTGGCTGTGCCTGTCGTTTATCAAGTTTCATCTAAATGGAAAAGAAGGTAGTTTAGTCGCGGGCGTCAAAATTAGGCAGACAACTTTCGTATTTGTGGTAATATTATTATTAAGAATTTGGTTTTATCTTGAGGTAAAGTTGGTTGGTTTATAAAGTACTTCTGTTTCTTAGATGCCAACTTCATTTTCGCTATAGAATAGTATACTTTTGTTGCAGACTAGACGAACTGAACATCGTGTGTAATTTTCTAGATTTCGTTTTTCTCACAAGAACGAAATAGATTTCCCTCAATCCTGTGACCCTAATTACATGAGCTTGTAACATACTTAGCTTGTGAGAACACTTTCTTTGGACCGAGAATGAATATCAAGAAGATTTTTAACAAAAAAAAACATTTTGCTTCAGCTATCTACTTTAGTTGGATACCGAAAGGGAGACAGTAGCACTGTGACTCGCGTGGGCGTCGGAAAATAAAATATGCCTCAAACCAATTTAGTTGCAAAATAGACAGTATCATTTGCTTTATACATACTTAACTAGCGACCCGCCCTCGCTTGGCACGGTTTTTACGCATCGAGATTTCTTTATTTATGTAAGTTTAATATTAAATTATTATACACATAAACCTTCGGGAATAAATTCTTTAAATACAAAAAGAAACCTAAACTGGCACAAAAGAAAAGGCGATAACAGACACTGCTTAAATGATGGTGTCAGCTGCATCAAATCGGTTGCATAGTTTTTGAAGAACAACGCGGTCACACAGACAAACACAAAAATTTACTTTAATTATGAAATATAATACGCAATAAATGTTATTTTTTTTATTATAATTGTGTTTAAAGGATAGTTTTTCTACATATCAGTGTACTTATATTAAAGTATAAGTGCGATATGCTTAAATAAGAGGCAATCACAGTTCAAGACAACACTTGTTTGTGGCAAGTTGAGAGTAATCACTACCGCAAACGCATCGCGTTATGAGGTGTGAAGATATGGTAGATATGGATAAATATAGGTGTTCAAGGCTTTAAAGGCACGAAACCAATTTGCTGTTACCTAAAGAGCAAAACCGGTGAGAAACTCAGTTTAGTGTTACTTAGTTAAACTACCTTCCGCCACCTCAACACTACTAGTACTACTACGTACCTAAGGAGCGCGATATAAATGTGTTACATAAATCAATAGCCGACACTCCGCTGATAGCGAAGGGTCGCAAATGGAAATCGTCCGCTTAAGCCTTTGCTACATGTTGCGGTGACGGTGCCCCCCCACACCTTCACCCCCCACACCTTTTCACCTTGGTGACACTACCTGGCGCTAGGATCAGGTAGTAGGACCAGTTTGCAAATATATAATTATTATACATGCGATTGTAATCAAATACATTTGAACCCTGGCGTAGTAAACTCGTGGGACAATAACTTTCTACATGGTATACCTACTTCATAGATGTATTATTAAATTAAAGAGTATTCAAACAAAGAGCATTTTAATCAAAAAGTATTATGAATTGATTGGAAGCCACTCTTCTCTACACTATGGGAAGGGATGATTAAAAGGAAAAGCGACACATTGTTCTGAAAATCTTAGCTGACTACCTTGTATAGTTACCTCACATAGTTCAAGGATCGTTGATATCATGTCACTTGCATAAAAAAAGCGTGCTAATTACGTCTTTTTCCTTTCCTAGAGCAATGAATGAAAAAAAGTTAAAGGACTTTACGAGTCACCGTGTCGGTGTCGGTGAACGTGTGTTTCTCAATCATGAGATGAAAGATAAACTTGAAACGGCTGTTATTAACACTATTCTATTTTGTTTCACTTTAATTCGATCAACTGCTTCCAATATTGAGAAAAATTTAATTGTCTAGATATCAAAAGATGTAAATCAATTTGTACACACTGGGAGAAATTGAACGATTTCATATTGTGGTCGAGTGCGTCTGATGTTTTACAAATGAATTTATTTTGCGAAACCAACTTTAACTTATATTAAACGTTGAATATAATTTCAATCAGGCGGGATTTAATTATACCTTTATATTTATTAATAAATAAGGTTTTCGTTAAAATAAATGCTGTTTTCCGCAGTGCCATTAATTAAACTTATTTCATTTTCTTATTTCAGTGACATATATTTAAGGTGGAACAAGATCGAAATCATTCGTTTTATAACTGCTCACTACAAGTAATACGGGTTGCACATTACAAGTATTATAACTGAACCCTCGAACGCAGCTATATTTTAATGTGCTTTGCCAGCCAGCCAGCCAGCCAATTTAGCTAATCCAACGTAGCTAAAGCTAACGGCGACTAGCGTTTGATAACTGCTATTTCATCAATTTTATTATTTCGTTCTTTGGAAACTTATAAACATCACGGTAGACTGATTCACACCAATGGCCATCATTTACAGCGTCAGTATTTGCTCTGGGTACCAAACGGGCTATGGTTTCCTATAAACGCCGTCGGCCGCTTACAGCTTCACGCCGTACGCCGCGTCACGATGCTTACTATAAAAAAGTACTGTTGTGGTCAAAATTTCAATGGCTTTGCGTCGCGTCTCTAGTTATTTCGAACCATAGCAGCGTCAGGTCGTGTCAAGTGTCACACGACCACTCGCGACCAACGAATGAAGCGTCGTGTCGTCCACTGCGGACGTATTGACCGCCGACGCTGTCCGTTGCGTTCAGACGTCGTTCGGAACGTTGACGCTGAAGTCAGACGTCGCATATAACATAAAATAGGAGACCAAAGCCAACCGCATCTCAGGTGTACGGGTAGTATACAATCATTTGAGTAATCTAACTAATTTAATTTAATAAGCGTTGCTGATTTTGGTGTCCTGTGACTGTTGTAAAAATGATCATTAGCACATCGCAATCACACACACATAAGCAGGTATATCTATTATCCTGCGTTATTCAAATCCCATCGTTTTGGCTATACTACATTCAGATAAAGCGCCTACCACATAAGTACATACGAGAACAGTTCTAATAACAAACCCTTTACACCGTCGTATTGGAATTAGCATCCGCAAGTGTGTGGTATATGTGGCCTATATCTCAGGTGGACACTGCTAATGAAATTCCGCCACCCGTTCGCTCTGTCCGGCACTGTCCAGCGCTGTCCGACGCTGTCCGACATCCGACAATATTACGTGCGAGTATTAGGACCACTCTCACCATTTGTTGGGCAGGCGTGGGTTTTATTTCGGACACGCTGTAAAGGCGTCCTTCAAAACGAGTTCTGCTGAATGTGCATGCTTGAAAATACGCATGTTTGTGGGAAAAGAAACTGAAGGTTGTAAGGATTTTAGCATAAAATCTTCGACTGGTCTTATTCTGTATTTATAGCCCATAAATCATTCATGGAATGTTATCATTCACTGCTTAAAATTAAACTCATTGAAGGTGTCATGCACGGTCATAATCATCGCGATAATCATACGATCTTAGCACACAAATTGGTAAAGGCACTAACTTTACGTATGCTTCGTGGCGGCCATATTGTTTCGAGTACATAATAGCGATGGCGAATCGGGACTGAGTACAAGTTGTCACAAAGTTCGTAAAACATACTTCACTTTGTTTCGCTTTCATTTGCAAATTGGCAATCGAGTAACTTGGATTGTTACTCGATTGGATTTTTTCATTTGAAATACGAAAAGCTTTCAAATAACAAGGTTTTGTACTGTGAGTTTGTACATAATAATGACTGCTTACATAGTTTTCGCTAAAAGTACAAAGTGCCGGCTGGGAAATAAATAAGATAACGCTTTTAGTAGTCATAGTTGGAATTCTAAAATGTGACTTAATCTGTTCAAAGAATGATACTTATTGATTTACTACGTTTCTACGATTTATCAATGAATTCAACATTTAAATTGACGGAATAATTTAGCAATGCGACCGAGAACATGAAATGGATTCACCAATGCAACACGAGTGGATAATAATATCTTAGTTTTAATAATAAATGAAAGCAATTAGTATTAACGGCTGATCGCCTTGCCTAGATACACTAAGTCTGACATAACCGAGTGTAGAACGTCGACCGTTATTACGACATCTTCAGTTGACTCTACCATACAGATCCCGATATTAATCCGCAGTAGATTGTCAGTTTATCCCTGATCGCGGCGTTAGGGCTGGCCCTAGTTTGTTGGAGGGTCGGCTGTGTTAAAAATGTAGGTGAATGGCTGGCCCGGGAGTGGTTGTGTTGCGTTCGTAGCGTTTGATGGCGATTTATGTCAATTGTAAGGTAACTTACGTGTAGGTGACGATGGCATACTGCGGGTCTATTCACGGGCCCCACAACTGTGCTATATCCTTGCATCTTCGTTTTAGCCGTTATTGTCGTGGCGACTGTCATGTCAAGTTAGTAAATATCTCCATAACACAAGTTATTCTAGGTGGTCATATTGTTGTGGAGATTGGAGAGGTTTAATGATCAAAATTGTTCTGTTATTTTGACCTTTACGGCTCAGGAAGGTCATAACAAAAAATTCATAATGCCGCACGATAGACATAAAAATAATAATAACTTGAAGAAATATACTCGTTTCGCCGAATTGAAAACATCGCGTAAATGGAAAATGAATACATAATGCTATAATAACAGTATCCTATCGGACTCACTTACTCTGTGGCGAACGATAAGAACTTTCAAAGGGAACGTTATAATTCTCTGGGATTGGCGACGATTCGTTGTGGGCTATGGTGTGAGCGAACTCGCGCCGCAGAATAGATACATAGCAGTAGACCTAGATAAAGTAACTTCGATCGGTAACCAGATATTGTCAAACGGTGTTTAAGCAGTTCAAGTAAGAGATCTTAGATCATCACTTAGTTTCCGCATTACCTTGAAAATTAACGCAATTTAGTGAGTTTCAGTTTGAAGTGTATTCTGTGAGTGTAATTTCAAAGTGTCTATTTAGATTTTTTAATGAAATATATTAAGAAGCAAGAGGCTTATAAAGATGCTGAAAGTTGCCCTATGTTGCTATGCCCATCCTAGTGAGTAATGAGGCTGTTCTACTCATTAAGAGGAGTTGTTCATCGCAATGTGTTGAGTCGGCCTTTCCCCTTTTTTATTCCTCATCTTGAGTAGGTAACCTTAGCAATGCTCCTCTCGACGCTTATTACCGGCATTAAGGACCGGCTACGTCAGATGATAATGACCATGCCTACTTCATCCCGCCTCCCTTACAGCCCATTTACACCCCCATACTTGTTGGTTATTGTTTTTGTTTGGTATTCTTCTAGTTATCATTATCCTAGCCTGATAAAGCTTTAAAAAGTGTTAGGGGTCGGCTTTGCACCTTAACTACCCCTTCTATGCGGACTTGTAAATCGTTGTCATGGGTAAAAAAGACAATGCTAATTTCTGAGCATAGATAAGTATCCGCATAACATATTTGGGCATGCGTTCACAGGATTTAATTTTCAATTTATTTGTTTTGAATAACGGCCCGTTCGTAGAAAGCTTCTTTACATTTTGTAATTCTATTTAAAACTAATCATAATTGTTCGTTCATAAGGCACAGATTGCAAACAATTGGTACCGCCGCCGCCGGTCGGTACTGTGATACAGTTCCCTCTCAAATACGATATTGTTTTAAAAAGCGATAGGGTTGGAAGTAATCCTGTTTGTGTTCGGTTTATATTGCTCACCCTCAATCAACATCCACTGTTGATGGTCTCTGTAATTCTGCTGGAATTTAATTCGCACTCCGTTTGTTGAACTGTGGTACAACACAATACGAACACAATGATACAAAAAGTCCACTGTACAAGAATATCAGCAGTCTTAACAAAACCTGACTATATTGATATCAGACGCAACGTGATATCTCATAGGTACGATTTGGTACCGATGTGTGGCGCAACTTTTATTTGTGCCCTTGACTTGCCCTACAACACCGACCTCATCTAGTTTAAATCTGCCTAGCCTTTTCCCAACTATATTGGGGTCGGCTTCCAGTCTAACCGGATGCAGCTGAATACCAGTATTTTAAATGGAGCGATCTGACCTCCACAATCCAGATCTGGATAATACGATACCCCTTGTTATGACTGGTTGTCAGACTTTCGGGCTTCTGACGACCGGTAACGACTGTCAAAGATCCACGAATGTCAGCCGGGACCAACGGCTTAACGTGCTTTCCGAGGCACGAAGGAGTCTTTGTATGTAAAAATGGTCACCCATCCACAGACCAACCGCGGCAAGCGTAGCTTAACCTGAAGGATCAACCCGTGGGGCTGTTATTACTTAGCCACGAGCTCCTCTCCGACCTCATCTAGTTTACAAAATACTATCATTTGTTATTGATGTGTAAAAATGTGTATACAGGAAAATATGGAAGAAAAATAAAAAAATATTATGGCTTATATGATACAATTTACAGAAATAAATATACATATAATCATCATAAAACGGTTCTGGAAATGATTATGATTGGGCCCAAGTTTATTACTATTGAAGTATTTAGATTAGTTTCTCAAAAGCACAGATTAATACAGATGGTTCACTTGGCAAAATCATTTAAATAAAAAGCGACCCTTGCTACGACACAATAAAGTGCAATTCAGGTCGCGCATCGCTTACAGTTATATTCACCTAGTAGTTGCGTCTCTTTCTATCGCATAACTCTTTTATCTTCTGATTGCGTTACGCTCACTGAATTGGCCGGCAAGACGAGTCCGCCGCGGACAAGCTTCATACCTAAAATGCGGAGTGCGGCTTCTGCACTATTCTGTATCAAAAGTTGTTAGAAGTAGGCCTTCTGAATGTTCTTAGTATACAACTACTGTATGTTCAGGTAATACGCGGGCAGGTCATCGAAACTTGAAAAAACTTGTAAATGTGTGTGTATTTTCATTGTATTGGGTACGTTTCAATCTTGTTTTGTTTTGCTTGTTTAGTTTATCGTTTGTTTATCAGTGGAAATCTCATACCCCAGTCAGATGCATACAGATTAACAGCAGTTACCTAATTGATTGTCAGTAATTGCACGCGGATTGTCCCATCGCCCCACGCTGTTTCCAGAATATAATTATAATAATGTGTTGGAATTAATTCATAGATGATGTACGAAGAACAGGTTTAATATGTTTATAATTAATTGTAGCGTGTTCATTTACGATGGACTTTAACCATGACAGCCCTATTTTAATTAGGCTCAGATTAAACCGATTAAACTTAACAATTAATTAGTCTAAATTAATTATCATCCACGTAACTATTATCTTGGAACGCGATATTCTAAACTAACACTAAACTGATTAATGCATAAACCTAGAGTTTTTTTCCATATTCTATCTGTTTTGTGCGTGTTCATTAACACCTACACACATGTAGGTTTTACCAAAACCGATTCTGATGAAATTCAACAGAACAGTCCCTGACGAGGGACATTCCAAACTGTTGCTAAAAGAACAAGCTGAGCATAACAGTTAAAACTATAAATTAAAATCAAGATGTTTACCAGTCTAATCTATCTACAGTAACTATCGTCAATATTCAGCGTGCACCATTAGGTGTTTACTTAGCGAGCTACTCTCCTCTCCTCTCGGCAATCAATGCAAATCGCGTTCAGAAACAATGGCGAGAATCTATCCGTCCGCACAAAGCTTGTCAACCAGTCGGTAAAACCACGCGGTAGGGTGGTGAAGAAGGACCACAGATTAAACACAGAATTGGTCTAAGAAAACTCCGTATTGGTAGGGTACCGATTAAATAGGTACATGCTGAAGATACTTGACCAAAAGACCACTTGCAAAAATACTGAACGTTAATTACTATTTTTGTGTTGTAAATATGAAACGCGTGTAGTTTGAAACAATTTGGTTTAATTCTATGGCGATAGGCGTATTTGTTTTCTATCGCGACCTATTGCCCTTACTCATTAACGCGATGTGTATTAGTAGGTACCTGTGATCTACCTAACGCGATCATCTGTTAATCTGTTCTCCTTCTGCACTTCCACACCGCCTGGTTATAGTGAAAAACATCCGTATCCCAGATATCATCAATTACTTCAACAGTCTCGGAGGACAAAGCTTTTGTTCCGCGCCTCTGAAATAGTTCAATGTTCACCGGGGAGCGGGGACTATCTCAGCCTTACTTCATCTTTTTAAGCGAAGTCGATAGAAATCTAAAGTGATTATTAGTTTCCGGGTGACGGAAATTTTAAGTAATCGTGTTCGTTGGGAGGAGAGGAGATTCGGAGCCGACTCTCTTTTGTTTTAGATGGTCAGTACTTACAAATAACGATGTCTATAGGCATCGCTGTTCAGGTTACTGTTTCTGAGAGAATTATTGTTGTGAGCAAGAACGGTATCAGAGTTTAACCTAATTATCGTACTGTCAAGCAAAGTATTTATGAACTATGTTGCGGACGTTTCTTTATTCTTATACATTTGGTACAGTCAGCAACAAAAGTTTCATCTAAACTGATACAAAATGAACATGAAACATGAACAAATAAAATGAAATGAATACATAGCTTTTCAGGATTTCATGTAGGTAATAGCTTAGACGATTAGACTCTTAAAACTATCATATCATTTCAAATGTTTTATGAATATTTTTCGGAACAATCACGATTAAAAACTGAATTTTCAATCGATATTTGTTGCCGACTTGCTAAATAACTATTTAAACCTAACATCATGTAAATGCATACCTACTCTAGTTTACTAAAATATTTCGGTGCTGGATCTTAGCACCGCCATCGTTTATGTGTGAACTGGCTTAGTCCCAAGCTCTGGCTAATATGTTAGAAGCTGGCACTGCGGTTCAGTAAATATAAGATTTCCATTGATTTGTTTTCTTAAATTCGCCTCTTAGCCGCAGTTTTTCAATAAAAACCACCCATCAGAATGTGGGTCACACCTACGTTAGGCAAACAACTCACGGCTAATATTGACTTGCAGAGACTCTGTTAGCATGAAACATTTGGGGAAAACTGAGTATTTGAATCTTAAAACGTAGTTATATTGACTCCTAAAGACAAGTGTTATCCTACTTTTTACTTAATGCAAAACTTATATGGCAGAAAAAAATTTAGATCGGTGGAAAAATAAATGTAAAGGCCTAAGCAAACAATTTGATCCCTAAAACTGAAGTTTTATCCCTGAAACAGCTCAGTTAATCGTTTTCGCGAACCTAAACGATCAACATTATCGACAAACCCTACAACAAAAAGGGTAATCTTTCCATAATAATAAAATAACATGTTTTTACTAAAGATAAAGAAGGGTAAGTAAAAATAAACGCAGTTACCTTGTTCCCGAACCCTTTGTGCCGATATAAAATAGTTGGCGAGCCTTTCATGTTGGTTACCAATATATCTGCCAATATTTGTGATACCTTTGATCCGCAAGTTTGCGTTGAACTGGGTTAAAGGACCAATAAAAGTGGATCTGCATCTTAAAAGTTTTTTTTAGGGGGATTTATTTTTATGTAAGCAGAGTTGTTATTAGGTAAGTATAGTGAAACTTTTCCTTTATTGAGGTTTCGAGGAATGTTTTTTGTAAGAATATTATTGTTGCATACCTAAGTTTTACCTGATGATTCTGCTACTTCCAAACCTGACGATATATATTTGCTTACCTGCAACAAAAAAAGAAAAAGTTACTAGAATGCACAACAACGTGACGTCAAGTGGTTATGATTATCTGCATGACGCGAGACTTTTTTAATTCAGAGTCCCCGAGCCGCTAGCAAGTGCAATCTTCCTTATTGCTTCTTTACGACTCCTGGAGGGTGAGACATCGGAACTAATTTTATTATCTACGTCATGTTAAAGTAAATGGACGGACAGTAGTGGCAAGTACTGGACACGAAAGTGGAAGATCAAACTGAATTAAAATCAATTCATAATGACTTCACTAATAAACACTGCGATTGCCTTATGCTTATACAGCTAAATACCTTGGCATAACTGTTGACGCCAAACTGCGTTGGAAATCTCACGTCAAAAAGAAAAGACAGGAACTCGACATACATTATAAAAGTATGTATTGGTTACTCGGAAGGAAATCCTGCCTATCAATACATAATATAACTTTGGGGCTGTAAAGCAACGTCAAAATAATTCAACGATTCCAAAACAAAGTACTCTGGGATGCTGTTAATGCACCTTGGTACATTAGAAATGACGACCTCCACCATGACGTTAAAATGGAACTCGTCACCAGCATCATCCAAAAATTTGCTGAAGCCTACGAACACAGACTGTGTAGTCTGTGTTCGTGGGCTTCAGCAAATTTTTGTCGGAGGCGACATGTGAGCGTCGACGATAATCAGCTGCTAGACCACACGCACATAGTGCGTAAGCTAAAGAGAACTAAACCATTTGAGTTATTGTAGTGTGTACATTGTGAATTAATAATAAATAGTAACAATGCTGTGCTTTTGTGGTTTTTATCAAATCCCTCAGGAAGTGTTACGAAATTGACCTTGTGTATTAGTGCAAATTGACACTATTCTTAGTTATAACACAATCTATCTCGTAAAATATTAAGTTAGAATTAAATTACTGATTAGTCTATTAGGATTGTAATCAATTACTAAGAACGTGAGTACTTAATAATACAGGAAAAAAAATGTTAAAGTAAATGAAATGGTAACGAAAATATTATAAAAGTGAGGCTACATATTAGAACACCATTGACCATTGATTCCTCTATTACCTAGAATTTAGAACGTGAGAAAAAGCTCAACAACCCTGTTGCATATTTTGTGAACAGCGCGTTATTATAATGATAGCCATCGTCTCGTAGCGAGGACGTGACGTGTGAGACGTGCGCCATGCACATAATGACAGTGCAAGTGTGCGCGTGAGTGACAAACAATGCACCGCGACGTCTCACCGTCACCGTGCGACTGCCCCACGATAAACACCCACAACGACCCCTAATAGATACTTTTTATTTCATTCCCCCCCGATTTTGGACCGCATCCAAGTGCTGTTCATCCTTTTAATGTCTGAATTCTTGATTTCCACGCTCTAATCGTTAGTTAAAATGGGTCACTCGTACGTAAGCAAAATGAAAAATTGAAATACATAACAGAATCGCTGCAGCAATACTTCAGACTAATTGAATGGCGCCGTTACTTATTTGTGAGCGGACTTCGATCCGGTTGACGGCGGATTAAATAATAAAAGCGAGTGGCTTGCTCGCCGGGACTCTTTTAAATTCAAAATTTGCATTAGAACGGCGCAGTTTTAATGCAGAAATATTCTGGAGTGGAACGCGCACAAAGGACAAATTGATTCGTTTCCGATTCGTGCTCTGCTCGGCGCGAGATGAAACATTCGCGTGCTACTGAACTACCACCGACACACTCTTAGCTGCCCTACCAGTGAAAGTAGGGGAACTTTGTAATTTAGTCATTTGTTAGCTAGTACAAACTATTTTTATGTGTCTTTTTAGATGCTGACAAGTTTAAAGGACTTCCAGGAACTGAATATTAGCGTTAGTTTTTAAGCGGAAAAAATCATCGCTGAAAACTTGTATATAAAAAGAATAGAACTTAATAAACAGTCTTTCAATCCGCAATCAATTGCCATTCAAATCAACACGGCTACCAAAACTCATAATCCAAGCGATAACGCCCCGAGTATTCACAGACACAGCCGTTTAGTCAATTATATCGAGTCGGCCATCGAGGCACGTCGTCGGCACAATTTCCCACCAGCATGGCTCACACACCCACATACACGGCCACTCGATAAAAGTCCTGCCCCACTCCACACGCTAATTGGCAGGACGTGGTCACAGCGACGAGTTAGAAAAGATTTAATTAATGCCTAAACGCTTTCTGAAGTTTCGGGCGAGATTGGGGGCAATAGTCACTGAATAGCATAATGATGCGACATCTCTTACTACCATCTTTAACGCAATACTATGTTGAAGTTTATAGGTCCTATGATTAGCATAGTGCATAATCAGCCTATAATGTTCCAAACTCTGCGAAAGGGAGTGGGTCATAATCCACCACGCGGGCCCAGTGTGGGTTAGTGGATGTCACATGTCTTCGAATTTTTCGGTTTTCTCACGATGTTTTCCTCCACCGTTTGGAGAGCAATGGTGATGAAATTAAATACACATAGTAAGGTGCCTGCCTGGGTCCGAACTCAGGACCTACGACTCGTAAGTCGCGGCCGATACCTCTCAGCCACCACTGCTCACTATCCTTAGATAATATGGGTCCTATGATTGACAAATTATAATCAATTGTTATTTTCTATTAGCAGTGAGTGTTATGTTAGTGAGTTCCTAAAGGACAAATAGTAAGGCTATGAGTATTCTAGTAGAATTTTCGAATGTAATTTGATCGCGCCGATGGCAAGGCGAGGAGACAGGACGTGTCTGCAGAACGAACGCGTAATAATGTGGAAAGAAAGTTAGAAGAAGACGTGATTCAATAGGAAGCACACGAGAGGAGTCGTTACCTTGTAGTTCCTCGCGGTTCACATATACTTATAATTATGTAAAATACGTCTCAAATTACATGACTCAACTTCATACATAAATTATTTCCATTTATTTTTCTCTTTATGATATTATTACAAATTGTCAATAATTATTTAGATACTAACTTTTACCCGCAGCTTTGCCTACGAGAATGTCGAAAAATATCCTATGGGAACGTACTACCGGGTTTAAAAGTACCCTATGCTTTGATCCTATTTGGTTATAAACTTTCTGTGTGCCAAATTTCATCCAAATCCGTTCAGCCCTTTTTGCGCCAAACCGGAACATCCAGACAAACGGACACATATAAAAAAAAAAAAAAATTACCGCAATAGACTCGTTCCCACACCTCGTATCAATAATTTTTTCAAAAATATTCAATGTTTAGTTCTGACTTCGCTACTATTTTATTATTATTTAGTATGTATACCTAGATACGGTCTACAAACAAATGCATGGAACAAACAGCTGCAATTCTGCGAACACATTCACCACACTCATCATTTACTAGTTAAATTCTCCAACCTCCTGCCCCGCCCCCCTGCCCAAAATCTAGAAATAGATTCCAATTCTACGTGGGATCTAATTCCAGTACATTTGCACCCCGCGGGGTCGCCGCGTGACACGTTAAGTGGTCCCTATTATTGTCACGGTACACATTTGCGTGCGATACATTTGCGTGAAACATGGATCGTTTGTCATGCACTGTGTCTCGATATCGGTCGTTCTCGTGATGGATCGCCGTAGATATGGGCCCCAGCCGCTCGGGGGCCATATAAATAAGGTCGGCGTAAAAAAGACAATAGAAGACTTTGCCGGAATAGGTACTAAATAATACTGTCATTTGTGTGGGTATAGGAGTCGGCCGCTGATGAACGCGGGACTGAATATTGGGGGTGCAGCGACCTTGACAAGCGGGAGTGCTCTGGAATTGGAATTGTTGCCAGTTAATAATATATATTGTATGACATAGGTACTCTTTTTTTGAAAGCGGGTAAAAATCATCGACCATAAAGATCAAAACTTAAATACGTTTATGTATGATCAATATGCAATTGTGGGTTGAGTCATATTCATTAGAATCATCATAATAATGTATTTCAATACGAATTATTGTATTTCCATCCATTCTGAAATAACATGCAGTTAAATTTGAGACTGTTGAACCCGAACTGTCGGGGGCACTTGTACACGTTTTAGATTTTCAATTTTAAAATATGTATCTCCACAGAACACAGAGTTTGAAAATAAAATTCAAACAGAATGAGTAGGTATATTGGTTTTCGAGATTGTTTACCTCAAACATACATTGTGTATGTATATAAACACATACTCAGGTATGTTTGCTCGTGTGTACTTCTTGGTTTCGATGGAAGTGAAGAGAACCATCGGTAACGGCTACTTACTTGTGTTTCGTTAAAGAAAAAGAAATAAGATTTACTGTCACACTGCTCGCGAGAACAGCAAAAGTATCAAGTAACTTTACAAAGAAACTAGCAAGTCTCGCAGATTATAATATATTATTTTGTTCGTCAATGTTTAACTGACAGTATGTATGGCTGCCAAGATCGAGGTCTCAAGTTTAACTCCTGGGTAAATGAAACTTTAGTGGGTTTCTCTATTAGGAAACTCTTTCTCTAATAGTACCCAGTGAAGTTTAAATAGATATAATCGTCTCGATGTTCATCAATATAACATTTTATGGTGTTCATTTTGTTCTGTTGATTTAGGCATAATAAAGAATATTCTATCTTCAATGTATACATAAAACAGAAGCTTCGTTAAAGGTATTCTTTATTTTCAGAGTTCTGTTATTCCGAAATTCTAGATTGCTGAATATGGTTCACTATCTTCGGTGGATATCCAATATAATTCCTACAACAACCACACTAAATGGATCGAGAGCCCGTTCCGCACACAACACACAGATGCTGCTATTCACCTGACCCAACACCCAGTCATCTCTTACGTCACAGTTGAATAACCACTCCGACTCAGAGATACTTGCGTATCCTACACTAAGCCTATTCCAATACTGTAACCCAATGCGTGCGTGTGACGTAGACCGCATTCCTCGGAGATTCCTGCGACATTGTCTTGTACACTCGCGTATAAAACACAGTTATAAACACGTGTGGTTATACGTACCACCACATGTGTGAGTTAAGCTGACACGATCAAGCAACATAACATGGTTGGTTTATTCGTAAAATTGGACAACTAAACAGTTATTGTCTTTTGGTGTTGGGCCAATCAGTCAGACAACCAAATATTGGCTCCCACATTTGATCAAGTACGCCAAAGATGCTGTTTGGAAATATTGTACCCTTTGCATGCTTATGAGCTGTATCGGATAAATCTGTCTGAAGCAGTCTGGTGGTACAGTGGTATTTTTATTTTCACTTGGTATGTTTAGAACAAATAAACAGAAATTTAATCCTACAAAATACGGGAAAGAACCAGTTTGGTGAAAATAAACAGGAAAAATGCTAAGACAGAACCAAACAAGCCAACATTTGCTCAACACCACCAACATTTTCCACACCAATATTGGGCTGTCCTCAATTCCACGCCAACGCCAATAATAGTCGGACATTAGTCGTTTTAATGACGTAGGTACCGAAGTTCATCTGCTCTCGTTATTTCCCCCGGGAGGCTCACGATGAAGCATTAATGTACCGGATCAGTACCGGATCAAAACTGTGTGTGTGTGGTACTATAATCTTATACATACCTATAATTGATGTGACTCACGTAAAGGTGGATGTAAAAGAAACTGTTGAAGTTACGTGACGGTCGGGCCTTCGAAACGGTTTCTATAAGTCCAAGGTTTTAAGTGATACTATAGGTACCGTTTATTATACTATAGGTACTTAATGATTTTGTTTGTACAAAAAGTTGGAGTTGAAGAGCCTCTCTAAATTAAAGAACTCCTATCTAAATTCAAGTGATGTTCTTTTAAAGTATTGTAATAAAATATGAAATATTATAAAAACAGTTTTCCAAAACGAATTCTTTAATAAAATTCACGTCTGGATGTCACATACAACTTTTTACTCGTTTAACTCGACCACAAGTACCTACTGTCGCAACGAGAAGTTTATAATTTATGATAAACTGGCTGATTTGCATTTTGACTTTTACCCTATCCTCGAATAACAAAACAGACTACCATATTTGACTATCTTTTGAGGTTTAAGTAGTGTTTTCCCTGCGTTTGCCTGCGTTATGTTGGTGATCTGCTAATGCTTTCTTTGAATATCCCTCATAAGCCTTTGATGGAATAACATCTGACTGTATCCATTGTTTATTATGTTACGGTCGTTTCCTGCCATTACCTGTACTTATATTGGAGTAGTTGACTTTAGTGTAAGTTACGACTCATGACACTTACAGAAGACAGAAGTTATAATTTTATTGAGATATTTCTCAATAAAATTTATAACCTGTGTCTTCTGTAACACATGAAATACTTTGATGGTTTGATTCATTCTCAGATTATCTGCGAGTCGCTAAACATTTCAAAGCGACGGTTCACTAAACTGACTTATGTACCTACTGAATAATTCAATGTACTTATATAATTAAATGTTGACATACCTACTAATTATGACATTGTTTCAATTTATATGATTCTATTCCAATTGTATTAAGTAGATATTTAAACGAATGTTTTATACAATGTATGTACCTACCATGTCAATTATTGTTTGAAATGTTAATCGAAAATAATTTAATTTTGTCATAATTACCTAACTCATTTTATATTAATATAAGGTAGATCGTCCAAGGATTACCCATTTTGCTGTTATATCTTATTTTATATACACTACAATCTGTGCAAATAAATTTTACTTTACGAAAACAAGTTACAAATTCATTTTATACTTTACGTCAGCTTGCAATTTAAATTAAACGAAATCTGAAAATGAACATAGCTCAAATATAAATGCCTTCAACCATAAATAATAACTTCAACACTTTAGCAAACGAATTCAGTCTCAAAGTTGACAATTTTACACATTGCTAGACATTTATTTAGTCAGAGAGTGTAGCTAGTGTGTTGTGAAATTGGGCAACAAGTCTGTTTGACTGCGGGGAGCGATAACGGCCCAGAAATGTGCCGCAACTGTGTTCGAATGTACTATATGCGCACACACGGGGCAAGTATCGACTCGCGTTTGATCAAAATATTGATGCTGCATCGACTAATTAATAATATTTAAAGGCACTTCTAAAGTAGAATTGCAAAACAAAAAGTTTGGTGATAAATGGTCGTTGGGTGTTTTTCAGTCTCATCTTAAGGAATACCTACTGCATAAGCAATACACAATTAAAATGCGATACAACCGCTGCATCCTGCTTTAAAAACCAATCCCGATCGCTGATGCTAAAAGTATTGCTAGCTACGCGTGTGTTGAACCATCGGGATCCCAACGAAATGGTTTCACGCGGATATTCCTAGGCGTTACCCACGTAAGCTAGCCAGACTTCCAGCCAACCAGAATGTCCATATATCGTTCAGAAAAATATTCCTGTATTTGCGAAAGCAGTTGGAAGTTTAGCTCTTAAATAAAAGTGGCTTATTTCTTTCTCTTGTATGTTCGTCGGGGGACTGATCATTTGTTCGCTCTTGTCCTTTATATTTCTTAGAGGTCTCCGGAGATTAATGCTCCTCGTGAGACATAGGCAGTTTCAACAGTTTAAATCTATACATATTTGTTTTTGAATAGTAAAGGGTTAGATCGTACTCTACTTTTTTTTTTTTTTGCCTTACATTACAGATGCTAACAGCCAAATTTTTATCTCTTACATAATCTCCTTATCTGACAGTAAAAGATCGTAATTTTGTGCACGTAGCACATCTTTAACTTACCAATCATCAAAGTGATTCACAAATTACGAGTTCCGCAGGTAACGTCGCAGTTATTAAGAACACAGTTTATAACAAAATTTTATAGCAAGCGGAATCGACTCCCTTCACTCGTAAAATTATGATGATGAATAACTGAGTCATCCATTTTACGTAATAGCTGCTTTATCTTTATTATTTAGTCCGTAAGTCTAGAATATTTGCGTAGGAACAGTAACTTTGTACTGTCTGGGATTGGGGCTACCGCAGAACATGTCAAAGTTCAACATAATTGTTATATCAAAAGTATTTATGTACGAAACTGGCTGTAACACTTTAACAGTGTCTATCTACTCTTGTTATAATAGGAAGCCGAAAAAGTAATGTAAAAAAATGTAAAGGAAAAGTATGGTTATTATTCAATCGTTCCCAGCACAGGGAACGATTGAATAATAACCATACTTTTAACTATACGAACTAATATTTCGACCTATGTAATTAATGCCTCTTGTTTAATTAATAGAGTATACTTACTACTGTAAGTAGTTTTTGCGCACGTTGGGCAGCAAGGTTTTGACTGGCTAATCAATTCTAGTATTCAAATATGTACCTATATCCAAAAGAAGAAAAAGAAACCCTTTACTATATTGACGCGTTATTTCTTTGATACATATTCAATCAATCAACTCACAAATTCACTAGATATTGTAATATCAATTGGATTCGTATCGACGACTACAGTCAGCACTAGATTTAGTTTATCGTTGAAAAAGTAGCGCTCGTGTAATATATTGGAGAGCAGAGAAAATATTATGTTAGGATTGGATAACTGAGTTAGAAACGAGATGTATGTGCGTCGCGTGATCGACTTTAACATTTAAATGTTAAGATGAAACATTTGAATAGGATTGGAGACAAGAATGAAAGTTTTTAGATTAAATAAAAGCGTCAATCAATAGTACTAGGTGTCAAATAATAATAAATATTCAGTTAAATGACTCAAAAACATATCCCAATGTGACTATTCAGAACCCACCCTTGGCTCTGTACAAACACATCATACATACATACCACCCTAGTGACACCTAGTTGGTTACATTCCGCGCGCCGCCCGGAGGCGCGGGCACGCGCACGCGGGCAGAAAACTGTAACTTAATATAGCTCTCAGCCGCAGGCCGTGCAGGCCGTGCAGGCAGTGCAGGCAGTGCACAAACGCGGATGTGACAGTCTTTTTCCCTCGTATCGGCACCAACTACTACGTAAGCATACTCATGCTGAGGTGAAAATATCATCCAGTCGTCAAGGTGGCAGCAGAACATTAATAGGTATACCTATACCTATTAATGTTCTGCTGGTGTTAATTATACATCGAGTTGTAGCTATTATATAGTCAATTTTAAATCATCGATCTTGCAGATAAAACGTGGAAAATATGGTGTGTGCCTATTTAAATAATTTAACTACGTTCACAATATCAGATAACGCGAGGCTCGCATAACTGAATATTGAGCGCGACGCGAACTGCCTCGCCGCGTTCAGCGAACAATTAATTGTTCCGGCGTCACCCCCAGACGACCATAAAAACTACACAGAAGTTACAAAGTAAAATTTAAAATTCCGCAACAGCGTCACACCTCAGGAAAATTTCTTTTAAAAATGTGAGTTGATACTTCACAATTTCCTACTTCAAAACTTTTCATGTTCCACCATTAAAAGTATTCGGTAATTTCGGCATCGACAGCTCGGAGCCCGCTAGCAGTGAGGCTGGGCGGCTGGCGGCAGGCGGCTGGAGTCGAGACTTAGGTATTGATATAGGTTACAAGGCGAGTGCATGTATGCAGGGAACCAGGTCGACACAGACTCTGCGACCGTATCGATTGGCGGCGCGCGCACCCCCCGCGCCCTGCGCGATGCTCTCGCCCATCACCTCCTCCAGAGCTCCGTGCGCGCCGCGCTCAGCTCGCCAATCTGTTAGTGAACGCGCAATGTATAGCGTAATAGAGGATTCAGATTTTGAGAGGTCCGATCATGTTGAATCGGTGGGAGGGTGATGTAAAGTGATTGTGTGCGGACGTCGAGGCGGGACGGCGGCGGCGGTGTAAGATGAAATAAAATTAAGTTCGGATGTAAGGCCGGCGCTCGATTTGCATCGGAATCGAATGTTTCTAGTGTCGATTACTCGTCGAGTGGCTCCTCCGCCGACTGCGAGGTGATTTCGTCTGAGAGCTGATTGCGGATAGCTACGGAACTTATGTCAAATTGATTCTGAACTTCAGTTTTAACATTCAATTTATAGATGTATGAATTTTTCGCATTGGGTTAGTAGAGTTCCACAACGGGCCCGTAAACAACAAGTTGTAACCATGCTATACATTTGTTCTTGTGATTACAGTGTACTAAGACGAACGCTTAGAAATGCATAGCTGTTCTCAACTCCAGTAATAAAACATTTTCTTCAGCTTGTCCTTGGAGAAGCCGAGCTACTTGAAGTTCCCATTTTACTTCCACATAACAATAAATTTACCACGTAAGTACACATTATTGGAAACGAATTCCTCGTTTTCTAGTGCCGTGGAAATTAATATACTGCATTTTCGATAAATGGAGCCGTACGGAGCGAAGAAGTATGGCGAACAAAATGCTGTTTCGTTTGCTCCTCGAGGAGTTTATTGATGAAACAGTTTATGCAAACTTGTGGAACATACTCTACGTTTTTCTTTTGTATATAATAATATGTATATGCTCGTGAAATATATAAAGGTAAGTAAGGTATGCCTAAGGCATTAAGTCCGCCTTTGTACCTTATTGTGTGCGAGAAGTTTAAATAAATAAGTAGTATGTGTTTCGGCATCATCATCAGTTGGTAAACAAGATTCAGTATACACTGATCTACAGAGACTACCGGTTCAAAGAATAAAAGGTAAACCATTTCCTCTCTTCTCATATTATATTAAAGTCCCAAAACGCTCCACAAACACAGCTCTTTCGGTGCACACCGCACATGCTAGGCTCAGACACACAAACATACAGACACTCAGTCACCCAAGCATGCGTAGTCAGCCATTAGCCGAGCCCCTTTAAGGCTCCCCACGCGACAGCACGACGCGACTCTCGTATAACAATTTCTAAGAAAATTTCATGGAAATTATTCAACCAGAATCGCGTCGCACTCTCCCGTCGCGCCTGTCTGCGGAAGCCTTACCGCATAGTATTCTTGAACCGCGTCAGTTGTACGATTCGACTTATCCGGTAGGTACTGACGCTCGAGGCAGACTTGCTCGAGAGGATTTAGATATTTTTGTGTTATTGTTCTAAGCTTTAATATTGGCCTCAGGAAGATGCTTGCTAGTGTAGTTTTGAATGTGTATTTTCTACTTTTAAATTACTTATTGACTCTATTACATACAAAAATGTAAGCAACAGTTTCTTTTAATTCCCTCACTCGAAGAACTCAAAGCCCACTAAAATTCTTTCAAAAAGAAAACCTCGACGCACGTGCAGCAATTTTCCCACATTCACGAAGAGTATGAATGCAATTATGTCAATGAAACACATACGTGAGTCCCCAGAGGGGAGGGGGTCACGGGGCCCGGAGTGTCAGGGGCCGCGGGACCATGCTGGACCCGAGGGCCTCCGCGCCGAGCCCGTCTGGGTGTGATAATAAGAGTACCGGAGTCGGATATTAATATTGTGCACTTGCTTCCACCGTATGCAAGCTAATCGAGTCGCTTGAATACCAATGTTTCTACATATTGCTGGATAATTGCGAAAGGAACTGATTCAGATTATTACTTCTGAAATGGGCCGTGATAGTTTTTCTTACATTACGCAGGGCATGCAATAGATTTTTGTTGAATTGGCAATGTTAGGTAGATTTTGTGTTTAGGATGAGACCTTAGAGGATGAAAACATACCACGAACATGATCATGAAGAACGAGCTTGAACATATCCGAGACTACCCGCGTATTCTAGAGTAGTTTCGCCTCGGACGTTACTTCTACCAGCTTCATCACTAATACGCACCACCGCTCCGTCACGCCCTCTCGCGGTATTTTTGTTTTTAACCAAACTCAGTACTTTCTCGTTTGTTGAAATAACGCCCAATGATTACTAATTGCGTTTGTTAGAGCTCGAGCACTTGTCACGTCTAACTCAATTAACCAATTAACGCTGTTTGATTTCAGAATTTCTAGCAGTCTGGTATGACATTTGAACTAGAAATTAGTTTGCAATTTATTATTAAACTTGATAGTAACTTGTTTATCTAAGACATTACTGAAAGTCTTTCGCGAAACATTCACGTTTTAATTTTATTTTGAGGTGAGACATCTTACGAGTTGAGCTGAAGATATTATTACTCCTCTACCTCGGCGACACTGAGCCCCTCCACTCATAAATCGGCTCACATTTGTCGCTTGTTTTAAACGCCCATTTAGATTAATTTTCTCGCATTAAGATTACGTTACATTGCGCGCTCGCGTCGTAAACGTTTTCCGTGCGACATTAGCGGCGCGGCGATGTACGTCGTGATGGCAGCGCGGCGCTCGGCCCTGCTTGAATATCTTTCCACCCCATAAGCCGCCGTTGTAATGCCACAAATTGAATTGCTCCGCGTTGTTCGTCGCGCGATTGTGACGTCACTCGCACGTGCAAGTGATGTCACGCCGTCAGCCGCCACATTGCGTGAAGATTATACGAGTACCTACGACATGGTACACCAACGCTCAGTTTATTAAAACAGTGCATCCTGCGTCACGTCACGAAGTACGTGCAATTACAAATGGCAAACGCGACGTAACGTCAGCGTAGCGAACACTTTGCAAATATTAGATTCTAGTCGTACGTATTGAAATTGTAGAGGGAATTTCGCACTTCAGTTGCGATACCGGAAAACTCACTTCAAATAACACCGAACACGAGAAGCTATTTTAAAGCAAAACTTCCCCCGGGAGTGAGACCTCGGAACTGTACAAGTCATTTGTCAAAAAATAATAAACGTCACATTGTCTTTGATTTATAATTTGTTGAATCGATACAAATTGCAATTTCGTCAGTCGTCGGGAGCGCGGAACTTGGAACAACTTATTGGTTTGGCACAAACTTATGTTTGGTGGGCCGTTCACACCGCGCTTTACTCGACCCACTCACTACTCGACTGTTCAAAAACCTACTTGATAAGTTTTAATTAAATAAGTTCTCGAATGGCGGCGGGATTCTTGCAAATTCAATTTATGTATGCAGTTTCGCCAAATAAAAACTGAAATTGGATTAATTAGGCAAATAAAGTTGACGACCAAGTTTAACTGAAAGCTTTCTAGTACGTGCGCGGAGTTTCAGTGGATTGACTAAACTTACATAATGTCGAGTCGATGGTACTTTAGTTTTTACATCCACTGTTTTAGTTTGGCTGTAATTTCTTTTGGTATATTTAGTCGAAAGTGCTGAATGTTGATGTAAGTCAGCGTTTGGTTCGAGTGACTGGCTCGAGTACTGCACCGAGCGCGAGCTACTCTCCACTGAAATATGACGGCCCGCGCAGGAATTCCTTCGACGGAGCAAACACAAAATTAAATTCGCAAATGAAGCCTTGCTGTTAGGGTTACCATGCGAAATTCGGGTGTTTCGTCATTTCCTATTTCATTATTAATCCATTGTGTTTCTTGGCAGTTAATAATTTAAGAAAATTCGTTTGATACCCTTTTAATACTCTCTTTGAAAAAGAAAACAGCTTGTCATCTAGACACGCGGTAACGTGTCAAGCCAAGAATAAGCCAAAAAACTGGCGACGCAGCAGCCGTATGTTACCTTATTACACGATATTTGGAGCCACTTTTGATCCTTAATAACTCAAAATCTATTTAACATAAACACATGAAAGGACTTACGACGTATTTTTTGTGACGTATTTTTTGTGATGTATTTTTTTTTCGGCGATTAGACCCGCCAAAAACTGCGGCGTCTATTAATGAAACGCATGTTGATTTGTTCCTTATGATCTCTAGATTACAGTGGTATAATAATTATACTTCGTCTAACGGGAATACTGAAACATACGATCATAACCAAAAAATTCACTAAAAAAGCTATTGTTTAGTGAGTAGGTTGGCCTCATCCGTATTTATTTAAATAGTGCACTGTTCAGTAATAAATTGTAAGAATATAGGGAGTTTTGAACGGTTCATGAAATAAAAAATCACATATTATGTAACAACGCATTTTTATTACTGTACCTATGTAACGTCAGACGTTTTAGAAGTAGATAGGTATTTCATCTAAAAAAGACGCAGGTCGCTCCACCTCTCATCTTAATACCGTGTCCAAGATAAAAATACTTTAAATCCATGCGTTAAAAAGTTATCGCACATTTGCAGCAGTCTCGGACAAGATTTTCGTACATTGCGTTGAAATCTTACTGAACAATTAACACAACATCCTTCTGGAGTAAATGCTGTACCATCTTGAAGATTCCATATTCATTATAATCATTCAATTACACACAGGAAAACAGAAATTATTTTTTATGCAATTCGAAAGACACGGAAAAAAATAAATGTATGAAGTGTAACTGTTGTCTGTTGTCACTTGACACTTATCTTTCTCACAGTGTCAGATAGAGATGCTGCTCGATTTTATTTAAGTGTTACTCGAGTAAAATAAATAAAGGCTCGAGTCCATTTTCTCTCAAGGTGCTACTCGATGTAGTCGTGATTAAATAAATATCACCAACACTGCCACACACTAATGAACTGTCATTCTTAATTCTATAACTCAATACGTAGGTAGGTAATAAACCAGGGAAACACCATCAAAATACTGTAATTTACAGTCACAGAATTTTAATAAGAGTGAAAATACATGTTGTGTGTTGAATTTTAATAAGAGTGAAAATACGTGCTGTCATCATATCGTCATCGGCATTGGATTTACAGTGGAATTTGAGTACGAGAAAACGCTCTTTACAAAGTCGAACAAAGCCGATCTTAGCCGAATCTCACTGACTGAAACCCCAATATACCAATATTGAACAGTTGCTGTATTTTAGATCTTGTTATGATTCTTTTCTTTAAGTTTGTGTGCGTTTCAAACGTGGGAAGCAGCTGGGAACCTGCCTCTAGTACCTACCTTAGATTCAACTTGAATTGACTACAATCCGTTTGAAGTTGATTTTTAAACCACTTTACGCGATAGTAAGCAAACTTAAAAATGGGATTAAACGCAGGAGGACCTGGTGCAGTGTCAATGGTATATCTTTTTACTTAATAAATACTGATTTGGTTACCTTGAACTGTAATTAGGTATATATATATTTTTTTTCTTTCATAAAATCGTTAAAAACGCTTCAATACATGCACATAAGACATTGACGACCATCATTGGAATTGATCAATTGAGTGCATTATCAAAACATTTTCTTTTTATTACGATTTCGTGATCCCGGTTAGACTTCATTAAAAAAATCGACTACTTTTTTTAAATGATAAATTGGTTACTTTTTTAAAGTATAAAACGATAATAATCGTTGCAATGCAGTGGGCCCAAAAAAAGCTATCTCCTTTGGTTTACTTATTATACCCTATTATTACTATTAGCTCGATTAAATAAAACCCAAAATTTTATAAATACAGGTTAAACGGTTATTGTGTGTATACTTACATACAAATGAATAAATCAGAAAACAGTGAATTTTTACGATTTAAAATATTTTCTATTCAATCGATTTTTACGTACGCCTAGCACCTTTCGAAATTAGAATTACAAAAACTTTTTCAGAGAAATAGGTTCCAAGATGAAAGGTCGCTTTTATCGTTTTGTATACCAGATTATTTATAAAATTTAGACAGCTAAAAATAACACAAACTGCAACTGGCAGCGCTGGCTCAGCGATCTGACATCATTGCGAACAATTATTGTAACGAAAGAAATACATTGTTACACAATCTTGCTCTTTATATTAATTGAAAATAACAGCCGCACGGGTCGATCCATCAGGTTAAGCTACGCTTGCCGGGGTTGGTCCGTGAATGAGTGACCATCTTTACATACCGAGACTCCTGCGTGCCTCGGAAAGCACGTTACGCCGTTGGTTCCGGCTGTGTCCTTGACAATCGTTACGGGTCGTCAGAAGCCCGTAAGTCTGACTACCAGTATTACCTAGGGGTATCGTATTACCCAGTTACTGGGTTCCCGTCCCGTTTTTTATTTACTCGAGTAAATAAAAATAAAAGGCTCGAGTCCATTTTCTCTCGAGGTGCTCGTCGTGGCGTCGATGTAGTCGCGATTAGATAAATATCACCAACGCTGCTACACATTAGTTAACTGTCTTTCTTAATTCTATAATTCATTAGGTAGGTAGGTAATAACCCTGGGAAACACCGTCAAAATACTGTAATTAACAGAGTCACAGAGTTTTAATATAAGCGGAAATACATGTTCTGTGGGTTAGTGCTGTCATCGTATTGTCATTGATTATTAGATTATCAGGGGAATTTAAGTAGGAGAAAACGCTCTGAAACCTCGATGTACCAAATTTTACAGTTGCTGTATTTTGGATCTTGCCATGATTCTTTTCTTTAGGTTTTGTTGTGTGCGTTTCAAACGTATAAAGCTGCTTTGGACCATCTAGTACCTACCTTAAATTCAACTTGAATTAAGTTTTCTAATTACATAATCGGGACAGTCGAAAGCCTGACCGTTAATGACTGAGTAACATCACTAGAGTCAAACTGACAAACAAGAGCCGCCTTTACACCTATCATAATCGTCAGCCGAACATTGCCCTCATTTTAAGGTCTACCTACGCTCCTAGTCATGGTAATATGAAAGACAATGCATGCATGAACAAACGCAGTCTTATTCTCCTGCCCTACACGCGTGCGAGGCTGCGTCTCTCAACGCAACTGTTCCCAACAATTAACAGCTGCTAAGCAAAAAGAATCCCGGTTTATTCGCTCACTCCAGTAACACAATTAAACGCTTTGCAACGCTGTACAGCGTACTCTGTTACGTAGTACAACGACATGTTTGTTTGTATCGCTTCCGTATTGCATAAACGGAAGCGGATAATAGAGCAATACTGTTATTTTCACTTGTTAAAATATTGACAATTACTGTTTATTGTTTCAATGATTTTTTCGGTTGAATTGCGCCAATTCTGCATTTATTGTTAGGGGTGGGTCTATCGGAATTTAAATATTTTATGCCTGATTTGAATAATTGATTTGCCTATTGTGAAAACTAATTCCGCTGAATGAACGAGTGCTAATCAATGCAATTTTGCATCTCACTAATGTTGCTGTGGCCCCTAGGATAAAAACGATGATGGACTTAGACAAGATAATGTACAACAACAATAGGAAGTTAATCTGTTATGATTCAATGCACACAATACTGGTTAATTGCACAGTTTGGTCGCCGCTTCCACTCGTAAGCCACCATTACTCGATCATAAATTAAAAATTAAGCCACCAGCGTCCGGCTCGCCCCAATTCGGCCAAACTCGGCGATATTCGTCGATATTCGGATATGTTCGGGTACAGCTCGGTGCTCAACTGAGTTAAGTTTCATTGCTCATTTGGTGAATTGAGGGCTGGTTTACGACACCAGGCCGAATAGCCGCGCACCTCTTATGCCTAATCTTTATGTTCGAATAAAACGAAACACTAAACGTGGCTGGGTACCTCCCGGGACGGTGCAGGGGTCGGGGGGACGCAGGTAAGTAACTATAGGCAGTATATCAGCGATGCGATCGGAATTAGTTCTCGTTTATGACCGAGAGCTGTATTAGACTCGGCGATAAGATTCATTTGATTGTTTACTATATCCGCCATTCTATTTGTAAGGTAGGTCGTAAGTAGAAATGTTTGGTATGTTTAAATATGTGTGCCTGAACTAGGAGAATTTAAAAAAGAATCAATCGATATTGGCTATAGCGCCTGATGAGCGTTCATACTGAAGAGTTTATTGAGAAAATCTTGTTTACTTTAATTTAGTCGATTGGCTTTAATACAAATATTTGCGTAATTGCTATAATATAAGCTATTGTGGTCAAAATATTAGAAATTTTCGGAGACTTTACTTCAGCTTCAGATTTATTATTAAAACATAATTTAGTTATTAAGTAAACCACAGCTATGTAGAGTTATTGTTTGTTGCCAACTGTAGTTAGTTTCATGACCTTTGAAAATTTTAATGTAAAATATGATGACTTTTGAAAGTTTTTCTTGGCGTGCTTTTCAGTTTCATTTGGATAATGTTAATAAAAGACAAAGTTAGAACGTACACAACTATCATCATAACTAGACTAGATGGCTCCAAACGATAGTTTTATTGTAACGACTACTTTTGTTAACCCATTATTAAATGTTCTGCGTGAATTAATGGTTGATCTGACTGTTTATGATTCCAGCACATATTACATACATTAAGTTTTTATTGGTAAAAGCGTAAATTTTTAATTGTTTTACGTGATAATTAACATTTAATGTTATTTTGTGAGTGATTAAAAATATTTAACACCGTTTGAATTCTTAAGTGAATGCATACAACCACCAGATAACTATTTATTTTCAGAAAAATTGCATAACAAGTACTTTAGTTTTACTGCAAGTTTTGTATTATCGTTCAGATAAAGCGAATTTTAAGAGTAAAGCAATGCTTTCATGTTTCCATGAAAATACAAGTTAATGACGCAAGGCGAGACCCGAGGCTGATGACATTCATGCTTTCAAGTCCACAAACAACCCTCCAGCACTAGCCGACACCATTGTGCCTACGTCGGCGACACATTCCTGCGACAACAAGTCACATCCGAGGAGGTCCCCGATGAACAATAAACTTGTCTTTGGTCTCCGTTAATTAAATGAGAGCTCCGTGCGGAGGTTATAGTCTTGTGTATGATTGTTTTATGCTGGTGGTAAGATTTATAGTTAATGTACTGATACAGCGTCTTAGAAACTAAACACAGCCTAGGTACCTAAGTGCTTATTATAATGTTTAAAATAAAATGGTTTCAGATGATTTTTTTTTCTCTACAAATTCACGTTTGTGCAAAGATTTGAGTTGAAAACTTTTAACAGAGCATCGTTAAAATAACACATAACATGCAAGAAAAACGATATTCAATATGTCGAGTGAGATATTTAGCCAATTAATGCGCAGAGACGTCGATCATTTGCTACGCTTGTGCGCTCCTACGGCACTGCGTTCCTGCGCCCGGCGCATGCATATCCGAGTTCATTAAGTAGAGCAGCCGAGCGCACACCTACGCCTTTACTGTTTATTTTACATGCATGTTACAGCCCTGTGATCGCGACAACTTCCGGTAACATAGCGTGCGAGAATAAGCTGCGCTAGCAGTGGTTAGTCCGAGGATGGGTAACTATTTTTGTAGGTCTTGAGCTTATAAATCTATAGTGTCACTTCACTTCTACTTTTCAAGGTTTCTAAAACACAAAAGCCTTCCAAGCGTAGCACTGCCACTACGCTGTAGCTCGGCGCCAGCTACGCCGTAGTCTGCTTCACTCTACGCCGTAGCTCATCCGTAGCGGGTTCTGGAGGAAGTCAAAAACACTTGAAGCAACACTGTTTGTATTTGGACGGATCTTAAAGATACCTTATGTATACAAAGTATAAGTCCAAGCTTCTTTGGTACACAATACCTATAATCCTTTGAGTATAACATTTGAAGCCCCTACCTAACGAAATGAGCGGCGTGTTAGTTAAGTTTGTCCCGTTACGATCATAATGTGCGCTGTTCAGATAAGTTAGACAAGCGGCAGTGCCGGATGTTACTCATAGTATAGTAATTAGTTGTTACACATGTTGGGTATACGCGGACCCCATTAACTATGGGAAGCTTTGGAACTATCTAATCTAAAGAATAGATTGAAATGGAAGAAGAAGACAATAATTAATTTTGTGGCGATTAACAGCTACTTATGTAACGTAACAATACATTCCTAGCGATATTTATTTTTATTTTGTTTTTAGAACTGTTTAATTTCATTTCAAACTGTATAATAAAACTTTAGACATATGAAATCTATATATATAATAAATAATTACCTTGCATTACTTTCGCAAAAACTCTAAAATGGCTCGACCGATTTGAATAATTATTTTTGTTCTGTTCGCTTCAATACAGGGGCGGTTTAGAAAAAAATATATTTAGAAGAAACACAAGAGAATAGCCAAAAAATCGAAATTGAAATTTTGACAGGACAACGTCTGACGGGTCAGCTACGAGTAGTAGTTTATACAAATGACTTCTAGAGCGTCCCACTCTCACACTCACACCATACTAAAGAACTCATGAATAAACATCGTAAGGTACCTACACTGCTACACTTTACCGTTCATACTCAAAGTGTGGCTTTACGTGTAATAAACTTTTACATGCAATAATAACAACTAAACTTTTATAAACAAATAAATATAAACGTTAGTTTCAGTGAGAGCCAGTTTCGTTTTATTAATAAACAGGAGAGTTACGAGCTGTGCCTGGGGTCCGTTTGATGAGGACACAGTAATTACATATAACGCGATTCGTAAAAGCATCGCGTATTGAACCGAGTTCTATCGTACATGTTCGAGGATTCGTAATTTTATTGTTGCTGTATTTTTGGAAGTAATGTTCTATTAAAGTAATTAGTTCTTAAGGGTACCACTTTGTATGCTGTTGTAAAGTCAGGGAAATCAAATATGAAGCAGATTCACTGCCCACTTAAATTTTCCGTGAATTCAAATCACAACTGTCATGCTTTGACCGGTGGTGTATGAAACGGTTACAACGCAGCAAATTGACGTATTAGGATGCCAATTTCCCATCGTATAAGGTTCAAAGTACTTAATACACCTGTTTCTTCCTACAGGTACGGTTAAAGTCCACTCAGGGATTAGGTTCACACGGAGAGTGGACATCAAGTATTCCCTCAAGCCTGCTGTACCGCGTACATGATGGATGCCTGCCTTGTTACAGCGACTCTGTGATGCATCTGATAAATCTGTCTGCGCGGCGACATGGCTCCTCACGTGTCGACGCTATCCGATCTCGGAAAATAATGTAACGTACCGGATCCGGATTTGGCGACGTCGCGGCATCGCTCAGTGAAGGGTGGGATATAGGGGCAGTATATTGAACGGAACTTTTTATTTGGTCTGGCCTTAGCTATTTTGCCATACTTTGTAAATTAAATTTTCGAACATTAAATCTACAAAAGAAATATTAAGTTATTAACTAGCTTTTGGCCGCGGCTTCGCCCGCGTGGATGTCGGAAAATATCCCACAGGAACATGCTACCGGGATTCAGAGTATCCTATGTCCTAACCCAGGTCTGCGTTTCATCTAAATCCGTTCAGCCGTTACGGCATGAAAAGGTAACAGGCAGATAATAAATCTCTTTTAGGGTTCCGTACTTCAAAACGAAAAATTTAAACCCTTGAAGGATGACTTAGTTGTCTGTCGAGGCCCTTTTTCTCAGGAAACCGAGGCATCAAGTTGAAATAGATATCAAAAACTTAGGTCTACGGTCTCTTGGAGCTGTAACGAAAATAAAACTTCCAAGTTAACGCAATAAAAAAACGGCCTTTTATGCTGCATTTTTTGACACTCGCAAATAAACCAGTATATTTGGTACTTCCCGTTGGCCCAGCAGCATGAAGTTTGGCGAGAAGCAAGGTCAAGTAAAGAGGAAAATCCAAAAATTGGTAATTTATAGTTATATATGAACTGCAAATTTAAGTTTTTTCTTCAATCTGGGATCAAACATTCATAGCCCGTGTCTTGAAGTAAGTAACATCTGTATTTTATTAGAAGTTCTTTTTCAATTGAACAGTTAAGTTTGTCGTTCAATTGGAGCAAGCACAGTTTTGAGACGAAACCCTCAGGGCGCAAGTCGCACTCACACTTGACCGGTTTAAAAAAAAAAACAGCTTTATATGATTCTAAAAATAATAATTAAGTTTTACTATTACTATCACCATTGATTTGTAATACCTACTCTTGCCGCCATTGAACAGATAATACCTACATGTTAGAAAGGTATTTTACATTGTAATAAGTTTTGACCGAGTGGGCAGATTTTAATGAAATAAATAAAGACTATGTAAATGTTAACTCAAGATACGGACTATGACTATATTTCCAATTCCTTAAATCTCTTGAAGACACAAAAAAAACAATATTACATGTAATTTTAAAATCATCCCCTATTTTACCCCCTTACGGGATGATTTTTGAAAAACGCTGAAATCCATTATTCTTTATTTGTTACCAAAAGCATAAATTTAAATTTTCATAGCCCTCACTTAAGAAATGATAGGTTTCCCATACAACCTTTCATATTTTATGAGTAGAATACGTATTTGACACCTCAACACGTGTCCGTCTGGATTGAGGAGCCATGTCTCATATTTGAGACACTACTACCCCTGTATCTTTCAGATCATGAGACAGCGCAAATTTTAAGCTTCCCAATTAAACAGAAACCACAAAAATCAACTGTATGCTACATTTATAAAAGGGACTATAATTTGGATAACATCAGAAAATTCAAGGAATGCCTGCAAAATCTTTCTTGGTCCGATATTTATTTAAATACTAACCCAAACTGTGCATTCAATGACTTTCATGAACTGTTGTGTCTATTTTATGATCTCTGTTTTCCTAAATTAAGAGTGAAAGTCAGTAGCATTAAAAAACACACACAAAAATGGATAAGTAAAGGTTTGAGACAAAGTTGCAAAATTAAACGGAAACTACGTTATCAGTACTACAAAAACAAAAATATAGATAATAAAAATAAATATAATAATTACTCTAGGCTGTTAAAAAAATGCATTTATAGCTCCAAAAAGAACACTAACATAAAATATATTCATTCCCAAGATAACAAATGTAAAGCCACATGGACTGTCATCAAAAATGAAATAAATAATAACTCTTACAAAGACAACATAGAGTATATAAAATTAAATGATTCTATAATTACAGACCCTGTACAAATGGCCACAGAATTTAATAATCATTATGTTAATGTAACGCATACACAAGGAGGTAAAACCTCACATCAAAACCCCTGCAAAAATGCATGTGCCAACTCGATGTTCCTTAGACCAATGCTGCTCAACGAGGTACGACAGGAAATAATGTCTCTGTCTAACACCAAGTCGGAGGGTTATGACGAAATGAATACAAAAATCATAAAAGCATGTAGTGATGAACTGACTGGCATTCTCACTCATTTAATAAATATATCTTTTTCCCATGGAACCTTTCCAGATAAATTGAAAATGTCCCTAGTTAAGCCCTTATTCAAGAAAGGAGACAAATATGATATAAATAATTACCGACCTATTACTTTAATACCCATTTTGTCTAAAGTTTATGAGAAATGTATGTACAAACGATTAGTTAGTTTCTGTAATAGATTCAACATTATTAGTGACAAACAATTTGGATTCCAGAAGAACAAATCCACATCGTTGGCAATTTTTTCTCTAATGCAAGCTGTACTTTCAAATATTAACAATAATTTTATGACTACTGGTCTCTTTTTTGATCTGTCGAAAGCATTCGATCTGGTTTCACACGACACATTACTGCAAAAGCTAGAAGCTAATGGGATTAGAGGACCAGCACTCCAATGGTTATCGTCTTACTTAAGTAATAGAAAACAATGTGTCGTTATCAATAAAAAGAACGAAAATAATGACATAATATCCTACTCATCGGAATATAAATATAACAAATGTGGCGTTCCACAAGGAAGCGTGCTGGGCCCAATATTATTCCTCATTTATATTAATGACATCACAAAAATAACTGACCATAAATGCATATTATTTGCCGACGACATATCCATTATAGTGACATCTAATAAAAAACATAATACCACTTTAGACCATGAGTTTGACATTAATAATACAATTAACAAATTACTTCATTGGCTTGACATTAATCATTTAAAGATAAATTTAGATAAATCAGTTTACATTCAATTTAATCAATCTAATAATCACAAAAATGACATAAAACTTAATATTGATAAAATCAAAGAAGTAACGCATACAAGATTTTTGGGTGTAATAATAGATAAAGATATAAATTGGAAAGAACACATAGATAATATTAGCACTAAAATAAATAGATTTGTATATGCACTTAAACAAGTCAAAAATGTAACTAACGTAAAAACTGCTGTAATATCTTACCGTGCATACGTTGAATCATTACTACGTTATGGGATTGTAATGTGGGGCAACAGCACCGACTTCCAAAGAGTATTCATCGCTCAAAAAAAGTGCATGAGATCAATTTGTGGACTAAAACCTGATGACTCATGTCAACCAATATTTAGGAAACTTGGTTTGTTACCGTTACCGTCACTTTATATTTACGAAATATGTATGTTTGTAATGAAAAATAAACAATTATTTAAGACTGCAAATGATGTCAATCCTCGGAACAGACGAGATCCGTATAAACTTGTGTTGAATGATCTGCCTCGCCTAACTAAGTATAATAAAAACTGCCTAGCAATGTGTGTGCGCATGTATAATAAAATACCGAGGCAATTTAAAAACTTACATTCAAAATTGTTTAAAGTTCAATTTTACAAATGGATGCTCGAACATAGTTTTTATAGCTTAAAGGAATTTGTTGACAAAAAATTTTGATGTTCTATTCACTATTGATGGCTCCTTGTCTACTTGCTTAATTTTAAGTATTTTGCATGCTTTGTTATAACCTAGCTAAACATGTTTGTGCTATATAGTATTATTTAACACCCCTTTATACCATGTTTTATGCAAATAAACATATTATTATTATTATTATTGAACGAGGGTACTACCAATATTTAGTAGTAAATTAGCCGACCGATTTTGTAGGCCAGATCCTGGAATTTGTAGTAAAACCCTTAAAAAGTTATACGACGTTAAAGGTGGCTCGTCAATCCTGATGTCTGAATTGAGGAGCCACCTTAGAACTCGAAAACTAGCCAACAGATATTTTTGAAAATTTGGTAGGATTTAGTAGTACTTATGCGTAGCCTGTACAGGGTTTTACTACAAATTCCAGGACCCGGCCTACAAAGTTGGCTAATTTACTACTAAATATTGGTAGTACCCTCGTTCAAATATGAGACATGGCTCCTCAATCCAGACGGACACCTCAACATTGCTAATAAAATAAAAGGTGAGACTTGAAATTGTCGGTGCAATTTTGTATGTATCGGTTCAGGGACCCAAGCCGACCTTGTCGCCGCCTCCCCTAGGACTGCTGACGGCTGCAGGCTGCGGCAGGGACTTGCCTCTCCTCGTGCTGCGCTAGATGCTGGCACTAACTTAATTCTTGCTTGGCAGGATAAAGTTGCTGAGTTTTTGTATTTTTTCTTTTTATCTTACGTTTTCGGAAATTTTGATACGAGTACATGGATATTTAACGGGAGGAATAAAAATGATGCTAACTATTTATTTACTTATTTAGTGAGTCACCTGTATTCTTTCCGGTTTAGAGGTTAGTGACACTAACCACCTCTTTCAGATTTTATTAATTAAGGACCGCACCTTCTAGCAATGATCTTAAAAAAAAAAAAAAACTGAAAGAGTTGGTTAGTGACACTAACCACTAAAGCAGGAAGAGCTAAAATAATCAATTTTCCAACGAACTATATATGTTATGTTTAACAAATAAACTAATGCGGATAATAAAGGTCAACTCTGTCTACGGCTATTAAGGTTACCATTGTCTTTGTCTTTGTCTTTGTGGGTCTATTTTCTAGTTATCGAAATTGCAACTGACGCCACGGTGAACGAAGCCATTTTTGCACATGAGTTAATAAGTCTATCAAAACAAAAGGAAGAAACAAACTAAATTGTATTTAATTAGAAGTGAACAATGGCTCAAATGAATATAAAGGCGTCACCGGTACCCTAATTGCAAAATACACGATCAATCAGAATCAGAATCGTTTTGAAACAGATTGCTAATCCATTGCTTCTTAAGTTCGAAAAAACATCTGCTCAGCGTAAATAGCTGTAAATAACGCAATGAATGTTGTTGAACCGACAAAATGAAATTGAATAGTCGTAATCGTTTACGACAATGTGTTGCGTGATTACATAGCTGACTGGCGCGGTGCGGTGCATCATATCAACAAGGTCGTCGATTCCACACGCGGCATCCGGCGCCCAGGACCTGAACCACTAGGGTTGTCAATGACCAAAAGGACCAAACGGGTCAAATATGTATTGTCCTCTAACTACTTCTAGTTAATTTAAATAATATTGTTTTCTTGGTTGAACAATGCTAACTAGATTCTATGTATATAGTAACACAGCAATATAACTCAAAAGTATACTACATTTCATCATACTTACAACTTCACTGCTATCAAAGGAATTTCTTACGTCTAGTACCTATCCACAGAACCGGAAAGTGGAACCGTCACTTTAAGACTAATACTTTTCAACTAGCCAAGTGAAACCTGAGGCGTGGCAGCCCTGGAGTGAAGCGACGTAAAGCGCAGGAAGCGCGGCGATGAACGCGACTCAACCGTCGAAAAAATATATTCGACGCGAGGGAAAAGCTTCAAGTATCTATATCATATTTTTATCATAAAAATGTATGTAGAGAAAAGTAGAATACATAGTTAGAGTTGATTTATATTATTTTGTAGTTTGTTGGGAACATTGCTGCTGAAAGTCAAATGTTTTCAATTTATAACTTTTTCGCGTTTTTAACTATGTACCTAGTTCTATTTAATAATTTATAACATGAATTTTGTACTCTGGCTTTCGAAAACCTATATTCGAAAGAACCAGAAAATAACAAACCATAACATGACATCACGCCTGTGTTCCTTGAAGTGTTAGGCAGAGGTGTACCTGTAGTACCCCCACATTTCGAGAGTTATGTTTGTTGTAGAGAGTTGTATTTTCTGCAGTAAATATGTAAATATATTATGTAGTAGTAATCGGATTGACGTATTTCGTACGGAAGAGACATTGTATAAAACAATGGTATGATTCCTGAACATGATTAAAGCGAGCATATTTTATACACATAACCTTCGCTTCCCTATAACGTGCCTATTATATAAAAGTAAACAACAAAGTTGAGCAAAACGAGTAAATTAAGTGGCTAATAGATATTGATGAGCGTTCGCGATGATTTATCGAAGGACAGGCTCGCGTGGGGCAGATGCCTGCTCAGTGCTCACACGTCGCTGCGTGTACATAATGAATGTTATAGAACATCGGCCTATTACACAGACCGTGTGATCTCAACAAAAGGTCAAGGATTTACTCTACTTGTTTATAGGAACGGGACTTGAAAGTGTGGGTTAACGATGCGCAAATGGTCACCACCTTTTTAGTGAGTGTCTTGAAGACTTACTTTGGCTTTAAGTCGAAAGGGATAGGACGTGAAACTCCAGTTGATAAACGTGTTATTATGACAATAATTATGGTTAAGTTCTGTTAATATTGGCAGAAAAGAAAATGTTATAGGTAATAATGTAATGTAATATTATTCAAAATAGGCTGTTTTTGCATCTTTTGGACCCAATACGTTCGTCGTACATTACACAACCCCCTATAATTTGACTCTTCACCGCTACCTACTTGCTTGCCGCTTGTAATATCATTCGCTCCACACTGCTTTTTCTGTCAGCAGGAACTCTGTGAGCTCAAACTAATAGCTTATTTAAACCTGCCATAACTTACAGCGATCAATTCAAATTGATGGCTGCAGGGAATCAATGTTCGAGCTATAAAGAGCGCTTATATGGAGCATCGCCGACACGGAGCACATTCAGGTCATTTACATATATTACAGGATTCAGCCGATGACCTTGTAATGGCATCCGCAATTATTATAAAAAAGCCCTTCGCCCTTCTAATGTGGAATGAATTGCTTCTGCCGGAGTCCGAAACGCCCTTTCTACCCGCCCTCACGAAACTACTTGCTGCCTAAATCTACCTTCACATTACCGTAACAAAGTTTACATTCCTATGATTCAGACGCAAGTGTAGAGTTGTCTAATGCAGTGCTTTGACTTTTCACTCCATTTAGCAAACGTTTTTATTATTGTAATGTTGGATCCTCGTTTTCCGTTAGTCACATTCCGGGAATAAGTTTAGTTTTATCTGTTATGTAGCGAGGGCCCCTTTTTATAGGACGTACGCAATGATGGCGAGTGCTTATGGCATCGTGCGTGATCATCGTGGGGTCGGACTGCCAACTACTGATAAGGTCGAAAGGGCTTTGGATGTAGTTGTTGGAGCGACGGGTTCTAACAGTCATGGATAATAATTATTTATTTTATAAATATTCGCATGGTATCTGATTATTATAGCGGTTTAAATATTAGAGGTACATTTTTTCGAGGATAAATCGAGGATAAATTCGATATAGATCCGGTTACAGAAAGTCTGCGCTGTTCTCAATCTTTTTTCTTCTAAACTTTAACAGAGAAATGAAATGTTCTCTTCCTGAACTGTTTATTTTTGTGATATTTCTAGAGGTTCATTTTAATTTTATTTAATCCATGCATTTGAAATTTCATCTGAATTTCACACTTGAATGTCACAAATAAAGAGTCCTTGTGACCGTTCAAACAGACAAAACTAAATTCCCCAGCAGTGAATAAAACAATAACCCAAACATACTGTATATCAAAGGAATGTATGGCCAATTAAATCCGTGGCGGTTGTAATTAGCGACAACGCCCGGCCTGGGTCGAGTGATGAAGGGTTAACACGAACCCTACCGATGAGTGTGGTGTGACATGAAACAAAGTAGTGATGTAGGTACCCGAGCGATGAGGATGTGCGATGTTGACGGGTGACTAAAGTTACACTGAAGTTATTCGAATTGCCTAAATAGTTTGGTCGGTATGTAGTGGTCTTGGATCTAACTTATTATTGTGTAGGTGTGTAAGAAAGTGACAACAAAAACTTCGAAGGGGGTCGGAGTTTTGTTGTTTAGCCAGACTGCGTTGGAGAGATATTGTGTTTTTTTTTTGGGCAATTTCGTTATTAGTGAGCTTAGATCCTAGATTTTTCTGGAGAATAAAAAGAATCCAACACTGACTAACTTTTGTTATTAGGTATTTCAAGAATAACAAGCGTGATGTTTATCTATTCGTATATTCCTCCATTAAACATCTTTTCTTGAAATATATATCAAGTAGTAACATCAAATCAGCCGTTAGGTTATCTCGGTCATTCGTTTTTATGTAACATCTCCATCAGTTACGACTCAAGGACGCTCAAGGTCACGAAAACATGCGATACTGTCATCTGGAGTGAGGGAAAACATGCAGAACATGTATTAGTACAGGCAAGCGACAGAGATAGATGCAGAAGGACCAGCCTTGACAATACACTGTTAATAGTCAAAGTTATTTAATTTGCTTTAAATGCGGTAGGTAATACAAAAGGTGGTAACTAGACATTTTAAACGGTGAATGCGTGATTTTACGTAGATGTATCCTTTCTATGACGTTAAAAGTTTACAGGGATGTGTTGTGACTTTAATATGGAAACGTGCCCGTGTTAACTGCTTGTAACATTATTGCTTTTTGACGACAGGCACACTATTGCTCAAGCTAAAATCATTGCATGGTTTTAAGTTTTTATTGGAGTCTGCCGTATAAAGTGGTCCTTCTGCTTGCGTCAACGTAGCATCATCGAGTCGCCGTCGCCTGTACGCAAGCACCGCTCTCGCCATTTATTATCGCCTCACACATTACCATCGATCCGGAAATTATTGCCGAACAAAAAACAAACAACTCGACTTTTGCCGGCACGTAAACACTGCGCTCTATCAGGAGCACCGCATCCCACCTCCGTTTCAACTGACAAACTAAAATCTGTCTTGCTACCACACAATAAAATTGATATGGATCGACGTCGAGGGGCACGGCTGTCTCTGTGGACGGCACACAGATTTATGTTTAAGGGGAGCTACTTCATTGGCGGTATTTGCATAAGTTTGTTTATGAAATTCTCGTGTACTTTGTCAGTCGACGCGACTGCCACTTAACTGGTTATAATCTGTTTATTCAAGGGAATGGAACGCAAACAGACTGGTGCAGGTGCCCGTGAAGTGTTAATTGTTTTTATCTGGGGTCTGTTCCGAGCAGTCAGTGAACTGGGGTTAGGAGCGTGCCTAAGATACGTTCGGTTAGATAGATAGCGAGGCTATCGTCTACGTGCTTCGAAAAATCGTTCTTCCCTCCATTGGCTTCAGTATACCGCGCGAATGACAAGTAGCTGATAGGAGACAGTACTCAGTTCTGTTATACAGCGTTATATATAATGGTCGCAATAAGTCGCACGCATGTGTTTCACAGACAACGTCGCGTACAAACTTGTGTATATTTGCGAGCCTTTTCGTTCTGCAATTTAAAACTATGATTAAACAGCACGGCATGGCTTGCCGGAAGCTCGTTAAAAGTTTTGCACAACTCAACGCTCGACCGCCGTTTAAAAGTTCCACCTACCGGACAGTCTGGCCTGCCGGCAGCGGGCGGCGCCGGATAGCACGGGACAGCCGGACGAATCTCGGTGAAACAAGTTTACGCGACACGCATACGCTTAACATTTGAGATGTTATGCAAATGTGCGGCCTAATGGAATGAACGGCACAATTTGTGCCGATTCAGTTAAGTGGGACATTTGTTTTTAAGGTCGCCCCGGAAACGGGTCAGTGTGTTCAACTTTCGATAATGGGTTTAAAAATAAGGTGCTTAGAATTCAGCTCCGCGTTAATAAAAGTACTGTATTCATATTACGGTACCTTTGTGTTTATGTAGTTCACTGTTAACTAAACTTTATATAATTGTTTGTGATAGAGGGTACATAGGATACTTGCCGGCTGTCGCTGAAAACCAGCGTTCGGGCCCTGTCTCGCATAGGGTCGCAGCATTATGCTGACCGATGGCCATTTTGCGTGAATGTGACGCATATTTTCCCCCAAATTGTTTATTTTTGTGTTTTGTTCTTTCTTTGCGTCATGTGTACCGCAAATAAATGTATTTTCTTTCTTCTTTCTTTGCTTTCTTACTATTTATTATTATCGGGCGAAGCCGTTGGCAAAAGCTAGTAGATTCAGTGCGAAACGGTTCAGAGCATACTATACCGCACTGCTGCTTACCGACAAATGAGGAAACAACAGCAGTGCGGTATCGTTTCAACCAACGAGGAAACGGCCTAAGCCTCTTGCCTTTTGTGCCATTATTTATGTCCTCAATCTTGTCCAAGTCTTTTCAACAAGCTTAATTAAACAAGTTTAATCTATTGCTTAAATTAAACTAACTAAAACTTTTCGGACATTCTTCTTAACTTCGAATTCGCTGACATTTAAGGTCGGAATTATCCAGCAATTTGAGCCCACAACATAAGTCTACGAAGCTTAACACAGCCTCAAACTATATCTCAACAAAAAGTCCAAGGGATTGCTCTATTAATAAAGATTATCACGCAAAGCCGTCTAAATAAGGCCGGCGTTAGTTTTTACGCCAGCGGCGACCGGCGACCGACGATCAAGCGGCCTGAGAGTACCCGTTGGTAGAGTGCGGGCGGCCGTAATACTTTTTGAGGCCGCAATAGCACAAACACTACAGTGCACTCGTACGAACTCTAATGGCACTTTTTACGGGTTGTTTTTATTCTCTTATTATTTGGGGTCGAGCTGTGGGCTGTGTGTCAACGTGCGGTGCGGGTTGAATAAGGGGTTTAATCCTGTTAAATTTATGTTTGGCTTGTGCGGCCGGTTTTGGGTAGGAATAATAGACTTTTGCCAATCTTTTACAACAGTTTAAAAATAAAATGCTGTAGGCTTAAAATATTTTGCTTAATTTAGAGTACAATAAGTTAATCTTTAATCATTGTTCATAATATTATTTTAATTCTGTAAGTTTTTAGTAAATATTATCTTGATTAAGTAAATATATGTTTGTCTACCGCCATGCTATAAATCCTCTATATAAGTTTCTGAAACAGTTAGCTTATTGCCAACATTTAAACAACCAGTGTCATAGTAACCATAATATCATCCAAACGAGTGTTATAATGTTGTACTAAATTTCATTATGCAACTCGTTTGCTTTTTCGATCCCTTCCTTACTCATCAAACAGCCACGTTCTCATTCCTCAATTCGTGGTATGTTTTCAAAAGAACATTCTCATTCACGCGCGTTTCACTACCACAGCACCGTAATTTAAAAGATGTAAATAATTATTACATTATATAATTCTATTATTACCTATACATAGATTGTTTGTATTAGATAATCAGCAATTAAACTTACCATGAATTTACATACAGTTCTTACAGCACTGTACACACTATGGTTTCAGAACCTTTTATAGAGGATTCATATCATCGGTGTAGATAAAGTCTTGTATGCAACTATACATAATTAGGTATTAAAACACTCATGTGATTAACAGACATTCGTGTTTTAATACCCCTTATTATACAACAGTTGCATAAATAACTATTAAGCATACTTTAAGATTATAAAGTTTTACGTTTGTACAATTCCATCAAGAAATTATATTACAAAAGTTTTGACGAGCAATCCTAATGGCGTCCAATCCTTATCGATTTCAATAAAATATGAAACGTCAATACTTCCTCAAGCTCAAACAAGGTTTGTGTTCAAACACGGCGGTGAATCACAGGAAACTACCGAACAAATACAAAACGTATTATGGAAGGGATACATTTCACAATGAAAAGTTTTTTCCATACCAATTCAATAAGTAGCAGTAGTTTGTAGAGGAGTTGTAGGTATAGCAATGGTCTCTTTTTACAAAATATTCTTTGGGAAGAACCCACCGTGTTTGTAGCTGGAACACGAGTGGCCCATTCTGTGTCCACAGTAGAGGTTTGGATAAAGGATCACTCTGTATCAAGCTGACCGCAATTCTTTCGTTACTGTGGGTGTGACAATAGTCAGGTAGGTATCAGGATTGACAGTTGATTGTTATGTCAATGCAGTTTAAATGCAATGTAGTTGAAAATAAAAGTGTGTAATGAGTTTTAAGTGTTTCTAGCTAGGGCCAAGATTTGCGCCTGTGTTTATACGCTATAACAGTTAACTTAAGCCATTATTTCTGTGACTTTCTACCAGCCTATTGTTACTTCTCACTGTTTATAAGAAGCAGGGTGTGTCCTAAGTGCCGTAATGCCGACTTACGGCGCCTGAGCGCGATAATGCCAAGCGCAAGTGGCCCTGTGTTATGATAACACCGCTTTCTGCGATCGTAACCGTATGTCGTCTCATATTGCGATACAATTCTATGGGTTATTATTACAGTATTAAGATAAACATGAATCGTTTTTTTCCCAGATGCTGGTTGTTTATGAATACAAGTAGAATTCATAGTAGTAAGTTTATGATTTGTGTTATCTTTGTCAGTCTTTTCCAATATACTCGTAGGTAATTGGGTGATTTGAGATAAAATATTTTGCTACCCGGCTTGGTATGTTAAATCCTCAATTTTCGTTTTTGACTAGATATTTATTTAATACGTTTAGGTCAGTAAGTAATATCTATTGAATAGAATTTAATTACTCCAGAAAATTAAATAACTAACAACAAGGCTATAATGATTAAAGATTCTGAAACCAGTGACATCTAATAAAAATAAAAATAGATTGGTTATTGGCGCAAAGATACCCAACGAGTGTTTACAATAAAAGCAAATATTTGAGATATTTTGTGAATGTTTCACAGAAATATTTATTAAAATGAATAAGTATCAGTGCGTAGAAAATATTTTCGTGATCTGGATGACGTTCAGAACAAAATAAGAATATTCTAAACTCATAACTTCAAGTACCTACGTAACACACACTACACTACCTTGTATGTCTGGATAGCTAATAAGTGCTACGTAACACACACTACACCACCTTGTATGTCTGGATAGCTAACAAGTGCTACGTAACACACACTACACCACCTTGTATGTCTGGATAGCTAACAAGTGCTACGTAACACACACTACACCACCTTGTATGTCTGGATAGCTAACAAGTGCTACGTAACACACACTACACCACCTTGTATGTCTGGATAGCTAACAAGTGCTACGTAACACACACTACACCACCTTGTATGTCTGGATAGCTAACAAGTGCTACGTAACACACACTACACCACCTTGTATGTCTGGATAGCTAACAAGTGCTACGTAACACACACTACACTACTTTGTATGTCTTGTATGTCTGGATAGCTAACAAGTGCTACGTAACACACACTACATTACCTTGTATGTCTGTTTAGCTAACAAGTGCTACGTAACACACACTACATTACCTTGTATGTCTGGATAGCTAACAAGTGCTACGTAACACACACTACACCACCTTGTATGTCTGGATAGCTAACAAGTGCTACGTAACACACACTACACTACTTTGTATGTCTGGATAGCTAACAAGTGCTACGTAACACACATTACACTACCTTGTATGTCTGGATAGCTAACAAGTGCTACGTAACACACACTACACCACCTTGTATGTCTGGATAGCTAACAAGTGCTACGTAACACACACTACACTACTTTGTATGTCCTGTATGTCTGGATAGCTAACAAGTGCTACGTAACACACACTACACTACTTTGTATGTCTGGATAGCTAACAAGTGCTACGTAGCACACACTACACTACCTTGTATGTCTGGATAGCTAACAAGTGCTACGTAACACACACTACACTACTTTGTATGTCTTGTATGTCTGGATAGCTAACAAGTGCTACGTAACACACACTACACTACTTTGTATGTCTGGATAGCTAAAAGCGATGCGGCTGTAATGTGTAAATCTCTGAAAGTACTGATCCGTGTACTGAAATTCATACACAAACTTACACAATACTGAGCGCCATAGAATGTTTTATGGTATTGACTTCTAAGCAGAAGAAGTCGCGGGCAGAAGCTATTTTTGAATATTTTCAAAATTAAGTAGTACAAGTAGTGAGGCACCTACTAATGATTCTTAGTACTAAACCCATCATCGAGAATCTACTTAATTATCTCTAGGCTTTTATTATTCGTAGTCTCTAGTGGTTTTAGTCGGAAGCTGTGATCCTATTAACTACAACAACAAGCCATTAGGCGATTCTTGAAACTAACTGCTGTACCTACTAACGTTTCTCGAAATTATTACTGAATTGGTAGAGTAATGCCATAAAATCGGCTTTCAGTAGTAGAACACCGATTTTATCAATCAGTCAGTTTTTGCAAGTAAAATTCATTTAGTTTAGGTACTTTTCTTTATTGTTTTTTCACAAATTAACTTCGTCTACAAAAATGTTATGAACAGCGGAGGTGGTTTGCTCTAGAAAGGCCTTATTTCAATTTCTTTGGAAGAGAAATGTGTACAATTCTTTAAGTGCTTAATATTGACTTAGACCTAATGGAATACTCATGAAAAAGTAAATAAACAAAATGTTAATGTGACGTCGCCAGTTCGACATTTTTATGCTTCCCAATGAGACAGATCGAATGGCATTTCGTCTATCAAAATCAGCTTAACAGTTTACGAAAACACTGGAGCGCCACATACATAAAACATGAATTCATGAGCCTCACTTTTGTTTATATCCGAGAAATACGAGAAGAAAATACCGTCCTTATAACAATAGAGTTCGATGTACATCGGAAGACAATCTTCGGCTTATCTAACTGCCGATGTCCATTACCATACCTAACTATAACGATCTCTACCAAGTCATTCAAATGCAGATGAGTGGGACCTGGCGGACTCCTCATATCTCGAGGCGTCAGCTACAATACCGTCAATGTTGATTGATACCGATTGATTCGGCCGTCCATCAGTTCTTACGATTGAACAAAAACATTGGATTGGTCCTCGATCATTTATCGCTAGAAGCGAACGCATTGACGGCTCGTCAATCACGGGGAGCGACAATAAATTGATTGTACGTATCATGCGACACACATAAATATTAAAGCAAGCGGTGATTGCAGTTTTGTATCGGCCGTGTGTACGTGGCCTTAGCCGGTATCGGTTCTGGTACCGATAGCGACTGGTATGCGGGCGTATTGCCTTGTGAATGCACTGTATGGGCGCGGGAGAATGTATGATTGCTTAGGGTATTGGTCCTTACTTCGGATTCCTTTATCTACTACCGTGATATATAGACGATTGTGAATATGACTATTGCAGGCATTGTGGAGTATTGAACTTGGACATGGTAGAGCGTCCCTGAAATACCAGCAAAATTTTGATAAGATGTCAAGAGAATTTTAGTGTAGATTAAATCATAACTTCAGAAGGGTTATTGAAGATTTGAGCGTCTATCATTGAGCAACTTTTTATCTTTCAAGGAAACGGACTTCGTATGGATATCTTCTGCCATATAAAGGAATATGAATATAAAGCCGCGGTTTGGAAATTACAAGAATGGTCGCAGAATAAAAGAATTGAGTCCTGAAGTTTGTGACAATCTTTGAAGTTTATTTCAATACCTACAAGTATTGACTCGACTATTTGATAGCTCTTCCTTTCTTAACATTATAGCGGCTTCAATCTTAGAAATTATTCATTCAAACGGTATCTTCATTCAAAAATTCTTGACCCAGTTAACTTAGGATACACGAGTAAAGAAAGTAACTTTACTAAGTAAGAGGCATCTCACCACATAATATAATTAAAATTTTAAATAAAATTACTAATTTCCTAAAGAGAATTAAGACGTCTTTAGGGTTAATTAATTATTTCTAAATTCTCAATTTGGTTTTCATTTAATTCGTCTGGAAAAGATACTTCATGGAATATTGTTAAGATACCTACTCATATTATTAACGTTAATTATTAAATATATTATTATACTCGCGTCAAATGTTAGCTTTATATGCCTCAAAAAACGGTAGGTATACTTCTACGTTCGTACTGTTTTATAAGTTATCTAGATATTATTTGAATCTATTTCGTAGAATAATCATTGTACATTTAAAACACATTATAATATGCGTGGATTTTGCTATAAAATTGTGCTATTTATTAACAGCCATTTTTTCCTAAGTCGGTATAATGTCTGTTTCTGTGATTTGTAACAAACACATGACACTTACCGCTATCTACAGATTACGAATAAAAATATTTTTGTTTGCATCAACTGAATTGTTTTCACAAAAACAAAAAAACTGTCATCGTCAAATTATTATTTCATGGAATTGTCACTATTGTTCCACGGAATGACAACTACAGAGCCCGATGACTTGTTATTGAAACATCGAACCAATACCTACGATAATAGAGTTTGAGCTTAAAATTTAATGAAAGAGGAAGCTCGTTACTGGTGCCGATTCTCTTGTACACCGAACTAAACTATCACTAAAATTCCTTACCTTTGGCTATGAGAATGTTAAAGCTGTTTTGCAAATAAAATTCACTAAATTAAAAATTAATTTTGACACGACTAAAATCGAATTTGAAAATCGAGAATGCACGTGGTACCCGTGGTTTGCCTTAACCCGTGATTTTTTTAGAGCCGGAGGCGCGCAGGTGTAGCAGCCTCGACGTGTTTTATATGGAATTTTTCACTTTTTGTATGGAAATTATGAAAAAATATTACCTACATGTTGAGTTTTAGGGGTGTATGGGTTCTATAAAGGCGGTCGAAATTTTCATTATTTTTGCGATAGGACGCACCATTTTCGAGGTATAAGCAAAACAAAAAATAAATACAGTACTGTTTTTTGCAGGTGAAGTCGAGATGTTGGTGTGAGGTGTTGTTTTCATGACAACTTATTTTATCCCACACCTTTTTAATCGCGATTAAATATTGTCAGGTTTAGTATGGTTTGGTTTTTTACAATCAAAATTTTAGGTGAAAAACGTCAAATTCAGAATAACAAAATTGCCATTTTCACTAAATTAAAAACTCAGTACTATCTTAGTGCTGTCAAACGAAAATATAGTTAAGTTGTGTCACTTTAGTCTATTTCAGAATGGGAAATCGTCGTTTGACAGGAATACATTTACCTATTTTAATGTTGAGATCTATCTGTAGACTGAAAGTACTTACTTACAAGAATATTCAGTTTAGTAGGTACATTATCTGCGGCTCTCTGGGATATTGTTGGAAGAACCAGTATTTTTTGGGTTTTTTAATGTTTGCTTACCTGCTTTAGGTTTTACAGTTGAACTTTAGGTAGAGATGTTGAAATATACGCTTACCTGAAACAATTAAATGAAAGAACATTAATAAAAGAACAATATAACAAAATTAATTATTACCTACACTGAAAAGACAACGCACACCATCGTAAAAATATCAATAGACATGACAAATGAGACTAAACTAAAATGATTGTGCACATCGAAACAATAGCAGGGATCGGTTGAGAGGTGCTGCAGACGACAGAGAGGGGTCGTGACTCGTGAGTGCAAATACAGCTTCATTGAACTGTCAGTAGTGTTGAACCGAACGTGGCACGAGTTTGAACCGAACGCGACGTGAGTTTGAACCTAAATTGACATCAGTATATAAAACCAGTAAAATTAACCAGATTATTACTAAATCTTCACCACATAGTATCTCTAATTTACAATACTTAGTTACCACAAAAATAAACTTATCGCTGCTTAGACAGACAGACTAAATGAGTTACTTTGAGAAAATTAGTGGTGATTTCTAATAAAAGGAGATTAACAGTAATAATTGGACTCATAAATCATAAAGTTAGTGTCGAAATAGTATTAATCATACTTCTGTTGGGCAAAGTCCTAATAATAATGGTTACCTTTTAATTTGGATTCTTCTTGATTTAGTTACATTAAATTATGTCTAGTTAGACTTATTTAAACCTATCAATTTACTGATTAGCAGGCCATGGTCTTATGATTTTATTGATTAAAAAAAATATAATAAAACATTTTAATTCGGACAATTAAGAGATCCATAAATTGTTAGTAACAGGCTTGCACTTAAAAAATTTTTTTAGTAACTTAAACACGAATTAATGAGAAGACAACCCACCATCTAAACAACGAGAAATGAAAACTAGGTTATATATAGTCTTCTCACAAATTGCCTTATTATGGCCGAAGAAATATCTGCCGCCACAGCCTTCGTTCAGGATGCTATTCTGACTGCATCGTATTCTGTTCAGGAGTGAGGCCGTTTTTTTGCGGATGGCATGAAACCCATCGGTATAGTTTACCGCGAACATCTCTGAGGCACTGCAATAACGAGGCATTCGCAACAGCATCCTAAAAACATTGTTATATTGGATGCGTAGAACATCCGGCGACCTTTTCGAGTAGTTGACCCAAAGATTACCGAAGTAAAAGCTATGGCAATAAGCTTTAAAAAGCGTTATTTTAACTTGGTCAGTACACCGAGCAAATATTCGTTCCAACATATTACCCTTGACCGCCAGAGCCCTAAGATTTTGAAAATAATGTACATTCAGCAAAAAAGGCATTTTTTACAAAAACTTTTTTTGATGTCAATCAATCCTGTTTCTTAAAAGGATAAAAACTCATGGGAAGAACTAACATTTGAGTACTAGAAAAGTCAGAAATCGCAAAAAACATACCTGTGATAGTAAAAACGATTCTATTTTATTTTTTTCATATTGTTGTACTACTAGATTGTTTGTAGAACGTACACAGAAATATATGATGTTTTGCGCCTATTCTATCTTCTATGGTTATAATAAAAATGCATATCATCTATGTCTGACTGTTCCCGGGTGAGAAAGCCCGTGTGATAACAATGTACTAACTGTCATATTACTTATTCGAGCCATTCGGCAGGAATAATCTGTAAGAATGCATCAGTCAGTGTATCAGTGTTGTGCCATCAGGTAGTCGAGGCAGGAGCTAATAGAAGTATGGAAGAAAAACACATGTTGCGTCGACCGCCATTTAATGGGGATAAGGGCAAGAGAATGATGATGGTGATGATGATGATGATGCAGGAACATCATTCATTCACTAAAAATGTTAAACTTCGCAAGCAAAAGGAAATTGCTCTAAGGCTGAAAGTGTCGATCTCAGGAAAAGCTGCTTTTCACACGGACAACTGTAGGTCGCTTGCTCCCGCGCCACCAGACTCTGACTCTCTGTATATTTTGGCTGCTGAGACCAAAACTACAAAGGTATACTATACAGGGAACTTTTATAACAATGTGTCTGTTAACTTTGACTTGTTGACTTTGACTTTGACTTTTTTTTTTTTTTTTTTTTTAAATCTTTATTTATTAACGAGGGTTTGATCACAAAGTGAACATGTCACCCTCATAGGAAACCTTTGTTACATGCAAAGCTTAACATCTACGCTTAATCCCTAAATTAACTAATTTATATAATATTTTAGCGGCTTTGGATGCTGGAAAAGCCAAAATAATATTACATTCTCCCACTTGACAAATATTCATATTAAATTGGTCTCTAATCAAGTATCTTTCCGCTTCGTTCCGGACACACTCCACCATAATATGAAAAACGTCTTCAACCACATTGCATTCCGTGCAGTTTGGAGATGTTACTTTGCCCATTAATGCAGCAAAACAATTCAATGGAATGTGTCCGGAACGAAGTCTCATACTTGTCACGATTTCTTGTCTACTCATATCGGCATTATCAAACCAAGGATAGTTCTGAATGGTTGGCTGCATCGTCCGATACCAGATACCTTTTGTCAATGACTTCTCGTCGAAGTATTCTTTCCAAATTTCATAGCATTTTAATCTAACTACACTTAATATATCTGTCCAGTAAGGTTTATACGTCACCGGAACACCCTCTAAGCACGCTTCTTTGGCTAAATGATCAACTTCTTCGTTTTCTTCAATGCCGATATGAGAAGGCACCCATTGCAAAACAATATTTTTATTTTTATCTCTTAATCTACTAATAGAATCTAGTATTTTGTATGCTACCGGATAACCACAAAAATTTCCCATACACCTCGTCAAATGTTGGAGTGCGCTTTTACAGTCAGAATAGACTACGTAATCTTGAAGATCCACCGATTCAAGGTATGAAATGGCTTCGAAGATGGCAATCAACTCGGAATATATGACAGAAATGTTTGAATTTAACTTGAACTTAAAAGAGGTATTAGTTTGAGGGTCGAAAAACGCAGCTCCAACATTATTTCGAACTTTAGATCCATCCGTGACTTTGACTTTGTTATTTTTGTATTGTCACTACAATACTAATGCCTATGGCATTAAGTTCGCCTCTGTACATTTGTGTGCTTAAAGTGTTAAATAAATAAATACTAAAATATAGGAAACACTTTTTTGACTATCTTTTAAAGTTTTAAAACAGTTTCCCTACGTAAGATTTGTTTATTATTACTTGAGTCTAAAGTTATTTTGCCAAAATGTATATGTGATGTGTGTGTGTGTAATGTATGTGTACTCGTATCTGTGATTTATTCAAAATACTTTAAATGCTGTGGTCGAACTCAAGTCTACAGTTGCTGAAAACCAGCGCAGTGGCACTGCTTCGTACACGAATCGTAGCATTATGCTGAGCAATGGCTGTTTTGGATGGATATGACGGCGTCAGATCCATCCAAAATAGCCATCGATGATAGGCGCAAATAAACTTTTTCTTACATTTGAGAGTGAAAACATAAATCAATATACAAAAGTGTTAAGAACGGCCTGCCGGAATCATTATAGATAATTAGAATTTTTAAAAGAAAACAAGACTTGTATTTAGTGACTAAAGCACTCTTTGATAACAAAATCGATTTAAGTCGCAACGTTAAAACTACTGAACTAGCTACGACAAAAAATATCAAAGACTTAAGCTTCGTGCAGACTAGAGCGACGCGACAGCGCGACGCGACACCGTTTATTGTTATACCGTGAAGTTTTCTTAGAACTTGTATTGTTCGTGTCGCGTCGCGCCGTCGCGTCGCGCTGGTCTGCACGAGCCTTTATATGTAATATTGACTTTATTTGAGCACTAGAGTTTAAAAATGTATCAAAATTCGATATTTTAGACGCGATGTATTCAAATAAAATCCAATTTGGGCCGAAATAGCGCAAAAAGGGAGATAAAACAAGGTTTGTCCATATCATTTGCATACACACATTATTGTATTTTTAACGTTTAACTTTACAAAAATACATATCGGGTTTGACCAGACAGTTTTACAGTTAGTAAAACCCACGCAACATATTATTTTTGAGTGTCAGCTCTGCGTGTATGTGCACTGACTGTTACATGCTGTTACTTTTTTAAATAATAGCATTTACTATTTACCACGAACGACATTTTTGTGTTTTGTTTGTCAACTAAAACTGCAAATACAACCAGTATTTTATTATATCAACTAAAATGAACATGATTGTTAGGCCGCCCGAAACACCTCTATTTTTTTTAAATAGTTTGCTGGTTACCAACTGCAGCTCAAACATCATTAAGGTATCTTACTAAAGTCCTATTTTTTCACTCCAGTTCACTACACCAACATTTGAAATATAACCTTTCAGTAACCGGATCCCCATTTAGCCGCACATATTCCGCGCCGTTTCCATTCACGGGCGCCATGATGCGGTGACGTCACGCGGCTAAACAAGTGACGGACCCGCGGGATGCCTTTGAAGCACTGCGTCTTATTTACTAAGTAATGCGGAACTAGTGTAACAGAAAAGAAAACATAAAACTGGTGTAAGCTGTGGGAAACTAGTGTGGAAGTTAGTTTCCAGTGATTCAGGACATGAACATTTGCTCCTAGAATAATAGGTCCGCAAGCAATTTTTCAAGAGGTAAGTATCTGGAAGTTGAAGCCTCACAAAGGTATCCTTTTTCTTCGACATTCTCTAAGATTCCTATACTAAGGACTCTTAAAGACAACACTAAACATAATTAATTTACTTGAAAGAAAACTGAACAATTATTTATTTTTATTAGTAGGTAAATTATTAAAAAAAAATCAGATGTCCTCGCTTTTACTTTGAAGCGAAATTAAGTCACTTAATAAAGAAAGAAAGAAAGAAAGAAAGAAAGAAAGAATAATGTTTATTTGGACACAGTTCGTGAAACACAAAAAAAAAAAAAAAGTGAATAACTTAAAGATAACTGGAAGTAGCTTCAGATTTTATTTTTATTCAACTTACAGATTATTTCGTGATATTAACGATTACTACAATAAATAAAATGCTCCCTAAACTTATAATACATACTGCAGCATCCCGCTGCCAAATAGGAACGACGACTACTGCGACGATAGAACGACTTTAAACGCGAAAAAGGCCGAACATGCTTTATTCGTAAAATGTTGTTACGACTGACACATTTTTGAATTCAGTTTTGTCGAAGCAGGAAAAAGGGATTGGCAGTTGTTTGAGGTCAGTCGCCAGTCACTGACTTGAACAGCGTGAAACGAGTTTCCATAAATTTTCCCTTTTGTTATTTCACTAGTGAGCAGATACGTAGCTATCCTATAGTATTATATTAAGGTTCTTCCAGGGTTCGGGATATTCATCTCGTAAAAGGTATTATCCGTACCGAAATGTGAGTATTCCAGTTGTCTATCACTCAAGCCCCCTACGTTATTACGCCCTTCTTTCGTGTCTAAAATCCATCCAAACAGAAGAGGCCTCGTTGAGGCTTCACCCGCCTGCAGACCGGCTCGGCCATATAGCCAGGGCTAAGCACGGCCCGGCGCCACGCCGTCGCTGTCCGCGCGGAACCCAGTACCGCGTCCCAGTACCTCTAAGGCGAAGCGGGCGGCCCTGCGGAGGGTCCCAAGGTAGCGGCAGCAGCGAGAGTCCCCACGCGTCTACCAGCGGCGCGTTTCCTTGCGCCGTTGCGGCGTCCCACCGATACAGGCAACACTGCGGTTCAACGGCATTTGTTGCCGTTATTGTTTTTTTCTTCTTTAGTTTTCCTTAATCGCGTATTACTTTTCCTGTTACCGCTGACAAAATTATTTGGGGTCATAATTTGTTAATAAAGACAGGTTGCTTTGCCCTGTAGAGGCGTGGGTTCATTGCGGCAAATATAAAATACGATCTTGAACACGAACTTTCACGCGAGCTTTACCAGCGTTCGCCATCGCACGTTCACTTGCGCTGCGCAACAAAAAACCGGAGATAACTAACGCATCCCGATGGGCCTGTCGTTCTTTGCCGACAAAGGTACCTACCGTAATTCTTCCATCGTAACCAACCAATAAACCACTAATCTTATCCTAGGCTGACGACAATTTTTTTTTACTCGGTTTGATTTTTTTTGTGTTATTTTTTTGTATCTGTTTTTTTAATTAAACTTTGTGTTCTTCACCTGGATACTGCGTTTCGTTGTATGACCTATGTCGAGCCGGGTTCGATTCCCGGACGACTTTTAACTCAAATGCTACATTTGAGTACACATTTTTTTTTTGCTACAATACATACCAATATTATGTAGTCATATTGCGGGACAACGATACTTCCTAGTTTTGATTCAGAAAAGTAATAATCTAAGTAAGTAATGTAACCATTGACACAAGCTAGGTTTAATTGTACCGACCTGTAACATTGCCTCAAATCTCAGCCGAAGCATAACAGCAGTAATGTAAAAGTTTAAACACTTGAGTAATATTTCACTAGAACGTCGACAACTCGGCTCGCCGGCTGCCACGAATTATTCACAGCCTATAAGAAAGGCTCCTTTCAGCTCGCGACTTAATTTATTAAGATTTGTATGCAGCTAACTTACCGGATAATATGCTAATTCCTTGTAATGCACCGCCGTGAACATTCACACTTGTCAACACATTTGTTTTAGAGAAATGTGATGTTCAAACAAACGGGAAGGTGTTGATGTTATAATATTAACACTGTCTGTTTACACAGCAATGATATAAAGCAAACTGATGTTAAGAGTAAACAGGGACAGAGGGCGCATTGATTTGTTTTGAAGACAAATTAATTATTTTAATTCATTCCTCACTAGCTAGTTCTACATACAACATCCCCTAACCACATTCACTAACATCTAAATACAGGATTGCGCAAACACAAAAGAATAATACGATTACACGTCTGTAGCGCTGCCTCTTAAGTAATGGACGCCAAATTAGCCCAATAGCAACAATTATGCGAAGCCCTCTGCCCCTAATCATGTTTGTGAGCACACTGAGCACACAGAGCACACCCGAGGAAATCGTCTTCTATTAGATTTGCCTATAATAAGATTTCACCAAGGGTTTTTAACTTCGACTTCGCTTTTGGCGAGGCTCTTTATGACGAGGATTATCGAGGTCCCTTGAGCTCCCGAAAATGTAATAATGGGAAAAGTTTGGGGAGCGACGACACGTGGACTCAGTCTATCGTTCATGAACCGACAATGAATGTGTATGTACCCGGAAGTGATATTTAAATTCATTTCAGCTAAGCATTTTCCTGCGGGATAAAACGATAATCCCCCCTGTCGCGAGCGAGGACCGTAATAGGCAAACGCGCCGTAACAGGATGATGGAGACTTAGTGAAAAAACTTGGCTTCCGACCAAGATTTCGTTCCGCCGATCTGTTCGCATAACGGCCCCTTTATTTCAGCGTGCCGTCGAACCTCTTCGTATATTTCGTGGAGACAGTTCCCACAATAGGTTGTCAATATAGGGGAACCCTTTGCGGACTATAAACTACAGCGGCGCTTACATGGGGCGGCGACATCCCTCGCTAAAGTGTAAGAAATACGGTCGTGCTACTTGACGGGCGACAATCAGGCGCTTTTACTGCGCTCGCATCAAATATTCGGAGACGAATCGAGTAGCGCGCCACCTGACTGTACATTGCTTTTTAGATTCGCTGCTCCAGAATTCAAGGCTCGAGAGAGCAATGAATAGTGACGGCGGTATGTGCTCGTGCGGAGCAGGAGGAGGTGAGAAGCGGGGGCGCCGGGCTCGGGGCACGGGGTGCCGCCGTCGTCGCTCGCTCGCCGCTGAATATTTCATGCTCGCCCGATGTAGCGTCGTCGATATTTAATGCTGTAGGTGTTCGGACGTCTGCAACTACTCCCAAATTACATTGACATATCGTCGGAACTTTTCCTCATTTATTTATGCTAAGCGACAACATTTGTAAGTGCTAAAAAATGTTGGGAAACCAACGGAGAAAGAAAATTCAGTGCTTCTACAGTAGCGTAGAATTACTGTGTATTTGCAGAGACATTTATCGGGAATGTAGTTACGATGTTTTATACAAATTTTAGAATGGAAACAAAAACATTGGGAGCTCAGGTGATTCCAGAGACAATTCGTTTGTCCTGCAGCAAGTTATATGACGGGAAGGGTCTGCCTAATGGAGCTCATGGACGAAGGGCGAGTAACTTATTCTCACCTGTGCCCTGGTTAATCTGCTCGTGTTTGTTCCGTAGGGATCACCTTTTATCTCGAGGTGGCGAGAAAGACTAAGTAATATGAACACAATAAATCATTTCAGTCTCAGAACGTCCTTTCACGGGTGTATTCCTGGAAATATTTATTTCTGTATTCTTACTTCATACGTTTTGACTTAAACTTTAAACTCTAATCGAGTTTAGAGTCTTGATTAAATTTCTTTTGATTATTTGGGAACCGTTCGTATATAAGTTAGGTTTACAGGCAATTTTTACGTCTTGACATAATTATCTCCTTTTTTTGCGTTAACCTGTCATAATCACAGCGATATTTCACTGTGTCATTCGTTTTCTTTATTGTTAGACGCTTTACATTAAATTATGTTTTAAATGATTAACAAACCATTTTTCACCCAACATCAGTAACAAAAAATACAAATTTTGATAGTCCAGTTTGAAATCAAATCGCATATTTCAATTCTGTTCCTTCGGTCCACGATCGGGTCCAGTGCGAAGTATATAAATTGAAGCTACATCTGAAGTTATGTAAGATAGCAGGCGCCCTCTGGCGGATCATCGTGTGTATCGCGGGATATTGGCCGCCCCGGGAATGTACCGAGATCTGTGTGGGACCCAAGCTGCGGGCTATTGGAACGAATTATGTGGGTTATTTGAAGTTTGATATTTGGCGTAAGAAAAATAAGATTGAGGTAGATTGTAGAATCACTTGTTAAAAGAAGAGTAATAAAGGAGAAAGCAAGGTTAGTGAATATTATTATCTTCCTTTATAAAATTGACAAGTTGAATCCAAGTTATTTCATAAGAGCAGTGAGTCTCCAACGCCCATAGTTGAACAATATATTCTGATGACAATTCAACCATAAGTTTATTTGACTTGGCATCGTAACACATTGTTACTAGTTCAAGTGGCAGTCAAGTGGAAGGGTGCAACACCCTTACATGAGGGTAGTCTCATCCTCGCGGGCGCGGTCAAGTTGATAAGTTGACCTGTATCAGACCTCAGCTTACACCCTGTTTTGAGGGCAGAAGGACCAAGTTTAGGCCGGAAGGACCAAGTTGAAAGTTGATAGGGCTATACGTTGTAACTCAATTTTGAGGCAGGGGTCAATAAACATTTGTATTTCTGAAGAAAGGAAAACTTATAGGACATTCGATATTAGTATAGTCACACAATAAAAGTACAACGTGCATGTGTTCTAGGACAATACTCTAACATACTTATAGTACGACTGGGAAGTGAATCTTCGGCACTTACCTATAGCGATACGTAAATGACAAAGATTCTACACTTGAGATCTACACTTGAGTTTCCTAATGCTACTCGCTTATAACTTGAGGCACGCAGGACCAACCCTCCGGGCCCGGCATCCAAAGCCCTAACACGCACATTTACATAAAGGGCTCGTGCCAGCAGATAGTGACTTATTGTGACGAGTGGACCGGTATCAAAAATCACACCTTTTATATGTATGTTGTACAGTTGCGGAAAAAAGTTACAGAGTTGCAGAGAGTTCATAATTGGAGCTTTATCTACTTAGTCATTCACTTAAGATTAGTTGGATCATTGACCCGGTTGTTGAAAATGCTCCCAATAGCTGTCCTATTGGAATTGTTGTCCTATTCGATGAGTGAGTTAAGAAAAGTCACACCATTACCGACTGAACATGATAAAATACAATACAAAAAACAAATATAGCTAGCCGACCGACTGATAACGAGTTACATTTACTAGCCGCCCAGAAGGACCATGTTATGCGATCTTCACCGTCTATTGGCCCTAAAATACTTGTCTCGATCCCGAATCGATCAAACCCTGGACACAGCTGGCGTTCTCCGTCAATGAGCCATTTAGGTCACCTACAGAACAATTCACAATATCACTCTCATTTTTATCTACACAATTAATATTGAATACAGTTTATAGAGCGTAACATAGTGCTTCGATAATTGTATCGTTAGTATAATATCAAACGTTTTATGTAATCATATTTATTTGTTTGGCTAGTTAAATATTGAATGCTGTTCGCTAATATTTATCTATTAGTAGTTGTTTGTGTCATTTGTTCCGTCAATAACGTCGGTTGCATGTTTGGTTGCAGTGGGATCAGCAGAGGTGTCGCTTTGGGTGACGGACGTGAATTAATGTACAATTTTGTGATTAATGCACGGCTTTAATCCTGTTCGGATTGATAGTGAAATGACATATTACGTTGCTAACTGTCCCACAGTAGGTAATGTTTTCTTTCAGAAGGACCGTACTTTGACCTGTATTTCTAGTAATTTCAGACCATTGTTAGTACATAAAGGTTTCTCTTTTAATATAAGCTGATGGTCATAGGCTAAAGTCTAGCTTATTGATTTTGAAGATAGTTGCATTGGACAGTAACAGGTTAATTGTGACTGCCCCGTTGTGGTGGTCGCAAACGCGACTGCTGAGCGTGGGGTCCTGGGTTTGATTCCCAAGTCGGGCAAGGTGTTATTGGATTTTTTATTAGGAATTTCTCAGTAGCAACCCGGAGTTTGTAAGTTGGTGGTGTAAGCCCCCGTGCCTCAGCAAGCACGTGGCGCCGTTAGTCCTGCGCCTGATCTCTCTCCGCGGGTGTCGGATTGCCGTCCCATCGGACTATGAGATTAAAAGAACAGAGTATGGGCTCTATAATATCTCTTGTGTACTTGGCCAATCTCCAAATTTGGTCGGGAGAATTTTATTTATATTTATTTAAAAGGTTAATTGTGACAGTCAATTTAAATTACCCGTCAATAAAGTTGGTTGGTTTTGCCAATCGCAACGAATCGCTCATTCGTGACTGCTAATATTCATAAACAAAATGATTATTAGCAGTCACGAAGGGCGGATTACTAAATTAACTAATTAACCAAATCAAAAAGTATCAAATCTAATTATAATACACCAATGAAACATTAATTAATCAGTTAATAAGCGTCGGACAGTTTGGTTAATTAACACGGCGACACTAGCAAAGAGGTTTAACGTTTAGGTACTCATTAACTAATGAGCTCAATCACCGCTCAGCCGATGTGTTAGCCGACAATCATTTAATTCATTTAATAATAATTTCAATAATTTAAATACCGCGAATTATATTAAAATCCGGTTCAATATCATATTACTTACGGATGTTGAATTTCGATTTGCATTCGGATACGGAATTTTAATTAAGTTAATCCTGGTCCGGATCTCTATGGATCTTTATCGCGTTCAACTCGATATGTTTTTATTGATATAGGTCTTGATTCCATGAGCCGTTTAACCGTGAACCGGTAAGATTGTGGGATTGGAAATAGAAATTAAATGCGATTTAACAGTTGAACAATTTGGAAATAAAGTTTTGCCAATACGGACAATATACTTATTGAAGAAAAAGAAAACTATACTTGTCAATACTAATTCTCGGGGAATACTGGCGGGATGTTTTGTTATGATATTTTTATTTAATGAGAAATAACAATATAGCATAAAAACATACCGAAACAAGTCAAAATCTATATTTTTAATGGATGGTTTTGGATCATTTGACTAACAAATCCCTATTAATATAATTATGTATTTTGATTTGTCGTTTTCCAAAAGCCGCTTCTCACTTGTATTATACCATTAAATCATTGACATCACGGCCTTGTTTGTCCTAGAACGCCTACAACAGTAATTAGTCCACCAATAAATCAATAAAGCACTACAATAGTCTGCTAACTTCGCCACTTAGTGCTTAAAACTTCGCTATGTACACGTACAACAGATTCACTTTACCGTGTGCACACAGCACGCGTGCCCGCACCGGCCGCTCGTCCTTGTGTTTCAAACTCAAACGTGAACTGTTTATTATCTTGTATAGAGTACAAATTACACTGCAGCTTCAAATTTAAGTTTAGACTTGTGCAGTGTAGGTCTGTGAAATAATGTTGTTTGTTGGGTTTGATTTCTGATTGAATGTTTAATGTAATGAGGAAAGATCATTTGGTACTCTTTTGGTTTAAGGAGTTTGAAGTTTGATTTGTAACTTATGTTTCGTGTATTAAATAATTAATGTGATTTTGAGTTTATCTCATACCCCTGACCTCTTCAGTGTCGAACTATAAATATCAAAGGTCGAGGTACGAATTTACGACCTCGACCACATAGCCACCATTTTTCTTCACATAAAAACTACAGTTAGGTACAGTCGAGTCGTAATTATGGTATCACTCTGAGGATTTAACGTTAGGGTCAGGCACACGTCATACAGCGAGAAGGTCTATGTGTCTATGTGACAGTTAGATAGTTTCCACCTTAGTGAAGTTTCAATTTACTGGGAGTTGTTGTCAAAAGTGATAAAGCAATTACGAGGTCGACTATACATAAATCGACATAATAATATTCAATTAAAACTCGCTCACAAACTTCGCCCCTTTTGCCTTCCCACTCGGTCAGCATTTCACACGTGATCTTAAGAGCGTCCTTGAGCGCGGAAGACCGGCCCTCCAGTGAGGGGTGCAACTGAGCCAAGGTCAGGGAAGTGACGCTCGGCTGCACTGGGGTGGGAGGAGGAAGCAGAATTATGTACCGGAAGAGGGGAGGGGGAGTAATGTGTGGCAGGATTGTGAGTGGACCAGGGAATTACTGTTTTTTGCAATGGTTCTGGTTGTCGTCCAGTTCTCCCGAGTGATTCGCAGAGGTTAGTAAAATAAGGAATTTTATTCAGGCCCTGTGCGTCCATAGAATCATTGAGAGAGGAATTACTATGAACGAGTACAATTATTAGACATCTAAAAATAAAACGTTATGTAGTCTTTGGTGCCTATTAACCTTTTAGAAAATAAAGCCCATTTTTCTGTTGAATTTGTTTTGAATTATTTTTGTTAAAAGCAATATACCTACGTATACTATTTAAAGCAGTACTCGGAGAATATTAGTATTACTTGTTCTAATGTTAGGAATATCGTATGATTTTACAATTTTTGTAAGTATGTCAGCATCATGTATCTATCACATAATTCATAGAACTGTCATTGCTTCATTTTTCATTCTTTTTACGTATCCTGCTATAGTAATCTTATTCTAGATGCATCGTCTTCTGATATAATTATATAATTAATGTGTACAAAATATTATTTAAAAAATTTAAAAGAGTAACGGTGGAGTTTCTTGCCTATTTTTCTCCATACGAAAACTACCTTTTGGAAGGGATGAACCAATTAATTTTTTTAAATTGACGTTCAAAAGTGTCTTTTATGTGCCTAATTGAAATAAATTGTTTGACTTTGACTTTGAACATCTTTTTAGAAGTAATACAAATTCACCTCGGTAGACTGTACCCAGAAATTATCTTTAGTAAGAATTCCGTGCTCAGTCATCATAGTGACGCTCTAGTGACTACGAGCCGAGCCGGGGGGCAATTACCGGTTCATTCGATATCGGGACTGCAGTCAAAGTAGTCCGGGATCGGGAATTATTGAACTGGTTATCGGGACACGTTTAATCGGTAAAGTTGGGGAAGTTATTCTGTAGGTAATTCATGTTAAGTGCGAGATTTGAAGTAATAAAATGTGTAAGTTTTTGAATTACGTGGTTATAACGGGTTAGAAATATTTTGAGTGGGGCTGAACCCCTTTGTTGAGATTTCACTTTTGTATCATATTGCGGTTGTCACTTTTAGCCTCTTATTTAACCACAAATTAATTGTTAACTTTACTTTAACACTACAGTACACGCGCGGCCTACTATAGTACACCAGGGTAACTCTTTTTGCAATAACTTTTTAGTATAGCGCGCTAGAAACTAGTGATTCCAGGTAAGCCTCGTCTGGTATATTTGTCGCAACCTCAGTACCCCGCGCCACCCCGTACGCGACGCACGCACAAGTAATTTGGCGCCAAAACCGTGGGCCTACTAAAGTAGTCCGCGCGTGTATTGGCGTACCAAATTCAGGTATGTAACTTTTGATGTATTATCGATTTATAACGCTATTATAATATGCTCTACTTATTAATAATGCATTTATATGTATGTATATTCAATTGTTACTATTTATATATAGGTTACAAATTGTAAAATGTATTTTTCTTGCTTATTTTAGTTTTTTTTTACAGCTTTATATATCCGATTACATAATGGATAATTGTGAAACAGCAAACTGGTGCAAGACTTGCAATAAATGGATTTGTCCCGATCACCAAGCAGTAGTGTGTCCTGAATGCTACGAAAACAAAGAAAATAGAAATACTGTTTAGTTTTAAGTTTAAAAAAAGTTACGTTGATCTCAGAAGTGCCATTTTTGTTAATTTTTCTTATATATTTACTAAATTGTTTATTATTAATACTATCTTAAAAAAATATCTAAAAAGTAAAGTTTTAAAAGTAAGTAAAATAAACACCTTTTAATATAATTTGTTGTTTTATTCAAATAATTAGGAATATACAAGTTATTGATATTTTAAAATGGCCTACCATAGTAGGCCACGCGTATACTCAAGTAAAAAAAAGGGGCGCGTGTACTGTAGTGTTAATCGTTAGTAAAATGCATTGGGACACGCTATGAGCTAAAAAGTTACAAAACTGAACAACAAAAATTGGAAAACTGCATAATAACCCGTAAAAGTAGCTCCATTGCGCACCTATAAAATTATTTCATTTCGCTGCCATCAATAATAAAACACACAGACAGAAAACAACAATAAACAGTTCACTGTTGCCAAAATATTGCAATACCGCGTACCCCAGGAGCCGAACCAACTCTCAGTACCAACTACAACTTTATAATTCAGCGAGCGCAGTGTTTGTCCGTACCGGCTGCAGCGCTTTATCAGAGAGCCGTCTAGCGAGGGACAGCGCTGCGGCGCCATACGGGTCAGGCTCCATTTACTCGTAGTTTCGGATCAAAGGCTCACAGTTCTTGTTGACAAAGGACCAAATTAGATTCATATTTATTACTTTAGGCTAAGCCTGTTGTTAATATTGACCGGTTTGGCATTGACAAGGATATTGATTTTAAATAAAATGGAAATCCTAATTCTCAAATCGTCTCGTAATTTCTGGTTAAACACAAAGAATAATTGTGTTTTATTAAACGCTTTAGAAATCTTAACTGTTAAAGAAACTTTTGTAATTAAAAATGAGTCGGCGATAGAGAATAGAACGTTTTAGTTATGGAAAATTTATGTAGCGTTTATGAATATGAAAATAGGTCTTTTGCTGAGATAGTAACATTATAATTCTAGCGTTAATGGATTAAAACGATGTTGACCTAGTGCTTGCCCAGAGTTTGGATGCTTACAGAATAGAGGAAGAGGAGGAGAATTTTAGGTATCTGGAATAAATACCATTTATTTCGGATGCATAAAAATGAATCTGAAATAAATGGTATATATCTAATATTAAAAAAAAAGTATTTTTCATATTAATTAATTATAATTAATAGTTCTCATCTAATATCATAATTTCTGACTGAAGCATTTATTTTGTACAAGATTTTTTATTAATTATTTTTTATTTGTTGTTGGCATTTTAAAATTTGTTATTGTGTGTGTTGTCCAGCATGCACGTTTTTATTCTTGTAAATATGTGTACACATGTTTGGGCAAATAAATATATCTTATCTTATCTTTTCTAACATTTCTATCATTAAGTCAGTCTAAGTACAACAAAATCGTAACTATCCACTACGTAACCTGCTACACCGCCGTAGCAAGCGTAGCAAAGTAATGGGGTGCTATGGCGTAGCGTACCCGCTACGCCATAGCACCCCATTACTTTGACACTACCTATTTTTTTAACACTACGGGTCTTTGTTATCTTTGCCTATCAATCCCAGTCAATCTCCGCTCAGCATCCCTCAGTGTTCCGGCGATATATCAGGATATTATCTGTTAGATAAATGATGTTTTTATATCAGCTGTAGCCGCCAGTGTATCCGGCCGCATTGTCTTATACTCCTAATACCACCATCAATTTGCGGATGTTAGGTTTGAGGTCAGGGTTGGTACATAGAGAAAATGTATTGTCGAAGAAGAATATCTGGCACACTGCTGCCAGATATTCTTCTTCGACAATACATTTTCTATACACTCCAAGAGCTGTTTTGCCACGTCAACAACCATAATCTAAAGTTTTATTTATAGTTATTTTCATCATGATTTTCAAGATCTTTACTACAGAATATAAAATCATATAAAACTCTCTAAACTCCAAGTTTTAATAAAATTCTGTCAATATTTACACATCACCAAAACCTTAACACTCAATTACGCAACAAACGACCCAATTAACTCGGTACTTCACAAGGTATCTATAAAAGTACTACTCACACACACGGCTCAGTAGGTGATAGTCGATTTAACAACAGATTTAGTTCAAGTGCTGTAAACAAGACCCCTGTGCCCCGGGCCCCGGGCCCCGGGAAGCGATCGAGGTAGGTAACAAATCGACGCGTGAACTACATACCCCACATTTCGTTCATGTTAATGAGTTTATTCTCTTGTATATTTAGGAAACTTGCTGTGGGATATGTGCCTATGTCTATGTTTTAGATACACGAAATATGTAATAGAATATGAGACTAATATTAGTGGCCTGACTACACATAGGCTAAACTATGATATCGATCAATTTTTGCCTGTATAAACTTTAATAACCAAGAATAATGGCTACAAAATTCATAATACCTATAATATTTTGTAGCTTGTATGTTACTGTGGCACCAAATACTGTATTAATTACTAAGTCCAGACCAAATAATCAACCTAGTATTCGCTCTTCGATTCTTTGACAAAAAATTGTCCTTTTGTGGGAATGATTCTTTTTACGGACATAAAAAGAAGCAGAACGAAGAACTTGTACTCCCCATCATTGTGATCACTTGACCATGCCTAAGAACCTGCCAGTTACGGAGATATTGAAGGAAAGAAGGAAATATTCTTTTTTTCGTGTTAACGTGTTTTAAATGTTATAACTTAACTTTAAATATGCCACAACTCCTGTACCGCTGCACGCACCGATAAGCTCAATGTTTTGCGTGATTTACATTCGGCGCTGCCGTAAACCGTGATTTTTCACACCAGAAATAAAAGTCGTTTCCCAGCAATAACTTTTTGCTCAATGTTACATGGTGGAGGTGTAGCATGCGTAGATAACGGCTATGTGATGGGTCTTTTGATACCCTGTGTATACTAATGTTCTGTAACATTGTTAAATCTAGTACCTACATTTCCAGGCTGTGTTTGCGTGGCCGTCAGCCCTAGTGTCACGACACTGCCGACACCGCTGACATTGGCGACAGTGTTTGCTCGATATGTTCTCGATCGCAACCATTCGTCTTACCTCTGTCGCTGTATTTATCATTGGACCGCGATTCGAGTTGACGTCGCTCTGATTTTTTGTATTTTCCTTGTAGAGGGAAAATGTTTGTGGTATTTTTCTTACCATGTAGTTGAAAGTTAAGGTTTATGAAACTGGTTTGACGTGACAGAGGATGACGTATACATGTGGAACTCATCTGCTGCTTATCTGTTAAGAGTTTACGCAGCAAACTTTAGACATTTTTACTTATAACTTAATTGTTCAGGCAAGCCAGATAGATCTCTTGACTACAGATGATGTGGAAGAAAAAAATTGAGGAACAAAAGTTTTTACCTTACCCTATGGTTTGGCTTTGAATTAAACGGCACAAAAACTAGACCTGTCCCAAAAAACCGTTGTGAAAAGCGTTCAGTATAACATTTTGATGCTTTGTACAGCGCTGATCATACAAGCTAATGATAACACAATAATAAAATAAGATTCCTGACTATACGCGGTATCCAGTCCTTGGATGACATTAACCTCACAAGTAGCTAGTTATCGCAACTCTATTATAATAATTGTAACTGAATTCGCGCTGTCTAATGGGAATTGAGTGTTTAATATGTTTACAAACTCCCTGAGGCCGCGAGGGCCGCGAGGGCTGAGTCAAACGCTCCTGATGTATAATTAATTACTTATGTTACTGTGACTATTTAGAATATTATTATATTGCTTTTTAGTTAATCCAATAGTTACAAACTCAAATATTGTTACTTTACGGTGATGTTTCAGTAGCATATTTTTATGCTACAATTTTTCATTATTGTACTTGTTAATTTATTATAAAGTAGGTACACTAAAAACCAGAAAGGTCAATGCAATTTAAGGCAAATAATAAGCACATGTAACGTGATCCATATTATAGATTTAAATAAAACTTCAATATAAATCTGTACGATGCATAATTGTAAATAAATCTGCATTCATTTAAAAATCCAATTAAAATTTAATCTCAAGTTCCGTAATTTCATACGAGCTCACCTCCGATCCATCGTATATAAAATCACACAAAACAAAAGACAAACGACACTCATACACTCATATGATCATTACGAAGAAACTTGGGAACAAGTCGCGATGACGAGTAATTACCAAGTACGTTTGAGCCTCCACAAATAGGGGCGGTACGCAATGCATCACTCCGCGGGCCCTAATTGAATATGTTATGTGTACAGGGTTGCCACTGTCTGGGAATTAGTTAACTGAAAATTTGATATTTCGGTCCGCGATGATAAATAGCCGAATGGCAGCTTTGGTGGCAATTAAATCATTTATATCAAGTAGGCCATTAAAAGATCCTTTTGAACGTCAAAATGTACACAAGAAACAAGAATTGATTCTAGGTGCCCCTTCCTAAAGGTAGTTTTATATGAGTTTCTTGCCCATTCTTCTTAATAAACCATTCTAGTTAATCTTTTAAAATGTTTAACAATATTTTATTTTACATCATTAAATGTGAAGACAAAGTACCTTTACCTAGAATAAATTTAATATACTAAAATAGTTATAAAGTATGAAAAATTAAACAATAACAGATAATTTAATTATGTTGATAGATACATACAGTGCTCACATATTTACAAATATTGCAACAGTAGACGATTTTTCGTAACATTTTGAGAAATGATTAATGAATATGTAAGTCAAGGTACACAAAGTAGAATTAATGGCATAACAATAATAAACTAGGTCGTTTAAATTAGCAACCAGTTTGATTTTCTCTAGACTTGAGATTGTCCTGTGGAGCAGGACCAGTCTGATTCTGAAAAATGTAATTGTGCTGCCAGAAATACCTTTCTTGTAGTTTAAATCCCTGATCTGCTTTAGCTATTATATAAACGTTATACAAGATTATGTGCCATTTCATAATTTACCTAACACACTTGATGTGTGTTAGGTAAATTATGAAATGGCACATAATCCTTTTTCAGAAATAATATTTCTATGGATGGTATCCCAACAAAATAACTGAATTACAATACAATTGTTTTATTTTCCACCGTTACCTCACTCTTTTCTTGCTCACTTTTCAGCAAAGAAACTTTAAAGAAATTTATATTTAAACAGGTAAATTCTGTTAATAATTAAGCCTTCCCTGGCAACCCTAGGAGACACTGTTGCGGGCTTATTGTAGAGGAAGCATTAAAACTACTTTGGTAAGTAATACCGCGGCGTGAGTGGTGGAGCAACTTGCAGCCGGAACTTTGTGACGTTCGTGTTGTTGCCGCTGTTTGATAGGCGCCGCCGGCGGAATACTGATGAGAAAGTACATGCTCAGCGACAACACGTGATCGTGACGATTGTAGGTATATTCTGGTCCTAAACCATCGAGCTTTTGATCCTAAATAATAGAGACGGTCGTATTTCACGTGTTTTGCTACACCATGGTTATCATTCGACATATTATTCTTTTATATTCTAATTCCTAATACAAAAACGAATAATATCGAATAGAACACATAACAGCATTCAAAAAATAATTAATTCGTAAATCTCTGCGTCGCTGTTCGATTATCAAGCTAACCCGTTAAAACTAAAGAAGTACGATAAAGAAAGCTTTATTTTATGAAACAGTTTCAAAGTGTTGATTAAATTATTTATGAGCGCCGTTCGCTGCTTAGTTAAGGTCCTTTATTACAACGGGCTGAAGTTTAGCAAATCTACTGATGAATTAGTGTTCCATCAGATGAATAACCAACTCGATCCGAGTGCTACTCAATGTACGAACAAGGTACGAAAATAAATATTTTAAGAAAACTATCAAAATATTTTCGTACCTAAATAATTTATTGTTAAACGACCTTTTTTACGTAAAGCGTAAGTAGCTACGCCAATTTCATGAGAAATTTACTCTAGCTTTTACCGGACTGAAGGCAAGGTTTTACTGTTCTATAATAAACTGGAATTCATTACTTATGTACGGCAAAGTTCTATGTTACGTGAATGACGAGGCAAATTTCTGTCCAACGACCGTGTGAAATCACATAAAAATATACGATTTTCTACGTATTTTTGCACCAAAAGCAGTTACGATAAGATCTCTCGGTCTCTTACGCAGCGGTAACAAACTAGCAACAATATTTCAATCAAGCTCATCTCGCAAAGTGGACAAACACATCCATTCTGGAGCTTTCTGAAGCCTCGAGAAATATCATAAATATTTGAGCACAAACACGGCGGTACATCGCCATAGATCAAAGGGCTGTGTGCCAATACATTGCTGGTAACGCTGACCTTTTGTCTCGCTCACTCAAATATTTATGAATGAAGAGCTTCCTCGTGCGAAGTCGAGCTGTAATCAAGAATGACGCACTATGTACTGGCGGAGTGGTGTTTAGCGAGAATTGCCGCTATAACTTTGGGGAAGGTTGACTACTTACGTATCTGATGGAATATATTCTGTGGCAGTGATTGGCGAATAAAGTAAATGGATAAAAAAATATTGCAAACAGAATACTTTAATTAATGTGCCAATTAAACAACGAACAATTAATTATTTAGCATAACGTTTCTGTAAAACAAATAAAAAAAAATACCAACATAATTAAACAATTTGAACCAAAACTTAAATTCTCTGTCATGTCTTCACAATAGTCAGATTGGTCATACCCATTTCAAAGTAATGTCGGCAATGTAAGCACAAAACAATTAACAATAACACCCGTCCCGCTCAGTTTAGCCGAAGAGGAAGTAGGTAGTCGGCAACGTCAGTGTCACAGAATAGATAGGTATAGAAGGCTGGCTCCATACAACAAGCGAAAACGCACGCACACATAGCCACGATTCACGTTTAATGATAAATGATTTTATTTCTGTAAGTAGGTTGGTTGTAGGTGTACTAACATTTTTACACGTCAATCATATTTTTTTTAACCAGCATAGGTTAGCGTTTCCTATCTGAGTACTCTGAAACAAAAGGCCGAAACAAACTCAAGAGGTCACAGTCTCTTTTAAAATCTAGACATAATTTTGGTCTGAAACCAATCTATAAATGGTCTTCACATGAAGACCATGTAGATTGGTATCGAAATGGTCTTTTCAGGAAAGAACCACACAGATTGAGTGGACCTGTCTAGTCAGTGCACGCATTTGTCAGCAATCGTGCAGGTCAACTCAAAATTTAAGGATCTCAACGATTCAACGAACAATTACATTACATTTTTTGTTATTTTTAATTTGTATGTGATATATTGTGATATTTTATTTTTTATTTTTTTATCGTGTTTTTTTATGGATCATGTGGTCTGCAATAAAGATTTTTATTATTATGTTCCTTTATTTCATTTAAAATACTTATAAATTACATTTTTAAATATTAAAACATAAAAAAGTATTAAAACATTTATAAAAAAAAAATATAAAAAATAATTGCCCACCGGTATCGGGAACAGGGTCCAAGCTACCGGTGGTCAGGGCTCCAGAGAAAGGAACCTCCCTTTTATTATTATTATTACCAAAGAAAGGACATTTGGGTAGGCCGCATAAATTACTCAACCAATGATTAAACAGAGAAAAAAGAAAGTACCCAAACTGCCAGATTATCATTTAAAAAGTAACCGAAAAAGAGCAAAATATATGACCCACATAGTTCTCACATTCACAATAATTAAAAAAAAGTAAATATTCATGTCAAGATGAATAAATTTTAAAAAAAGTTTGCAAAAAAGAAACAAAATCAGTATGTAAAAATTTTAAATTTGTGCAGCTCAATCCCAAGCCTTTTTTTAATCAATATAATCTTTAACGGTATAACATGCTTTCTGGGACAACTTACGTTTAATAATGATTTGATTATTATTTATTAAGGCTTAGATCTTGTACTTGGCTTAGAAGTTTATTATAACAGTGCATATACGTTGACATCTGAACGAGCCACCTATTTTCTTGAGCCTTGTTGTAGGTACAACAAAGTGTTTGTTCCTACTATTAATATTATGGATATTACTGTATTTTTTAAACAATTGTATATTTGTATGTACATAAGATTTTCAAAAATATGCTGAGAAGGCACAGTCATTGTCACTAAACATCGGATTATAATATATGCACTATCAAACTGCCAAAATATGCACGCAAATATGCATAACAAAGCGCGAAATATGCACAGCCAAAATATAATTATATATATATATATATATAATGGAGGAGGTTATGTGTCTGTTTCGTTATTATCAGGCATATTTTAATGTGTGTTGGTTATTGCGTAATAGAAAAACCGTTTGTAGTTCAGTTCAAATTATAATTTACTATCAAATTAATCACACTAGCAATTCACACACTTTAGGTAAACGACACAAAAATTCGGAATGCGTGACAGTTTCTAAATGTCTTCACTGAATGAATCCTGCTTATCCCCCCGGTCAAGCGTTATGTTATAGACTCTGTCAAACGCCGTTAGGCGGCGCTAGCGTCCCGATTAGTCAACTCAGTAACGTATTTCCGACAAATATATTATAATAATTAGTTGGAATTCTTGTCAACGTACGTTAAAAAAAAACGAGATTTTCTAGAGCAAACTTTTGTTGTTTGTCTCTAAATATTAATTAGTAGACTGAAAAATTACCTCTCTACGGCAATTGCCGTTACTGGACAGAACTAGCCCGCCACCGTTCCCGCGTAATACAATACGCCGAAAACATTTACATAACTACTGAAATAAGCACTATCAATGAAAAAGTACTAAAATATGTAATAACGTTATAAAAATAGCGTTTTTTGCATTGGCATATGCAAATATTTAAATGCATACGTCGTAGGATGATTTGATAATTCGAATTTTCACGAAAACCGTAGGGATACCCTATGGATATTGCAAAAATACGGTTAATTAGTCAATGGTAAAAACATTTCTGCCAGCAACTTGAAAGTATTCACCATTGTCTAATTATCCGTGTTTTCGCAATATCCCTAGGGTTTTCGTGAAAATCGAATTATCAAATTATCCTACGATACATATGATCCGATCTCAGTCTTTTCATTAATGTCCTTAAATTTCTCTCTAAGAGAGTGTCTCGGATTTAATTTATAAATTGATCGAACAGCTCTTTTTTGCAAAACAAAGATAGTTTGAATGTCGGCAGCATGTCCCCACGACAGAAAACCGTACGACAGTACACTATGAAAATAGCTAAAGTACACTAAACGGCTGTCTCTAAGTATGTCACTTAAATTACGAACTAACAGCTTATACTGCGGAGCTTAGCTTTTTTGTCAATTTATCTATATGTAGGCCCCACTGAAGCTTAGCATACAAAATAAAGTCCAAGAATACTGTTTTACCTCCAGGATTCAATTCTTCGCCCTTTATCAACATATTAGTTTTCAACTGCCTAACGTCAGGTAACCTTAATGCATTTGGTATTTTTTTTAAATAAAAGTGAAGTGTCATCCGCAAACAACACTATGTCATGATTATCCTATATATGAGGAAAGGCAAGGCATTAATTTAAATAAGTAACATGAAAGGACCAAGAATTGAGCCCTGTGGGACTTCCAATTTAGCGAGCGCAAGCGCGACTAGGTTCGTTTGACATCGTTAGAGATCTACGATCCTGTTTAATAATATAACAGAATAAGCGATGAAATGATGTTTCCCGATTTCAAGTGGCGCCAGTGACAGAAAAGTTGAAAAGAAATCGTTTCGCTTGGTATGGGCATGTGCTGAGGAGGGAGGAAACTCATGTGACTAAAAGAGTGATGAATAAAATGTTTATGCAGAGGGAATGGAAAGCCAAAGAAAAAATGTATGGATTGTGTGAGTAATGATATGAAAGAGAAGGGAGTGAATGATAGCGTGACGGTCGACAGGAGAATGGAAGAAGAAAACGTGTTGCGCCGACCACAAGTAACATGGGACAAGGGTACGGAGATGAAGATGATGATAAGATGTTACCCGATTATTATACGTACCTACGCGTGCGTGTATGTGTGCGAGCGCCTGTTCGCTCGTTGTATGGAGCCGGCCTTCTGTACCTATCTTCTGTGTGGCAGTGTGCTCAACTGCCAGGGGACTAGAAGTGATTGCTCGGTGAGTCACGGGCTAATTAGTCGGTCGGCATTAAATTGTCGTGAGCCGTATCACGGTATGAGGAACAAGTTATTGTGTAGTTGTGTTTTGTTGCTATTGTCTATTTGATGAGTTCGGGAAGTACACGCTGTTATGGGTTTGAATTGAGTTTCTATAGTGATAGGGTACCGTTCGTTGGGATATTTCGTGGATGAATCTCATAAGAGAAAATTGTAGTCGGGATGCTGTTGTGCATCAAACATAATGTCGTTGTGGTTTTCAGAAAACTTAAAAAATAATGATGGAATGAATGAAATCCTAGATTTTATTTTAAAATATATTTTATTCATTCATAATGAATCCTGTCGCCATGGAGCGGCGCGCATCTCTGGTTACATTGTCAGCATGTGTAACGTTACAGCAGATAAACTTTAATTAAATGTCAGTGTGATGAGTGGCGGTTCATCAATGCGTCGTTACAACGTGGCCAGCCGCCTGCATTCATTATCTTATACAGTTTATGGTGAATTAACGTACCGCAAAATTTGCAAGCAGTATGCAAGGTATAACAACAAATACATGTGAGATATTTGTTTTTAAAATATAAGCGGGGTTTTAATAGAATCAATGCAGTCCCGCATTGATTCTATTGTAACAACGCTTGCAATCCACTTGAATTTCCAATCAGACTGAAGTGCCTTCCTTCTCAATTCAGGTAAGCATTCTCAAATAAACGCTTGTTATTTACTCATCTGCTTATTTCTGGTACACAAGATAAATCTGTTCAATTTTAAACATCTTTCGGTCATGAATTCTGTCGGTTACTCTGCTGCTCCAAAGGATGCATTTACTCATGGCGTCAGTTCTTCAATCTTGATGCAAATTCTCAACCGAATGCATTTAAATTATATGTTTTAAATATCGTATGCTTGACATCTCAAAGACTGAGCTAAGAAAAGTCATATTGGTACATACCTACGACCTGAAGTATAAGAAATGGCTATAAACCCCCCGTACATCCCGACCACCTCGAGTTTTATCTCGTGGCCGTCGTAAACCAGACAGTTAGTATGTATCCTCGTGCGCTATATATTTTTATTTACTTGCTCCTTATGCGGGACAAAGTAAACACAAGCTCAACTAGAATTCAACGCTTGACCACGAACAGAATTAAGTTTGTGGGACACTATATCCCGGCTACTTTGCTGTAATCCCAGCGCTGGGCAACCGTCCCATGCCGGGGAACAAACTCCGCCTGAGCTTACCTAGATTAGAAAAGGAGCCGGCTAGTAAACAAGCTTCCGTTATGGCAGCTCCGAGAAAACTCTACACTTTAAGTAGTTTCAGCGAAATAAAAAGACTAACAAAATCTTGTTTGAAGGCTTTCATGCTTAAATAATGTGTTTGTGACGTCATACTGCGCCAATCTGAGCTGCTGAAAAGTTTATGTGCAGCCGGGTTGGAGACTTAGGTGTAACATATTTAATACAAAAATTGCACAACATTCGTCTGTTTCGCTGTAGGTTTTATTCCTATAAATATTCAGAAGCCGAACTAAGTGTGTATGACGTGTGCCATGTAACTTAGCATCCTTTTATTTGTATTTTCTATAATTGCATGACTAGCTTTTCCTTAGCAATTCGTATAAATACTGTCCAATTGTAAAATACGTACTATTCTCAACTTTCCCTTATACAAATAAGCCCCATATCAGGAAGCGTATGTCCCATCTTCCACCATAATGTAATCTCTTTCTTTGTTGACCCTCGCAATAGAGAGGTCAACGGCTGATAAAGACGGGGTTCCTTCCGCCGGATATGACGTCACTCACTTGTAGATGTTGTTGCAAATTACACAAGGAACTGACCATCGTATTCTGAAAGTGTAAGAAATCTGATGTCAGATCTAAAGACTTAACAATGATGTACAGTACGACACAACTTAGACGTAGCATCGCCAAAATTCGTAAAATCAATCACCATCTGAACTGAGTGCGCCTTCAAAATCACCAATATGTATTACTGCTTTAGGTGAAAATTATCTTTACGCCAACGCAATAACTTGTGAAGTCATAATAACCAAATACATTCGTAAAACTAAAATGAACGAATGTAAATTTTCAAATTTATACTACATCTAATTTGTGTGTACTTGGTTATTTTTATTTAGCGTAAATCGTATCGATATTAATTAATTGAAATTAATTTACTACTCCACTAAAACAATATTACTGCAACTTGAAACAAATTCACTTGTGAATTAATTAATTGTTCAGATAAAGAAACTACAGAAAAATAAAACATTACATAATTAAATCAGCATTATAATATCATTGTACGTTTATAGTTTTAATTCTTTACCGCTATAATCAACGCAACGTACCTATCAATACCCATAGCCTGGTTTTAAAGCCGCATATCTCATAGACGTTATTCGACGTTGATGAGACATTATGATAGTATAATTATGAAACGGATAGTACGAATTATAGCACTATGAAAATGTATTACACGCACGAGACACAGTTTGAGATCAATCCACACACATTCGGAAACCGTATTATTTTGCGAACGGTGGGCTGCTAGAGGATCATAGCTGTATTATTTGACGTTTGTAATAAAATGCTAATTAGCATGAAAAGACGTAGATTTTTGGTTTTTATATTTTATTCGCATAATTCAATTATTATTATGACTGGATTGTTTCAATATTATATTTAATTGACGGTTATGCGTGCGGCGGTAGATGTTATTTTGTAACCCTCCGTCCGTCGCATGTCACGTCTGATGTGTTTCAATGGATAATGGTTCGTAAATCCTCCGCCGAAGCTTAATTAAATCATTACGCCCCATTTCCCGAATAGGATGAGCAGGGATGTATGTGAGTGGTTTTAGCGTACAGCGAGGGGATATTGTTTTAAAACATATTTTGTGTAAATATTTTTGGGTTGGTCGGGGTGATGTTGGTTTTGATGGCCTTCCAAAGTTCAAAATTGCTTTTTCTTTGCTGATTCTGTTGTTGCAGGCCCTTTACTTTACTTTAAAAAGCTCTACTGCGTTTTTTAATAAAATACCAGGAGCATGGACAAAGAATAGAGGATTCCACAAATTGTTCTAAAGCGGTGAAGGGTCTTCCCTATAGTCTCTCTGATGCTATTTCCTGAAAAAAATATCTCTTATGTGGCGATATGGTTGCATAGAAGGTACTTAAGTGGTTTTTTTTTTTTTTGTAAATCATCACTTTATAATTGAGCCCTCTGAAGTTTTTTTGCGCTTGTCCTGAGTAAGAAATCTTTAACCACCACAGTTTCCCTAAAATACAAAACATCTTACCCATCCCTTTCAATTTAGCACAAATAAACAAAACATCAATCAAACAATTTGTTAAACAAATACAAAACAAGAAACACGGCAGCATGATCACGGGCATAAAGCAATCAGTAATTAAAAGTTGGAAGATTCAACCCATTCTATTAACATCATAATGAACGCCGGGAACCTATTAAAAACATAAAGTTTTCACTAATTAAGTTGGTACGAGAAGGGGTGACAGGGGGTGACGCAGGGGTGAAGGGTGGGGGGGGGTGTAAACTCGTAAGCTGAATTGTATCAACATTAATTCATATTCTGTAATTCGTTTTATTGTTATAATTGAACTGTATTCTGCGATACACAGTCTTTGATTGAGTTTGCAAATGTTGGCTGCTGTTGGTGGAGAGATTATTATGATTTATGCCAGAATGGGTTTGCTATTATTAGTATATTAGCTTGTGAAAGCCCATAGGCACATAGGCTATCATAAAAATATAATGTATTAAACAGATTGTTAGAGGTAAAATATATTTTTTATTCATAGTAATTTATTCGGCCTCTAAACACGTCAGATATGGATTTTCGTACAAACATTGCCGGCCGGGCGGTCGCATGTATTCGACCAGTACCGCTATCGATTTATCTCGAAGAAGGTTGTCAAAATAATGTTCGGATTTCCAAGCATGTTTGAGAAAATCTAATTAACTTCTGTTAATGAAGAATTCAAGAGATATATATTTCTGAGAAAACCGTGAAGGTTTTGTCAACAATTTATAAGTCGCCTGTCGCCCCTATTATTACTTTGTTACAACACGAAGAGCTAAAAATAATAAATATTTAATAATTTTTGTTGTCTCATCTTTACTACACTATATATTTTGCTCATTAAAGATGTCTCAAGGCCACTGTTCTTCTTATGAGGTGGCATAACTGAGGTAGGTCCTTACTTAAACGAAATTAATTTATGCTATGGTTAAATGGTCGCTAGTCAACAAGGTTGGTAGGGGAGCTGACTCCACAGTCACTACCTAAAGAAGGCTGAGCATCATGAAAGTTTAAAAGTCCATTACTGACGACATTCCACTCCGAATAGGAATAAGGAACGGTTAAATAAGTCTCTTAATTTAGTAAATTTATTACAACTATTGTTATTCCAATCGGTATTTATTATCACCAGCAGATACAAATTCGACTTACGAGTATGTTTTCAAAATGCTTACCTCTGCATTCTTGAAAAATTCACATAATTAGTTTTACTTTACAATTTAAAACCAAAACATAAATCTTTTCAACTCTAAATACTTTCGCAAATCCCACTGAAGTCCTAGTGGCAGTAACACCATTCGACCGGCGATATCACCGCCTTCCCCCATCAAATTTTGTGTTATTCCCCCATCAACACAAGGTCAGCCAGTGTGATGCCCCCATTGCCCCCATTTGCCAATATTCGCGATAATATAGTCGTTACATGGACACGATAGCTCGGTCACAGAATAGATAGGTACAGAAGGCTGGCTCCAAACAACCAGCGCGAACCGACGCACAATGTCCCCGCGTCTTAACCAAAAGCGATCGTCCTTGCTCGAGTTTGTTTGTATGACGTACAAACGCGACTTGATTGATCGCGTCAGTATGTCATATTCATATAAAATAACGCGACGATCACTTTTGGTTAGAACGCAGCCTGTCAGTCGCGTTACAGAATGCACAGCTCGTTGTAGACGCGTGACTATGCGTGCGTGTTCGCTCGTTGTATGAAGCCGACCTTTTGTACTATATATTCTGTGTAATGGCGGTGGACAGTGTCAGAAGACACGACATGTTGCGTGATCGACACCAGAAATCATGTGTGTTTGTGTCTATTTAAATTAACAACTAAATTGATTTTTGAAAACTTTTTGATTGTTTCTGCAGAAAGGGAATGTTACAATTTAATCTGTTTTTATTATTATACTACTATTAAACCAAGGAAATTGATCAAATGGGAATGATTGTTTTTGGGTGTTTCTCCTTATAAGTAGCTTGTAACCTGTCCATGCAAACTTTGATTGCGTCGAGTCGCCTTAGCTATATAATATTAGATATTATAAGATATTATTTTAACTTATATTATATAATTGATTCGATATCGTCGTAATATTTTAGCTCAACCACAATAAGGGTGTACAGCCTCAGGCCTCAACAATAACAACAACCACCAGCTTCCTTTATTAAAAACAATATTATTGGGTCCTGTGTACAGTACATAAGTTATTCGCAAACTAGCCCTCCTCTGTAAATAGATACGGCAAACTAAACTCTAAGTAAATAGCCGTAAAGTCCTGTTTGCACTGGGGATTTAAATTGGGAAAGTTACACCATGTCACCGCGATGCAAACTAACAAAAGGGGTACGGATAACATTTTATGGTAGTTTTAGCTTTGACTTTTGCAAGCTGATTTAGGAATTACTGAAGGGAAGTTAGTAATCTTGGAGTTATAATCTTTTCTGTGGTCCTAAAGTGTATGAAAACATTCGTGAGGATCCGACAGTGAACAGTCTGAAACTACCGGTATAATCATTGGTTGCTCTTAATTTGTATGAGAAGGAAACCCTTCAGTGGAACTTACAACAATCTAGTGTTTTTTTTACCTAGACTACGTACTTCTCGGGCATACTGTACTCGTGATTATATAAAACGTTCTTAAATGTTGGACCCAAGAGATTCTCTTGGACTCAATAAGTACTTCCGCATCGTTTACTGCATTTGGTTAAAAACTAGTTTACGTCAAAAAAGAGTTTGTTTATAATTTTTTAAACATCTGTCCTATTTGAACTTAAAAAACATAGATAGAGTTTAGGAAAAGCTACGAAGCTTTGATTGGCAATTTAGTCTGTGAGTTAAAATCCTTAATTTCTAACACAAGCTTGTTCGCTTCAGTCGGTCTCAAAAGAGCAGGCATCCGTCTTTGATATACAGTGTAGCCCTAAGTTGTGCTAAGACTGAGCCAAAGAGAATGTGTAGTTTTGTTGTAGTAATATCCGCAGCGAGCAGCTGTTGTGTGCTCAGTCTTTTTGATACGTTTCTTTAAAGAAAACTAAAAAATATAAACGGTTCTAGTAATGTTTATGTGATAGTTGTTTTTATTGTTTCGTTATTCACGAGTACCTACGTCTAAGCTTATAAACGACGTGCTTAGGCACAAGAGTTATTTCGTTGTGCACATTCCTGATATTTTGTGGTATTACGGGCTTCAAATATACCAAGTCTTGCCTAATATGCTTTACATTTGTCGCATAGTGACTTGTAAACTTGGAAAACAAAGTTGATGTACAAAGAGAACAAAGGGCCACTCATACGAGTATCAATAGCACAAACGCTTGTTTGACAAGCACCGAAAAAAACTACAACAAACAACTACGAGTACTTAATAGTAATTCTCTATTTGAAAACATCAGTGAAACTGACAGAACAACAGAAGATCAGACGTGAAAAACATTATTCTTTTTTTTTAACTACGTGCGCCAAAAACGTGCGGCGGAAACGGCGAAACCGACTTTTTATTGTTCTGCTTAAACTTTGAAAAGCTCGCAATGTTTTGTTGAAAAAATACAGGCCAACAACTGTGGTTGTAAAAAAGAAAATTATCGTGGTAACCAACCCTTTGTTTGTGTAAACGTTTATGAGTTTCAGCCGTTTTCACCGAGTTTGCAGACGGCTACGATTCGTCTTCGTTAATTTTTCAAGGTTAAAGCTGTTTTGCTGTGATATAGTTGCTATGTGGGAAAAGTATGTGTGGTTTGTTTTCCGCTCAATGAGTGGGAAATTACCGACCGGCACTGATGGGCCCGCGTGATGTATTGTAGCCCACTACCTCTTACAGAGAGGAGGCCAATGTCCCAGCAATTTTATAGCTTGATTATATGTAGCTTTCTGAAAAAAAGCTGTAGAATTTTTTAAATCGGTTAAGTATTTTTTTGAGTTTATCCATTACAAACAAACATACAAAAAATCAAATCTTTTCTCTTTATAATATAGATTTAGGTTAATGGCTTACGTGCATTGTACTAAATAGTGGAAAATAAATATTTATGTTCTTCATCCTTGTTTCACTACTTACAACAGAAATGCAGTACGTATTCACCATCTCGATTGCTGAATATTATATAGACATCATTACGCAGGCCATTTTTCTACCAAAAGACTTTTGTTTAATCCACACATTTGATATGTCAAACCTCCCTACATTTACACGAAAAATCACAGCATCGAGTCCCAGGACATTCCAATGAGAGCACTATTTCTATTCACCTCAATTTATCTCCTCAACTGATCAAACTGGACACACTTCTCAGTCCAGTCGTCAGCTAAAATGGGGTGTCTTTGTGATTTTTCACATTCGTTCTGGGTGAAGGGCACGGGGATTTACCAGGGGTGAAAGGGAGAAAGGGGTGGTCAGTACAATGCGCTCGTTAGCTGCCGCCCCCTTTGTCTCGACACCATCAGGCCTTTTGTGGCGCCACTCACAGGGAAACCTCGTTACTGACCGTTTTGGGCGAGGTGGCGAGTTAGAGGAACCGTGTGAGATATGACGGTAATAAGTGCTAACGCAGGGCACGACATGTAGATATATCCGTTGAACTACATGTACCTAAATTATAATGCAGTATCCTTCGAAGTAGAAACTTGGTTAGCAAGATCAAATAAATAAACTGTAGTGGTAGAAGTCAGGTAGAGTTTTGATAATTCTTCGTTTTTGGGGTTCCATTCCCAAAGGGTGCCACGGAACCCTATTATTATTAGAATACGGTTCTTTGCAGGTGTCGAGGCAAAACCGTAATATAAAGAGGTTTTCTTTTTGATGTTCTTTTTTGTTTAATATCATAACTATCCTAATGATGTTGATGTCACTGTATACCATAAGAAACTAGCTAATTATAAACGCTGCTTTAAGACAATTATGTTTTGAAATGAATGCGCTACAGGCCTAAACCCTTAACTACACGGCTTTACCCCGATCTCCCCCACATAGTAGATACCGCACGATGTACAACTTACGTTATAGTTATCTTGTCCAATCGCCGGGAGCATTCCAATTAACTTCTATATTTAGTGGCACGACGCGAATAATATTCCATGTTTTTGATTAATTTCCATATTATGAACACTACAGACAATCCTTAATTACATATTGAACATTTAGAAGACAGAAGAATTGTTCTAAAAGCTTCTTCTACATAAACGAAGTAATATTTATCAAAGATCAAACGAAGTTGCTTTAATTTTAATTCTGATAAGATTCTCGATAATATTTGTAAATATCACTAAAGTCGAGTTCGTCGTGCTCGTGACTTTAACAGGATTCTGAGAAGCTAAGAAGGTTCTTCAAGATTTTCTTATTCGTTCTAATCACGATAGCAGAACTAACACAACTTACTTTTTTAATGAAAAATCTTTGTTATTTTCAAGATCAACATGATTATTTATAATATAGCGTTCTTTGAAGTAAATTCTAGGTATCAATTTGTTTATACCATTCCCCCTCTAAAAAGCTTATTTATTCACTGTTTTCAGTGAATAAAAAGCACTTTTAATCACTATTTTGGTGTTTGAATTTAGAACACATCTATATATGCGACCTCCATCTCAATCCTATACAACCTCCTTGCGAAAACATACTCGTTACACAGGAAATAAATATCGCTTCACAAGTTGATTATTATTAGTAATAATAAGAAAATTACTCTTAATTTTAGTACATAATTATTCCAATTTTAATGTGCATTTTAATTAATTCAACCTTCCTTTTTTCTACATTAAATGTATATTTTCGCTTAAACCTTCATCTTCTATGGCCCTCGCTTTAAATCCGTCCTTTATTCACTAATTGCATAATATACTATTATACCATTCCCCCTCTTAAAAGCTTATTTTATTCACTGAAAACAGTGAATAAAAAGCACTTTTAATCACTATTTTGGTGTTTGAATTTAGAAATCACCAATTTATTCGACCTCCATCTCAATGCTATACCACCTCTTTGTGAAAAATAACTCGATACACAGGAAATAAATATCGCTTCTCAAGGTGATCATCCTAATAAGAAAATTACTCTTAATTTTAGTTATTTTTCCAATTTTAATGTGCATTTTAATTAATTTAACGTTCCATTTTGCTTCATTTAAATGTCTATTTTCGCTTAAATCTTTCTTTTTCTCGTAGTCATGGTATAAAGTATAGTATGCAATTGAGGGCCATGAATCACTCGCGTCGCGCAGGATTCTAACACTTGAATCACTCGCTACGCTCGTGATTAATTCATCATGAATCACTCCCTACGGTCGTGATTCAATTGTTAAAATAATTCACTTGCTCGTGATACATCTATGGCCCTCGCTTTAAATCCGTCTTTTAATCACTAATTGCATAATATACTATTTTTAAATTAAATTCTGTCGTGATTGTATAAAAAGCAAATTTACTCAATTTGCTTTTTATACAATCACGACAGAATTTAATAAAAAAAATATTTATCATCTCGCCTAGATCGGTACAAACCTAAAGAAACGTAAGGTTCAGCTTTTATAAATAACCTGAACGCTAATTAGCGACCGTTTTTAATTAAATCAAACACTATGATAATATATACTAGATATGTAATGTAAATCCAGCTTTACCTATAAAGTAAATTGTCAAGATAAGTCTTTTATATTACTTTAAACAATCAAACTCAAACTCAAAGCATTTATTTCAAATAAACCAATTACAGGCACTTTTGAATTGTCAAGGGGTTGGTCAGTCAGAAAGATGAAGCTAGTTGCCCATTCCAAAGCGTAGTAGGTTCCTATGGAGAAGAACGGACAAGAAACTCCACGGACACTCTTTTAAATCCAAATATTGGTTACATCATTCATGTTCAAATTATACATGTGAGAACAATATAGAAAGACGTGCACGTTAAAAACGTCCGTAATGAAAAGATAAAAACAATTCAAAAATTAAAATAAGCCATGGCAGCTAAGAGATGATCAGTCCCTACTGACGGCGCCCGTTCACGAACATGACGCATGGATCAGCACCATTCAGCTCAATCATTTTGAAGGGAACTTAATGATCCAACACACACGCCACCACCAGCGAGATATTTGAGTAAGCATACTCTCAGCCGCCAGGGCTCATTCAAGTCAATGAAAAACATACCCAGTAAATGGTAGTTTTGTAGAAGGTAATGGTCACAGTGCTCACACATGTGCTATGCAATTATACAATACTAAGAGATTGAATTGAAATTCACATTTTAAGACATTGAAAAATGCAAAGATAGTTTTAGCAATCTTCAGCAGCTTCAACAATATTTTCAATGCTAATCAACTAGTTTATGCGCCTGTGGAGCTGGACCAGCGTTGAGTCAAGCATTTTTGTCAGCGATGTAAACCCCCAACTTATAATATGCATTTCATTTAGTTCGAGTATGTGGGGAGGTATTTTATTGTAACATTTTAAACAGTACCCCATGAAGGATGAGTATAATTTACCCAGTCTGAAACCAGGTTGAACTAATTGGTCCCTATTTCTAGTACTATAATTGTGTCTTTCACCTCTTTTACTGAAAAGATTAAGATTTTTCCTTACGTACCTACATGATGTTAATATTTTTAAACAGTTCCCTAAGAGAATCGCACCTGCGGAGGCCATATATTGCTCTGATAGCTCTTTTCTGCAGAATAAAAATAGAGTCGATGTCTGCAGCTCGTCCCCATAGTAAAATACCGTAAGACATGATACTATAAAAGTAACTGAAATAGACTAGCCTCGCGGTATCTACATCAGTAAATTGAAGGATTTTTCTTATAGCATATGTTGCTGAACTTAGCCGTCCTGCAAAAGATGTTAAATGGGGACCCCATTGTAGCCTGGAGTCGAGCGTAATCTACTACATCACAATCACTACTTTTTACATTTAGTAAAGCAAATTTTATGCATTTAGTTTTTTCCCATTTAATACTAAATTATTAGCAGTGAACCAATTTTGGACCTGCAGTAGGGCGTTATTTACGTCGTCAAAATTTGATGCACGTCTATTTATCTTAAAAATTAGGGAAGTATCGTCAGCAAATTACACCATTTGTGGTTGGTTTTTTAATAAATGGGGTAGATCATTAATATATACTAAAATGAGGAAAGGACCCAATATCGAGCCTTGTGGAACACCCATTTTTACTTTTAGACCGAGTGAATTGACCCTATTAATTTGGACTTGCAATAAGTTAAGAAATACAATAAAAGACGTATATTTAGTAACCTAATCCGCTTAACTGTTCTTAAAGAGTCATAAAGAATCCTGTACGAAGTCGACACTGCAGCGTACAGGAACAGTTATCCAGGAAGATGCCATTTTGCTCAACACTTAATAGTTTCAGGTCATTCGTTAAATAGGTAATAATAACACTTTTATAATTTTACACACATGTGTGTAAAATTTTTAAAGGGTTTGAGAATGTCAGTACTAGAGAGTTTAGAAATTGCAATAAATAATACAAGGAAAGTTACACTGCTGAATACGAGTATTCCAAAGTCACCTTTGTTGCGATTGTTCGCAGCCCCTTATCGCGCTGAATACGATCCTAGCTGAGGTGTTCCGAGCAGTAACCCTATATAAGTGGGGTTGTTGGGCGATGTGGCTCACACGGCGCTCGACGCTTGACGTAGCAACACGTCTTGTCCGGGTTCGCAACAAGTCAATCTTCATCCTGAGGATGCCTCTTTGAGAGGTGAATCACGTGTCAATTTACTTACAGGGTTCTTTATGACTCTTTAAGAACTGTTAAGCGGATTAGGTTACTAAATATACGTCGTGCATTGTATTTTATAATGGATTTTCACAAAGTCAATTAACTAATAAGTAGTAAGTACTCGTAAGTAGTAAGTACCTAATAAGTAAGTCAATTAACTATTAAGATGTAACGATTACAGTAGGGTCGGCTGCACGTGTGCGACTCGTAGCTTCCTGGGCGTGTCACTGTCTGTCACTTGTCTCTGTCGCTTCGTGTCACGCTAGATTGATGGCGTGGCGACGCTTCGGGTTAGCGCTCACGTGTCTTACCTGACGCCGTATAGGTAAGTGATTGTCAACAGGAAAAGAGTAGGATCCGTGTTTGTCTAACAAAAACTAAACTAAATCTTTCCATGAGTAAATATTTAGATTTGTTACGGTAAATATGAGATACAACAGTAATATAATAGCTATTTAGTGTTATAGGTTTTTGATTTCGTTGAAAGATTTACTACAATCCGAAACATATGCACCACCCGGAGTACAATTGTAGGTAAGTCTTTTTTATTTCTTAATGTAGAAAGTGTAATGTCTGGTCTGTGTGAGTATATAGTGTGTTGTGTGTGTGTTTAGACAAAAAACACGTAATAGCGGAAAAGTTAGGCATGTATATATAGCATCTTTATTTAGGCATAAGAAAATAGATAATTAATAATAACGAAAATAATCGGAGCGTCTCCTGAATCCCCACATGGTAGGTGTGCGCGGGTGTTAGGGGCGCGGTGGGCGCGGTGGGCGGACGCGTATAAATGACGATATTATTTTAGTTAATTAGCGAGCTCGCCGCCGTGTCATGTATTAGTAACTGAGAATCATTATAATACATGTTGCTCGGTACTATAGTGTCAGCAGGACGTTACAGGAATACAAAGCGATCTCTGACTTTGTTATGAATCACTTCCGACGGAAACCATCGTTTAAACATTTAAAAACTCATAAATGTAGAATGTACCTATATAGCGTGTTCTTGTACAGTAGCCACGCTGTAGAACAATCGGGAATATTAAAAAAAGATACGTAAATATTCAAAGAAATGGTTAGTTTTGTGCACTGGCATTCATTTACCTAGAATCTTCTTATGATTTAAAGAAATCCGCGGTAACGAACAGTAAAAATATGTGAGGTGTCTGAACTAAGGTGGAAGCTGACACAATCAATCTTATGGTAGTGACAGACGACACGGCGGCCGTGTTCACAAACTAAACCACGCGGCACATAGTCAGGGAGTAGGTGCGAGCATTAACTTATTTACGCATAGTATTTAATTTGAATATCAATGTTACCTTAGCTGCAATTATAGGTCCCGTGTTTTCTGCTGTTTATAATCTGTATACCATAATAATTACATAGATTTAATAAACTTCTTTTTTTATTCTCAGGAAAGCGAAGTAACTACATACTTATTTCTTTCTTTACAGATACAAGGAAACGAACATTTATGTATAGGATTTTTTTATTCATCAGTTAGAAGTCTATACCATTTACCTACGCAAACCTTGATTATTAGAATAAAGAGGTTCGAAACAGACGTTTTTCAAATAAAATGTTCTGCAAGTCTTCTGCACCAATTCCTGCATTTTATAAATAAACTACAAACAATAGAAGTAAATAAGAAAATAAAACATAGTGAACATTTTCAGTTGAGTGCGATTTAAAAAGTAAATTGAACGGAACGCTTAACTGGGAGTATTAACTGGTTCGGTTCGGTTCGAACTGCATAGTGGACTTGCAATCTCCAAGTTGTTGCATCGAGCTATATCGATTGGAAATACGTTGTTTTACTGAAAAATATAGGAACATAATACCATTAGCAGGCATATTAGTCATTACATCTAACACAGAGGTGGTCAATCAACTAAATAAAAGAATATCATTAAAATACTCCTACTATGCAAACTGACTCAAAAATAAAGTAGATAAGTACTCCCCATTGATATACAAATACCCTGATATATATCAATGGAACCCTCTCAATTCCCTGAAGCATCGTTAGGAGGCTCTAAAATTTCCTGCTTGGACAGGCAGCGGCGCCTACCTGTATTATAACGAAGTTACTATTAACCTTCCAGACTTGAGGGTGGAAAATGCGTTCAAAATAAAGTCTTTAAAATGAAATCACAACGTGTAGGTACAATTGGTCTTTAGAATAACATTCAAATTCTATTCGTTACTGGCTATTGAATTCAGTGTAGGCTAGTTGGATAAAGTTAACAGACGGTGCGAACCTTCACATCACGTGTTGTTTCGCATCAAATTGCTTCAGCCACACCTGGATTCCCTTCACCTACTAACACTGAAAGGTCGCCTACAACTATACCTGGAGAAACACACCGTCTATTTAGTATATCAATATTCAAGGCTGTACCTCCATATTTAGGATAACCCTACTATTCATAACATAATACCCAGCCGACACGACGCACCGACGACACAGATTTTATAAATGAGCTACGAGGGCGGAATACGCGGCGCAAATGGCGATAGTCGTTACCAAAGTTACGTAAACACGCGTTACGTTTAATTATATAATTAAATTATTACAAGGAGCGTTCGCAGCGAGCATAAATTCACGTAGTACTGCCTGAATTGTTAATATTGTATTTAAGACCGCCATTACGCTAAATATTTATGGTGCCAGATTTCCGCCATGATCACTGTCGATGTATGTGATTAATTAGTGTGTTTGTGTGTGTAGTGAGAATTAGATGAATTAAATGGAATATACTCGTTCCTCATATGATTTACGTTTCACAATGAAATTCGCTAAAAGTGAGGTGAAGAATAGAGAAAACAATCCCATGTCGTGAATCTCAGAAACGAATCCCATGCAGTCCACATTGCTATTAAGTGCTTACTTGGCTTGAAACCTGAATCCAAGCGAATTATTTAAAAATACCTTCGAACCTTCGGCGGGAACTGTATGAAATTCGAATCAGTTGCAGTAAATGACACTACAACTTACCATTACATCGTTCAGAGCATATTTACTCGGATTGGACGCAATACACAACCGCCCTTGCCGCCATTATTCCGCACATTAACACTCCATTCGCCCACTACTCTGCGGCCAATAATATGATTATTGTGTGTGTGCGACTATAATGTGTGTGTCAGCTGCCGTTTCCCACGCTGTCGAGCGACGGCTGTGAAATTAATTACGGCATGTAAGTAACCAGGTAACTCGTCATTACGATACCTTTGAATCTTTGAACATGTTTTGAATTTTCGTCGCGATTCGCGTGTGATTACGCGTCGAAGATTTTTCAAGTGTTAGAATGATATACATACATGTTTAATTAGTACTAATTATACTAATGTTATTATTGAATTATTATGTGTCTAACTATGTACCTATGTATATGATGTAGCATTATTTTTAGGGCATACGAGTAGCTCTCGAAATGCGCGACACTTAAAAAAAAAACTCAATAAAACATAACGTAAAACAAAATAACGCGGTCTCTTAGACCACTGCTGAACAATGGGCCGGGCAGCACGGCGCGCATGCTTCGGGTTAATTCGGGAGCGTTTCATGAAGCGCTACTATTAATACCAGACAATCTCCCAACGACGCACTGGGTAATTGCGAGAACACGTTATTTCTGTATATAGGAAATACAATGACTGAATTAAGCAATAGTGGTCTATGGTGTACTGAAAGACTCGATTTCCAGTACTAATTTAAAAATAGCCTTACTGGAATAGTGTCTCATTTACCTTGTTGTGTGCGTAAAGTAATATTGTAACAGTCGCAGTGATGTAGCCGTCGTCACTATAGGTATATATTCGTGGTTTTAAGGACGTCGTTTTACTAATAGGCTCAAAGACAACTTTTTTGATGCCTATCTTAGCATTGTTACCTGCTATCTATGAACATAATAATGTCACATGATTACCACAAGAAGAGATGAAGTGGCTTTTTGGCATTCATGTTGCACGAATTACAATATTAATTATCAGAATTTAAGAGTAAAAACAGTCTGTAGACAGCTTAGTTTCTGAAACCTAGCCCATCTAATCTACGAAGTCTTCGCAAGTTAGGACATAAAGGTGACATTCCACAGCTTCATAATACGCCGGAATTTCACCCGCTAAGGCTTTCACACGCGCGTATGTGCGTTATGTATACGTAGGTAGATTTAAAGCGCGGCTTTGTCTCTTAAGCACGTAATCTCGTGTGAATGGGTCTCAAGTATTCAAGCACTAAAAGAAATGTCTAAATCCTTATAAACTGTTTTGGTGGGATCGGTTATTGCGAAGAAAATCTCTTTTAATACAATCTGTGGTGTTGGTTAACCCTACAGTGATGTGCCGTGTTAAAATAGAACTGTTATTTTATCAATAGGTTGATCTTGTTTAACGGTTAGGGCCTCTATTAAACGATACGTCAAGAGATTTTGTGGTGAAGGTCCAAATCCTCTTCATCTGGCACACTCTGGGAATTACTTAAGAGTTCCCCTAACATAGCAACAGCCTTAGAAGCCAACCTTCAGCGAGCACTAAGGTTAAGAAACCAATAATTCCTTTAATAATGACATAATTTGAGTGGCACCACCTGAACTTTGTCGTCGGTTAATTAGTTCGGAAACAACGTCAAAACATCCGACGACCACCGAGCATCGACCGGTTGATAGCCGAGGTGGTTAACCCGCCAAACAGTCTGTAACATTCATGAACACTGAGTACTTTCTGAATAGCACATTAATATCAATGAGAACTACACTATGCATTTCAATTTAAATGTATTTAGTTTGGAGCGGAAAATAATTATTTACTTTTGAAATACAGAAATTAAATTCTTTCTTATTTGCTTTTCCAGTTAACGTTACATACATTTTCATATTTCCACAGAGTTTTGATTTGCGAAACCCTTTGATTTCAGTAAGGAAATTATTTAGCAACAGTCCCGCATTCAGGTGGTTTCTATTCACATCGGAAACAAAGGGACGCGTGAAATAAATTCCGTCGTTTATCCGAGTACAGGGTAGCGCAACAATTTATAACTTTTATAACATTATATACAACAGTCTCATAAACAGTAAATAAGAAACAGAAGGCGCAATCTTGAAGTTATCATAACGAGGAAAACTGTTGTAAGAGGAATCTGGTAGGTATTGCAAACCATACCTACCAGATTCCTCTTACAAGCGTTTTCCTCGTTATAAACAGAATTTGAGCTAGCTTCTTCTTCTTTTCGTATGGTTAGTGAGTAACCTGGTGTCAAAGTTTTAAAGCCGCCCATGGGCCTCTGATTTGGCTTCACATGCGATCGAGAAATATCTCTCAGGCATGCCGGTTTCCTCACGATGTTTTCCTTCACCGTTTTTGAAGCAAGTGATAATTATACAATACGCACATGAATCCGAAAAGTCCGAGGTGCGTGCCTTGGGTTCGAACTCGAGACATTTGACTTGGCAGTCCGACGGTCACACCACTAGGCTATCACTGCTACCTAGCTAGCTTATACAACAGCTTATATTTATGCAACTATAAGTAATACACCCTACCATCATAAATACTAATAAGTCTTTGAACACAATTTCACACACTTTAAGAATAATTTCCAGCAGATTTTCGCGATTGTATGCGGTTTGCTCACGTGGCCTCACAGCTGCGACAAGAAACCTTGACTTTTCAAACCGAATTAAATAGTTTTCACCAATTTTGCAAATCAATCAAATATTTTCTTTTCACTCCTGTGTAATTAAGGGCGTTGTATTGAGTGTACCTTCTGCATGTACCTATTCATAAATAAAGGTGTGAGTGGACATGTGACAAATAGCGTCCATAGCTGCGGTAGGTAACGGGTAATTATGTCGTAAATGGATACAAGGATTTGGTCGCGATCGCTCGTGTAGCCGGCGGTTTATTAATCGCCACGTTATAGCCGTGTCACATGTACGCCGGTGTTCGGCAATGTTCGGTAATGTTTGGTAATGCGGCCGATTATGTGATGTTGTGATGCATGTATGCGGCTGGTGTTAGGTTTTGATTGAATGAGCAATGTCTTTCTAGATTAAAGTGAATAGTGTATGAAGGCACGTGAACAATATCAGAGTCGGTACTGGTTTTATTAAAATCTAATAGTACCTAGATAATCAAAGGTCCCTAATATTAGTGCTTGTAACCTCCATGTCAGCCAGTACTTAAAACAAAAACCTTTAATTATCGTGAATGATTGCAACAATGAAATCTTAATAGGTGGGAGATTAGATAAAACTGTAGCGTTTGATAATATTCAGCTATTAAGTGAGTTGTTTACACTTTAAGGGATAATTCCACTTGGTAATTATTTTTTAATTGAAGATTGTCTGATTTTAAACGAGAACGCTTTTACTGTTTTTCACTCCGTACTAGAATAAAACTCTTTTGGTGTAATTGCGGTTCTGGTTTGGGTTGCACTATATTCTTTGGGTCTAGATACATCGCTCAAAGGCTGCCTATATAATTAGACTTAAACCCAGTCAGTCGATAATTTAATGATCCTACTAATATATTCCAACTTTCCTTCTTAATAATGTTTTATGTGAAAGTTTGTATGTTTGGATGTTTGTTACTCAATCACGCAAAAACGGCTGAACGGATTTATTCCGATAATTTCCGACATCCACGCGGGCGAAGCCACGAATGCTAGTATAAAATAAAAGTAACTTTTATTTAAAAAACGTTATCCATTTCATTTATGCATCTTTAAGGAAGGCGCAGACCTGAACAAAGCGATAATGCACTAGCAATATTTAAGTATAGCTTGCAGTTATGGTAGAAACATCCAATTTAGCTGGAGTAGAATCCCACAGTTAAGCTTCTCTTGGTTAAAACTGAACACGTACCACCATGACTACATATTTCACACATCTAACATCCGTACTCTCAGCTGCTGTGCTTCTGAAAGGGAGAGAATCACCACTTGCCACCACATTACGAAGCCATAGCCGCCATTTTAGGCGTGTGCGCAAATTTAGTGATGTGACAAATGCGCGGCGGGATTGCCGAGGATCAGGCCGGGACGCGGGACGGCCGCGGGAAGGGCCCATTGGCCGATTTATGGATCCCGGGCTACTTGCGATTCAAGTGGCATACGCCGCCTTTATAAAGATATAGGGTGCATTGTACTTAATGTTTTTGCCCGTATTTATGCTGTTAGCCGTTCGAATCGGAATCAGTTTAGAGATTTACGCGGCTTACTGCTGCGTACCCCTTTGTGTTGGCCATCGTTATGATAAAATGCGGACCTAAGTGGCTCTTAAAGACGATGTTGCTACACGCCGTAATTTGTGTGGATTTATCTGGTTCCTTGAAAATGATGTTAAGTGCTTTTGCTTTATTGCCCTTGGTATTCTAACTTTCTTTATAAGGATTTAATAGTTGATTATGGAATAAAATAAATATCAGGTTAAGAACGAAAGTATGTTTTCCAAATAATGAATGTATGAAAAGAAACTCTAATTATTTTTTCCTTATAACAAAATCACAACGACCAAAGTACTACGTAGTTAACGTAAATTAAATTACTTGTTTCACATTCTCAAAAAAATCAATTAAAAACACATTAAGCCCCAAAAGACCGTAATTATCTCCCCTTTAGAAGCCGAATAAACAAAGCTCAACAAACAGACGTAACCAAATCACTCCGCAAACTCTTTGGCGCCGACTCGATAAACAATTAAAACCACGCACGACCAGAACTATTCCCCATTAACAATTAAATTAGGAAATATCCCGGATCGCCACAATCTCATCGCGCCCTATATTGATGGGACTCGGTAAGTGGTGGAAGTTAAATAAAAGTTCCCGGGAAAATTATGGAACTATGCGCTTGAAGAGCTTCTCGCACATTAATATTAATTTCAGTACATCAGGGTGGATGTTTATTAATAAAGTGAAATAAAAAGCTTGTTCAGCTTATTGAAAGTAGCATTGCCCTCTTTTTAAAATTATCTGCCTTTACTTTTATTTACATTAATTTCCTTGAAAGTCTAACACTTATCTCACAATTTCCATTTACCTGAATCAGTTATAAACTTATAACCCAACTGCCAAGCTAAACCACAAATACATTAAATCGTTTGCCAGAACAAAGCGTCGTCGTACCGAGCTCAGTAAAAAGCTAAACAGCGGAATTATACGAAACATTTCCGTGCGTTGCGACTATAAAACGCGGCAAGTTCCTGCGCTCCGGTCACCACCATGCATCACTCGTCGTGCACGGAAGAGACATAGCCAAGGGAAACTGACCCTCCCTTTGTGTGTGAAAGTATCATGGGGATCACGTCTTATGTGGTGTGCCAAGATTTTTAATGGAGTAGTTTTCCCTATTGAGGTATCAAACAATTAGCTAAATGTCCCTTCAAAGATAGTTAAATTAAGGCTACCAATAAAACATTTGAATATAGACTTTAAAGTTCTATTTGAACGAAAACAATTTGTTGAACCTTGCAAAAATTGTTAATAATTTACCTTTTTGAAATGTTTGCTTTTGAAATAAGATAGAGAGAACCTACTCTAGACTAGTAGAGAGATCTAGGGAAAGATAGTTTAAAAGTCTTTCATTAAATAGCAACGAAAATAATTAAATAGAAAACAACATGACATCGCCGAACTAAGTAGTTCTGGCGGCCCCTTAGAACGATGTCCTCGACATGCAAGTAAATCGAGATAAGTTCAAACAATGAATATATTAAAACGAAACAAATTGCATTTTAAAAAGGCGCATTACACGAAACGTTTCCGTGTGTCGTAGCAATAAAACGGGGCGCGCTTCCCGGGGCCCGGGATCCCGGGGTCGTACATCACTAGCTGACGAGTGAGGAAAGCCGCTGTTTATTTATAACGCGAGTAAATACTGGTCGACTAACTCGCCTGTCTTCTGCTGTATGTGAAAAGACTTTGTACTTTAATTTATGAAAATAAACAAGACATAAATCAGGATTATAGCACTTAAAAGCATTTTACTGAGCGCAATTACTGTGTGTAGTGGGCAACTAGGGATTACTACAGAGCAAGAAAAATAAAAGGTCGTTCTCCTAGGCAAAATGATATTTTTTAAACGACCTACTTTTAAATGGAGCCGTACTATACCGTAGCAACGAAATCTTTAGTATTTTTATAATAGAGAGATGAAAGTTGGCTTCTTAACTCGTATATTAATTTTATATCGAGGAGAGCTATAACAACCCCAGTTTGAAATCATACACATGCATGCAAAATATTTCAGCGAGTTTGAAAAAAGTGCAGTTCATAAACAATATTCAAGAGTTATGCGCTCACGTCCCATAAAACTAGGTGAGTGAATTTTAATAGAATTTCCATTCCTTGCAGAAAGGGTTCAGTGATTAATAAACGTGTTCCACGCGAGCGAACGAGTAAACATGAACAAACTACGAACTAATATACCGTATTATTGATTAACTAACCATAATTGGGGTATATTTGAGGCTCATAGCGATATAAATAGTGTTCTTAGTTTAATTACTTTGAAATTGATGTAGAGATCCGTAAGTGTAGTGAAAATGTAGGTTTGACAAGCGGATTCTCAGTTACAAATTGTTGATTAATTCGTGTCTCAAAAGCGATTGCCACAAGAATATACGAAGATATGAGATGCGAAACAATTCGTTGTGTGCAATCTGCACGTGTTCTTTGGTACGAGATAAAAAGGCTTCATTATAATTAAAGTAGTAGTTTGAGATATAATTTTAAGTTACTGATGGCAGAAAAGCAATGTCAACAGAGCCTTGTAATCAATTGTTTATTTTTCAATGCTTGTTATCTCTTGTCATGTTCAAATTATTAAGAACACTCATCTATAAAAAAAATATACATAGGTACCACATACCAAAAAATCAAGGCGAAACATATCACAATATTTACGACGAATACTTTTGACTGACACTTCAGAAGTGCGTCAGACTCACGAATGTGACTAATAGTGCCACAAACTGGCAGAGCTCCAAGACAGGGGTGCTGCTAATCGTGCGTGAGAGAAAGATCGCACTCTTGCTTGTGTTTATATTGTTGTGATACCTAAGTGTTGATTGGCGCTTAGAAGAAGGATTTTTCATGGTAAACGAGCAGGGGTCAACTTAATGGTAAGTGGTCACCATCCACCGACTATATATCTGCAATATCTAAGGCATCGCCCATGTTTTGTGCATGCCAAAGACATACCTGTCACTAACCATTCACCTTGGAGATAAAACCATCCATTGTACCTTTCTGTGGTTTGAATTTCCGAAATATTGCAAAAGATATTTCGAGTAGAGAATTTTATTTATCTATCTATTATCTAATCCTTTACAGCAAATTCTGCTTAGCTACACAATTTCGTATAGTGGTAGAAGTTCCGCGGTCGGGCTCCTCAACAAAGAGTCCTGCTACTACTGCTGCTACTGTGTTCTCTGGTATGCGTTTGATGCAATATCTTTTGTTGATATTGAAAGGCTTTTATTAGTGTTTCAACTGTAAGCGCGGGATCACTTGTTTTCCAACCATACTTTTGGGTAAAACATTTTTCCAAAAAACTTTCCTGTCTGGCTTAATCACGAGTCGGGCTATCTAGGAAATCCTTTCGAAACGCAACCAAAAATGTAAGGGTCGTAGCAGGTAGAGTTCTGTAGTTTTTGCCTACCCCCGTGGGAAGAAGGCGTGAGGGTATAGTATGTATGTATTATCCGCAAAACAATGTATTTCCCAACAAACAAACCAATCCAGTTCTCCTATTCTGTAAGGTCAACCACTGAAGCCGAAATACTTCACAGGCCAAAATAATGTAGTTCAACGTACTGGTCCGTTTGACAAGCTGTTGGCAACATTAGCATCGTACTGGTACGGTCACGCCGCGATGTAGGGTGCCAGGCCAAGTACAGCGCCATATGTGCCGTCAGACTGACTCATAAGCAAGTTTTACAGTAATAATATGAGGAAATTGCTAATTTTGAATATGTCAGTTTCAATAGTGCAGTCCTTTCAACGATTTTAGTGACAAATAATAACGATTAACATTCAAAGATATTATTTTCTAGTATTAATGATCTATCTGGTACACCTGCCACTCAGTACTATGAAGTAAACCCGCAGGGCCGCAAAATTACCTTGTCATGTTAACTGAGGTTAAGATCAAACACTGTTTGTCTGCAGAGTTGACGAGAACCGTCTTCCAAGTTGTCACATGTCGACAAGCCCTCAGAGGAGTCAGCAGTTAAGTCAACTGATAGATTATACGTGATTGTTTGCAAGAAACGAGCTTACTTGAGCACTATTAGTGTGTATTCTGTTCGGTATCATGTGAACCCAATGGTATTTTCCAATATTTTCGACTAATAGTTAGCTGTTTATGTAACATACCTTCGAGAGGCTAGCCCGAAAAATTCTACCAGAAACAGTGCATCTAAAAATAAACATTAAGTTAACATTTCTAAGATATATATAAGAACATTCATAAACCCTACCTACAAACAAAACTTGCATCTTTCACCCGCAGGAGCAGAAAAATCACAACGTTTAGCAAAAAGTTAAGTACACGAGGACACCGCCAGTGCGGGGACTAGCCGTCTGCCGGGGATTCTCAGAATTAGCCGTGCCTTGGTGTAGGTACGTCGGGGAAAAATTGTATTTGCTTCGTAATTCCCAGACGCTTGTTAACAGACTTTTTGTGATCGTTTCAAATTGCGCTTCGTGGGGAAATGTGCGCTAACGAATCCTCCTTTGTGCATCATTAGTAACGGCAATTATGCGCAATGGACGGATGGACTATTAAAATGTTTGTACCGATAGAGACCTGTGATTCTTGCTTCATGATTGTTGTTGTTAAAAATTGTTTGATTGTGTACCTACTACTATTTTATTTTTAGCGACACTCAGTTTGTATATTTTTTGTTGGCATTTTTCTGTTTTTCCGTATATATATTTTTTTTAATCATTGCTTTAGATAAACCTTATAAAGACATTATAGACAATGGTTTCGGCCTAGATCCTTTTACTACAATTCTATCGAGGCCCACACACCTACAATTAACTACAACCCAATTTTCATTCAACATTCATGTATGACTAACAACTCACTTCTATGTTTTCATCGTGTTGTGTCCCTTTTACCAATTTTCAGGAATAACGCCAATAAAATTTTATAGTTGTGTAACAGTAAAATTTTCATCAAAGGCTTTCGGAAACGGTCTACAAAATGTTAATGTGGTTGGAAACAATTGTTTTAACTGAGGGAAATATGATAAATAAAGAAAAAATGGTAGGCTCGATTGTATCGAACTTATGGGTCCCATTACGATGAGAAAAAGGCACACACGCACATCACTCACACGTACTGACGATGGTGATAATAAATCATTATAAATATTATAATCTAAGTACCTTTGTACTCATAATTATGATTAGAGGAGCTCGTGGCTAGGTAATAACGGCCGCATGGGTTGTACCAACAGGTTAAGCTATGCTTGCCCATCCGCGGACCAACCGTGGATGGGTACCATATTTACATAGCGAGAGTCCTCCGTGCCTCGGAAAGCACGTCGGTCCCGGCTGTTATTCGTGGATCTTTGACAGTCGTTACGGGTCGTCAGAAGCCCTAAAGTCTGACAACCAGTCTTACCAAGGGGTATCCTACTACCCAGTTACTGGATTGTGGAGGTCAGATAGGCAGTCGCTCCATGTAAAATACTGGTATTCAGCTACATTCGGGTAAGAAGCCGACCCCAACATAGTTGGGAAAAGGCTAGGCAGATTGATTTTGTACTCATAATTATGATTATGTCGTATCTGTATCTATTTTACGGTGTGTACATAAATAATAAAATAAATAACTCAAAGACTACATCAAATGGGCGTGAATAGGACGCGAAAACTCTAACATTGATTATACGATTATATTAGTTACGTTGCACATGGGGTTGGACTTTTCAGAATAGGAAATATTTTGCTCTTCCTCTTGTCAAGGAGCATTTTGTGAAGAATAAGCCTTCTTTACGAATCTATAATGTGTCTGTACCTACCGGCTAATTGCCGGGCCGATTATGTCACAAGGTACGTGCGTCCGTGACACGAAATGAGCACTTTAGTCGAAACAACTTTTAGGGGGAGTGTTCAGGTAGCGGGGGATTTTAATACATTGAGTTTTAACGTTCAGAATCAGTAACAATATTGAGAAAAGTGGCCGATAAAATATAAAAATGTTTCTTGTTGTCACGTACAAGCCAAGTGCTCGATGAGATTTGCCATTGGCAAAATGACGAACTTCCATACAAACATTTCTCCCCTATTTAAACGGTTTGAATTTCAATATTGTTCCTTAGTGCTCACCTTCGTTATAAAAGCAACTTTAATGCAATAACTCACAAGACCCGGTTCAGTTTGTCGATGAATGAATGAATTTAAGATTTATATAAAGTAGATAACTACTAGAAGTTCAGGTAAATACAATTTAAAAAAAGCTTAGTTAAATAGGTTTATCCCGAAAAAAAGGTGCATTACGACGTCACCTACTAGAAAGTCCTGTTTTCTACAGGACTTTCTAGTAGGTGACGTCGTAGTGCACCTTTTTTTCCCTTCTCTTATCTTATGATGTTCTCTAGTTTACTTGAAAAACGTCCTACGAATAGAAAAGATAAAGTATATCCTTTGTCAAGTGAATTAATTGGTAGCAAGCTAACACAACAATATGTATGAGGGCGGTGTGGGGCAGGGAGCAGCGCATCACGATGGTCACGGCAACTTTATTCCGAATACAACTGTTTGCTCTGTAAACTGCATTTAATGACTTTGTAGAGAACGTTGTATGTTTATGAAAATTATGAATGTGCTGGTTTAATATACCGTATCATTTATTTATTCACAAACATCACTTTGTCACAGTTTATTCTTGATAGTTATTTGCCCAAAATATGGGCCGCCTTATCATAACGTAACATCACGCCTGTAATTTCCGAAGGATTAGGCAGAGGTGTAGCTGTAGTACCTACGCCCAAATTTCACTTTCTCATTTAACATAAAAAAGATGAATGAAAATAAGTTAAAGCCTAATATAACAACATAGCGTCTGTTCAAACTGGAGCTCAGTAACATACTGACTGTCAGCAGTGCGTTGATATACATCGCTGGATGAATTCTTATTCAAGGGTTCTACTTCTGCTTAGGCCGTACATTACCTCTGCACCGAAATGCAACCCTTTAATACTTTTAAAAAAGTACACACTTTAGCATAAATCCATCACAGCCTAAAAAAATCCTGTCTACCAATAAATCCGGCAGATCTGTGGACAAATATAGGAGGTTAACGATGATTCTGGGGTAAGGCCAGGCTCTGACCGGCTCCCGTCGATAATACGCCCATTAGAAGGTGACGAATGTGTGTACCGAGCCGTTTGCCGCACTTGCCCCAAATAAACGAGACGCGTTAAAAATAATGCCGTGTGGACCCCACTTTATACTGTGGCGTAAGGGAGGAACTAATACATGACTGTTTTATGTAAAGGTAAATATTGTATAATTATACAGAGGTACATAAGTGGCTCAACTGCTAGGGAGATGGACTGGCAATGCAAAAGGACTGAATTTCATGATGTAAGGAAAGCGTTGTTTTGTAAAAACTAACAAACCAGTATTGTCTGAATTCGTATAAAGTAGAGTTTTTAAACATTGGCATTGATAACTGCCAGTTCGGATGAAGTGAAGTTGATAGGGATTTATACATAGAAAGGCAACAATTTTAAAATATTTTTTGTTTGCTATAATTTCATAAAAGTGCCGTACCAAAAATATCAAAACAATATTTTTACATTTTCGCCCGAGTTTCTGAAAAACTAGTGCTTACCATTCTATACCTGTACATTCAAAGCCGCAGCCCTTTCAATTCCCCGTTTTATTTGAACACCGCCCGAATTATTCAAAAACCCATTTAGAGTAAAGCAACTACGCCCACGCTCGCGCTGGTCCCAACTACATAACATTTTGGACACTCAATAAATCCCTATAACCTAACCCTTTTCGTGTACAAAAAAGCATATTTTTTTAAGTCTAAGTCTTCCAAGTTGGGCCGCTAAGTTATTTTTATGATTGCCGCGCGATGTTTATGGGTGCATGAAGCGGGCGGCGCCGGCTGATAAGCGTATGCCGCGGGCGAGGCGTTGCGTCACACATTTTATTTTGCTGATCTTGCAGGTTTAGCTGTATGTGCTTTACTGTCGGGTTTTGATAAACTTATTATGTTGTTTTCATAATAATTTTATGTTATATCCAGAGAGAGGGTTATGGATAAGTTTTTTAAGTTCCAGGCTGTGCCATGTCATGTGTTGCTATGTCGCTTGATATCTCAAAGACCTTTGACAGGGTCTGGTATGGTAGTCTGTTGGATAAGCTGGCGCATTCAGCATCCCTGCTGACTTACGCAACTGGATTTCCGACTTCTTGAGTGAACGCTCGATCAGAGTGGTCATAGATGGCTGCTCATCGGCTATTGATGCCAGTGTTCAAATTCAAATTCAAAATATTTTTATTTCACATAAACCTACAAGGGCACTTATGAAACGTCAGAAGCTAGGTGCACGGTTCCAATTGGTCGTTTCCTATGGAGAAGAGCCGGCAAGAAACTCCACGGTTACTCTTTTAAAAGTAAATGGTTTTTACAATGTTTCCAAGTTACAGTGTTAAAAGGTATGAGAGGACAGTGTAGGCCCATCAACAAGTACCAGGTACTTAGCAAAATATTAAATGGTCCACCGATCTACAGTCTGTTATGTCTACAACGTCCTCTCATTCACAAAATTTAAAAGAAAATAAGCTATATAGGTAAAAGACAAATGAAATTCCTAATAAAAATAAAAACCTATTTAAACCAAATGATAATGGTTGCCACTACTGCTGTAACAAATCAAATTTAATATATTGTAAATATACAATGTCAAATAATAAAAAGATTATGTCATTTGTAAATTAAAATAAAATAAAAAAGTAAATTAAAATAATTATCGTAATTTGGGAGCAGTTAATAGACATTTACATAGTTATGCCGTTAATGAGGCACCAGGGAAGCCACATGTGCAGAAGGAATTATTGCCAAACTTCCTTGTCTTCAACGTAGTCTTTAATCTTATAATATGCTTTTTTGATAAGGACACGTTTGATGTGGGCTTTGAACTTTCCATCGCTAAGTTCTGTAACTGACTTTGGCAATTTGTTATAAAAGCGAATAGTTACTGTTTATAAGAAATGACTTACTAGTTTTAGTTAATCTAAATTTGGGTATCACAATTTCATGTTTCTCAGGGGTCTGTTCTTTCTGCGACTCTATTTCTACTGCACATCAACGACGTGCTATTACGTACGTAGATTACAGCACAGTTGCAGAAAAATACCTGTCCGGTGCAAGAGCCAGCAGAGATGAAACAGCTACTCTTAGATGGTGGAGCGAACGAATTTGACCTTAAATCTCGTTTCCCAGTGGAGCGATGACAATTTGGTCAAATTCAATGCTCTGAATACACAGGCGTTACCGACCGCCTAGAGCTTTTGGGCATAGAGTTCACGTTTAATCACAACTTCAGCTCAACCATCGAGTCAAAAGCACAGACTGCAGCCAAGAAGCTGGGCATCCTAAATAAGGTGAGGCGATAATCCACACCTGACAAATTTTTAAGAGTGTACAAAGCACAGATCCGACCTACCTACAATGCTCCAGTCTCTTTAGTACGACAGTAGTACGTAATAAACTGTTATTGATTCTTACGGCATGTGTATTGTTATAAACAAGGTGTTACTACTCTTCATGACCTATTAGACATAACACGGATCATGGAGTAATAGTATATTATGCAATTAGTGAATAAAGGACGGATTTAAAGCGAGGGCCATAGATGAATCACGAGCAAGTGAAGGATTCTAACGACTGAATCACGACGTAGGGAGTGATTCGTGACGATTTCAAGTGTTAGAATCCTGAGCGACGCGAGTAATTCATGGCCCTCGATATAAATCCGTTTTATTCAAGTGTTGCATACAATACTTTATACCATTTCTTGCTTACCATGACTACGAGAAAAAGAAAGATTTAAGCGAAAATAGACATTTATTGAAGAAAAAAGGAAGGTTGAATTAATTAAAATGCACATTAAAATTGGAACAATTACTAAAATTAAAATAAATTTTCTTATTATTACTAATAATAATCAACTTGTGAAGCGATATTTATTTCCTGTGTATCGAGTATTTTTCGCAAGGAGGTTGTATAGCATTGAGATGGAAGTCGCATATATAGCTGTGTTCTAAATTCAAACACCAAAATAGTGATTAAAAGTGCTTTTTATTCACTGAAAACAGTGAATAAAATAAGCTTTTTAGAGGGGGAATGGTATAAAAGGCCTTTTTTGCCTATCGAAACAGGCCCGCGATATCCAAACGGTTCCTAATTAGAGCATAGCACTTTTCTCTGAAATGCCAGACAGAGTCGCAAACCAACGAGTACATTACGTAGAAATAGAAGAAACATACTATTCGTACCAGTTCGCAGTTCGTACGCCCATTTTTCACACTAAACCCGCATAAATGGATATACCTACCTCAATTAGCTAGGTTTACAAACAACAATACCTGAACCTGCAAATAAAAACATTTGGAAATTCGATGCACGCATTTGTAATCCGAATTGATCAGAATCTCCCGTCATAACTTTCGCGCGTTAAACAGACAAAATCGGCCGCCATTTTGTTGCACGGTCCACGCATCCAATGAGTTTTGTTTACATTCGATAAACCACTCATGCATGCAGGTTGCAACAGCGCTATTCTATTAACCCAATTGTCGGAAAATCTTATATTCAAGGTTCATTTAAATTGGGGTGAGGGTTTAAAAACCTGCATTATACCTTGCAGAATGGGGATAAAAATGGTTTTCTTAAAATACATTATTGCACCCGTCTCAATGTTTTTCTCTGCATGAAGGTACTTTTAGTCTTCGACATGACATGACCGAAAACGACTCTTACTTTAATTCATAATTATAATCAGCCTACAATGTTCCCATTGCTGGGACACCGGCCTCCTCTCTTCGAGAGGGAGTGGGCTGTAATCTACTAAGCGGGCCCAGTGCGGGTTTGTAGATATCAATGTCTTCGAATTTTTGGTTCTAGCACATGCCGGTTTCCTCACGATGTTTTCTTTCACCGGTTTGAGAGCAATGGTAATGAAATTATTTACCCAAAGCAAAGCGCCTGCCTGGGTTCGAACCCACGACCTGAAACTCGTAAGTCGGGGCCGATACCACTGGGCCACCACTGCTCTCTTACTTTAACTGCGATGATGAATTCTGCGAGCCTGGTCCCTCCGAATGTTAAGCGACTGAACCTTGAGAGCAAACTAATGATGTCATACCTCTAAACTGGTGACCCCGAATATGAACGTCAGCGCAGCGTTCGAGCAACTACTTCAGCGTGACGTCATCATCATCATCACTCCTGCAAGCTTTCGTGAGGCGATTCACACAGCCAGCCAGTACCTACGGCTTCAACGGGTATACTAGCCACCAGCATGCAGCGAACGCGCATTCCTGGTCATCACCCTCAGCCTCATAAGCAACCTTGGCACAGCACCTGCACTTTTGGGCGGTCTCACAAGCAGAGCCCATTTTCCCCTCTCCTGGTCGACGCCAGCAGTCAGCCATAACCCGGCGCTGTACCACATCCGACTCACTGGATCATGAAGCGGCGCCAATCACCGCAGACAGTTCCCACTCACCGCGAAATATGCGGCACCCGGTTCCGACTCACTGCAACCTCAGCTGGCACTGTGAAGCATCGCAAGATACAAGACTCAGCCCACTGTCAACATCCAGTCTCCGGAGGGGAGTGTGGCGGCATCTACATCGCCACATGCGAACTACGCATCAAAGAACTGACGTCACACGAAATCCTACATCGCGCAATGACAGTTTACCGCGCGAACGACATATATAAGACTATCCGACATCAATCGTTGTGCAGTTAACCGCCAGACACGACACCCGTCTGGTCGGAGGATCCTCCCTTTTCTATAGAGGATGAGTGAACTTTACACCCTGTTCCTCATACCTCTATAGTTCTCGCAGAATTCATCAAGAGGTTGTGTACACTATACAGTACATCTCATTCACTCCGCCATCACATTTTACCGCTATAGGAATAAAATTACGTACGCAAGTGCGCGAAAGGCGAGGCCGTCGAATTTACCTTTTATTTTACCGCCCTTTACTTTTTATTGAGCATGTCGTTTTTATACGAAGCCGCGTATTTGCGTACGTCCGATACGAGTGCTGTTAAACGTACTGCTACTGGAATTGGTACTGCTCTCGTTGAATATTTGCAAAATATTGTAGGTATGGATGTTTACTCTGGACTTTGTTTTTATTTGATTAATTTTTATTTTGGAAGGTATTGGAGATTGGTCACATTTGGCTGTAATTTCTTATTGTTGTGGCGTTTCATACAATTAACTAGGTATTTTCATTTGATATTTTTTTTATGATGGTTACGGCGGCGTGTGATTTCCCCAAAAAACTAAATTACTACGACAATATTTCCAGCAAATGGCGCACTTAACTAAATAATAATTATAAGGAAGTATAAAATGAATGTGCTGTACACAGTAAAACCTCATACTTTTCCACTAAAGCCTTAAAAACTGTAGCCGAAGAAATATTAAAGTTATTTACGAACCACCCACGCCTTAAGAACTTGGCAAAGATACATAACCTTTTTACGCCTCCGCAAAATTAATGTTTGCACATAAAAAAACACATGTAATAAAATTTATGATGATAAAAATATAGCTTGGTAAACCTAATTTAATTCTTAATGAATAAACATCAGTGTGGCGGAAGTCGCCGGCTTTGAGTGGAACAACTTCTGGTCGAGCTCGCTGGAAGCCGCATGAAGCCTTTGAGCCGCGCCCTCTAGCGGCAGAAGTCGCAACTTTCAGGGTAATTAGGTAACTATGTATGTGACTAACGTGTTAGAAGTTATGTTTTAGTAGTTGGGTGTTTAACGACATAAGGTCGCTGACCTCTTTATTCCTTGTTAAGACTGTCACTAAATTTCGTTAGATAAATGTAACATACCGCGCTGATGTTCATGCGTGTTTACATGTAGTTTCCGGGAAATGGATGGACAGTTCCTTCCCGTTCTTATCAGAGAAAAATGCTAAGTAATCACGAAAAGAGGATGGGCAGTAGCGCCAGCAGCGTCCTCGTCATCCGCTGATAACCAACAATTTTATTTTGGTGGAAGGACTCGACATAATTCATTCTGAATAAGATCAAAGTAACGGTTCACCATCCCCATCATTCAGCGAAGCAGAGAAAGAAAACTTTTATTTCTTTTTCGCCATATTTAAAATAATATCATTAAATTTTCGTCATCCTTAAAGGATCTAAGGACCGAGCCCCTCAACCGTGCTTTATACCATAAGACCAGGCATAAGTACTGCGTATTAAGCGTAGTCACACGGCTTAGGGGATTGTGGGGCGTATGCAAATGAGCTGCATGTATTGTCAACCTTCTGGTTTGCTCTCGACCGCTCGTTAAAAGTTTGTTATTACCGACGTACTTGTTTATGGTCTATGAATACAGAAGGTTATTAAAACGAGTTTTTGTTTATGCTTTGTAATAAACTATGGGGACGTTAGAGTTCTGTTTAAAGCTTACAGATAGATAAAGGAAATAGTTATTTATTCTATTTTCAGAACTGGATAGAATCCGACTTAATCTAAATGCGAAAGTGTGATTTTCTTTTTCGCAGTAATGGAGACACGGATTCTACGTGATTTTTTTGTCATGTGACAACTACGTTTTATTCCGGAAAACGCAGTTTCTGTTGGAAGTATCGGATAAAAGCTAGTCAGGAATAATGCAAGCAATCACATAATGCACACAGTCAGTCTCATGAATTTTCATGGCCTGTCATAAATCTGCCCAAACCGGCTCCGCATGCCCTGCATCGATCATCTTATTCATTTATCCAGCAGGCTTCCACGGAAACCAGTGGTAAAGCAGAAATATCGGGAAATAATTCTATGGATTGGTTGGATGGTGGGTATATTGGTCGATAAAAGTGTAAACGTTATGGTTTTTGTTCCGCTTCAATGTGTTTAATATGATTTTTTTATTTTTTATACACTTTGAAACCAGACGTTGAACGTACGTACAGTACGAAACAATTTAGATGTAGCATAAATTTTATAATTTTATAAATAAATTTGCCTTCTTTCATTTTAATTTTATGAATGTATTTGGATAAATGACTTTACAAGTTAATGCGTTTGCGTAAAGATAATTTTCACCTAAGGCAGTAGTACAGATTTGTAATTTTGAAGGCACCATTTCGGATGGTGATCAGTTTTACGAATTTTGCCGATGCTACATCTAACTTGTGTCGTACCTACTGTTGGTACATTCTTTATGATTATCCGGAATTTCTACGCACTTAGAATTATTTAGAAAAGCATTTTTACGGTATCATAAAATACAATTTCAGTGATGAACATTAAAAATCCATTGTATTTATTATTAATCTTTCAACTCTCTTGTTGCTCCTAGCAACAGCTTCAGCTATTCAACTTTTCACAATACGATCTAGAAAAACAATACATTCGTTTCAAATACATTTTTTTCTAAGAATTGACATGTATTTTCAACAATGTTTTGACTACTGAAATAGTATCTTTTGATTACTTTCAGTTGATATGTACGGATTGTAGGGATAACGTCTTGAAACAATTCTAAGTAACGAGTAAAGGGAGTAAAAGGAGGATTTCTAGGAATACACCTTTATGTGTTATTAATATTTTTATCAGATTTACATCATCTCTCACAAAATACTCGAGATCCAAGAATATAGCATTGGTATTTAATAGATTTCTTCGCTTTTCAATAAGACTGAAGCCACTAGATCAGATATTTCTGATAACTCACTAAGAAAATACGCCTCCAAAGACGAAAAAGGTTTTCCGACATGAAAAATACATGATGTCATTTCGAAAACTATTCAAAACACGCTAGCACTCTGGCACATACATACGTCACTAGCGCCATAAAGAAAGTTTTGTCGTTTAACTGTCAGAGTGCAGATGCTATAGTCTTACGACATGGCTGTTCCAATAACATGGCTGATTTTATGAGACTCGTTAGATACCGAGTTTGTTACGACATACTATAATAACACTGCACTTTTATAACCTGGGACCTTGACACGTTTTGTGGGTAGTCAAATAAAAGTATATGTCGCTTATTTTTATGATCTTTTTGTATTGTAGCACGAACGAAACGTTTAGTGAAAGGAAATGGTGTTAAAGTGAGTAGTTATATGTTTGAGTACCTACAGTTTACAGACCTACTTAAGTGACTAGTTCGTCCCAGTTCTTGACCCTCTCTTTGGTATACAAACCAGAATATAGATATCTGTACTCACTGTAATGAAACATATTTTTATATAAAAACATTAAAGTATTTACGTACTCTACTTTGGGTAACGAAACAAAAGTTAAATCTCAAATGAAGGCAGTAAAATAAACTTGATAACAAAATATAATTTAAGGTTAAATATACAAATAAGAAGAAAATTAGCTTAAACAGGAAAGAAATCCCGAATATTGCTCGCTTATTCGTCTCTCTGGAAAATTGTTTCATAACGTAAATTGGCATGCTTATAACGAAAATGAGATATTGAAGGGAACCACTTGGAACTTACGAGACGTATGGATTGGGTCCTCACTCGTCCTTAACAAAGGATGTAACATGACCTTCTCCTTTCATTCGTATTGTATGGAATTGGTCTTTTATCTACATTCTATTTAGTGGTTTCCCAAAAGATCAGTTGTATTGTAGTCTATAGGCTAGGTATGCTTTTATAAATAAACAAAAGGAATGTGGCTGGTATTTTCTTTAATCTAAAGAAAAACAGGACAATACGATAGAGAGCAAACAGCATAAGTTACTGGTTAAACCGTTCAAGATAGTTATGTATATCATACTCGTCGCTTACAAAAGGATTGATGGTTACGTTAAGCTTAAACTAGAAACAGGGCTGCCGTCAAAAGATAAAACTGACTAAAACATAAGTAATTATGAGAGAGTTTATAGTTAATGGGTACACCCTGAAACCCTAGAAATCGACACCGGTCAACAAGTAAACAGATACATATACCTATGTATATTCTGCACATAAAAGGTCGCGCTTAATAGTCGGGATAATACAGGCAGAGATAATAAGCAGGCTTATTTATGGCAGACCCTAATACCGTCATTTAAATATTTTGGATTACCTACTGTTGTTACTACTTGACTTTCAGGTTTTGAAAATAATTAAAATGATTTGATTTCAATTTTCTTATTCTTTCAAAACTTCTATAACAGGTACCTACTATCTTTTGCCTGCAATGTATGCAATGTATCCCACGAGAACGTAGGTACTATCCTTCTTTCTTATATCTATGGTACTACCGGAATAAAAAGTATTTTATATCCTAGCAGTTTTTAAATTCATCCAAATCCGTTCAGCCGTTAAGGCGTGGAGAGGTAACACACAGACAGACAGAGTAACTTTCGCATCTATAATAATTATTAGTGTGAATGTATTAGTGATTATCTGCGCCTGAGAGCAGTGGTGGCCCAGTGATAACGCGATAAACCCAGGCGCTACGGCAGGCGCTTTACTTTGTGTAAATAGTTTCATCACCACTGCTCTCGAACGGTGAAGGAAAACATCGTAAGGAAACCGGCATATCCTAGAACCAAAAATTCGAAGACATGTGACATCTACCACACCGCACTGGGCCCCCTTTAGATTACAGCCCACTCGCTCTCACCGAGACGAGGCCTGTGTCCCAGCAGTGAAATTATAAGCTGATTATGATGATATGATGATCTCCGCTAACATGATCACAGATTACTAATATTTCCTTGTGTATTAGAATTTAGAAAAATTCGTTATTTTCAGATTACCAGGTGGTTTTATGACAATATTGCCAGTAACGGAACCTACATAGTGTTAATATTATTTATTTTGTCTAACAAACATAGATAATTGGATATCAGTTAATTAGGCATACAACCCACGAGGGAGAGTAACATGATAGATAATAATTGACTTAGTTTCCCTAAACACATTAATAAACATTTTAATCAAACATTGACTGTTGTCATGTTACAGTCGTATTGTCATGACAAACTGGCTGTCATGGCCGCTCGCTTCCGGTGCTCAAACATCCGGTACGTAATAAGTAAATGATTGAACATTAGTCATAGTGAAATTGTTTCTCTTTTCTGTTGTATGTTCCTGGTATTGTTGTCATTTGATTCGTATAATATTTGTATGTTATATTGCTAGGAAATAATGAGGTTATGTCTGATTTTTATCTCTACTCAAATAATAGGTTTTACCAAAATTTAAGAAAAACATGCAGGTTGCTTTTATATTATATCATAAAATAGTCCATCTCCACAAAATGTTATTCAAATTTTATAAACTTCTCATAAAAACTTAAACCAGCAATTCCTAATTTAATCTCAAAGATATCTTTCAAATCTTTTATTCAATTTATATTTACCGCTATCTTTAGAAATGGACCAGAAAGCTGAGTTTCAGTACAAAACACTCGAATAGCTAATAAGTGTAGTCAGCAGTATTGAGTATAGACCACAGAGTGTATGTCGCAGCTCGGCCAATCAGCGGCCACTTCAGGATACGTCATCTACAAACCAAACAGCCGCCGATACATGGGTAGGGTTACCAAACGTTGCATTATCTGGGGGAAGGATATTAACGATACATTCAATATGAGTATTATGTAGACAAGCCAGAACCTTAGTTTAAAGGCGGGTCCAGACGTGTGTAATGTAATGCGAATAGTGTGGGCGGCATACAAACTCAACGCGACTCCTGTAAGTGTTCGACTGCGAGAGCCTTTGTGTTTGCGCTAAATACCGACCGCCGATGGATTAGCGCGAGCGCCAGCCCGAGCGTTAAGGCTCGTGCAGACCAGCGCGACGCGACGGCGCGACGCAACTCGAACAATACAATTTCTAAGAAAACTTCAAGGTATAACAATAACCGGTGTCGCGTCGCGCTGTCGCATCGCGCTAGTCTGCACGGAGCTTTAATTGTAATGCTCGTAGCACGTCCACACGCAGCATTCGTGTTACTTATAAGATACATTATGGTATACAATACATACGTCTGGACCCGGCTTAATGTGTATTTTAGTAAGTAAGCTTGTTGTTGCATTTTGATTTGAAGAGCTCGATTGTTCTGTTTCCATATAATCGAGGTATCAGGGTTCTGCAGCATATAATCTGAATAAATAGGCTTCCATGCTCGTCTACATTTATGAGTTCTAGTATGTAACACTCAAACGCTTCAATAGCTTGGTAACCCTACCATCGATACATAAGACATATCCTTGTCGTGTTGTCACAGGGACCGGGGGAAGAGGGGGCAGCGCGGGCCATGTCCACGGGAAATGGGCCCGATGCACCCACTCTACTCAACGTGTTGGTCACTAATGCTCTGTTGATAGTTACTACTTACTTTGATGGACCACTATTCAGTGGCATGGTTCATTTTGGAATGGAGAGGAAAATATTACATCTAGTATACTGAAGGATGTGTTTTAATTTTAATTTGGACTAGCTTTCACTCCCGAGTAATTTATTTCAGTCTTCGCTAGTCAAACAAATCAAATTATTTAGGCCATTTAATTCGCTTTTCGTTGATGTTCAAAATTCTAAGCAAATCGTTTATGTAGAAACAGCTTTGATCTACAAAAACAGTTTTATAAAAACGAGGCAAACATTAAGTTTTTTAACTTTATGATCACTACGTCAAAACTTGGTACACGTTCAACAGAACTGTGTGAGTTATGAACAAGTTCAAGTACACGTCATAACTTGACGCAGGTGGGTAGCACGGGGACCCCACAGGCGTATCAATAGTTTCAAACTACAACTAGCGAACAATGAACTAATTACTCGCTGTTTTGCATCCTTCATGAAATCTTGTGTTCCTTTCACACTCATTAATATGCTACCTACATACATATACACATACAAAAGATCAAAACGGAGAAGTATTTTAAATATAAATATAGTCATTAGTAGCACTGACTAGAGAGAGATTATAAAATGTGCAAAAAAATCCAATTAAATGAATGAACTGAACCGAATGAAGCAATTAGCAAAAACTATATTTAGTATTTGTACTTCGGAAAGTTTTATAACGGAAAAAGAGTATATTAGAATCGTAATTATAACCTATGATAAGAACAGCACGTGCAAACCATTTTATTCACAAAAACAATATGAAGATGATAATTTAGCTCCACAGGCGGTTTCTACTAATCTCTTTTAGGGTGATGCAAAGATAGATAGTATTAGGTGGCTTAGGTGCATTCATGAACTCGTAGGCGGTAGGTATAGATGCGGTCGGAGAACAAATTAACACTGCTACTTTTACACATCATCTAAATTGACACAAAATTGTAATGTTGTTGTTATTGTATTTCAGCATTTCCTATAATTGCTGAAAGTGTTAATATAATTTTAAGTTTACTTCTGCTCCGATTTAATTAAATATTTAGCTAAATAATAATTAAGATTTAACAAAACTGAGTCGGAGTCGGAGGACATAAAAGTCGATGAACACTTTCATCGACTTTTATGTCCTCCGACTCCGACTGTACCTATCGTATCGTTGATAGGAAAACTTGCTTTAAAATTAGGTCTAACACGAATGCCTATACGCAACAATATCGATGGTAATACCAACACCGTGCACCGCAATGCACCAGCTCCACACATCGCACGATGGGATCGCGCTCGTTAAGATCCATAGCTGATTGGCGACAGCAACGTGCACGCAACACCTTATGACCTACATCTTCATTATACAATGCTATGACGTCAGCACGACATAATACCTACATAGTACGAGGAAAAAATAAGCTAGAATTACTTATGAGTCAAAAGTGGAGGATTTTTGTAACTTTAGATTTTAACGAATATTTCTGGCTGTATCATGAGGTCAATAGGTGGGTCAATAGAAAATAGTGCAAAAAAATTGAAATCTTGAATCAATCGTATAATAATCGTTATTCTTTATTGGCTTGGTATACCAAGCAGGCAGTATCAACGATAACATAAAAATAATATGTGCAAAACTTTACCTGAGTATTTGAAACGAAAAGCAAACTCATAAGTGCCTTGATAATGTTCTTGCTAGTTTTCCGAAGTAAGCTTAAGTAACTGTTTTAAAAATAAAATAAACTTTATAAATCCATACTCCGTAGATGCTCTCAGTAAAAACATACAAAAATCGCAAGCTTAAAAATGTTCAGAAGATGCTGTGAGCTCGGGTACCTGAAACTAATGACAATCTAGAAGGTCCTTTGATTACTCAACACTGAAGTGTAACAAGCTATTAATCGCCTCTCTACGACCTAGGCGAGAATATTATCTTGCGCTAAGGACCTCTTGACCTGAACAATATGCTAGCTGATAGGTACTTAAGTAATATGTGGTTCTACCAGAATAGTTCAAAGAATAATAATATTTTTCCTAACGAGACAAAGCCAGTCTATTATCTGAAGTCAAGTGATCCTTATTCATTAGCTTTCAATCATCGGTTTTTGTGTGCATTTGTCAAACAAAGCTCCCGTCAGTTAATTACCGATCAATCAAATCGTGAAAACAGATGATCTCATAAAAACATGGACGAAAACCCGCATGCAAAGGGCGCGAGATCGAATCAATCAGGCGGGGGGCAGTGGCCTGCAGCGCAGCAAATTGACTGAACATTTTACTGTACAATTTTCTTTGTGTCTCCACTGAGCTGAGAGAGCTGAATTCCTACTTTTTGCATTGTCACTGGCTTTGTTCGTGACACTTCACTTTTGTCTACGCTGAAAATTGAGTTCCTCAACGGCAGTAATGTCCCGTGAATTTTCGCTCAAATGCGCACAAAACAACCGTGTTGATACTATCTATGAGTGTTGCTAGGAACGCTTTCTTGTAACTTTGTTCAACATAGCCTAAGTGTTAGTTAGCTGCGGTGCAGATGAGCTGTTAATTTTGACAATGCTTCTAACAATGGATTTACATTAAGCATATTCTCACAAGTGTATGTAGATGATATGCTAATAACCTGTCACATTAATTCACAGTCGTGATCTTGATGTTACAGCACTTAGCTGTAATAATACTCAAAGATTTTTATTAGTAAAAAAAGCTTAAAGAGACTGACTGAGATCTGATACGTCTACATTTTCGATGCCAGACATTTGCCACATAAAGACGATAACATAAAGGAGATAGAGCTTACTCACCTACCCTAAATTGTGTTCTACATAAAACTGCTATGCCGTCATATACTGTAAAACATATAATCTGTATTTTCGTAACGACATGTTCTCACGAATAGAAATGCATTCGTGATCCGAGACAGTTTGCTTGACACAGCTATATCGCAACTGAAATTGCTTTAGAAAATAATCAAATTGAGTATACTCGAGGGGCGTGCGTGCCGAGTGACGATGTATGCAATTATGCTAGATTCACTTTTAACTTTTATCAGACTGCGTTGAAAAAACTTATTCATAGGATTTTATGAGTTGGCTTAAGTCATTTTAAGTTAAAGTCATTGGCATCGCTTGGTAATACGGGTTTCTTCTGCGGTTAGTATAGGTATTAGTAGGTCTGGAAAAATGTTTGAATTATTTTATCGATCTCTGATGAGAATGTAGGTACACTTCTATTGCAAGTATTTTTTCGTCAATATCATTTTAGACGTTGATAAAAATAAGAGTGGTCAGTAATGGCCATCTGCGTCCTTCACAAAAACTTGTAGCCTGAGACAGTTCAATAACTTAGCGTTTGTGAGATGTCAACAAACTGGGTTAGATAAAGATGAAGATTGCTTCAAAACAGTTTCCTCTCAGAAATGTAAAGCGTCTTTCGGAAAAACTTGCGAAAACACATAAATCTAAGTTGGAGATAGCTCACGCTTCTTACGCGGTAAACACAATTTCGGAACGGTATTTGTCATTATAAGTTTCTTCTGCTCTTACATTGCGTGATGTGTCTTTTATCTTCCTGACCATGTACTTAATGACTAACTTATTTTGTGACTTCCACAACCTTGGACACCACTATAAAACAATTATTATCATTTAGAAATTGCTGGTCTCATACCTTTTTTTGTCTGCCCATCCATTGCCGGGTGTTGTGTTGATGTTATAACTTTTGTGTGCCTGTTTTGTCTCTTTTCATATTATCTACATATGCAAATTTGACAAAAAGTTATGAAGATACTTAGGTAAATATGTGTATAAGGCAGACTATAAGCTACCCTCAGCTAACTTTATGGCCAAGCAAACTGAACCAAGCTTAGGCGTTAAAGATTGCAGTATCGCTTAAGTTATAATAGTTTGAAGCTTATCGCATCGTGCACCATTATACTTATAATCCAGTTTGCGTTTGACTTGGAGTTGCGTGGCGCGATAACGAGCTATGTTCTACGTCGCCATGTTGACGTGGTGGAACATTGGCTTAAATCCGGTGACTTTGTCTGGGTCTTACCCTGACGTCGGGTCGGCCTAAGTTGTTAATTTCTAGTTTCTTTCTTTGCCTTGTATTTGATTATCAATTCAAAAGTCATTTATTCAAACTAGGCTGATAATCAGCACTTTTCGAACGTCAAAATTACATAAGACAGTCCCCCAAAACGCCCACCCTTCACCACTTCCTAGTGCGTTAGCTGGGAAGAAGAAGTGGCGCAACAAACTCCCCAGCAGCACAGCTGTCTGTTCAGTTAGAAAGAAAAAAAAAAGACTCTATATAATAGTATTCAACATAATTAACTTAATTTTATATCCATATGTTAGCTAGCACACGCCAATATACCAAACAAAATCATCGAGAACTATACTCGGGCAGAAATAAAAACTAAACGTAAACAGAACTTAACGTCTTAATAAAAGCCTCCAGGCATAATGGGCGTGCCCGCTTACATAAAGCTGTAACTGGAAGTTATAAATGATAAACTAGGACCATCGAGGTAAAATAAAAAAATTGTTAATTACTAATAACAATAAATAATATGATCTATTGTCGAGGTCACTAGTTACATATTGCAATACAACACATTAAAAAAAACATTGTAATGAGTAGATTATGTCAACAATAAATTACAATAAACAATTATATGAACTCATATAACCTGTCAGTAGGTAAGCTAATTCTGGTGAAAGATCATAAACATTGTCTTGAGTTAATCACAGCGACCAACTATTCTTATCATTTAAGTAGTCGTTGATAGAATAGTATGCCTTTGAACAAAGGTTGGATTTTACTTTCGTTTTAAACGCATTAAAAGGCAAATCTAGCAAAGAAGAGGGTAACTTGTTATAAAAGGTTATACCAAGCCCAACAAATGAGTTATGAACCTTATGAAGCCGGTGAAAAGGAACTCTTACTTTTTCCTTATTTCTAGTGTTAACATTGTGAAAATCACTGTTTTTAGTGTATAAATGTATATTTTGCCTAATATATAAGATGTTGGCGAAAATGAATTATACCAATATCTTTGAAAAAATCTCTCAGAGAAACTCTGGGGCCTAGCTGGTAAATAGCTCGAACAGCTCGTTTTTGAAGGACAAATATATTTTGAATATCAGCAGCTTTGCCCCACAGCAGAAGACCGTAGGACATAACGCTATAAAAATAACTAAAATAGACTAATCGAGCTGTATCGACGTCAGTCGTCGTATTGTCTTACTTTCCTGACGGCGTAGGCGGCAGAACTGAGCCTTCCCGCTAGGCTCGATATATGTGGGCCCCACTGAAGTTTGGCATCTACTGTTATGCCCAGAAAAACTCCCGAATTTACAGATTCAAGCACCTCTTTATCTAAGACGATGTTGGGTCCTAGATTTCTAACATTTGGTAGGGCGAACTTAACACATTTCGTTTTCTTGGCATTGAGAACTAGGTTATTTGTCGTAAACCAATCCGTAACCATTGAGAGTGCACTGTTTACATCGTCAAAATCTTGTCTATTCCGGTCTACTTTAAAAATAAGAGAGGTATCGTCTGCAAAGAGTACAACTTCACAGATACCCTTTAAATAGAATGGTAGGTCATTGATATACACTAAGAACAAGAATGGACCCAGTATTGAGCCTTGAGGTACACCTAACTGAACTGGTAGCCCGGAAGATTTCACACCATTAACATCTACACATTGGGAAATATTCATTAGTTCCATTTCTCAGTACAGCATAAGGAATTTTAGTATGGAATGAAAATTATAAGTAGACATTTGAGCATATCAAGTACGATTTTAAAGAAAAGGGAGAGAATGATAGCGTGGCGGTTGACAGGGCAGAATGGAACAAGAAAACGTATTGCGCCGACCACAAGAAAGGGCACGAAGATGATGACTTAAGCATAACAAGTTCACAATATAATATCAGAATCACTGTACCTTTATAAACTGGGCTACCTTCGGGGAGAATACAAAATCATACCGAGTCAAACTCTGACTCATGTTCTAAAACTGAAAACCCAGTTCCCGAAATAGCGCCTCAAAATACTAGCTCAATTCCTGACAGGTTCCCGACAAAATATTTACTCGTTATTACGAACTCGAATCCCGAACTTCAAAACACTGAGCCGAAACTGAGCTTGTCACTCCAACAGTAGGAACGGGACAGTTGTCACGACCGCCAACTGTGGTCGCGGCGCGCGGCGACCCACTGCCGCACACACCCGAATTTCAACCTTGCTGCACTAAACATAAGGTAGTCTAAATCCAAGATGGGAAGGTGGCTAGTAATTCAGTTTACAGTGAAGTTATTATAGGGACATATCAAGCGGGTGTCAGCGTGCCCAACGCCAACGGAAGCAATTTCGTTTTTGACGCCTGTTTGTGAACTGTTCTTATAAACAGTGTTTGGCAGACGTAATATATGTGGATTGTTTATGGAAGTAGCGTGTTTGTGTGTCTGAAGAGCGTGATTAATAGTTTGCGATGCTATATTGCATCCGGGTCATATAGAATTTTATCACAAGTGCTATTACAACTGCAAATGTTAACATTTCAGTGCATGTTAAAATTACATTTTATTGTTTACACAATTTTTAAACCTTTACATCAAACTACAACGTAAATTATGTCCTTTGATAACCACACTCTACCACGTCGTGCCACAGTCACTCAACAACTGCCAACATTCTATGAACATAACTTACGAGCCACTCTGCCATGTCGTGCCACTGCCGCGCCACTGTCGCTCAACAGCTGCCAAAATTCTATGAACATAACTTACAAGATGCTCTGCCACGACGTGCGACAGACGCTTAACAGCTGCCAACATTCTACATAACTTCCGAGCCACTCTGCCACGTTGTGCACCAGTCGCTCAACAGCTGCCAACATTCTATGAACATAACTTACTAGCAAATTTTTGCAACGTCGTGCCACCAGTCGCTCAACAGCTGCCAACATTCTATGAACATAACTTACGAGCCACTCTGCCACATCATCCCAGAGTCGCTCAACAGCTGCCAACATTCTATGAACATAACTTACGAGCAAATTTTTGCATTTTTCCGGAGAATTTATAAAATAGAATATGTTTTTCATATATCGAATCGCACAAAATCTAGTTACTGGCTTACAGGTATAGGATTAAAAATAAATATTTATAGTCCATTCTCACTGACAACGTTTAGCTAATGTTTTTTTGATAAAAACCTCGACATTTCTATTCGACTAGTTTATTTCACGGTGTAGGATAGTAGTCAATGTAAACTGTACAAAAAAAAAGCTTTTGTTTCTGAACTGTTACATAAATATCAAGCCTCACCAATCGTAAAGTCTACTCATAAAGTGAACTTCTTCTCATAAGGCCGTTTTCACTAATACTAAGATGACGAAAATTAATGACTGTCATTATTTGTTTTTCGATATCTCAATAGATATATTCCTATATAAAAAAAGGTAATAATGATAGATATTGCCTATATTTAATACCAAATACTTCCAATGATGCCAATGTTAGGAACCTAGTACACGTAAACGTTAAACCCACAGCTGTTATTAAAATTTTCGCAGAATTCCGAGCACGTTACTAAGTAGTGACAGGTTAAGTTAACCGCATAATAACCAACAGTCATCCAACTTTCACAATTACGGCTACCGATTAGTTACATTCTATACGTCACACAGTGCTATCTGAAATAAAATCAGGGCTTGCAGTAGCACGGGCGACGGGCGACGGGCGACGGGCGACGCGGCCGGGCAAACGAGGTTTCATTTCAACATGTACCACAGCACATTACTCTGCAGTTTAATTATATTTTCCAACTGTTTTATTACTGTGCTTTAGAAAATAGACGCTTGTGGGATGTGAGGTTGACTGCAATTTTTTGGTGTTACTGGGAAATGATGTTTGAACAGCGGTCGACGGAAGAAGGGGTGTAATGAATTGACATGGGCTACAGTTCTGTGAAGGAATTATATTTGTTCTGGTTAGTGGTATTTTGGTATTGAGGAAAGAATGGAATTGAAGACTAATGGGTACATTCAAGTGTTTTTTCAAGTCTGAATCTTATTGTTGCAATTTTCATTTAATTAAAAACCTACATAATTATAATAAATTGCATTCGTAAGAAATAAATTTAACCGTCGACGACGCTGACGTAACAAATATAAAAGACTTGCAATTATTTTAAAACACTATGCATGTCTCAAAACTTAACAACATTAAAACTTCATATACAAGGCTTTACAAAACAACGCAAACCCCTCACACGTCGTCAGCAGCCGGGAGCGAAGCCGGTCCCTCACCTCCGGCGACGCTACGCAATATCGCAACCTATTTACATCGTGTAAATAAAAATCTGCCGACAAATGACGTCGGGCATGCAGCGCTCGCGTGACACCGGCGTTAAATAATGTGAAGGCATGAGCCCACGATTTATGAGCCGGGCGTAGCACGCGCGATCAACACGCTATGACGAGCGTGCTCCCAGAGCCGCGCGCCGTGCACCGTGCGCCGTCACGCGGCGACGCGCGCCCTATTTATAGCGCACCTTGTTTTTATAGCGCAGTAAAAGCGGTGCAATTAAACTTTATGAACGTGACGTCAGATGATGTGGTTAGCAAACAAATGGCACAGTTGATAAGACGCGCCGGAGTTACGAGGTTTATGTTGCAGATGAAGATTGTGTACCTGCAAGTGCTTCGGGATGCCTTCAGCTTCCTTGTATGGGAGAAACTTACCTGAAACAAAAAAACAAAAAATCAATATGCAATATATTATTGCTTTTTAAAAATATCGCTTTCAAAATCCTGTTTAAAAATATCTATTACTTTTCCAAAGGATTCCAAGTTAATGAGAGTGGAATGGTAGCGAACTCAAAGCAAAAGGACCGAGGAAGCAAGAACGGAAAGCCGACAGGAAAATGTTTTCTTTTTCAAGTAATTTGTCTCTACAACAAACATTAATAGAATTAGTGATCCTTTCTAGATGAATTACACGTGCCGAAATTTGTTGAACAAAACATATCCGGTTTCTCATGTAAAAGAAAAACACGTGTAAGATAAAGAATATTGGCAGTACATTTAAATTGAATCATATTATTTAAATCTCATCTAATGTATTATGCTGGAAGCTGTATGGTTTTACTAGAAGGCAGGAAATAGATTGTCAACCAGTCACAACTTGACATAGATACAAGCATGGATGCTCAAACCTTTTATTGTCATTTTCATGCCAAAAGTGGATTCAAGTCAGGCTTTATACATCGTTCATTTCAACATTTTCAGCAATTTAAAAGCGAATCAATTTCAAACGTAGGCCTACGGCAAGATTGCCTCATGAAATTGTCATAATCCCTTTATTTGAACGTTTTCGTGCTTCAAGTTTAAAAATATGGACATTTAAATGAACATTTGTCTGTTTCTCTTTATTACGAATTTGACAAATGAGGTGTTATTTAGTAACGGCCTACGTAAAAAGTGTTTCATTTCGTTGGCAACATTTAATTTAAGGGATGCCTAGTAATAAACATTTGTTATGCTCTATGATGAATATAACTTCTATTATGGAATGACAAAGGAAGTTTTGTGTTTGCATATTATTATTACCTATTTACTCTTTATTGTAAGAATATATAATGAAGGCTTTATGTACATGTTTTTGTAGACTTTTTTATTTTGTGATATTATGCTTGTGTTTCTATAGTGTGATTGTGTGCTTTACTCCTCGAAAGAGGACGTATTGAAGAGGGAAGAATGCTTAAGAAAGAACTTAATATCTTAAGACCTCTCTTATTAGCGGCAATTGGTTGCAGAGACTATTGTGAGTCACTCTGTGTCTAGATGACTTCTAGCGTCTCAGTTGCACTAGACTGAAATTAGAGGCGACCATCAAATAATTATGATAATGATATTCATTTATCGAATTGAAAGCACAACGCATGATTGGCAATAAAGAAAATTCAAAGCTTGATAAAATTTAAGGACTCGGTTATTTTAATTTCATGAATAAAATGGCACAAACCCAAAGCTAACAAAATCAACCGCCAAAACGCCCAAAGTTATGATGAAACAGCCGACACAGTTACACAGAACTTACGTTCATAAAGTTAAAAATATAATGAAACCGCGCTCTGCGGATGCCCAGTAAACTACCTTTCATGTGGTAAGTTGGAGAGCCCCCCCTCCCCCTCACCTCCTGGCTTATATACGTGCACAGCCGTATTTAACAAACTTTATAATTACTGTGGTCATCGTTAAGCTACATAACATACTTATCACTAGCCGCACTATGGTCCATCCAGGCATATATATTATTCGCAGTCTCTCTGCGCTTCATATATAAGATTTAGCTTGAATAAGTTATGTACATAAGTTATTCAGCTGTCTAGGTGGGCTAGGAATGTTATATCTTTGGATATTTTTTATTCATCAATGAATACGAGATAAAGTTTGAAAGATAGGAGCAAGTATAGCATCTTGAGGAACGCCGATGATGAGTCGTCAGTTTCGATGATGAATGAATTTATTAATTAAAACGACGTAATTAATGATGCACTGTTTTGCTTTTTTCTTGACGAAAACATCTAATAACGCGGCATTATTATCTCGGAATTTAGTCCACCGTAAAACAAAAATGACAGCACACAAAACAAACAAATAAAACTTTCTAGTGTAATCAAGCAGGAAAAAGCAAAATAAAATAATCTGCAAAGGAACGGAGCGGAATTCCCGCAAAAGTAGAAAGACAAAGAGAGGTCCTGAAATATGACTTGCTCTTTATATATTCAGTATTGTAAAAGAAATTGAATTATCATTCCCGCAAGAATATAGGGTTTTCAATAAATAGGATAGCGAAATGCTTTTAGATAATGGTAGCGCGCGTGCGGTTTTATCGCATTCACATTGGATTTTATCAGCAGGAATATATGTTGTTTCATTATTACACTGCATATTATTTTCTTTAGTCATACTGAAATCTGCTTATTTTTTATGGAAGCTGAATGATGCTGCTTTTAACTTTAGATTTTTGTTTGGCTTTACTTTTACAGGCAGACGAAGGATGCCTGTGAAAGTTGAAAGTTAAATAAAGAAAATGGATTGTTTGTTGCTTTTATGTTAGCTTATCGGCTTTATACTAGGGTGCTTAGTTATTATTACAATTTTAAAACTTAGCACGTTGTTGTGAGATGTTCAAAGTTGTGAAGCTAATAAAAGATAACAAGGAAACTTCATCGTTCTAAGATAACGCACTGGCCAGACCGGCGCAGAGTTACGAGATAATACGTGCTTAGTTGTGATCCCAAGACAAGACATGGCAATCGGTAGCTACATGTCGGAAACATTATTGAAGAAACAGCTAAATAAAATCTAATATTCTAATTGCACTGCAAGAATTATCTTCTAAGGATTATTTTATGATGAGCCTTACGATAATATTTATCAAGACATCAAAATTGAAGATTTAAAACATTCTGGTAACCTTTCCTATTTTAATGAGCATGAGTGATCTTAAATTCTTTTATTAAGATTTATCTCCCTCATAACGTTAAGCTCCACAAAGCTCTTAATACAGCATCATAAAACATGTACCCACATACCGCGCCAAAACAAACTTGTCAACTAAAAACTTGGTTAACACGACACGCGGGTTATCACAAATTAATCAAGTCGTGATAAGTCATTAGTCTGGCGTCACCGTCGTGGAGACTTGATCAAACTTGCAACTTTAATTAAAAGTGATCCGAGTAACTTGTAATGTGAAGCGGGGCCTTTTGAATTTAAATATTTATTGAGAGCGACAGAGGAGCGGAGACATGATGAAGACGTCGCGAGCGCCACGGATGAACGTGCGGGCTTATACGAAATTAAATAAGGAAAATGTTCACAAATGCGGGGATAAATGGGTAGTAAAGTACACTTAATTTTGAATTAGATTGTGCGTAGGTATATATGAGTCTCTGTAAGAAAAGGATGTTGATAGATTATATGACACAAGCCTAAATATCATTTTACCTTTCACCAAATATGCTACAAGAAGCCTCAGAAACTCGGAAATACATGGTGTAAACATTAGTTACTGCAAAAAATGATGCTAGGTTTAACGTGGGCGATGGAAAAATGCAACAAAAAGACTCAAAATGAAACTTGACGACAGAATAATATATTAAACTGTAAAAATAAAGGCACTTCCAGGATGAACTATTCTAGATACCAACATAATTGAAAAGCTTTTAATCCCTAATGAGATGCAATTTACTGCAGTCTTGTGAAATGAAACGTCATTTGTGTAGTAGTATCTTACTTAAGTATAAGCTTTAAATATCTCTTTACGTGTCGAGCAGTAAAAAGAAAACACAAATAATTATGGAACATAGTTACAGTCACCGATTGCTTAGCACGGAATACGCGAAAATGACATATTAATAATACACAGATACTTCTCAAATGTAACTCATAATAACGAGGGGGAAGGGGGAATTATGACTGAATTATTGATTTGTGGTAGTATTTATTACTAGGTAAACACTAATAAAATACTAATAAATACTAGGTAAACGAAGCAAAAGAATTATGAAAGGATCGTATCGATCTTTCTGTGGTTTCTGCCTACCCCCATAGGAAATAAGCGTGAATTTATGTATGTGAACATACACATTAACATAATAATAGTACATTCACATTAGCTAGTTAGCAATCAAATACCTCTCTAATACTGAAGAGGTATTTGACTGCTAACTAGCTTCATTGATATTATACGATTACGAGTCTGACTGTGGATGAACAGATTGGACTATCAATAGGGCCCAGAACGCACAGAATGTGATTTGCAATTTCCAATTATTGGTAATCGGATTTGGGAAAATGTTTATGACTCCTTTGATATAAATTACAATTTCAGAATATTTAGATTAACTATCAGGTTTATGTTATGTCTCAAACTCTTAACGCAATGGTGGATAATATATAATTATAGCGTATAGGTATTTGGAGTTAACTTATTCCTAAGACAACACAAACAAATGGAGAGGTTCGATCGGTTGCGACACACATTCTCGCGTCAAACCATTATGATTTTTCAGTTTCAGTTTTTGGCTTATAGCGAGAGCTTTTTTCTTCGCCGGGTAATGTAATATCACAGATAATATAATACTACGGTAATATTTAGCCTCGTAGCAAATTTATTTATTAAAAAAAAATCTAAGCTATTAATTTATTCCCAAAGGCTATTACTTTACAAGCAATTTACCAAATATCAGAAATATCACCTTCACCCCTTCCTGACGGATTTGCGTGTATTTGGCAGAGGCGCGGTTCACTACCCCACGTATCGGGTAAAGTCAACATTTTAGCGCTTAGCACACAAACAACTAATGTTTGCTCGGTGTAGTAACAGTTTTAATCTAAAGGAAATTACTATGTAAAGTACCCATTACTTTGGATAATATGCGAAGTGACTGGCAGTTAAACTAGCGTGTGTTACTATGAAGCCTGAGATTTTCGTAGTTAATCCTTATTACGAGGTGAGCGTAGTTCCTTGTTCATTGAATAAATAATGTAATTAGACGTAGATGTTTAACAAATTAAGCTCACCTCACACTTGAAGGAGTTAGTTGCATAATAGCACTTTGACTCGAACAGTGCTGAATGTATCAGCCCACTATGTAGGCAATCAATATGTAAAATTGTGTAAGAATCAAATTTGCAACTCAAAAGACCAACGCTTAACGGCTATGACGTAGTCGCTCACAAATATGTAGCTAAAACACTTCAGCATTGAGTTATTATCATATTAAAAGAACCAATAAAACTGTTACGACGAATTATAATATGAAGTACCTAACATTTATTATGAAAGGTATACAATTATTATTCCGGGAGACACGCTAGAGCACTAAATATATGGCACTAGTGTACCATAATAATGGCATTAACCAGTTTAAGTGCCGGCCGGCGCCGTACAATGTGCGCCGGCGATTCTTTGAAGCAACCGGCTTATATAGTTATAACAGGAAGAACGCGCATTAACTACATTTAATTAGCATAATTATTCACCTAAAATATGTGGAATGGCTCATTGATGACAAGATTATTGTATTAATTGTGGTACAAACCGAATATGTATTCGGTTTGTCGTCAGGAGTCTTGATTTTGGCAAGGAATAGACATCCACTGCAACTGTCATAAATTCCAAAGGCACTTGACACTTCAGAATTAAAGCAACGAAGAGTTTACGGATATATTTTGTGTTAAGTCAAATGTATGTTCATGTGATATTAATTTGTTTATGTGCATCGTGCGTCCATTGTGTATGTACAGGAGAACTCAATCAAGACGTCATTCATTTTCGAGTTTCGCTTTTAATAAGCTAGGTGCTACAATTTGGAAAGTCCAGTGCTTATAATAGATTATTGGAGACAACTTTTATAGAAGAATCCATATTTTGAAGGATATTTTATTTATGAGGTATCATAATATACTCAAGTTTTTTATTGACAGACTCAATTCAGACTAGACACAGCCCACTTTATGATAGTTTTGATACGTTAGGGACAGTCGCAGTCATGTGAAATGTCTGTTAACCTTTGAAAATATAAAAATAAAATAGAAAAACAAAAAAATGCATAAAACTGAAAGTATCAAAAAGTTTTATTAGTTTGTAAATGTTGCACGATAACTCAGACAGAAAGACTGACAAATATTTCGCAATTTTACATCGCAGTCGAGCCATATTGAAATGATTTAACATTTTGAAATTAAACTTGTAAATAAACTGATTCCCGTTAACGTTGAAAGAAAAATCTCTTGGAAAATGCTTTAAAGGAAAACATTGAATTACTTAAGTATGTTCGTTGAAATCAAAGAAGTAACACCAACCATAACGCTATGCCAGGAAAACGTCGGCAAGTGATTCGCAGAAGTTAGCACGAAGCAATTAATAAGTTTTCTTTGGAAAGTACTGGTCCCATACTTTTAAATTGGAAGTTTATTTACGAGTAATCATTTATCGTGGCACATTACGTGATAATCGGAGTTTGATTTTCAACGAATAAGTCATTTTCGTGTAATTATTTTTACGCTTTGACTTATGGGAATTAATAACAATGTTCCTGATCAAGCATTTACCTTTCCAATTTGGTTTACCTTTGCATTAAAAAGATACTTACTACCTTTTTGCTTTGAGGTGCAATCAGCGTTAATTTACTAAAAACAACAAAACAGCACCCACAAGCACACGTGACTACGAAGCACTTACGCAATTAACGAGCTTACTTTTCTCCTCATTTTCCATTCTCCTCTAAACCAACAAACATACAATTTTACACTGCCTTGCACCGAAGTCGATTTAAAGAAACCCTCTCGGGCCCTCGGTCCACAATATTTCTTACTCAATTTATGAACTCCTTGCTTTGTTTTCACACCTGAAACGCTACACACCTTTATTTATAGAGTTTGTATTAGGAGTTGGTTGCATAGACCTCCGGAGGTCTTTTACCTAATTTTAAATGGAAGCTCTTCATTGAATTTGGGCTTTTGTATGTAAGTACCTCATCATATTTTACTAATTGTAATTTAGTTGTGCATAAAGTATGATTTCCGAAAAATCTTTACGAATTAATAAACATAATTCCTTTCAGCCGCAAAGAAGTCGCTTTTTCCGTTCCTAAACAGTTTTTCTCTCGCGGAACAAGTCAAGGTCTGGTGGCTGAGATAAGGGCGGTCGTACCCTCGTCACGCTTTGTGGCTTTGTTTGTTTTTATCCGCAGCTCTCTAATCCGGAGCTGATTGTCGAGCCGAGAATTAACGTCATCTGGCGGGCACTAATCATTAAGGCGCGATTGTTTCGAAGCAGCCTGCTTCAAGTGTTCGAACTCATCTTAGAAGATTGTCTTTTGTGGATTGGGGAACTGAGCTTATTAAAACGGTCTTTCCACGTTTAGGTTTTCAAACTGACACAAACAAATTAATGGCGACTATGCCGATTCATTTGTTTTTCAGTTTAGCGTCATAGTTTCTGGACTTGTTGTTGATCTCATTCGATTGTTAATAGGATAGGTACATGAAAACGCCGCTGTCACGATATCTTTGTCAAATGTTCCGGTTGCAGTAGGATTATACTATAACTTCCGTTCCGTCACAAAAATAGAACGCCACCATTCAACAATACGCCTACGATCAAAAAACGTACAAATCGAATTACAAACGAACTGATAAATAGGCAAGATGCTGCTTCATCGCCTATAACGGTGCGGACGTGAGCTACCCACATTCCCCGGGAATTGGCCCACATTACCCGGCTTGAACCCGCATTGACCGGCGCGACCGGCCGTTGCGTGCATTGGAAATTTTTATCTCTTTGCAAATGGCGACGTCATTTGTCCAGCGAATACTGCGGAGCATTGGGATGGATTGACCAAATCAAATAGGTTTATTTTTGCGCACAGGTTAATAAGATGTTACAACATTATAAAGCGGGTATCACCGTGTCCTGCCACAGTAAGTTGCATACTAATATTACTCAATTAATTGATATTTCTGGGATAAGAGGAAGAGAAAGATGATTGAGAGCAGTGGTGGCCCAGTGGTAACGGCCTCACAAGATGTCCTGAGATGACACTTTGTATTGTTTTTTTTTTTGAAGTCGGTTGTTATTGTTTGCAACTTTTTTTTTTCAGTACCTAACCTAGCTTGACTTTGCCTGTTCTCAAACCACCTTTGCAAATCTCTTCAAAGTAGGTTTTTAGTTTAATTTTAGTAGTTCTAATTTGATGATTATATCTTTATTACACACTAGCTTCTGCCCGCGACTTGTCGGCTTGTTTCGGCCCCCGACCCACTCGGCCCGCCCGGCGCCCCCGCGCTTTTACTTGATTTTCGCTTAGCGTTCTTTTGACTTTTTTTCTTTTTGCTCGGCACCTAAGGGTCGTATCGTGATATTACTTAACCATGACCTTCCTCAAGAATGACTGGTTAGTGGTGATGAATCTGACTGATTACCTGATTACCCCCTACAGACAAACTTACAAACAAACAAATTTTCCCCGTTTATAATATTATTAATTAAGTATAGAAATATAGATATTTTCTTCTTTTTAAATATTTATTGTTGTTGTTTTCAGTAGCTTAAAATTCGTGGATCCAATTTATCAAAACCGTTGAACTATTTTGACATTCTTTCAGTACCTACGACAAACTCACGTATACAAATAGTTTTTTTTTTCTGTAAAACATTGCAATGCTATTACTTTCAATTGTTATTTTTACACTGTACCTACTTATTCATGCACAAACATATTTATTTTACAAAAAAGCCTTTCACACAAAATGGTCTCAAAACGTTCCCGATCTCGATACTCGCTATCCAATCAAATATCGATAATGAATTACGATAAGCCCTCTCCGGCATCTATCCAATCAGGTTCACGAACGATCAGGATTATTGCTACCTTAAACGAACCGACAGTAAGGTTCTGCCCTTCAAAAATTACCAAACCTTTACAAGTACTTATTTGGCGAACTTTTCCCTTTTCGATGTTAAACCTTGAGTAAAAGATAGAATCATCTGATAATAGAGGCATCGCAAAAAATCTTTTACGAATAAAGGTTATCGTGGCGTTAGTAGACTAGCGACAGTCGCGCAGAGATTGGGTGGCCTAGTTTTCTCTGGATGGATACCACATAATCTGTAAGGCAGAGAACTTGTCAAGCCATATTATTATAACTTGAGATACTAGGTACCTGCATATAAAAATGCATGAAGAACAAAAAGTATTTATTTCTAAAGTCAATACTTCCGAATCCAGACAAGAACAGGAACTGTAATAAAGATGTTCTATTCCAAAATAAAATGTAAATGAGTAAGATTGATGCCGGGGACCATCGTTAACATGGCCTGATTGAAATATAAGACGCGGACAGACAGGTGGATAGCCGGGGGACAGGGGGATAGGACAGCGGGGATGATACGCGTTAATTAAATCCTGCGACGGAATATGATGGATTATGAAATAGGAATAGCTGCGTTTATAGTGACAGCTTTTATTAATAAAGTTAATAAAGTGATGGTGAAATTATTTGACATAAGAAGCCTACGAATTTGGGTAAACTCCTAAATCCCGAAAAGAGATCGGAAGCCGAACCGAACAGCTTTATATCAGAAACATATCGAATATTTCCCTGATATCAAAATCGTTTAAGCTACCGCTACTCAGACGAATCTCTCATACCCACTTATGAATAATTCCTAACAAGTTAGTTCAGCAGAGCGTTTGTTTCATCACTCATGTGTGTACTATTTGAGTTTAATATCGACGAGCTGCTCATTGGTCCGGGGCATGGCGCGGAAAATATTGTCCAATAACAGTCTATGCACGCACAGGCCGTTCGCAATAAATTTACGAAAAAAAAAGAATTTCACGCAAAAAAGGTGCCATACGATTTTGTGGGTTATTCTTTTTCTAAATATAAATCTGTTTTATGTGATCCGGGCTTTATAATTGTGGTGTTCATGTTGTTTAGAATTGGATGAACACCATATATTATTGAGTTTTTTCAATTCGAATTTTCAGGTTATTATTTTGTTTTCTGGAATATCGATAAAATGAAGGTTAGCACTCTGACATTGTTTATGAATTTAAAATATAACAGTGCCTTTTATATCTACGGAAACAGCGTATCTATCTGCATACGATTTAAACAACGATATTACGTTTTAGAACTATACGAAGTCATAGTATGCCATTCCAGCCAATGTTTGTAGTTGATCAACTATGTGGAAGTAACCTGAGCGGTGTTGAACAACTGCGCAGCTAGTTGTCCGACCGCTCGACCGCAATTGCAACTTGTAGCAACTGGCCGCACTTGATGGGACTTTGCTGCACTCCGCTGCAGTCGGCTGTAGTGGTGTGTTCAAGGCTTTTCCCAAGACAATAAATGTTGTGTCAGTGCGTCGGTTCATATGACTGCTTGACAAATTGACAGGACACAGGCCTTCTTTTGGTGAATGGACCATAATCCACCACGCGGGTCTAGTGCTGATTTCCTCACGATATTTTCCGTCACCGTGTTGAGAGCAGTGGTGATGAAATAATTTACACCAAGTAAAGCGCCTACCTGGGTTCGAACCTACGACCTACAACTTGTAAGTCGCGACCGTTACCACCAGGCCCCCACAGCTCACGCATAATACTAATAGTTTACTAAAATAAAAACACCTCGTTGAATAAACAACACAAAAGTACAACTCTCTCTCAAATATACCAAACCAAATAAGACTAAACTAACTGAAGATAAAACATTAGAATATCGGAACACTCATACAATAGCCTGCTCCTAGGCAAACACATAAAGCGGGGCCGTCTCGCTGCGATAACTAACTACCGCAATAAAACTTTAACCCCCCCCCCCCTCCTCCTTAACATCCATCCTCTGAAAATAATCCTCACTGAAAAGTCAGTGAAACGGCATACTTAACAAAGGGAATTTGGCCGACTTAAAGTTGTGCCCAGACAAGGCTACGCTACCACGATGCCCCGCGATATATTATGGAGATGTTATGATCCCCTCTCCCCCGCTGAAAGGGTAAGACGGCAAGGCTCTCCCGTAATATATGCATTTTCTTACACAGATTCATTTTAAAATGTTTTTAGTATCGCTAAGTTGGTTTGGCAAGAGTTGCTCATTAAGTTAAGCTCGCCTCTGATTGCGGAAGTTACGCGGAACGACGTACAGAAACTTTTAATTTCGTTTTTGCGCTGTTCGCTACTGTCAATGCAATGGTAGTCTAATTTAAAATTATTTATCCAAATAAAATGGATAAAAATACGGAGCGCCAAGCTTGAGGTTCTAACAGGAGTAAAAGTTAAGTTTGTCGGAGGTTTCAAAACATGAAATTATGATGTCTATGAAAGCACTGTAATAAAACAAATGTAGAAAATTATGCTGAAATTATAATAAATTAAACTGAAATTTAAGACAGAATTTTGTTAGATAATGTAGTCAAAGGTTAATATGGAAGATTTTCTTTATTTTGATACCTTTGGAGACAACATAAACCATGACGAGCACGATATAATTTAATGATACCACAATAATTTAAAAAAAAACTTTTATTTATCCCCTACCTCAACATGACCCAACATGATCTCATAACTCCTTGCTTCCCTCGACGGTCAGTGATTATTAGCCGTATCAGACGTCACTATGCTAGAACACTTTTGTTCTACTGACGTAGGACGTTGACTTTCGCCCAGCACTAGTCTGACCATGGACATTGCGGCACAATGACGCGATGTCTGTGAAGTGATAATTAGAAGGGTGGTTTTACGCAGTATAGGCAATATAATTACGTATATTATTATTCTTATACGTAAAAGAAAGTTGGGAAAGGTCGAAGATATTACCGATTACTGAAAAAGATAATGGATATGGGTCATTTATGGTTCATGTATATGCTACTTGGTCGTTAGTTTTGTATTGAATCGTCTAATGAGAGATGAAATCGTCTAATGAGATATGAGGTCCTAAGCAGTGCTTTGAAGAAACCTTCTAACTCAAAACATAACAAATGTTGACTTTGAAGCCTTTACTTTGTCTGTCTGCAAATAATTGCTTAAAAACTGTGACGATATCCAAAAGGTAAGTTGAACAATACAGTATCGCGTAGCTTCCACTGTTATTGTAACCTAACCCCTAGCTGAACAAATAGTGAGTAGTTTGAGGTTCAAACTTATGTTTTCAGTGATTTCTGTACCGACTGAAACTTCAGAACTGAGCGGAGGTGCTATTTACATTCGTTTCCGTTTCCTTATACTCGTACATATTCCGCTTTTCATAATTTTACGTTTATGTTTATTATTTTCTTTAGCGTTCCCTAAATTCTAAGAGAAATTCAGCGATATATTTAGTTACAAGAACAAGGACAATAACTTAAATATTCTTCCCAATGAGATGTGAGCACATTGAACTAACTATACTTTTCTTTTTTTTTTGCATTTCACTGAGTTATATGTGACAATCACGCGAACATAAACTCTAACATCTATGTTTTGTTTACTCTTTACGTTTACTCATACCAATAGGTAAATCATGGAAGTCAACCGCCACAGTGACACACACCACATTTCTCACAAGAACTTCGACACAGCGAAACACAGCGAAATGTAACCGATACATATTCACTCGACAAACAAAATGATTTGATTTGAGTTGACGTGAAGAACGGGCTCAAACAGTCTCCCTGTCACAGATGGATGCGAGTTAAAACGCAAACACCCTGTATGTGCGGGGAGGAAAGAACACACAGTGACGAAACTGAATCAATACATAACTGAATTGACTGAGATGATCTTTGGGCATAGAAGTGAAAGAGTTCACCTCAAAGTTACTGTAATTCCAAAGAGTTTGGTTACTGAAAAGAACTGACTGTTGTGATTTGTGGAAGATGACTTACGAGATCATTTGAGATAACTGCAGAAGCATCTTTTTTATGTTTCGTTAACAATAACAGTCGATCGTTCAGATGTTGGCTCGTGTGTGAGGTGTGAACGATCAAGTAATAGGAGAGCTGACTAACCGTTTTGGGCCAAAAGTGGTATACCTAAGTAGTAAATTTAGGTTATTGGAAATCCATCTTGAGCTACAGCAAATTGACTCATGAATAAGAGTTACTCAATGTCTCAAAATACGAACTGAACAATGTCTATAACTTGATTAGCATTTTACATTTCCTGAAGCATTCAAACTGACATAAAGTACAGGCTACACGTTTATTAAAGGCATAAAATTAAGCGTAACATCCTCATTTGCTTAATTACCAGCTGTTCTCAATCGAGCCTCTATTAACGCCATTAACGAATACTTCAAATGTTCACATAATACTCGTATATTATATTTAATACTCAACATCTTCAATGAATATAAAACAAAATAAGATAATAAATTATCTAAGAGGAAGGGAAAATTTACGTCGGATATTATAATTAATTGATAATAAATTAAAAGCGCTTCAGATTTTTATAGCGAGTAAAATAAAGCAGTAGGTGCTTAAAAATATAGAAAGTAGAAAGGTTTTTTGTTATTGTTCAAAGTAAAATATTAAGGATGAAAACTAAGCAATCTACACTAGATTTGTAACATCATCATCTTTAAAAGTACAAAGCAGACTGCGAATTGTTAGCTTGTTTCCTAAAGGTACCTAAAATAGCAAGATAATCTTTCACAAAATCTTAAAACTAATCAGGCAATTAGGAGTTACCTACTATCTTCTATTAAAAATATTTTACCAAAATACGTAGATTATAATTTGGAATGTATACCCATTTATTTGTACCTGTACCTATTAGGCACACGGTAAACTTCTTTTGTTGTAATTTTTTTCACATGACAACACTCTCATTTGATACATAATGCTATCCCTACTCGAATACCGCACCTCTCTATGTTTTCAATACTCAATCTAAGATATCACGCGGGCGAAGCCGCTGGCGGAAGCTAATCCTCAGTATTGATTTGCATTTTACAATGTCAACTTAGGTTTTCATTCTTGTATCTAAGTCGACAAAGGGTCTCGTGAAGGAACCCAAACATAATGTTTTATAAACTTCGGTGCCTCGATCTCATGAAGACCTGCTCTGAAGAACACCTGTTACCTTACCTAGGTGAACTTTAATTTACTAGGAAGGAATGAAAAATTGAAGCTAGAGAAATTGAAAATTTCTGCGCGTTCTTTTAATGCCTGAATGGTCCCGAGATAATATAAGTTTATTTCTTATCTTAAGATTTATTTTTTGAAAACTGCTAAACTAAAAAGTAAATATTACGTACGTGACTTAGTTTTAAGATTTTTATGTGGTCTTTAGATAGGTACGCAGAAATAAACTGATAATAGAGGATCTGACCTAGGAACGACCTTCACCCATCTGTTTCATAAGTGAAAGTATTTTAAATATGCTAGAAAATATATAGCGAGTGGGTTGGCAAAAGAAATCCTGGCCAACTGAGATAAATAAAAAATTCGAAAATTACTTTTTTTTAAACATTGCAAGATATTATTATATACCATTGGAAAGAGATTTTCAAGGAGAACCTTTGCTACTAACTCGACTTTTGCAAATTTTTTGTCAATCCGGAGTTACTGACCTAAATAGGTGACTACTTGGCCACCTAAGTTTAGGAATGTTCTTGGCGCCCAATAGCCATAAGTGATATATCAATGGATAGAGCTTTTTAAGAAAAACATTTGTTAGTAAAACGAATGAGAGCAATTTTAGAAGAAAATTACATTTTAAATTTTTAATTTATCATAGTCTGGCCAGGAATTTTTAAGACAACCTAATCGCAATAAATTGTTAATCTACAAAATTTGATATAAAATACTTTTTATCCATTAAACAGATGGGTGAAGGTCGCCTCTAGGTCGGATCAGACTCGGCTATGATGGTACTTTACGCATATAATACGTCCCATAGTTTGTTTTTTGTACTTTTATTAATGAAATCCCAGTAGGTATATGTTGTTTTCATTAGTACCTACTATAAAAATCATATTTATGATCTCTAATAATGTGATACAAACATCTTCTATAAAAATAACCAATGAAGAAAATAGTTTAGTAAAATGTCGATATTTCTCGGATTAGGCACTTACTACAATTATCCATTTAAACTCATTAAAACACGTCCTGTGAACTTTTCCCCTTTCATTTAGATAAACAACACTGCTCACAACACCGTCGCCAGCAATGTACTCGTATGTGTCGTGGCCAGATCTTAGAATTGACCATTTCTTGAAATGACCAGCTATAATTGGCCATATTGTTTAAACGTCAACGTTTAATGATATGTCAGTCGACGTTTGGCCATATCATTAATGTAGGGTATCCATGGTTTAAAGTGTAGTATAAAAACAAAATTGACAAGTAACTGCGACCAACTTGGAAGTACCGCGCCGCCGCCGGCCGCTGCTGCGGCACCGCTAGCTTCGCTCGCTCGGCTCGTGCATGGTTGGTCACAGTTCTAACCAAACCTAACCCATTTAGTCGGGATGCCACATAAGCGCCGCAAACTTTATTTTTTTTAATACTTTTTGTAAGTGCTATGTTGCATTTCACACCGCGGCAGCACCCGGCGAGCGCTACTTCCAAGTGGATCGCTTTCCATAATATCATATTTTGAAACCCAATTAAAATCCATCGAGTTTTTTTGCGTGGTCACCCTACTTTGTTTGGTTTGTTGTATACCGCCGCCATGATGCACAGCAAAAACAAAGTGACATCAACGCCTCTGCCGGTGGATAATCTAAAATTTTACGATATGATCACTAATGTTTGGCGACATCATTAAGTAGTTTTGCGTGTAACTGTTCATATCGTCAAACGTTGAGTATTCAATGATCTGGCCAGACCACATCATGATGTGACCAGCGGTCGATGTTCATTTCATGAAATTATCAATTCTAATATCTGGCCACGACATATGCAAGGCAGCGTAACATTCAAACGTGCAATCTAATTATACCATACACTACGCCAACATTTTTCATATAAAAATGTTGAAAAATGCCAACTTTTGAGTTCTGGACATCCACTTGAAAGAGAATTGTGCTTAAACATTAAGACCCCACTCATTTATTATTAAAAAATAAAATCTTTTCGTTGAGAGCCTTTTTATATTTTGGCGACCGAAATAAATCGAATGAGACTCGTTTGTCAAAAGTGAAAGAAGGGTTTTAGACAAATGGTGCACTACCACTCAATTTAGTTTTATGAAGCTTGCTATTTTTTTTGTTTTTAATCGCTAATGGTATAGTAGGCTAGCAGACACGACAATACATTATACCTACATTTGGATGCAAGATTTAAGTGAAGATTCGTATAGAAATACGGAGAATCGTATCATGATAATAATTATAATTTTATATAATACTATGCAACCTTCACCTACATCTTCATTGTATTAATAAGGGCCAGACATTTCCAGTATGATATTAATCATGACTGTGAAAAGTCAACATCATTTTACAGTAGATTAAGTAGAGACTAGTAGTACATTACCATAAACAATTTTATTATCAATGCTATTTGAATATCAACATCCGACGCAGATCAACACAAATAGATTTTCCTGAAAACCGAAATTTATCCAACACAGATGGTGAATAAACAATTATTTTCAAATATCGTATTGCCGAACATACATAATACATTAGAGGGAAAGAAATAAAGGGAAATGGAAAGATTAATCGATCAGATCATTATAGTTAATCGTGAGCTATCAAATACATTCCTTTCTGTGTTGACTTTTCCTTATTGTGACCTTTATTGTTCTGAAGCGGTAAAAAATCCGAACCATTTGACAATTGTTTTGTAAAGTGTTTTCTGTCATAAAGATGGAAAATGCCAGATATTTTGTGACGAAAATAATGGTTCTACCATTATTTTTAAACAAATGATTTCATGAAGAAATATGGATAGATTTTTACTAGTTGAAAAAGAAGTTACTTATTTAATGGCTGTAGGTAATAAAAAAATATGAAAATGTATGAAGGAGCGCAAACAATATTTTTAGGGTAGGAAGAAGATAAAGCAGATATTCCATTATTATAAAATTGAGATTTCAACAGAAATAATCTCTTCACATGAAAGTGTAAACAAAAAAATTTCAAACAAATTCTAACAAACACACCAAACTTTCTTTATTGAGACAAAACCGAATTCTTTAACAAAAGTATGTCAAACAATTCCATTTTACCTGAATTTGAATAGAAACGATGGCTGCTTACACACATGAGCGGACAAATCCTTTCGTTCCACATATTAAATAAGGAAGCTGCCACTCGGCTGTGGTAATGAGCCCTAAGTAGGGTCCATATCCCTACGCTGTCTCAACGAGCCAACCTTACAGATTCTGCCATATATTTTGAAGAAGTATGCAAATAGTTTAGGATAACATAACCTTCTACTGTTATTACTGCTGCTTTAAATTAATTGGGGCTGACTTCTTTTCTAATAAAAGGATTCATATTATCAGAATTTTATCAGAAAATCATTTTCATGTAGAACATTCAATTTAAAATAATTTTATTAATTAATTAGTTATGAGTTGTTTGTACCCACTTGTAAATATGAAGTCATTATATCTAATAAAGACAGGAATAAAAAATAAAAGAGATGTCCAATCTCATTAGGATACCTAGCTTAAATTGTAATAAATGCTTTTAAAATTTTTGGGACACTGATTTCCAATTTTACTTTCAATTGAAATAACACTTTTGGTTTTCATTTTCATACTATATTTCTTGAGTATTTTCGAATCAATTGAGTAGCTTTAAAGGGATATATTTTACTTTAAAATGATACATTCACCCATATCTCGTGTTCTTATCCTACCACTTTCAATATTTTAAAGCTGGTTTCAGTATCTAGTAAAATTTATTATCCAGGTATTGTATCCAGGAAATATATTTGTCGAAGGTTTTGATATTGTGTCGTCCATCCGCAAAATCGTATTAATCTTCTACATCAATGACGTCATGTTTTTCTTAACCTTTGCAAAGAACATTCTACAGTAAAATAACGGACCACTGGATTTGGGTCCAAGGACCTTAATTTCTTTTGTTCCTAAAATAACACGTTCTTTTCGTTTTACCTTCCACTTTTCCCTTAACTATATTATTTAAGGTTTATGTTTGATGTTCGTCGAAATGTTTCATTTTACGAAATTCATTTTATAAGTAGCTAAACGGAAGTTTATATTGCCTAAAAGTATATGATCCACTGCAAAACAAAAGCAAAAAAATATATTACATTTTCAGGATATATGCTAGACAGATAGTGTATTGAAAATATAATACAACTAATTTGATACGATAGAAAAAATCACGAAGATACCTGTAAAAATGTATTTTAACGATTAAAAATCATTCATTACACCTTAAATGCAATAAATCTGAATTTTTCTCAGATAGTTCTACAAGCAACATATTAACGTAATAGTGTTTTAATTTTTTAGTCCAATGATAGATTTTTTGTAAGTAGATAACTGCTTCATTTTTTTCAATAAATTGGGTCCAAGGTAGTGTCATCGCACTTCTTTTTCTTTTCTATGCAGTCCGACAGGAGCCGCGCTTTAGCTGTTGACAGCCTCTTAACTTTAAAGATTTTAAACTCTGTCATGTTTAAATCTTCGAAAGATATAGGAGTTGAATCGGGCAGACTAATCGTAAAGCTTAATTAATTTTGACGACATCATTCCTTGAAGTTTTAGTTTTTTTTGGGTTACGTACCTCAAAAGGAAAAAACGGAACCCTTATAGGATCACTCGTGTGTCTGTCTGTCTGTCCGGCTGTCACAGCCAATTTGCTCCGAATCTAATGGACCTACTCAGTTGAAATTTGGTACACATATTATGTATTTCTGTGACCCAAACACGGACGAGTAACGTAAATAAATGAATTTTGAATATGGGGTCACTTATATAAATAAGAAAATTTAAAATAAAGGTTTTGCAGGGTGACATATCAAATGAAAGGGCTTATTACTAAGATTACAATTTTTTTTTAATAATTTTAAAATAAATACTTTTAAAGATATTTAATAACAATTTTATAATAAAAAAATATAATTTAAATTTAAATATAGAAATTTATCTCATGGATTACAGGAAAACCTATAAGAAGTCGGTCTTAAAATAACATCGTAAATCTCAATATTGTGCGTACAAACTTACATTTGTAGGAATGCGGTTTGCAAGTAGTGTATAATAATTCATTATACAAGTTATTGTTCTCCTTAGCCTGAGTACCTACATTCTTTTAGTTTCTGTAATTTTGTAATTCGTACATTTGCATGAATTAATTCTTCTTCTAGGTCCCTAACCTTACATAAAGCCTCCTCATATATGTTACTGCAGTTGTTGAAACCATTTGTGACCACCCGCAGTTTGTCCCGTTCATCAACAACATCCAAGTATTGCTGATGAAGGTCCACTAGCTCCCGTTTTAAGCCTGTGTTTTTGAAAACGACCTTCTCGACTTCCTTTTCACTTTCATCTATCTCCTGTAACATTTGTTGACATTTACAGTTTGAAGCCTCAAGATCTTGAACGGCCGTTCTCAATTTAAGCTCCAACTCCTGAGCAAAAGCCTTACGGGTCATCACAGGCATGGTTTCAGGAATTAGTACTGAAAGTAGAATTAAAGAAACGGTGAGAACTTCTTAGACAGACAAACACAAAAAAGGAAAGGAAAAATAAGAGAAGTTAGTGTAGCTAGCTTTATAGAGAAATGAGGTAGGCTGCTAAATCGAATTGAAATGCAACTTGATTTTATCAGATATTAAGTTACATTGATTCTGTTTTTTATGATTTTACTTTTCCATAAGTGAGTAGGATGCCTTTAAAAAAAAAAAATATATTTTACATATATACGTAGAGTAAAATGCAAAAACGGTAAATAACGTTCTTGTTGTTGTGTATTCTAAAATTATACTATTACTGGATTTAAAGTATTTCGAAAATTCACTAAGACATAAGTATAGTTATCTTTTATGTAAACTAAGCGACTTAGACCAACTGCTGAGTGCCAAGTCAATCAAGAAAAAAGATTCTAGGGATCAATGAAGGCGTGGTACAGAGTCTATCAGATGACTGTGTGGTAATTAAAGAACAAAAGTAACAATACTCCCCAGTAAATCCGCAGGTCGAACATCAGCTGTTCGTGATAGGTTACCGGTACAACTGTGTTTTACTATGAATAATTGCAGGATAACAATAATCCTGAGTTTTTATGCAGTTATTTTACATTTAGTTAATTATGTCACTATAATTACACTTATAAATGATTAAAATTTATTTTTAAAATACGGAACAAAATTTTGACCACAACGAGATTTTGATTGTAGTTAGAATGTATACATGTTTTTCAACTACAATGTTCAGTTTCTTCTTGAGATTAATTCATCCCAACTACGGAACCCTTCATTGTGCGTGGTCCAACACGCACTTGGCCGGTTTTATTTTTCTATTAAACCTCAAACAATTTTATTAATTTCTTTAAAGATTAAAATTACTATTTTAAAATGTTACCTAAGTAACACGATCCTCACCCTACAACAATAATTAACAATTTCGATTCAGATCCAATATTTCAGCTTCTTCGAAATTGTTTGCCAGCAATGAAAGGCTACAGAAAATAAATAAGGGTTGGTTGAAACAAACGCGACATTTGTCTTGCGTCACCTGAAACAATTATCGTTGGCTTCGTTGTCGCACAACAATGCCGCTCGTCGATCTTCTAGCATTACGAATATTTCGTGGAAAAATAATTGACGCGCACCAGAGGTGATTCGTCTGGTATTTTGATGCCGCCATCTTTTTAATTATATGTATCGTTAATATTTTTAATGATATCATTAGTATTGTAAGTTTTATCATTTCAAGGGTAGACAGGTGTTCAAGCTGACGCGTTACATAATTGTACTTACGTGGCGAATAAATATACTAAGTTTTTTTTGTATATTTGTTTAGTACGTATACTCGTAGTTGTTTCTTGATATATTTGTTTATTTTTGTATATAAATGTGGTTTATTAACACTATTTATTTAAAACTAACACGCTTTCTATATAACGATGCATCATCCAAAAATATTCCAATTAGACCCAATTGAATCAGACAGACAGAAACATAACAAGCTATTTATACCATATCAGTAATTTCAGACCTTATTCTCGTCAAGCAAACACGATCAACTTACAACGTAGGCTTTCCAAAATTACTCACTGACTACCCTCCATCAATAACAAACACAAAAGGAATAAAGTTGAATGAATCCCCCCATCCCGCTTTCACTGGTCCTTTGATCATAATCAGTTATAAACATGGAATGCCAATGAATGGCGATTGAATTAACCCGTGCACGTCGGATACCGGCTGATTGTAGTCAACAAGACGGGTCACGTCGTTAGTCTCAATGCGCCGGCACTGATTGCATGCCCCGACGACTTGGATGGGGTGACGACTGCACGGATGGACTTCGGCTAATTGTGGACCATTGCCGTGAATGGTTGCGACTGCTAATTTGATAGATGGTGTCAACGATGAAGGGTTTCGATATCGATACATTGATTTGGATACAAAGACATATAGAATCTATTCTTATTTTTAAGGCAGAAAGTTCTGAAATCAAGCACTTGTATGAAACTTGGCATTAAAGATCCATGAGTAGCAGGTCACTGCAACATTTCAAATCCAGTTGGCAAATGATTGAGTTTAAAATTGGTAACACTACAGAAAACAATAAGGAATTGATCTCTTCTCTGGTTTTACTGTTCGTGTGCAGAGGTACATACTACCTCATTCAGAAGTAGTGCTTCTGTAATTCCCCATAGCTCAAGAGCTAGCCAGATTTTTTATCAAACAAACATAACAAATCCTAAGCAAAACGTCTCAAACGAAGTCTCAACCCTACTTTACTTCTATCACTTTAAAACCAAAACAAAATAATATTTCATCGACATCTAAAAATGTCACGCTGCTAATAAAACCTTGAATTGTAAGAATATCTAATGAAGGCTCACTTCGGATTAATCAGAAGCAAATGACCTATTTATATTCTAAGAACTGATAATTCAATGTAACTTAGTATAGAGGTATACTTTGGACTGACTACGGCATCTGCTTAGCAAAGGTAATATTGTTAAGGATTATGGTTGACACTTTCTTTATTTTCCTGCTATTCTATTGATACCATGAAATAATTATGTTTAATAAGGCTAGAATGTCGTTATACGAACTAAACTATATTTTTAGTGAAACAATCTTAGGTAAAATATTGAAGAAATTATAATTTCTACATAGATTGCATCTACATGTGACAGTGCCTGCATATCTAGACCATCGATCGGAGCCACATTTCCTCCACGATGCAATGCCATTCAAACAGTTACCTATATCGTACGTAGGTATTAGACAAGCTAGAACTGTTTGTTGTCACAGTCTGTCTACATTTGTTCAATGTTATCGAAATGAAGGTGGGTACTAAGACTGTTTTCCAATTCACGGATTCAAAGTTTTCAAACGTACATTCAAGTGGTAGGTACTGTTTAGAATACATAGGCTATAAAATACTATAGACGACGTATATTTAGTAACCTAATCCGCTTAACTGTTCTCAAAGAGTCATAAAGAGCCTGTAAGAAATCGACACGTGTTTCGCCTCCCAACGAGGCATCCTCAGGATAACGATTGACTTGTTGCGAACCCGGACACGACGTGTTTACAAGTCAAGCGTTGAGAGCAGTGCGTGAGAGCGACGCTTGACGTGGCAACACGTCGTGTAAAATATACATCGTCTATTGTATTTTATAATGGATTTCCGTTAAGTCACGCCTGAGATAATTAACTAGATAGGCTATTAAGAAGGTGTTAACAGGTAATAATTCAAGAATACAAAAAAACAATGCTTTTCTCTCTTTAAATACCTTTTCCTAGTACGTTCCACAACCCATTTACTCTAGACATAATCCAAAATCCTTGTATATTAACATTAATAACCGCGGTGGCGGAAGGTGCATTATTTTAACTAGCCACGAAGATGGCGGCTCAAAGGAGCGGCGTGAAATGTAGCGGTCCTTTGACATCGGCTTCTTGACGTAGCGCTGTGCAAATTGCTCGGCCGCCGTAATCAGCGGCCGGTAGGATAAGCACAATGCTTGGATGGAGGATGAAGTGATGAGGAGTTTTAAGAGACCAGTTCATTAGAACAGCAATTGATAAAAATTTCCGGCAGTAGGTCAAAACAAGGTTTTATTAAATGAAAAAGTTTAGTCTATTTTCTCAATCTCATTGTTTGTTTAGCTCTCGAACAACCACACAAGCACTATTTCTGGGTGCAGCATAAACGTTGACTGACGGCTTTCTTATGGAAATCCAATTAATTTTATTTATTGAATAAAGATTCATATGAACTTTCTGAATTATAACATCGGTGAAGAAATAACATCGTGGGAAACCTGAACTTATAGTTATCCACCGCCGCGCCGCCGCGGTACAACCCGTCTTGAACGAACGAACAAGCGTGATGATCAATGCTCGTGCCTTCTCTGTAAGCGAAGAGGCCTTTGCTCTGCAGTGGGACAATAAAAGGCTGTTATTTCTTCTTTTTTATTTGATTAATGATTGAATTTAAAACAACACTCAAAGTTGTAACTGGCTGACCAACCAATAGGTCAAGGTAACACATTAAGCCATTCAGACACCTCTTGAATTTTCCCTGTTCTAACGCTGCTATGGTTATACATAAGTGTGACACAAATCATGGATGATTAATCTTTACTTAAAAAGTTGAACACCTTATACACGCAAACAGTTCCTGAAACCGCAGTCCAACACCCGCGTGTGGCAGCCCTACTTCATGTCCACCTTATGTTAATACAGGACGATGAAGGCAAAATTGCAAGCGGCGATGATAAATTGTGCGGTAAATAGAAATGGCGCATGCAACGCTTTTATATAACATGATTTTCATGTCAGCGATCTTTATCGAGTTTTAAATTAGCCCGAATAGCCTTAGTTCACTAACTCCTATACAAACGTGATGTTTGCCTAGCCTTTTTAAAAGCACGGTTATGACTTTTTAAAGTTTTGTACAGATTTTTGTTAAAACTATACGGGTCGTTTTATTAAAATTTATACCGGTTATGTTTTATAATCGAATTCCCAAAGCCGTTTTTGCGTCACTCAATGGTTTATGAAATAGTTTTGTACAATTTGACAAATGAAATATTCAACAAAAAATGGCAGCTCAATTGTTTCACATTCACTGCCGCCTCACTAAGCTATCCAATAAAGCATCGATACGATTACCATACGCGACGCGTAATGTACGGCGAGCGTGGCGAATGTCGCCACATAATAATGGAGTGGAAGGACCAAAGTTTATACTGGTGCATTATCCGGCGACCGCCCTCCCCCGCTGTGGCCGTGTCTCACCCCCTGCGGGGCCTGGCCCGCCCTGATATCACTTCAAATGATATATTTGGGGCCAAGTCCGCCTTTTTTCTTTGTTTGCAGTGAATTTATCGCACTGTAGAAGCAGATATGCTTCCTCCGGGACCTACGTGCGTTAGCCGCGGATAAAACCACTCAGGCTTTACCAAAAACGAAAACCTAATTCAGACTGGATGGATTTTTTGTAGTAAATGGGCCGTGTAAAGTGTAGAGGTTTTATGACGAGCGAGTCGCTGATAGCGAGTAAGGGACACTTTAGCTTTTAGCTTTAAACCGTTGCATTATTTTATGGCTCTAGTTTCCGTTGAAATTTTATAATAGAAAATACGTGTTTGGTTTTCAACATAATGAACAGAATTACAAACAGATTTCATTCGTTATATTTTCCGAGAACCTTACATTACTGGCGACAATTTAATTTAAAAGCATCGGTCATTATTAAGCCGATTAAGTACAGTCAGCACAAGAAATAAGAGACGTTTAAAAAATTATAAAATGAAAAAAAATAAAAAAAATCCGACTAAGTGCGTGTCGGACCACGCACAATAAAGGGTTCCGTAGTTGCGATGAATTTATCCCAAGAACAGATTTAACATTGTAGTTGAAAAACATGTTCTCCAACTGCAAATGTAAGTAAGTGGTCGATTAGGATAGAATAGAATGGAATAGTTCTTTATTTTCACAGAAAGTAGGTACAAGTTACACATGATTATTACTCGTTAACTTGTAAAGCCTACTTAGCTGTGATAGTTTTCATTTTAACTTCGTTATATACTCGTCCACAGATATAGATGTATATGAATAGATGTTCACGCTTGATTCGTGATTCAGAATTCAGTCTTACACAAGCGCTACAGCGGATCCGTAACAAAAAAATCACAATTCATGTTTTTTTGATGAACGTAATTTTTAATAGCCGATACGTGATTCAAGACGGCCATTTGAGAAGCATAACAGCCGTCAAAAAAGAAACGAAGCGTGAAAAAAAACGAAAAAATGGTTCTCTTATGAATGAGTCCTAAATATTATCCTAGTCCTATTTTACTTGATTTTATTTTACCACTTTGTCAGCGTGATTAATATGTATACCCATGCCAAATTACATCATTCTAGTACTAAGAGTATCTGAGCTCAGCCGCGGCAAAACAAACAGACAAACATGGCGAAACTATAAGGGATCCTTGTTGACTACGGAACCATTAAAAGCGTGGTCATTACTTTAAAAATCAATCGTCTCGTTTCTATATTTCTTTGCTAGTTATATTTTACCACAGATGAATACAGATGAGACACTCCGTAGTTAAGTTATGAAGAGACAAGTACGCGGCGGGCCAGACTTGTTGGGTCAATTCAGTGAGTCTAAGGTAGTCAGAAAATCTAAGAGTTACGCAATAGAAAGAGAGGCAACTTCTAGGTGAATACAACTGTAGGTAATTAGCGCTGCGCGGCCTGAATTGCACTTTAGTGTGTCGTAGCAAGAGTCGCTTTTATTTTGAATGATGAAAATGATTTTGCGGAGTGTCCCATCTGTATTAATCTGTGATTTTACTTTCATTTAAATTTCGTGGAAAAAAAAATCTCCGATTGAAATTGATTTATTATGAAAAGCTCCTTTTGTTTGGGTCATTGCTTTTAATTGGTTTTCGGACCCCTTTCATTTGTTTAAGAGCCTTAAGTCGTATTTTCGCCAACGTTATAATAATTATACGGTTCATACCTACGATAAAGAAGCTGTTTACTTCAGGACATTTACATAGAAGAAGAAGAAAGAAAATAGGTTTCTTTACTTATGGTAATTGTACCTACAGTTGAGTCCCGGGCAAACATTTTAGGGTATAATATCAGCGTTGGCAGTCGACAAATTAAGCTTAATGTGTTTATTAATGTCATTATAACCAATGTTTAACATATTATTGATATATTTTAATTTCCAAAATTAACAGCATAAGAAAGCAGTGAAACCAATATTATGTAAATACATCATTCAGTTTATATACGGCAATTAAAGCTCGTAAACATTCCGAACAAACCAAACCACAGCTTCTCCAAACAAAAAACCTCCCGCTCAACATCTGCATATAACTCGTAGAACCAACATTTAGAAGCTTAAAAACTATCTCCAAAACTCAGCAGCGAGCACAAAGTCACGTAAATCGCATTTTTAAAAGAACTCCGTAAAAACTCAATACAAATATCCGGAGTTCCGAACGGAGGTCGCAGAACCGGACAACTTCTAGGAGTTCTATAAAAGTTTGCGGCAACGATCGGGCAGATTAAAAACTATCGGATAACGAAGGTGGTTTAATTAAAACTTGCTACCTGCCGCTTTGGGCAGCGGGCAGGACCCGTGGGCAGGAGTGCTGCCTCTCTGGCCTGCTTCTCTAGGCGGGCAGGACCGGTGTGACGTCAGGTCAGTTAGCTCTCATTCGGTAATTATGCTTATAACTCGGGTAATAGTTTATTAGAATATCTATCACGTTGAGGTTAAATTTACATCTAGTAACTTTCGTTAATTAATAATTTGTCAGAACTTCGCTTCACTCGGTTGTGAAATAACTTTTCGATGTTATATTTATTGATAAATCTACGTTTTATAGAAAACTAAAAAAACTATGACCTATTAAAAGCAAAGCTATTTCGTAGCTTCGTAGCAAAGCTACGCCGTAGGTTCGTAGTAGAGCTACGCCACAGCTCCGTAGCACACCTTATTATGGGATTGCTCTTTATCAACCTTATTGGGATGTTGGCTGGGGAAAAAAAACAATTTAGTCCGTCAGTCAGATAATGAAAAATAATTAGACACATCATTTTTGCTTTATCATATTAATAAAGAATGATTTGAATTAAACACATTACTTTAGTGGAGGACTCGCCTCACTACGTCACAAGTCAGTATTAACTGTACCGGAAACTGACGTCATGTCACATTTTAACGGTGTACACCTAGTGAACCTAGTGTACACCGTGAAAACTTGGGTGAAGTAAGCTTGGTGTGAGCTGTGATTGCAGCTGAAGCTAGGAATTGACACTCACTCCATGCTCACTTCACCTCACTCTTCACGGTGAGATGTTTACAGAATGAATCGATAGGAGTCAGAGGATTCAAACAAATTCCTGTAACATTATTATGTCAATAAAGAATTGTTTTATTTGATTATTTGATTGATGCAACCAAAGCCATGCTTCGCCTACGTCAATGCCAGATGAGTACTTATAACTTATATCTTTCACCATTTTCAATATTCGAACTGAATCTTCAGCAATACGAAAAGGCAATCCGAGTTTCTATTCAACACGTACAGTCAAAGAGACTTCCAAAACTTTCCCAAAATATAATATTCTGCGAATGAAGTGAACTCTCTGTGTACATCTTCCTACACTTTGCAACTAAGAGGTTGTATGTCGTTTGATATTCGCGTTAGTAGTTGCAAAGCACATAAGAAGCAAATGCAACTGCAAGCGAAGTTGCTCATGTAGCGACCGCAACCGCGACAGACATGCGAGCGACAAATTGTGTGAACATGTTGTGCAATTTTCTGAACGATGTTAGTTGGCACTTGGGTTTAATTACAGTTTTGTTATTATGGGACTTTAGTGTGCAATACGAATATTCGTACAAATATTAATTTATAAGGAAAGCACATTTTGTTATTATTGTGACTCATAAGTAAATAATTAGTTGTCTAGGAACTGGGCACATGGATATATATTATCTTGGTACCTTGCAGAGCTTGAAAACCAAATTATAGTCCATACATGAGCTCAGCAACCCTAAAAGCAGTTCTTCGACCTACTATACAGTTGGAGCAATACTGTTTGATTGAATTTCATCCCTGACTGTTATTTTCATTTTCATGTAACACTTTCGTCTTTTCGTTTACTCGTGCCACATCTGGAGCGACCCACTGCCTTATAACAGATTCCACTTCCACAAGATCGAGGGTGTGACTTCTCCTTTGCTTGATATCAGTACCACCATTCAAAGTCAAAGTCAAATCATTTATTTCAAATAGGCCCTTGTAAGGCACTTTTGAACGTCACATTCGCACATAGGATCTATAACACAGTTTCCACCACAGGCACGAGCTGAAGCGAAATTGCTTCGTTCGTATCCGTGCGATTCAGGTTTTGGTAAGTTCGATATTCAAGCTGGGGTCAGCGATGGGATTGGAGTCCGCGTTCAAATTCAAAAGTAATTTATTCAAACTAGGCTGAGTATCAGCACTTTTCGAACGTCAAAATTACATAAGACAGTCAGACACCACTTCCTAATGCTTTAGCTGGGAAGAAGAAGTGGCGCAACAAACTCCCAGCCAGCACAGCTGTCTGTTCAGTTAGAAACAATTGATTATATATAATAGTATACAGAATAATTTACATTAGTTAACACAAAACATAATTTAAATTATAAATGATTAGCGATATGTCAGCTAGCACACGTCAATATACCAACCAAAAACATCGAGAACTATACTCGGACAGAGATAAAAAATAAAAACTAAACGTAAACAGAATCCAAATAAAAGCCTCCAGGCCATAAAAGGCGTGCCCGCTTACATATTAGCTGTAACTGGAAGTTATAAATGACAAACTAGGACCATCGAGATATAATAAAACAGTGAATTATTAATAACAATAATAATCGACGACCAGGCACCACAAGTAGCACCCGTTCACGAGCATAACGGAAAGATCAGCCATTACCCCCCGCACCATATTTGAGGGAAGGAGCAACCCGATCCCCGACGCTACCGCAAGCAGTGACATCTAAGGGAGCATGACGAACTTGCCGCCGGTTGCTCAGGCAAAAATAAATAATATGATCAAATGTCGAGGTCGCTAGCTAACCACATATTGCAATACAACTCATAAAAACCGGCAAGTGCGTGTCGGACCACGCACAATGAAGGATTCCGTAGTTGGGATGAATCTATCCCAAGAACAAACTTAACATTGTAGTTGAAAAACATTTTCTCCCATACGGATTGTATGAGAGATCATGTTTTTCAAACTGCAATTTTAAGTTGGTCAATTATTACTCGTTAACCTGTAAAGCTTACTTAGCTGTGATAGTTTTCTTTTAATTTCATTATAATATATACTACAGCTGTGAATTTTTTCACAAATCCAAGTATAACCATTTAGCTGGCAGGGCTGTGGCCCCGGACACTTGACTCTTAACAAAAATTAGCACTCTAAAGCTCAATATTTAGCAAACGGATCCCCGAATTGAAATTCTTCCCAACGATACCCCACACTATGGGATAGACGATAAAAAAAACCTCCCCACTTTAAATGTAAGGGTACCCTAAAAAAAAAATCTTAATTTTATTTTACCACTTTGTCGGCGTAATTAATATGTATACCCATGCCAATTTACAGCGTTTTAGTAGTAACCGTCTCTGAGCTAAGCCGCGGACAGACAGACAGACAGACGGACATGGCGAAACTATAAGGGTTCCTTGTTTACTACGGAACCCTAAAAAAAACATTGTAATGAGTAAATCATGTCAACAATAAATTAAAATAAAATTACTTATAAAGTCCAATAAAATAAACAATAATATAAACTTATATAACCTGTCAGTAGGTAAGCTAATTCTGAAGTTGTCTTGAGTCAATCACAGCGACCAACTATTCTTATCATTTATGTAGTCGTTGATAGAATAATATGCCTTTGAACAAAGGTTGGATTTTACTTTAGTTTTAAACGCATTAAAAGGCAAATCTAGCGCAAGAAGAGGATAGCTTTTTAAAAAAGGTTATACCAAGCCCAACAAATGAGTTATGAACCTTATGTAGCTGGTGAAAGGCTCGTAGTTTGTCCTTATTTTCTAGTGTTAACATTGTGGAAATCACTGTTTTTAGTGTATAATAAGTATATATTTTACCTTATATATAAAATGTTGGCGAAGATGAATTGTGAAGCCACTGTGAGGTTCACAGGCGTGCCGGGGTCAACGTGAGAAGGTGTATCAGTATCCAAAACGAAAATAATAGTTGAAAAAAATCGCTATAAAACGAGGAATATAATAATGACGATGACAAAAAATAAAGTGACTTGAAGTGACAACTCTGACATTGACTTAAACTTTGTTTTTAATACTTAATCGATTTAATCATTGTTAAAAAGTGAAATTCCTTGACCAACTCGATAATTTAAAATACTTTTGTTTTCCCAATATATGGATAAAAAATGTTTGAAATAATGTAAGTGATTACAAATAACAGCTTTAATTGACTGTAAACTCTGGACTCTTATATGAATGAGGAAGAAGTAGTTGAACTTCTAAAATAACAATTAGAATCGATTTGTAAATAATTATTTTAAATTATACGATTAATCGTTGGGATCACCTTGAATTAATGAATGTCGAATACTGTCAATATGTCGAAGAATAAAACAATTTCAGTTCTTATTAAATACACTATTCGTGAGTGCAAGTTGATACAAAAGTATATAATAAATAAGGGATTAAAAACTTAATTAGATTTTTGATTAATTTGTCGAGCATCATGTCCACACGAAGCCGAAACAGACAAAGTCCTTTCTGAAAGCGCTAATACAATATTTTTAGTTTTTAAATCAAATAAACTAAAAACGCGTAGCAGTTTTAAACATGTTTTAAAGCTTGCATAGTTATGCAAGCTTTGAGTAATCATGTTGAATGTGCAGTGTTCATTTCATGGAAGTGCAGTAAATGACATCAAACAGCAACAACTTGAGCACCGATTTCATCGCCTGCTCGTCTGTCACAATCCGCTTATTGGCCGCGCCGCCTCCACGCCATACGAACTAACATGTTAACTGAATAGTAAGAAAATAGAAAACAATTCATGTTTCTATTGGAAAAATAGAGATAAATATGATTGGCGTTTTGTGATAAGTAACGTTATAATAGTCACGTTTGGATCGGATTTATTATTAATTCACAAATTATTTATTGATTGCATGTCTACAGTTCCAATATGTAGGTAACTAAACAAAATCTTATAATGCGTAAGTACCTCACATCCCAATCACATTTCCTTACTTCGTTTGTAAGGACAAATATAAAAATTCTCAAATAAAATATCAAGCCATTTCAACATCCTATATAATAATAAAAAGGAAGCAATAGTAAAATGCACAACAAGGAGAGATTGTAGAAATGCACACAGACACACACTTGTATTTACTTACACTTGCGCACATCTGCGCACTGTGTGGATGCACTGTGTGTGATACTGTGACTGTGTGATGATGAGAGGGTGTGAGAGTGTGTGTCGCTACACAGTACACTGTGTGCTCCGATGAGCACGGTGCACGGCGGCGTTATAAACGGATATTTAGTCGCTCTTTACCACGCGCAGTAGCCTCTTATAGTCGCGTCTCGGCGACAAATGTTGGGCAAAATGTTCACGATGGCACGGAATGTTCTATAAAACGCTCTGAAGATTTTATTTTATAAGGGTTCATAGTAGTATTGAAAACAGTAGAGACAAATTACTGTTTTATTCTTATTTTGGTTGTGTAAATAAAGATAACCAATATATTTTCAGAAAATACTCTTTAAGATCTTTCATTTCATACTAAACACGATATTAATCAAAACAAAAAAAATGTGGTTCTTTACACCTGCTAGAAGCCGCCATATTAAATTAATTTGACGTCATTATAGCCTGTAACTCGCGGAACCACATGACGCTGCTATCGATTCCTCGTTTGTCAAAATACGACAATACTATAAAAATAAATAAATAGTGCTTTATTTCAGGTAAAATACCCATATACAAAAAATTCAATATAATAGTATCGTCGTAATGTTACTCGTCGTACTATACATACATATCCTGTTAAAATCATAACCCTCATTGGCTTTACCATAGTCGGGTAAAAATAACAAAGCTTTACTATTTCACTTTGGTTTAAAATATAACAATTTTACAGATTGTCATGGAATCTACTACATATTTTTTTATGCATTAAGAATTGATAGCTTAATGAGTCTGGCGGTGTTCCTATCCTAAACAGCTGAACCTGGCAGCAGTTTAAACTGTACATCATTACTACATCCATGGAGGATTTGGAAGACTTCCAAAAACTATGCGAGACGTGAAACACAATCTACCTGCTTAGTTCCCTGGAAGAAAGTCCGCTATGAGGTGGAAGGCGAGTTACTTTAAGTGTATCACTTTTATATTTATTACATCCGATTTTGTTACTATCGGTATAAAATACTTCTATATATATTAAGGGGTTCACCCTTGTTTGATCGAACAACGTTTGATATAATATTACTAAATCGAACAACGTTTAAGAAAATCATCACTTTGTATAATATCATTTGACAGAATTTTCAGTTCATCGAATATTTATTTGCTATAACAACGTTTGCGCTAATGATCAAAAGGTATAATGTTCATTTGATGTAATGTTCAGATGGTATAACCATGTATTTTATCGAATATTCAATTGGTGTAATGTAATGCAGAAAAAAAAACATTATGCTACAAAATTTTGTGACAGAAACGAATCGCTGCAAAACCGACTTCACGCAGTCTTGTCTGCCCTACCCCTAGAGTGTAATTTAAGCCCGCGTAGGCGCGGAGGGGTGGGGCGGCCCGCGAGCTGAGGAGCAGGTGGTTTGAAGGCCCGCCGCCGCGGCTGAGGCTGGCCGGCGAAGCCGGCCAGCAAGCCGAAGCTGCGGTGGTGAGCGTTAAACCCATCTGCGACGATAAGCTCGCGTGGGGCCGCCCAAACCCCGCAGCGCCGGAGCCGTGACAGAAACAATGCTTGCTGCATGTTGCATGCCTGCTTGCTTGCTGCTTGCATGCTGCATGCCTGCTTGTATGATGCATGCCTGCTTGCATGTTGCATGCCTGCTTGCATGTTGCATGATTGCTAGCATGCTGCATGTCTGCTTGCACGCTGCATCTGCTTGAAACTGAAAAGGTATAATGTTCATTTGATGTAATGTTCAGATGGTATAACCATGTATTTTATCGAATATTCAGATGCAGCGTGCAAGCAGACATGCAGCATGCTAGCAATCATGCAACATGCAAGCAGGCATGCAACATGCAAGCAGGCATGCATCATACAAGCAGGCATGCAGCATGCAAGCAGCAAGCAAGCAGGCATGCAACATGCAGCAAGCATTGTTTCTGTCACGGCTCCGGCGCTGCGGGGTTTGGGCGGCCCCACGCGAGCTTATCGTCGCAGATGGGTTTAACGCTCACCACCGCAGCTTCGGCTTGCTGGCCGGCTTCGCCGGCCAGCCTCAGCCGCGGCGGCGGGCCTTCAAACCACCTGCTCCTCAGCTCGCGGGCCGCCCCACCCCTCCGCGCCTACGCGGGCTTAAATTACACTCTAGGGGTAGGGCAGACAAGACTGCGTGAAGTCGGTTTTGCAGCGATACGATCTTTCGACTAAATCATTATTAGTGTAGTGAAACATTAGTTTAAATAAAATTAGTGCATTTGAAAATTCGGCGAAATGAAATTAGTTCAAATGAAATTAGTTCAAATAAATAATTACGCTAAATAAAAATTTACCAATGAATTATTCGGTCAAATGAATAATTCTTCGAATTGACTTTATTGCAACTAAAATTCGATTTAGTAATATTATATCAAACGTTGTTCGATCAAACAAGGGTGAACCATATTAAGGATACTCTGTCAACATAGGCCAAAGCTCAATGTGCTGCACAAAACCAAACTTAAATTTCAGTTAGACTTAATATCAAACTTTATTCTGGAAACAAAAAAACACACACGCTGGGTACCCCTCAATCACTACTTTAACATGTTTCGGCAAATAAATAGCAAATTCACTTTTCGTTTAAAAACTCGGCGATATCGATAGCACATTTAGCGTGCATGCAGAACTGTTTCTGTGCAAACGGTGCAACAGAAAATTGGCTCCCGTTCTAAAGTTATCGATGGCGGCAATAAACTCGCCATGTTCCACAATAAAACTCTGTAAATTCGTACTGGTTACGAGTTCATGACGCGATTGTGTCGCGGGTACATCGCCTCAGCATACACTCAGACAGAAACTAACAGTTGAATCAACGCATATGGCGTTGATTCAACTGTTAGTTTCTGTCTATGCGTTAGGTAAGCGCAATTTAATTTGTTTATGTGAAATCCGGTTCGAAGGACCACAGTTTGTGAGGTAGGTCCTTCGAGACGGTAGGTTAGCTTGATGACTACGGCTAATATTGCTACAGAATGAGTTGATTGCTTGAATATACGTGTCTACTCTGGAATCTTTGCTTAGGGTTCCTGGTAAATGGAGCCTAAAGGCGGCCAGGGTCGCCTTCTCTCGCACGATGAGATGCAGAGGGGGCAGTCCCAGCATTGCCTGTAGGGCGGCAGTGGGTGCGGTTCTCATACTGCTAGTTATTGTCACACAAGAAAATCGCTGCAGTTTTTCGAGATCTCTTTGGGCTGTGCTCAGGTCTGTCCTGGGCCTCTAGACCAGTATCCAGTATGTGATAATTGGTCGAATGATGGTGGTGTATAACCAGTGGGTGACCTTGGGGCTAATCTCCCAGTTCCTGACGAAGTCGCTTGCACTGCCACAGGGATATGCTGGCTTTTGTAGTTATGTAGTTGGTGTGTTTTGCCCAATTCAGCTGTTTATCCAAAAAGATACCCAGATATTTGGTTTCAGTTGATAGGCTTAGGGTTGTTCCAAAGAATCGTGGTAGTTGTAGTGCTGAATTAAGTTATAACGAACATTAAAAATAAAATTTTCAAGGAAGTTTCGCTACGAAAGAAATTAACGTAATCAGTGTAAGCTAACTTGAAAGACAGCTGACTAAAAAACTTAAAAAGATTAGACTTGACCTGAATTCGTGAAGGCGCACATAATAGCCGACAATTTTATGTCAGAAATTATGTACAAAGAGGTTATTGGAGCTAACTTGAAGATAATTTTGCATTCGCCGTTTGAAGTTTATTCCACTGACTTATCGGCTTTCATCTCACCATGAAAGGTTTAAATTGTTTGAAAATGCACAATGAACGTGAATTAATCCTTTAAGAGTTTCATGACAGGCTAATTAAAAATATCCGTATATGTATAAATAATGAAAATACCTCTTAGTAATTGTAACCATAACATATATAACTAGAACATTTATTTCCCAGCAATAGCAGTATCAACAAATTGCGGCAGTGTACAAAGTTGAACTCTAATAAAGTAATAGTTAGTCAGACAGATCCCGGTGCAGTACGTACAGTAGGTACTCCGGTAAGACCTAACGAACAAATGCAGACGCGTATTCAATAACAAATGTATCCCATTACCTCGGAGCAGACGCTTTCCTGCTGCGCGAGCACTATGCGGTACTTCTTAAAGTTCAAATTGGATCGGATCGATCGCAATTGTAAGTTTGTAACGAACAATACTGGATCTCGGCCGCGCTTCTTTCAGTTGTTTACGAGGAAACTTGGTTGGACCCGACCCGACCTCCCAGCTCCCGGCTCTCAGCCCGGGTCCGGACATCCACACAGGTACACTGTCTCACAAACTCATGTTAAAAATCTTACTGTGAAATGAGGTAACAGATCTTAGACTTTATTCAGCTATTCGTTGAATTTAAAAAAGTTAAAATGAAAGGTATTCTTACGGGAATGGTGTTGAAGGTTCTCATTCTTTTAAAGAAAGACTATTCTGATGAAATGAGTTTATTTGTGAGATCCGAGCGGAGCGTCAATGTTCGTATTCACACTTTTTCTTTTGGGTTATGTCACTGCTAAAACGTAATAAATGTTTGTAGTACTACCATGAGTGGCATAATCATAATGTTTTTTTTTCACATTACATATACCATTTTAATCTGCCATTTGAGTCTACTTCAATGAAGACAATATTACTATTACCCTCGAGCTGATTGCTCTTCTCCTAATACTTTTAAGAGATTCACAATCAGATTAATTCTTAATTTCCAAACATGCTGAGTTAATACCGCTACATTACGTCTGTATAGCAAGTCTAATTAACTCGTGTATAACTTCAAGTTTAATTGACGTTGATTGATCAACGGTATTTCAGAGATCGAGGCGCCTTTGATCAAAACAACGTGCTCGGAGCTCTTCCACAAAGAACTGTCGATAGCTGTCGACGAGTTCCCTTTTGAACGAGAAATATTGCTCTTTCACTATAATCCTATAAACCACTAGCTAATTTTAACCTTAATCCTTCAATCCACGGATCAAAATCCAATGTGCATTTTAATTTATTTGGATGAATAATTGTCACTATAAACAGTGGTGAAACATGAATTATTTATTCTTGTTTGAACCAAAACAGTTGTGGTATCAGGTTGATGTTATATTGTAGGATATTCGATGAAAGCTTAAATTGTACAAATATTTCAACAAAAGTAGATTTTAAATAAATAAATCTGTATTTCGCACAACAGCTACAATGTGCGTCACTCATAGCATGGAATACCTGCGTATCAAATGATCCACGGGACAATTGAGTGGCATCATGCCATATGTCATTTTTAGTTTTTTGTATGGCTTTGCTCACGTGTGTCTCTTTAGTATAATCTCTTACAAAACATCATACCTTTGTTAAATTATACTTAAATCATTTGAAGCGCTATAGTTGTGGATGTAACCCAATAAAATCACTTTCACGTTTATAATAATTTAGTACAGATTGTCACTTTACATGACCACGAAATCGCGCCCACGACCGCCACCAAACCACATCGAAATAGATTCGTGGAATATAATATTATCATCAGTTATTATGAGGTTCGCACGAGGCTAGGCACTAATATCACGAAATATGTGCTTCATAAATTGCACAATCTAAAATCCAATTACTACAAAATAATTCATATTGGTGTCGATACTAATAACATTTTTCGCCGCCATCGCCACCAGACTTTATCAGAGCTTTCGGCTTTTAAGTGATTGTTATTAATGTGTGCCATAAATCTGTGGGAAGAAAGAATTTTGTGGTTTTAGTTTCATGAGGTGTGGAATTAAATAAAGACGGTTAGTCATTGCAAGGGAGAGATTGTGGTTTCCTACCATGATTCGGTAGATAATAAAGTAAAACTTTAGCATAGACTGGCAACTTCATCATCATAAATTAATAATAACATTTTTAATTTGATCACGTTTCTATCACGAAAGTAACCATCAATAAATTACTTAGCACGTGTATGTATAAGGCAACGCACAAACTAATCAATTTTTATTTCCCAGAACACTATAAACAATTTAGTACCAGCAAAAACTAGAAAAACGATCACGTTGGAGCGCGTGCATCCATCTACCGGCTAACTGCGCCACCTGGCGGCCAATTTTTCTCCAAAATGGAGGCGTAAGATGGGATTGATAGGTGTGCCATTTAGAAAGTGTCCTCCGTTGCTCGCTTAATTAGTGCCAAGCGGCCTCGCAGGGACGTGACCGGCTCGCCAATTACGTGGCACGGCGGGACGATAGCAGGATGGCACAGAATAGATAGGAACAGAAAGACGGCTTCAAGCAACAAGCGAAAACAAATAATACGCGTGTACGTACAGTAGTGGAAACGCACTCGCCACTGGCATCCGCTGATGTGATGAAAATTTAAACAAATGGATCAGTAAACGTACCTGTGGATGCCATTTTGTAATGTCACTTATAACCCGATTTTTCTAACTGTGCGCCTGTCAACGTCAAAATATTACAATGTATTTTTATGTCGTGGCCAGATCCTAGAAATAATCATTTCATGAAATTAATATCGACCACTGGTCACATCATGATGTGGTCTGGCCAGATCATTGAATACTCAAAGTTTGACGATATGAACAGTTAAACGCACGACTCCAAACACGTCAGCGAACGACGGCCAAACATAATTGATCATATCTTAAAATAGTTAAATTATCCACCGCTAGAGGCGTTGATGTCGCTTTGTTTTGTCGCATCATGACGGCGGTATACAACAAATCAAAGAAAGTAAAAAACCATTAAAAGTCCATCGACTTTTATTGGGTTATCAAATATGATATTATGGGAAGCGATCAACTTGGAAGTAGCACACACAGATAAAATTTGTCTAAAAAAATTAAAAATTTACGCCGCTTATGTAGCACCCCGACCAAATGGGTTAGGTTAGGTTAGAACTGTGACCAACTACTTCTAAGTTGGTTGCAGTTACTTGGCAATTTTGACTACACCTTAAACTGTGGATACATTAATGTTATGGCCAAACATCGACTGACATATCATTTAACGATGACGTTTAAACGATATGGCCAATTTTAGCTGGTCATTTCATGAAATGGTCAATTCTAAGATCTGGCCACGACATATATACAATGTGTTCGTTTTGATATCCGACAACTCTAGGGTATTAATGAGGCCATGTCGAAGAATCAAAGGGCGATTGTTTGGTTTTTTTCGTTTCATTTTTCTTTCAAAAGAATACGACTAAGTCACGATTATTCATGTACAACACACTTACTGGTCACACAAATTAATTCTGACTATTTTTGCCCATATAAAAAATTACATCATCGCATTTTCTTAGCTTTAAGAGCGTTTATTCTAAAAGTGGGCAACGTCGCAAATAGATATCAAATATTTCGTTGTGACAATATTACTGTATGGAAATAGGACATGTGGCTAACTAGCGAACTAGAATATTAATAATTAATTACAATTATAACACTGAATTTAATGTTGTAACCATTTTAGGTGTAAAAAAGGCATTTGGAAAGTTTCCAAATACTTTTTTTTACATCTAAAACTAAATATTCGGTGTTACGATTTTAATGATTGCATTTCATAATCAACATTTTAGTTCACTAGTTAGCCGCATTTCATATTTCCATACAGTAATATTGCCAAGTTAATCAAAACAGGGAAATATTTCACAGCTATTTGCAACGTTGCCAACTTTTAGGATAATTGCTCTTGAATTTTGGTTTGAATAAAAATGATTTACTCTTACTTATCAATGAAACTTAGATCGAGATTCGAAACTATGTATTTTTGGAACATGTATTCTAATTTACTTTGTTCCTACTTTTTGTATTATTTTTACGTATAGCATATAACCTTATAGTTATGGGACAGCAAAAGGAACACGTTGTATATACATGCAGGTCCAAATAGTGACGTCAGAAAAAAAAATGCCTTTCACTCAAACTCAAAGCATTTATTTCAAATAAACCAATTACAGGCACTTTTAAACTGTCAAGGGGTCGTTCAGTTAGAAAGATGAAAAAAGTACCTATGCAGAAGAACGGGCAAGAAACTCCACGGACACTTTTTCAAATGAAAAAATGGTTACAAAGTTTTGGTACATAATTCATGTTTAAATTATACATGTGAGAACTATGCACAAACGTTAAAAGCGTCCGTAATAAAAAGATTAAAAAAATATTTTTCAAATGTTTTTCATTCGACTAATGCAGTTAATTTACCCTTCTATCGTATCCTTCTTTATTTATAGTCCATTTATTCTTAATAATTGTCGTCGATGTTTTTTCAATAACAATTTTAATATTTCTATTCAAGCAATCATTTTTGGAAAAAGTGGTGAGATATAAAGTTGAAATCAGAACAGATCACACGCGTCTATGTGCGTGCATGCGCCTTTTTTCATTCGTTTTATGAAGCTGACCTTCTGTGCCCATAAGTTTCGAGGCGGCAAGGTGCACGGTGCCGCCCGGTGGCACGCTCGCTCGGACACACACCGTGACTCTGCAATTCACGTTGTCGAATATTTTTTTCTGCTATTTGCTTTTCGGAATGTTCAGGATCATTGTGAGTGAAACGTTTGTAATTGTTAATGTGCTGTAAGTACATTGTTATATTTTAATGTAAATCATAATGTTATATTGACATTGTTTACGATTGACCTAGCCTGCAAAATTATGTTGATTGGAAAATAATCGTGTTTCATAAAACATTTATAAATGTATAGATACGTATTTATTTTAGAGAATGTAAAACTTCGGTAGTACGAAAAAATATTTAAATAAAATTGATAAATAAAATAACATTTTAAAATTAATATCATCCTTCAAATATTGAAATATTTTATCTCGAAATAATATCTGGTTTATTTTCAACTTATATAAATAGAACGCACTTTTATTTTCCATCATAAAATTTATCATTCCAAAGAATAATTTGGAGGAACCTTACTGGTCACGTTTAACTTTAGCATTTAAAGCAATTAAGTGTTAAGTGACCGTTGTTGAAAAGAACTTCATTTATTTTCGTATAATCTTTTAGTGTAGCCGACCTATATAAATGTAAAATTGTACCTATTACTAGAAAAGTTCCCTTCAAAAATGGTTTTCATTATTTTCGTGAAACTTATTCCTTTCCATTCTGGAGTTTTGTTACTAAAACACCTAATCATACATACAAAAAGATAGGTGTATAATAAGTTTGATGCCAAGAGGGAATTCACAAGAGCTATTGTAACCACAAACATTTGTCGAGTCGGGACAGAACGCGAGATGACGACTATCTTTATCAAGAACAAGGTATGAATCTTAAGAAGGACCCTAATCAGTGTTACCTTACTAACGTCTCAGCTCTATTTTAAGTTGAAGAATAACTGCGCTACTCTATTATACCAAGGCTGTTGTAGGAATAAGACAAGAAATAGTTTTAAATATAAATTGAAGAGAGGAGGAGGAGGAACAGCTAACAGAAAGGTTTTATTTAACCGTTAAAGGCCTGATAAACAACTAATTAACGTGCTAATTGACGTGCTTGAGGGTCACCCAGGGCTTTACCGGTTAATATGGAATTCAGAAAGAATAGATTAGGATTATTAGGATTCTTTAGTCTGTCACATGGATGGATGTTTAACAGAAAGAATAATCTTTGAAAGTATTACCAAATATATTTTTCTTTCTCGTGCCTTTTTTCGGTGGGGTAAGTTCGAGGAGGTCCGAGGTTACTTTCCTTTCTGTTCATTTAATATCACCTTCCCTTTAGGGTATTTGCAGTATATCGCAATATTTCTCTGCTTGACGCTCGGACAGCAGTGAGTCAATATTTGCGCACGCTTCGCTGCCAAATTAACACGTAGCTACAAATCGTCTACGGCTCTGATTGGAAAAGGCTTACCGTTCGAAAAGCTCGAAAACGCTAAAACGTACTTCAAAGTCAACACGTATACTGTAGGTATACGGCAGAGGCAATATAATGATGACAGCGATCTCGGGTTTATTGATATATTAGTGTGAAGTGCATGTCAATGCAAACGCTAGCTGGCTATATGATTTTTAAGAAAATTCTTGTGACGTCACGCGTGAAGTGTCACTACACTCTTCCGCTTGTCTTAGAAGCCGAGCATTGATGCGTATACCTTGCTTTACACTAAAATAACGACAGTTCTACAAAGATTTCCATAAAAAGTAAAATATCCCACTATTACGATAGTCGAGAACTCAGCAAGTGTTTCGTGGTTCGTGCATTTATTAACCAAGCCTAGTATTCCTCAAAGAGAACAGACTTCGTAAAAAGAGCGGTAGACTTTGTCTAGACGTGACAATTATCTTCAGCCGCTGAATTCTTCACCACACTGAATTTCGTTCGCAAACGAACATAATTTTGGGCCCTTTTTGGCACTTTTTGTTGTGTGGCGAGTGAGTGGACTATCCATTCACTCCCACACAACAAATGTGCGTACAGCAAAAATTATCTATGAGCGTAACAGAATTAAGCTATTTTATTTCTATTTTTGGTGACCCTGTTTCGTCTGAAGCCATCCATATTAAATCGCTATCGCCTTTTTTCTCCTAATAACTTAGGAAAAAAAAGGCGATCGAGTTTAGACTAACGGGGTAAAAATAAACCAAATTTGAAGTGCTACTACATATTTTACGACCACAAAGAACCAATGACGTCATCGGACAGTATCACCAGCACACTGCCCACATTCCGTAGTTTCTCTCGGTAAACCAATATCGTATTTCCTCAGATATGGAAATAAGTTCTTTTCTATTTTTTTAAATAAGTTTTCTATTTCCGATACAAATCCTGCATTCCCGCCTTTATAAAACCGAGGGACGCTACTCTAGAATTATTTATTTCTTGCATTTTTATTGAAAGTAGATTTTATTTTTGATCGTGAATCTATTGAGGAGTATAATTTAAAAACGTGCGGCCATTACGTTCTTCTTGATAGAGATTACCGCTGACTTTCGAATAGGCAAGTATTTTCTATACTGGATACTGGACGATTGTTCTAGAAACACCCTGAGAAAGACCCTCTCTTAAAGATAGAACTTTAATTATCCATAATTACAGTCGGCAACTCATTCTCTCTAACAAGGAGCGAGACTTTTTGTTCGCGAGGTTTCCTTGTAAGAAACAACTGAGTTTAAAGTTCGCACAACTAGTAACAGTTTGCTCGAGTACGTATAGGTTACAAGCAACATTGACTTAACTGGTAACGTTAACTTTAAGTTTAACTACTCTTTGACGGCTTAATTGGTGAAGTGTTCTTTGTAGAATTTTATGATTTTTATGTTTGATATTTTCTGCATTACATTAAACATAGTTTATAGAATGAGAAAATGCATTATTTGCTTCTATTTATTTTATAAATTTCTTCAAAAATAAGAATTCATTTTTGTTATCACTCTTTGATTCTCCGAAACAAATTGGATTGCCGAAAAATAGTCGAAAATATTTATTAGACAAATTGCTAGACGCATTCTGTTCGCTTTGAGTTATATATCTCTGAAATCAATGTTGAGTGGCAGTTACATATAACTGTCATTCTACACAAGAAAGAGCAGGGTTTTACTCTTTTCAATCTAGTTAATTTGTCACAGAATGACGTCAATCTTCTAACAGACAGTAGTCGCGTGAAGGACTTACGAAGGACATGTCAGCGTTGCTTGATGTGTAATTGAAGTTCCAAGCCATTTTAGACCAGAACTAAAGTAACTTAAGTTAGCAGATTAAGTTGGAACGTGGCCAGTCTTAAGTAAAGTGTAGAAGAATAAGTTAATTGCATTTTCAGTACACTTATTCCAGTACAATGAAGCGAACGGGCTGACAGGCGAGGAAGCAGGAGAACTAAATGAAAAGTAGTCCAAAAGTTTTTAGTAGGTCAGAATGATGAAGAAAAGTTGTGAGAAACATCAAATTCAAATTATAGATGATACCTATACTTATTTCCCTCAAGCAATCTGTCAGATATATCAAATTGTATTTTGCCCTTACACAGATCAACCCCAGATTAAAAGAAAACACCAGTAACAATACACCATCCTCAAGTACCATCAGCAACAAAAACATGTCAGACAATAGAACGACTGCCCTCGAAGTGAAGAGTCACCGGCAGAGTTGTAGGCCGTATCGCTTGTTATACCATCAGCCGCCGATTGATACCTGACCTACTTGTGGAGAGCGCCGAGCTTCGTTTTAATTACCGCGGACTGCCGAGGGTGGACGCCACCACCACTTGACACGACCCCTGCAGGGCTGATCCGGAAATATTGGACGTCTCAAATATTTTGACTTTAGATTTTAGAGAAAGGTGGGTTAGAAACGTTTGATCGTACAAGTGAGGAACTTGAATGGAAGGAGATACCGATGTGTTTTGGAAGTCAAGGTTAAGGGTTTTATTTAATAAACAAAGGGAAGTGATCACAAAATTAAATGTAAATACAGGGACACAAGCTCTGTATTAATATTATGTGTTTTGTGTTGTTGTAAGTATTGTATTTCGATTTTTACAATGAGTAGGGCCCATGAGTATGGCGTGGTGTGGTCATAATCACGACGAAGAAGAAAATAACAACGAGAAAATATCACAAGTTTATCAAAATCCGACTTCAGAAATTGTCTTGAGTGTAGACCAAGATTTCGCTGAAACGCCCAGCAGCAAAATACGCTCGAGAACAGTTTCTGCATCAGCATGATTTAAGTGCAGCACAAGTAGCGAAGTTTTGTGAAATATACGGCTCTAGCACAGCCCTAGGACTGCTGCAAACGGCATGGAAACCTTGCACTTTGCTACAAATATACGCTGAAATTATTGCGCAGCTTGGCTTACTATGTGCATATGTGTTGCGTAAATCTCAGCACTTTGTATTAAGAACCATCTTAGTTTCAAGCTGGCGAGGACTTAAAGAAAAACTTATTATTCTGCAAATATTTTCCCTTCTAGAGGCAGGATTGTCAGAGATGGATGGATGTAATCTTGTTGTGGTGCATTGAAATGGGGCACAATGTGTAGTTTCTTCACAGTTATATGCATCTGTTCGAAATGAAATGCGTTGATGTTTAAGATAAAATCTTTTTAATTTCGTATTTTAACTGGGCACAACGTGCGCCATGACCAAGACAAATTTTCTCAGTACCAAAGATACAGGAAGTCTCAAATAAAGTTGCCATATGAAACTAGAACTGTAACATAAAAAAAAAACAATATTGGCTATGGTAATTTAATTGAATGAAGTATAAAACTATATGTTCATATGGAATTGAACATAGTTGGGCCAGGCCAAGAAGCTGAACTATAGCAACCAAAATAGGTAGAATTAATCAGACATAACATAGTGATAGAACATGACATATTTTTAATTAATAGGTAGCGGACACAACTTTGACACACTCCTTCTATAAATCTTATCATTAAATTTTACATCAGCCACTCTCACACATTTATCATTTCCTGGATAAACTTTTATTATTCTAGCAATAGGCCACACTAATGGTGATGTATTCAATTGTTTTACCAGGACAATATCACCTTCCTTCATATTTGGTGATTCATGTTTCCACTTGGGACGACTTTGCAGCTGAGTCAGGTAATCATTTGACCAAGTTTTCCAGAAGTCTTGCTTAAGCTTGGTTACTACCTTCCAAAATCTTAGACGATTTATAGGGACTTCTGTCAAATCAACCTCAGGATAGCTGCACACAGCCGTGCCAATCACAAAATGACCAGGGGTCAAATACTTGCCTTCATTTGGGTTCAGTGAGAGCAGAGGTCGAGAATTCAAAACACCTTCTATTTGCACCACAACTGTGTTAAATTCTTCATATGTCAAAATTAAGTTGCCTACTACTCTTTTAAGGTGGTGTTTTACACTCTTCACCCCCGCTTCCCACAATCCACCAAACTCCGGTGAATAGCTGGGAATGAATACAAAACTAATATAATTCTTTTTACAAAAATTATGCACTGAGTCCCTATGAGACTTTGAGTTTTGTAACTCATACAAAGCTTTAAGTTGATTTTGTGCACCCTTAAATGTCTTTGCGTTGTCGCAAAAAACCTTTGTAGGCATGCCTCTTCTGGAGATAAAACGATTGAAACATGCCAAAAAATTCTCAGTAGAGAGGTCTGATACCACCTCCACATGGATAGCCTTAGTGGCAAAGCAAACAAAGAGAGCAATATACCCCTTTGTTACGAGTGGTTTACGGATTCTTCCAACCTTGATATTAAAAGGGCCACAAAAGTCAATACCCACATACTGAAAGGGTCTAGTAGCGGTGATTCTCTCAGCTGGTAATGAACCCATAAGCTGCTTTGCAGTATCAGCCTTCAAGCGCACACATATTAAACATCTATGCAATACCTTTTTGACCTCTCTAATGCCACTTATGATCCAATACTTCTGCGAGAGGGAACTAAGGACTAATCTGGGACCAGCATGCAATAATCTGAGATGTTCTCTTTTAATTAATAAAGAAGTGATATGGCAATTTTTTGGAATAATGAGGGGGTGCATTTTATCATGTGGTATATCTGCATTTAGCAACCTGCCACCCACGCGAAGCAATCCATGTGCGTCTATGAAATGGTGTAAACTTACAAGAGTTGTTTTCTTTTCCCCTTTAAATTCTTCAGCAAAGTGCTGTTTCTGTACACAACGAATGATAATTAAAAGAGCATCTTGCAATTCTTTAGGTGATAGATTTGATTCAATAGCCTCTTTTTTATTTTTTAAAGTATTATTATAAAATCTGTATAATGTATGAGACTATATTTATAATTTTATTTAAATCAGAGAATTTTTCAAATTTATCCAATATGGAGGACTGCTCTACCTTTTGTAAGAAACAAGTAATTTCCTCTTCAACAATCTCTGTACTATTTATATCATTTAATATCTGCTTTTCGTGACAAAAGTCTGCCTTTGACAAATATTGTGGACCATGCCACCATAGAGCGTGATCTTGCAATTTTTGCGGCTCTATCCCCCTAGAGAGTATGTCAGCTGGATTATCAGAGGACCTGACATGGAACCAAGAAGATTTTTGTGTGAGCTCAATAATTTGTCGTACTCTGTTTTGGACATAAATATTATATTTTAATTTTTCGGCCTGTATCCAAGCTAATACAATTTGTGAATCACTGTAGAGATAAACTGAGAGATTCAATCTAGATGTAAGTACTCTACTGACTCTACTAGCTAACTGTGATAGCAATAATGCACTATTTAGTTCCAACTGAGGTATTGTTAATTTTTTAGCTACTGGAGCAACGCGCGATTTTGAGCATAGTAAATTTGTCTCAACTTTTCCATTTTCATATAAAACTCGCAAATAAATACAGCAGCCAAAGGCTTTCTGTGAAGCATCAGCATAACGGACTAACTGAACCGATACAAAATTATGACTTTTGATAGATCTGGGGACTGAAATTTTGACCATAAGTTTTAAATTGGCAAGAAACTTTCTCCATAATAATAGTTGTTTAGGAGGCAAAGTAGAGTCCCACTCTATCTTTAAAAGCCATAATTCCTGCATTATTAACTTGGCCACTACTATAATAGGCCCAATAAGACCCAAGGGGTCAAAAATTTTACCAATGTAACTAAGCACCTTTCTCTTAGTATTTATAGTTTCTTCCTCACACTGTGGGGATTGAAAAGTAAAATTATCCAAAAGGACATCATATTTTAGACCAAGCGTTTTTACAACCTTGTCTGTATTAAGATCAACTTCATCAAAATATTGACTTTGAGCTGGAATGTCTTTAAGAACTGAAGAAGAGTTTGAACACCATGTATGTAAATTGAAATTGCCTAATTTAAGTAACTCTATCAATTGACTTTTTAGCAGGTGTAGTTCCTCTACATTATCACAACCAGCAATGACATCATCTACATAAGTGTTAGAAATTATAACATTAGCAGCTAGAGGGTATTGTTCCTTATATCTATGGGCAAGCTCTATTAAGCACCGAGTGGCCAAAAAGGTAGATGACTTTAGCCCATATGTAATGGTCTGCAACTGTAAGCACCTGATGGGTTTGCTGGGATGATCCCTCCAGAGAATGTTCTGCAGGCTGGTAAAGTGTTCATTAATAAAAATACACCTGAACATTTTCTCTATGTCACAAATCAAGGTGAACAAATATGTTCGGAACAGAAGAAGTATATCGAAAAGCTCACCCTGTACCACAGGCCCATTCAGCATTACATCATTTAATGAAGTATTGTTCTTAGTCTTCATACTTCCATCAAAAACCACTCGTAACTTAGTGGTCTTGCTTTCCTCATTGAAGACAGCATGGTGGGCTAAAAAGTAAACAGAGCCACAGTCAATATCATATGAACTTACATCAATTTCAATGGCATGTCCCATCGCAACATACTGATCTATAAATTCTTTATACCGCTTCAATAACATAGGATTTTGTTTAAATCTACGTTCTAAATACCAAAATCTTTGAAGGGCAATAGAGAAAGAGTTTCCAAGCTCTAATTTTTCCTTGGAACAGATGAGTGGCATGTCAACATGAAATGTATTATTTTCAAGGCGCACAGACTGTTGAAATATAGATTCTGATTTTTGACATTCATCTGTGCATTTAGCAACAGGTTCAGGTAGCTTCTCAGTAAGCCAAAAATTTTCCATCACCTCTTCCAATTTTGCATTATCAGTTATAACAAAATTTGATACAAGATTATTACATACCATTTGTTTGTTGCATTCCCCAATAGTGCCAGCAATAACATATCCAAATACAGTGTTTTGGAGTACAGGACCATTTGAATTTTTTATACAACCATTTAACAATGAATTAAAATATATATCAGCACCCAATAAGATTGAGATTTCTGAAGGAATATTGAAGTCACTATCTGACAATTGAATGTTGTTTGGAATCTTTAATTTAGAAACATCAACAAATTGTTGAGGCAAAGGTGTGGTGATGGAATCAACAACATAACAAGTTATATTGAATTTAACATCATCTAATTGACATGAATTTATGTTAAAATTAACAGTTTGATTAATTTTTGAAGAACGATTGCCGATCCCAATAATATTGGTAACCTGCTGAGTAGTATTCATATTTAACTTTTCAACAAGTGATTTAGTTACAAAGGAACCTTGACTGCCACTGTCAAGCAATGCTCTCACTTTAAAATCACGACCATATTTGTCAATAATTTTTACTATTACAGTAGGCAGCATAATATTACAGGCTGTTACTTGAGAATTTGAACACAGTGAGACTGGAGTCTCTGGCTGATCTTCACAATGTAAGAGTGTATTGTGTGATTTTTTACAAACTCTGCATTTGAACTTATATTTACAAACTTTGTCAGCATGAGTTTTCAAACAGAGAGAACATAGTTTTTTATCTTTAACAAAAGTCAGTCGAGCATCTATAGGGATCATTTTAAATTGAGGGCAATTAAAGATTGCATGTTCTTTTTTATCGCAAAAAGAGCACACTAAACCTGAAGGGACAGATAAATTAGATACACGTGTCACAGACTTACCTTTATTTTCAATATTAACTTTATGAGGGTTACTTTCCTCCAATGCTGTTGCACGTTTTTCAAGAAAGGATAAAAAATCTGTCATTGTTGGTAATGTTTCTGGATTACGGTCTAGTTGAAAAGCACGGTATGTATACAAATCCATCTTTCTGCAAAGCACACAAATCAAAAGTCTATCCCACTCATTGACTGGTTCGTTTAAATTTTTCAATGCGTGCAACTGTTGCTGAATGTAGGAAACAAACGTCCTTATAGATGCAGCTGTACCCTTAGGCATTGATGGGATGTCTAGAAGCAGGTTTATGTGATTGCAAATCAATCTTGATTTATTATCATATCGTTTATTTAATAATTCTAAAGCCTCGGAGTAAGACTTATTAGTAAGAGGCAGGTTCACAATTACCGACAAAGCCTCATCTAATAAATATTTTCTTAAATAAAATAACTTCTGGACATCCGACAATGTTGTATTGTTATCAATGACAGCAATAAACAACTCATAAAATGGTTTAAATTTAGTGTAGTCTTTCCCATCAAAAGTAGGAATGTCAATATTAGGTAATTTTGAGGAACCAACATAGCTAGTTTGAGACGGCTCTGAATCTGACTTGGAACGCGACTTTATATTTTCGTTAAGAATGGCAAGAGTTGTATAAAACTTTTCCTCAAATGCACCAACATCTTCAGGGTCCTCAGGATCCAAGCTCAAAATATCTAATTGTACACTTTCGTATTGATTAAAAACAGCAGTTAATTTGTCCTTGCGGGCTTCCAACATATCAATTGTTGCTGAACTTATAGTAGTTGGATCACTGACAAAGTTTTCCATACGTGTTAATGTTCCTTTATACTGCGAACGCGTAATTTTTAGTTTCTTTAGGTCAGCCATTGTAACGCAACACAAATACACCGTATAATTTAATACTAGGTATCACTTTTAATGCACTTTAGAACTATTTACTACAACTTTTCGTGGTTATTATAAAACTTTTTTGACTGAAACTTGTTTACATCGTAGTGTCAAATTGACAATGTCAATCTGACAAGTCGTTGGCGGGATGTCAAACTTTTCCGAGAAATGTAGGTATTCTGGAATGTACCACCTTGATGATGAAAATCGCTCAAAATTAGCGATCTCACGTAGATGTAAGGCTGGAACTGATGCAAAGTCGAGATTTTCACCCAAACTATGAGCAGGGTGAGGCTCCGCCACCGGCACAACCGGGTAACGGCTCACGAACAAACTCGCCAAGTACACGGTGCAAGACGAATAAACACCTCCAAAGGCACTGAATTTACTGTTCCACTAATTCGAAGGACCACTACGCATGTTCGAAATGAAATGCGTTGATGTTTAAGATAAAATCTTTTTAATTTCGTATTTTAACTGGGCACAACGTGCGCCATGACCAAGACAAATTTTCTCAGTACCAAAGATACAGGAAGTCTCAAATAAAGTTGCCATATGAAACTAGAACTGTAACATAAAAAAAAAACAATATTGGCTATGGTAATTTAATTGAATGAAGTATAAAACTATATGTTCATATGGAATTGAACAGCATCTACTATCTTGGTATTGTCTGCGTTATATGATCTAGGTTTATATTAAGACTGTGTAAAACCTATAACAGGTGACTATGATTAGTTACAAACTCAAACACAAACTCAAAGCATTTATTTCAAATAAACCAATTACAGGCACTTTTAAATTTTCAAGGGGTCAATCAGCCAGAAAGATGAAGCTAGTTGCCAATTCCAAATCGTAGTAGGTTCCTATGGAGTAGAACGGGCAAGAAACTCCACGGACACTCTTTTAAATCAAATATTGTTACAAAATACTGGTTACATCATTCATGTTGAAATTATATATGTGAGAACAATGTAGAAAGACGTGCACATTAAAAGCGTCCGCAATGAAAAGTTAAAAACAAATTCAAAAATTAAAATAAGCCATGGCAGCTAAGAGATGACCCGTCCCCACTGACGGCGCCCGTTCACGAACATGACGCATGGATCAGCACCATTCAGCTCAACCATTTTGAAGGGAACTTAATGATCCAACACACACGCCTTCACCAGCGAGACATTTGTGTGAGCATGACATATTCTCAGCCGCCAGGGCTCATTCAAGTCAATGAAAGACATACCCAGTAAATGGTCGTTTTGTAGAAGGTAACGGTCACAGTGCTCACACATGTGCTATGCAATTATACAATACTAAGAGATTGAATTTATACAATGCAAAGATAATTTTTGCAATCTTCAGCAGCTCCAATAATATTTTCAATGTTAATCAACTAGTTTATGCGCCCTTGTGGATCTGGACCAGCGTTGAGTCAAGCATTTTTTTCAGCGATGTAATCCCCCAACTTATAATATGCTTGGCAGCATAGTCTGCGCCGACGTTAGGTGGGTACAGTACATGCTGTGTTACACAGTATGTACTTTACCCACCTAACGTCGGTGGGTATCGCCTCAATTGCTCATTTTATTGATAAAATAAGAATGTTGGTTAATATTAAAACACTACTCCATCTCAATAATATTGACAAATTCATTGCTGATGTAAAAAGTTTTGACATAAATTGTCTCTTCAGACATGCTTTTTAGATGAAAGTTGAGATGCTTCATAAATTATTCGACACCGAAAACGGATAAGAACTAGGTTTCAGTATCTATGTATACATTTCTATACGTATTGTTCGAATATAAGGAGAGGGTGGCAGGATCTAGAAAACTTAGTTGGTGTGCCGAAAGTCGTCGATGTAAAAAATCTGTGCAATGTCAAATATACCATTAATTTGTAAAGTGAAATTCACACGAACAACGTTTACTAATTAATCATTCCATAACTCTGTCTGCAACCAATATATCGGTGCTGATTTAGGATTAAGCCAAAAATCATAGAACAAAAGCGACACGTCCAATATCAGACTCGACAGCTTAATGTGCAATACAACCGACTAACGAATATAAATGACGTACCAGTCACTAGCAAATGTGGGTTTACATTCAAACCAATCTCATTTATCCAAGTGTATAATATAACAGAACTTATGTAGTTGGGATTATAAAATCGAGTTCCTCAGCTAATAATTGTAAAGGGATTTATTAGAAGACATTTTGGCAGGCGCGGCGGCCGCGCACAGCCGCCGGTTGTGCCACGGGGAACCGTAAACCCAAGTGATTTAGATGAATCACTGTACACAATAGACAAAAGAAATACATTATCTGGGGAGGGGAAGGCCGGGATGAAAGGGGGGCTACCTGAAAAATCCATTGAAAAGGAAAAAAGCCCCGCCTTAAATAAGGACAATAGGATGTCTACTATGTGTACAATTAAGCTAAACGAACCCAGATAAGTGAGAAATTTATCACTCTGCGAAATGGGCCAGCGAATTGTTTAGGGAAGAGATGTTTTTGTTTAAAAGCTACGAAATTGCTGTAAACATTTTGGACAATACACTGGAGTGTTTACTTAGCGGAGTGGTGGGAGGCGCGATTTAGAACTCATGAAGTGTGTACACTAAGAGTTTACACTGCGGGCAGGGAGGGCAGAGAGGTGGAGGGAAACATGATATTTGTTGATACAAGATGAATACATTGGCAGTGGCAAATAGTGTCACATTGACAATAAATGGATTCGGAGTTATATTTGAGACATTAAGATGTTACCATTGACATGTAGTTTCCAAGAATACAATATCAAACAATAATTATGTTAAATGATTTAAGTGTTAAAAGTAAACTAAATTACCAGTATCAAAATCTTAAAAACCAATAGGTATAGACTAGTCTTAAAACAAACCCTATCTACTTTCAAGGCGATACGATCGATAACTGTTGCTAAGCCAACAGTTCTACACAAAGTAGCTACATTACAGTAGATATCGGCCCAACGGCACTACAGCACTACGGCACAACGGCACAACTTAATAGGTGCCTTTGCATTTACGACTCCGTTGAGATTTCAGACTACAATGTTTGACGGCTCGTAGGTAGCGGATAATACGGCGGTAGGACTGCGAATAAGAGCTTAATTTCAATGTAGCGGAGTATGTGAGGCTATCCGAATAGTGACCTCATTTGTTTTGATATAAAGTTGAGCGTGAATAGGATTTGGAATGGCTATTGACACAAATTGTCAGTTTGTGTTTATGTGCGAATTTAGAATATGCTTTAATGCTTTGAATTAGGTAGTAACGCGTATATTACTGAAAGATATTATTCATAATACAATCGTACATTGCATTAGTATTTTGAGGGTTTAATTGGTGTTTGTAAGAATTTAGTTAATTCTGAATCTTCTTCACCTTTGGGTTAGTATACGATACAGTTATGATGGCTAACCATCTAAGTATCAATCATGACCTTGACGGTCATTTTACAAAACCTCCTTTACACAAAATCACATGCCAAACGGTACCCCCATTATGTCATCCGACATATCGCCAACACATTGCCGAGCTAATGCCGCGCAGCTGACGCACGACTGTCGCACGGCTGTCGCGCGTCCGCTGCTTGACGTCACTGCACGACAATTGATTAATGCGCACCGCACCGCCGATTATTGCCGACTCATGAATATGCCCTGATCTATGGCGGCCAACGATTTGCAGGTGTGATTTGTGTGACAAGCTTTGAGTGACAAATATGTTGTTGTTATTGCATTCTCGTGTTAATATGTTACCTACCGGCTTTAGTGGGCTTAATGCTGGACTTCACGTTAAACGGGTTAAGACTATATTAAGAGTAGAGAGCTAAGTTTGGTGTCATAATAGGAGCGATCAAACGTACTAAACGTTAGTCCCTATAAAAATAGAAAAGGATATAAAATATCGAAACATATTATTGAAACTTCCAGAAATATGAGTACCTAAGAGCCGAAAACGTAAGTCTTAAGGGAAATTATAATGAGCTATCAACATATTTTTATACACCATTTAACATTTTTATACATCCAACGCCCAACATAGAGATTTAAGGCTTTTTTCGACAAAAAAGCGCGTGAAGACAAGTTCATTTATTTTTTATGATTTATTCATTATTTTTCTGATTTACTTTCATTGGCCGACACAACACAGAGCCTATGAATTGTATACTAACGCCAGTAAATTGCTCCGAGAGTGTAATAATATCCCACATTTATGCCTCCTCTACGCGCTCAGAATCTCATTCCAAATCCTACAACAATATGCCGCATGCGCCCCCACTCCATAACCAGCCGGATTACTGACTCACATATTTTCTTCAACGAACAATACATTATAGTATTATATGTTACAAGTCAATCAACGCAGTATAAATCATTCTGTTTCCCTCTTAAAAAGTCAATGATACACAGGGGCGTACATCACGGCAATCACCGCGTTATTAATATCGCCCGTGTGAAGATGCGCGCCGATGTTCCATTACAGAAAATGAACACACATCCGAAATAAAATAGCATTCAATTAAAAAGGGCCGAGCCGCTGACGGGCGCGAGATAGCGCTGCGTCAAACTCGACCATTGTTCAGTTTTATCTCGAGAGGGCTTTGTTTCATTTGAGGCCTTTTATTGGTTGTTGGGGTGTAAAAATGCGGATAGAAATTCGCTGCGGCTCGCATCCGATGCTATCCACGTCCGCATCAGATAATGAGGTGCCCAACAAAAAGCCTAGAGTGCGTTTAGGGTTGCCGTTCCATCCGGTGGCCCCCGTACAGCCCAAACATTTTTGGGACTCCGCAACTCAGACCGTGGCGTGGCAAACATCGCTTTGAACAATATTCCCGAGTAAAGTTTTCAGATAACCGTCAAAATACTTGTCGCGCTTCCCAAAAATGTTCGTATGCCCAAACCGAACCCTGTCGTTGCCCGCACCGTGCCCGTCTGGCAGCCCTGCCCGCGTCCCGAGCCGCACTATTGTACATTCAATCTACGCCAATTTAGCCGGGCCGGCGTTACTGCCCCTTTCATTTCTCCATACACGTTTACACCGTCTAAAGTGTTGATTTGAAAACGTGATCCGCCAGACTGGACCATCTCGTTTATATTACTTATTGGAAACGCTTCACTGGGGCTTTGGATTATTCCTCAATTTGCTATATTTATTCTGGAACCTTGTGTGCGTCAATCAAATTGTTTATCATTTTATTCAACTCAATATCTAATTTCTTTGCACTGGAGTAAAAAAGTCTAATTTCTTTGCACACAACATTTTGAAAATAAAAAGACTAATGGACTCATAAATAATTCCATTGTTATTCAGTAATTCACTTAAATATTTTACCTACATTCAAGAACGTAATAGACTTTCCTGTTCTTGGAACCGACAGTTATGGCTATAATCTTTTATAAGGACTGCTACGTAAAAGAAAAAGGATAAGTATTACTAATCGAGGTTCAGATTTCAAATAATAAAAATCTCCTTACTTGAACAGGAAATATTATATTTCTTGCGTATCAATAGAGCAACGAGATACGATGAAAGCAATTAAAAAGTTTTTATTAACGTTCCTTAGGTAAAAATAAACCAAAAACGTTTAGTGAAGCTATTACCGTAACAAAAGCAAACGGTGTTGGTATATCAGCAGAACATAACACAACAAGAGACAGTGTTTGGCGCAAGTTGAACGCTTGTCGTAGTTTCGCCCGTTAAGCTAAGTGGCCATAATTTTTGGAGCATGAAGCGCCTCCTGGTAATGACCCGTTGTCAACGTTTCCCTCACATCTCCTGTAATTTGTGACGGAATGTCTCCGCTGAATATTTCCATGTATTTGCTTCTTTTGGCTTTTCAGGGAATTGTCTTATTAATATTTTGGGTGTGGTTTCATTAGGCTTACGTAGTAAATTATTTTGTTGGATTTTCATGTTAATTTTGTAGTATGAGGCCCTTGTAAGTATCTAGAATTTTATGTAAAATTAGCATTGGTCGCTGAACATAGTGGATTTGATTCTCAGAAATATGTTACTATAAAATCGTTTAGGTACATGTTCGTACGAGACAGACGTAAAAAAGTTTGAAGGTTATCTATCTGGGGACATTCTATTGATGGATGGGTGATAAGGGTAAATGATACAAAATATTCCTTTAACTATTCTTTGGATATTGGTATCCTCAGAGACGCAACCTTTTCAAAATATAAACCACTATACGAAGAAATATAATAATAACAATATTTTACAAAATAAAGTAAAGTTAAGAAATGAAATGAAATTGTTTATTCTGTAAATAGGATATCGGAATCACTTTTACACGTCTTATTAAAAATAAAATAAAAATAGGCTAGTTGAGTTCGGCGTTTCCTATCTGACTACGCTGAGAAGAAAGGCCGAAAGAAACTCAGAGGTCGCAGTCTCTTTTAAAGTCCAGACATAATCTTGGTCAGGCCATAGGACGACCATGTAGATTAGTGTCTGAAATGGTCTTTGCCACACAGATTAGAGCGGACCTGTCCAGTGAGTGCAAGCATTTGTCAGTAGGTAATCGTGAAGCTCAACTCAAAACTAAAGCAGCACAACTCGACGAACAATACCAAAGAAAGGAGATTTGGGTAGGCCGCAAAAACTATTCAAACTGCCAGACCATCATTAAAACTAACTGAAAAGAAACAAAAATGAAAAAAAAAAACATCTGCATAGTCTTCACATTCACAATAATTAAAATAATATTTAATTATACTTTACTGGTGATTCCAAGAAAAACTGTCGATTCAACAGGGTCCAACTCTATTCCATTAACTTGAACATTGGTAGTTAGCTGCCTGACATTTGGCATTGAAAATTTAATGAGCTCAGTTTTTTTTCGTTCCGGAGAACATTATTTACATTAAACCAATGCACAACTTTAGAGAGTGCATCGTTAACTTGTTCAAGTTGACTCACTGACGTATCATTTTAAAAATGAGGGAGGATTATCCTTAATGTGGCGCCCTTTATATAAGGGAATATAAACTGGTAATAGTATGTACTTAGAATAGGGGCTAAACATAACATATGTAGGTACAACCTACTGCTTGATAAGATAACTGCCACTTGTCCAGGTCCCAAGAGCGGTGACATCCAAATGCTAATTCATAATTATTAATGATCTATTATTTACATCAAACAAAAAACAGCGCTTGTTCATTTCAAGAAAACATCCGTTACCTAAGTAAATATTAACTCAACATCAACTACCGAGAAATGTCAGCAAACTTTACTGAACTTAATTTGTTTATAGAAAGAATAAGTACAACGAAATAATTATACCTATAATAAAAATGGCGGCTCAAAATGACGTCATGTTTTCCATGCTGAAAAAGTATGAACCCTTTTAGAAACTGAAAAGGGTTTAAGTGAAACCGACAGACAACAGTGATTCAGTGTTTTTAGGTTGCCAAGGCATCATCAATCATGCCCTTTCATCTCAACCCTAATGATAAGCATCGACTAAGATATCATTATACTGTAAATTAAGTGAAAATTGAATATAACGCAGATTCTCCATTAATTTTGAGATGCACATAAAGCTGGCTTATATGTCAGACGAGTCATGTTACTTTGTAAATGATCGTGAATTCAATCAGAGATTCAGATATGTAGAATTTAAAATAAAGAATCTATCAGAGTAAGCTTTCTCAATTCAAAGTGTACTTCTAGATCAGTTTTAAGAATTACTCAATATTTTAGAAATATTTATCAAATTTGTGTGTAAAGGGTAATCTTAATATAGCTCTGCTTTCAAGAAAATAAATCGTTTTAATAGAAGATTTTAGAAGTTTAATCATTAGGTTGATCAATTATCTAATAGTAAATTGCTTCTTAGAATGGAAGTTGTAATTCCATCCACATGAGAAGCAATTATTGGCAAGTAAACTTGGTTACCGCCCATCGAATCCAGAAGTTTAGCTTCATCTACATTGACGATGTCCACTAGCGCCGCACAAGATAATTTGAAAGTTCTGATGAGTCGCGATGGCCGGCTGATAGACTGAAGTTAATCTCGTTTCAAAACGAATTTCACGAAAAGGAAATAAGATATTAATATTTGAAGTTTTCGGCCTTTGCCGCTATTAGTGGACGAATGTCAGCTTTGACATCACGAAGGACGTTACCTAATGGATGATCAGTAATGCTCTGATTACCCTCATTTTTTTTTCATTAGTCACACTCTGATCTTCTGATTCCAATTTTATTTTATTAGATGACATATATTTGTATATCTCAGCCTCGGTTTTTCCTACAAGTTTTATCTTAATATTTTCAATTGCTACTATTTTCTATTCTTAGATATAAACCTCTTAGAAATCTAGTCACAAAGACCATACCACGTTACTATGCAATTTCACTATAACTACTTTCCTAATTTCATAGTAGATTATAACAATTCAGGTACGTAACTTCTTCGCAGGCTACAAAAGCGAATATTCAAAAGCGTTCGTGCATTTTGAACCTACTAATACTAGGAGCTGTCTTAAAAACTATGATGCGGAAACATCAAAACGATCTCTTTAGAAAAATAGGCTACTGAAAAAGGCAAGGTTATTTTGTTGCTGAGTAAACAATTGAAGCGCATTCAGTATTGCTTGTATAATAGTGAATAATGTATTCTTCTATTATACTTCTTAGCCATGCGTTCGACGGAACCCGCGTCACGCGGTCCCGATAAACAGGCAGATTTATTACCGCAGAGGTTCGGATACGCGGATATTCGGATATGTTAGCTGAGTGTGGATGTTGCTTTATACGAGACTTAAGTGGGTGGTGACGTATGTATCAGATCTTTGGAGATTTTGCCTTTTTTTTTCGCTTCAAGCTTGCCTTGTAAATTAAGAGTCAATCAAACTGGAAAATCACAGTAGCTAAGCTTTAGTATACGATTTCTAGTTAAACTTATAAAATAATAGGTGATTTAAATTAATCATCGTTTACTGCCTCCCTTAATTACAGCTCTCTATGAAAACTCATAGATGATGACCACACAAATGATTGTGTTTAGTATTTCTGAGGAGAAAGCTCATAATTTACAACACAAGAAAATATACCATGACATAATCTTCCACTGACGTTACAACAAACACTTGAAACATCTAATATATTCACAAAAGCAACCCATCACCCTGTTTACCAACACATCGTCGCTTCCACTGACAAAAACTGTCCTTGGCCAAACATCGACAATTGAATAATAACACGACAGAAGAGTAATAGGATAATGTCGTAGAAGATAAAAGCGAACGCATGCCGCAATCTCTTACGCAACTTTCGCACGTAAATCATGCAAGTTGGAACAACCAACGTTCGCGTAAACACTTCAACTTTTCCATTAAAAACAATAATACAACGGGGATTTGTCGAGAGTTGTAATTGTTGGTTTAATCTTGTATTAACTTCCTCTGTAGCGTGATTAATGTCAGTTGATGCTAGCGTTGCATCTCGGTTCTTAAATTTTGTATTATGTTTAGCAACGCTTAAATATTTTCTTGATGACATCTACCAACTGATATGTACTTTATACCAACCTTTCTATATCTCCTTTACTATCTTTTCGTTATTTAATGCACTAATGAACTAGTCGATCAAACGGTTAGTGACCAATTTATATATAAGTTGGGTCACAAAGTATACGACGTTGTACACGTATGGAGTTAATTCAGGGTAATTATGTTGTAAAATTCATGCAGGCGACCGCCTATACTCAGTCAAACGAAAAAATAATAATTAAGAGATTCACATGCTAGTTCAGGTACTAAAGTCATTTCTAATTTACCTAAGCACTTTTTATAACATTGTTCTAGATATATATGAGATTCAAAAAGAAATTCACCTAAATAAAAGTTCCATCCTCATTACCAAACTCATTACCAAATACAGCCCACTAATTGCAATTGCAAATTGACTCCTATATGAAATCTTGAATATTCACCCAAAGATACCTGTTATGGTAAATGTTTTAAAGCAAACATAATAGTAAACATGAATAGCATGTGCGAGAACAAACACACTAGCGGAATTGAATCCGGAACCTCCCAGCGAGATGCGAAACATAAACTCGGGTAAGTAAACAGTTATAAGATACTTTTGGGACTACGAATATTGGAATAGATATACTCTAGTTCCACATAGAAATAATATAGTGACTGTTCGGGAGAATTTGTCAACTAAATAGGAGTTGAAAAGGAAGAATAATAATTAAAATAACTGCAAGGTTTTTCTCCTGAGCAATGTGAACTGGGACGAGGATATTATCAAATCAGAGTGCTACAAGATTTTATTGACAAATGTACTTAGTATTACGGTTATGATTAAAATAGCTATAAACCTTTTAATTAAACAGTTTTAGAAAAGGAGCGTTTAACAAAATTCCAATGTTTGACCATCGAAAATAAATTATTATGGTGACCTAGATGATATACTAACTTAGTATTTTTTCATTGTAGGTTTTAATTGATGTATTATTTAATTATAAAAGTTACGCATAAATATTATACAGATATATTTACATATTTTATTTCTAAGTACACACTATGTTCAGTTAGATTTCGAACCACAATCATAGTTTCTGTAAAAAATTGTACTTACCCGAAATATTATGTCACAGACGGGGACGTCTAATGTCACTCGCAAGGCAGTTGCTGAAAAACAGCGCTGTTGACAATAGGTTCGTCCAAAGTCACAGCATTATTGCTGAGCAACGACCTGTCCTTGCACAGATGTGACGCACGGCATAATAGTTCTTGTTATTGTAGTTTATTTGTAACAAAATTTTCTTTCTATTTCTTCCTTTTTATATACCCCAAAAATATCATTTTTTAAGCTAAAATATTGTCAGGGATTTATAATAAATAAAACAATAAATATTAAACAATAGTATAACAACGTATTTTCCTCGCAGCGAGGAATCCGATATTTCCATTTGGAGGATTTGGAAGCATTCAATTTGTCTTCTCACTTACGACATTTGTTTTGTAATGTGATACACACATCAGCATACACAAATATGCCTTCGTACACACCCTCGAATACATACGTATATTAGAGTATAAACAAACGTCCCCTTTAAATATGGATGCCAGAGCTTTAACAGCACTTATATTTAAGCTTATTTATGCACAAAGCTAAGAGAGTTTTAGTGCCAGGCTCGCGCATGTCATCGACCTGGAACTCAGCCCAACTTTATTTTTCTTGCATGAAAATATGTTCGAAAAATAAAAATGTTTAACTTTTATAGGTTTGCTCTGTAAGAATTTATGATACATATTTGTAAAATTGTGATACATTGAACTGACACTATTGGAGCGTGAAAATTTCTCGACCCTACACTTTAAAACTCTGCGGCGGCGGCCGAATAAAGTAAATAAACTTAATCCAACCGTTTCGGCGATTATTTCAAGCTATTTACCAAGACATAGTTTGCAAAAATGCATATCGAATATAATATCTGGCTCAATGACCTGCTTTGCGATTATTGATGAAACTATGAAAAATTTAATGCACAGAGAAAATGTTTAAAGTTAAAATTAAGAATTCTTTGGGTAAAAGTATATCGCAAATTAATATAACCAATCCCTTTATTATTTTAATGAAAAAATACATCTTACAAACCAACGCCTCACATTTCAGTTGCAATACTATTATTTTCTAAACAAACAACAATTCACACTTCAGCCGACGTACCTACATCATCCTCACATAAACTTTACAAAAGAGGCAATCCAGTGCGCCGTGTAAACGAAGGAGAGGCGATAATTCAGCGATAGAGCCTGAGAGGGCGGAGGTATCGATCTCCGGGAGGGAGGACCTCTGGCCAGCTTCCAAGGGAGCCAGCTGACCAGCACGGTACAGATTTACCGACACTCTAGCGAGTCGTTTGGATGGAGATATTGTTTTACTCGCAGTTTGAAGGGCTACGCATTGATTTTGATGTCCCTTTGTTTTTATTGTTATTGGCTGTAAGGATGGGAATGGGATAAGTTGAAAAAGGCTTTTTAGTTTTGTGTTAGAATTGGACATACTAATCTAATAAGAGCTGTAACTTATGTTACACTATGTTTTTGCATTTTTTCACGTTTTGCTGCGAGTAAATCGAATATACTAATATTAAATAATTCTTCAACAATACAAAGTTCTGTCAGAGTAATAAACCAAGGAGCAAAATAATATAGTGCGCAAACAAAAGTAAGAGATACTAGAATCTTATCTCTTCACACAAGTAGTAAGCCGTAAAAGTAAACTTTTACGACTGTTTCTAAAGAAAACAGTGACTGTTGCGGTATTTACACAAAGGACAGGATAACGGCTCAGTATAGAAGTATTGAACTAAATAAAACATTACGATGGCGGACCGCAAGCTTTCAATCGTAAACATAAACTATAAATAAATACCTACGTATACGTTTTTGACATGTGAAATAGAAATGGGATTAATGGAGCTTGAGAAGTTATGACCAATATTGTTAATATCACAATGTCGATAGTAATCACAATACCATAATAATATGAAATACCTACAACTAGCAACGAACACAACCACTGCTCGCTCAAAACTGAACCCATGGACAAACTAGCTGGCTCCAGACTAGCGCGAATATCTCGCTAACGGGCAAAATTCCGTCAAATTACGGAGAGGTTAATCCTGGGGCAGCAGCTGTTTGATAAAGCCCCTTGGCCATAGCTAATGTAAATTCCGCGGCTTCACCGCCGAAGAATGCCCTAGTCCTAAATAAGTACACTCCAAAGTACGTAGCGAGTGCCTTTTCCGGAACAAAGAGCCAATTACATAATACCACCCCTCACAGTTAATGACGTGATTATGTTCCACGAAAACATTACGCTTCTTTTTTTCACCATGTACAGCATTTTCGGGGTTTCGTGAGCCTGAAAGGAAATTTTAGAGTTATGGTATTAAATTTTTGGGTGATGAATGAGAATTAATTTGTTGTGGGAAGCAGAGTGAACCGAAATGTTTGGCGATGTACCGCTATAAGTGAACTAATTAATTCTCGCAGCCCACGCACTGGCAGAAAAGTCACATGAATGTCGTAAAAGGAAAAATAGTAAGTAAGCATTCTTAAACTAGGCCATCTCCAGCAGCTGCCTACATTTATGAAAAAAGGCATAATTTAATAAAGGTAGGTTCTCAAACAATATTGCAGAGTGTACAAATTCTAAAGGTACGACACGAAATGGTAAGCAATCTCCGACGTTTTGTAAATAAAACTCACACAAAATTGCTGCTCAATTTTAAATTTTCTACAGAAAATATTCTTTTTTCTCTGTTACAATAAGTGCTACGTCTTAATTTATATTAAACGGCAAAACACCTCTATTCAGTAATTTTTAAGAAAAGTCTTTTGTACCGCGGTCTATTGTGAAAATGTTTGATACATTTAGTAGAATAGAAGGTGTAGGCATCGACATTGTAAGGTATTGTTGTCATGTAGGTAAATATTATAAGGACTCAAGTTTGGATGATCCATCAGGTATCTTACGAAGTACAATACTTTGTTACAAAGATAATAATAGAATACAAATATTTTTTCAGAATCCAGTCCATTTTGTGAATTCCTTATTTTGGTGCCTGCCTACAAACACCACAACGTTTCATTAACGATATACGTCGTCTGTAAGTTCAAGAGTATGTTCGTGAACAAACAACGTTAGGTAATTTGTCTGCCCTAGTTCACCTTGATCTCATACTTTTATCACTCCAACCTTAACGTTTCCTCCATTATTTACCCAGCTTCATCATCTATTATAAACAGTAATCCACCTGCTCATACACATGGCCTGGTGTCCAACTTTTTGCCTCACATTATGTAAGTGGCGAGCTTTGTGCGGCGGCTTAACGCTAACCGCCGCGTTCGTGGTTAGCTCCGACGTGAACGCACGCGTTTGCGTCCGCCGAACAAAGGGATTTCAGCCTGGAGGGCCTTTGATCTCGACCCATTAAACTGGGCTCACAAAACCGAGCAACACAAGTTTATATGTGATACACTACAATTAAGTCTTATTAGGACTAGGCTTTTGCTGGTTTTAAAGCAAAGTTTACAAGTCAAGTATTTCAAGGACTTTGCGTTTGTGTTAATTTTAATAAACCTCTGCCTTTTGAGGCATAAAATAAATAATGAACCCAGCCAATCTACGTCAACGTGACCACAAGATAAATGAAGTGCTAACAATAATCTACTCAAATGATTTTCAAGTGTTAGTTCATCAAACACAACACAACAAAATCAGACTTGTTGTAATTTAATGTAAAATTCAAAGCTAAACTAATTACAGCCCTGAAATAGTATCAGGTACTATTGTAAGGCCGGCGCCTAAAGCACAATACACACGCAGTACATTCGCGTTTGTCGGCATCCAACAGCCGCCGCCATTGTGCACTAATTGTGCTAACCACTTTGATTAATGTCCTAATCTAGGAAATAAAAGTCCAGCTCAGAAAAAACATTTATAACAATCGCACATTTAATACATTTGCCCATTTCCTACAATTTATCACAATTTGGGTTTATTCTTACGGCATACGGTCATAATTACATTATTCAAATGGAATTTTCCCCGTAGGCGTGTAATTATCCACTCTATAAATTAATTTGGAAGCGTTTTCCTATGAATTATTCAATTTCTATAGTGGCCTCGGAAGTGCTCCGGGTCAATATCGGATAACAATAAGATTGCAGATGTTTTCTTTTGTTCATCCTAACAGCTTTTATAGTGGTTCGCATGGGTATTGAATGTAAGATTTTCGATGAAACTTCATGATTTTATCATAACTAAGGGAAGATCAGACTCAAATATTTTAATTGATAGGTAGATTTAGTTGTAATATTAATCTAAATATTTGTTTGTAACTATGGATACATTTCTATTGAAGCCTATAGCAACAGTCCGTTGTTAATTGACACTACTAATTATTTTAAACCAAACAAGTGAGTCGCTAAGGAAACCGGATAGCGTGTGGAGGGCAGACACTATTATTAATTAATTATACACTTGAAAGTTAGAGTTATTGCCTTCAGCGATCCTTTAACAATAGGCTGTTCGATCTACTTCAAAGAATGACGTAGTGTTTTGAAGCCTTTCCAGTAGGTCATGGTTTTAAAATAATTGCGAATTAGGCGCGACTATAAAACAAGTGACGATATACGTATAAATGTTCTTCTTTAATGACCTACCGAATAACGAATGTTTTCTCACATGGGCGCGATGAAATACAGCTTGATAACATTATCCTGCTCCAATCGTGTGTCGTAAGACTTTGGCAAGCGAGCCTAGCAGTGGAGGTCTACAATCTGTAGACACACAAAACCTTTTTGTTATGTTTTCATCATCATTCTAATTTCTTTGCTAAAGTAACGAAAATTGAGAACATTAACGTAACAAATCAAACAATCGGATTCGACACAAAATTATTAATCTCTGAATCTCTCTTTGTAACGCTCTGTATTTCACTTGATTAATATAATTTCATAAACACAAAACGTGGGTATTAATTCCGAGCTCCGAATATAATATAGGTACGTTCCATCATGTATTATCAAGCGTCTCCACATATTCCTACGTATTCAAGCTTATGCATGACTTAAGATCTGCGTAGTCTGCTTAATAAGTTTATTCTGGATCAAGAGCTTAGACTTTATGCCGACACTAATTGTGTAACCGCATGTATAAGAGGAAATAGCGTTCGTTGAAGCGATTATTGAGTTTTATCCTGTATTCATAAAAATAGATAAGTATAATACCTTCCCACTAGTTCAGTACTTTCTATAGACCAACTTAAGAATATAAAATTTTACTCGCTTTGTCGGCTTGGGATATTATCGCGTCTAAACTATTAAACAGATTTTGATGAAATTCGACTGATGTAGTTTAGTGCCTATAAATATCAATTAGCTTTCAGGCTTATCTCGTAGCGCGTAGCCCATAGACCGAAGCATGTAGCCCGTAGCGCGTAGCCCGTAGCACGTAGCCCATAGTGCGTAGCTCGTATAGCGTAGCAGATACAATATTGTAGATAGAATTTGGCTTCGAGAAGGCTAGGTTTAGCAGTCTTTCAGTGTTTTAAAATTAGTTTACAGTTTTTTCCAGGATTAACTGTTTTTGGTATTCGTAACTAATAATCGCGACTCAGTCACACAAAGCAGTTTCAAAACTGTAAAATAATATAATAACCTACATCTAGTAAAATATTTTACTCCTCAATCTTTAAACCTTAAAATACGTACTATTAAAATACCAAACCCCAGTAATATTATTTCAGCATACATTGTAGCTCGCAATCACTAAAATAATTCTGAACAGAATCTTTAAATGAATCATGTGTATGAATAATATTGAATGAGCGACGTTTTTCCGTGGGACAACCAATTTCCATGACAAGCGACAATTTAACCATATTCAATCAGGCAACACCGTTTTCATTTTACGTTTACGAAGCTAAGCCCAATATTTTGATAAATATTTTGATATATTTTCATGATGATCTTCAAAATATATTGAATTACGTGCGCTTTGTTTCTACAGAATAAACAAATTTTCTTTCATTTTTTTCCGTTTGCTGTCGTTAAAGAAAATTGAAGAGAAATTAATGAACAGCTTAAGTTTTTTCGGTCCAAGTATTAATCGAAAAATGTCCACAATAATCTAATATTATTTAACTCCAGTGTAAGTCTGTCTAGACACCGGTGTTTTGCCGGAAACTAATACGGTGAATGTGTTTTCTGTTTGACACGAAGCCTTTTCGTAGCGATGGAAAAGTAACAGGCTTTAAAATAAAAACTAATCTAGTGTTAGAATATATCCACAGATATGCATAACTCCACCTTACCATTTTTCTACTTTACCGTTGTACGTTGAGCTAGCTCACTGCCCTCCAATTATCTTCCCTCAAATGTACGTTTACCCAATAAGAAATCTATACACGATAGATACATAGACTTTTGTATATAATCCACCGTAAGGAGATAAACAGAAAGTAAATACTGCTATTTACTTCCGTAAAGATAGCAAAAAGAACATTTTATTTGGCAAACTATTCTAGATGAACACAATATAAGTGAATGGGGTTGCCACCCTTCTTGGGCGATGTTCAAGAATGTCCCTGAGGGCAGGCAGAAATAATTAATCGTGTGTCAGTTTGTGTAGGGAAATGTACTGAACTGAATGAAATATTAAGTGTCTAGAACTCATAGGCGAAAATAAGTAAGATCACTGGTAACGTCAAAAAAGGTTTTAGTAACTCAAGTAAATAATCTGTGTTATTTTGAACACCTTTTAAGAGCGTTTATTCTAAAAGTTGGCAACGTCGCAAATAGCTGTCAAATATTTACCAGTTTTGATTAATTTAGCAATAAATAAATACCCTATGGAAATATGAAATATTGCTAACTAGTAAAACAGAATATTAATAATGAATGTGAATTATAACACTGAATTTGACGTTGTTACCGTTTTAGGTGTAAAAAAGGCATTTGTAAAGTTTCCAAATACTTAAAAAAAACTAAATATTCATTATTGCATTTCATAATTAATATTTGAGTTCGCTACTTAACCATATTTCCACAGTAATATTGCTAAATTAATCAAAGCAGCATTATGGATTTACTTGTGAACATCAGGCCTATCGTCACGACGCTTCTTAACGTGTTACAAACTCAAATCACCAATAAGTAGCCTGAATTTCACGGCACCTAGTATTTAATGGCGGTCCGTACCGTCGTGGACGATAGGCCGAAAATGTTTTTGTATAGTGACGGTACATTACTATATTTGTAGTTTTGAAGTTGCGTAGAAATAAAGATAAAATAGATCAACCATTTTTCAGATTATCTAAAGTATCTTCATCTTTTATGGGGTACTGTGTTAAATGCTACAACAAAATACCTTGTGATATATTACAATTAAATGAAAGAAAATTTAAAACTCATATTAAAAGTACACTTTGTAAACAAGCCTATTACAAATTAGAGGAATATATCCAAGATAAGAATGCTTGGAAACATGCTGGTCCTGCTCCATAGGACAATCTAGAATCTAGACAAAATCAAACTGGTTGCTAATTTAAGTTGTATAAATTATAATTTTTACGAGTATTACATGACATTGATTTTGCATTCTGTGATTACTTCCTCACACACTGACTTATTAATTGTAAATTTTTTAAGAAAATCATCTACTTTTACAATGTTTGTAAATATGTGAAAACCGTACATCTATCACATCATTAATTAATTTATCTTTCGTGGCTTCATTTTTATTAATTCTTCTTTTTACCTATTGTGGTAACCTATTTTTATTTTATTTTTTTTAGATGCATCGTCTTCACATATAATTATGTAACGAATGTAACACATACAAATATTGTAACAATTTTTAAAAGAGTAACGGTGGAGTTTCTTGCCCATTCTTCTCCATACGAAAACTACCTTTTGGAAGGGGCGACTAGAATCAATTCAATTTTTTGTAAACTTTGACGTTCAAAAGTGCCTTACAAGGGCCTATTTGAAATAAATGATTTGACTTTGACTTTGACTTTGACTTTGCGTTTGACATAAAATATGATCAACGAACGTTAATGTTTAAACAAGCATACACGTGTTGTTTGTATTTTATTTCCGGAAAGCTACCTCGACCCATCCGTGTATTTAATGTGATACGATTTATAACGGAAATGTAAAAAGTAAATAATATTTCCTGCGTTGGATTTGTACTTAACATGAACTTTTTTTAAAATGTGTTTTCAAATATGGCAACACTAATATCAATAAAAAATTGCGTACACAATGACCACTCAATTAACAAATCACATGACATTTAATATCACCCTGTTACACCAACTGTCGATTATACACGCTTGCTACCCATAAACTATAAAATTAACATCGTTACGCGTTAAAGAAAGTCACCCCTTAAGACCTAAATCAAACCCTGGAATTTCACGCAAATTAAAGTTTTTGGAGAACACAAATTATCAGCCCCTGGGGTGCAAACAAAGAGACATGAAGTATAAGTAGCCATTATAATTAAATTCGACTTGGGGGCGTTAATTTTTAGCTGGTAATAAAGTAGAGTTGCATAGACAAGTTCCTGTAGGGCAAGTGGCAACAATGATAATAAGCTGTTTGAATTATACTATTTTCTACGTTATTTAAATAACAAAATAACTCCCCAAAATAATCAAAAAGCGACACTTTTATAAACCCATCAATTCTACCTGTCCCTGTCATTTAAATATCAAGGGAGTGAGTGAGCGATACGATGTAGGTAACACCTTTGAGATATTAGGCGTTTATAAATATGGTGGTAAAGCCTGCTATCCGATAAAAAGAACAATAAAGAAAATAAACTCTAGTAAAAAAGAAAAGTTATACAAATACAAACACTTAAATTAATACTCAATTCAATTAAACCAAATAAATGCAATACAACAAACATTCAAATCTATTCATAATTTTACCAGACCAAGCAAGGTATTAAATATTAAACCATTCCGCGATACCTATTCTACCAAATAAAATAAAAGAAAATCTCTATTATAAGTAAATAGTGAATCAGACAACAGATATACTGTCTCAAGAACAACAATATCTGCTAATGCCTAGCTGACAATATACTCGATGTTTGTACAAATAAGTCGAACATTGGACAAACACACTGAAACACAAACACTGACCGAGACGGTTTATCTCTAGCATCTGTTAAATGTCGGCTGAAAGGTTACCGTCTAACGTTCACTAACACTATGGGTCGCTAAGGGTCATTGAGTGGTGTTAATGTCTTCTGATATGGCTGGCCTACGTGGAAACATAATGCGGGGAAACTTACAGAGATCGATAAAATGTGTGTGTGTTCCGTAGATGTGCATAAGCGTGTTCGATAAAAAAGAGCACTCAGAGAACCAAAATATCAGATTTTATCAAAAATAACAAGCTGCCATTTTTTCACACAAAAATGAGCACGAGAAAGAAAGCGGTGCCTTCAATATTAGAAACTTGGTAATAGTCAATTTATTAACTGTTTAATTATATCAACTTTAAAAACAACTTTTAACTAGAATAATTTGAACTGCTCAACCAGTTAGGGATAACAATGTTGAAATAGACAAAGTTTATCGCAATAAAACTTTACAAAAACAGCATTAATATTCTAAATACCTAAAACAACAAAGCCAGTTATCAGAGTCGCCCTAATCCAACTCGTATTCATAGCCTCTCCCAGACGGGAATATACACGTATTCATAGTCCTGACAAGACTGGAATAATATTTACCTACTTATTTAGCGCGATTCATTGTGTAAAGCTGAAACGTAATTTTTACACGTCTGCGTATCAAATGTTACATCGCTTCATGACTTAACTGTTTGTCTAGGTGGAATAAATACTAGTCAGGTCTTTATGTGCTTCGTGTTTGCAATAAATCTTGGTGACGAAAACAGTGGGTTACATAAATCTCATAAGTTTATTCGTGTGCCTCCAAATCGTGGCCAAAACACGTACTGTTTTATTTGGGCTGACAATTATTTCTAGATAATAAAGAAACCTGCCATATCTTTTATGGGATCAACCACTTCTACGAATTAATTATACCTAAAGGTATAATATGCATATTCAGCCCATAATATTCCCACGGCTGGGACACAAGCCTCCTCTCAATGAGTGGGAGTGGGTCGTAATCCACATCGCAGGCCCAGCTCGGGTTGGTAAATGTCACAATCATGTTTTCGAATTTTTGGTTCCAGGACATGGCCTCCTCACGATGTTTTCCTTCACCATTTTGAGAGCGGCGGTTTCCAGTAACAGCAATTTATTACACGATAATACTTCATTAAAACCAACGCTCCGTTACTTTTGTAGACAAAAAACAGAACTTCTAGTTACAGTTTAATATTTCCTCGAGTTTCCATAAAAGGAATTTTAAATCTCTTCAGAAGTGTCCAAGGTCAAGATCTTTCCGCTTTAAAGCCTGGACAAAAGGACCAGGAGTCCAGTGCTTCCGACTCCTAGCAACGAGTGATCATCTTCAAAGAAACGTCGTTAATATGGTCCTAATGGTTACAGTTCAGAATGGTACTTATCGTGAACTGTTTGTTACTTTAAGTAGAAATTCTACAGGGATTCTTAGCACAGCGCGTATTTTCGTGTACGACAGTGTATTGTGAGACAGTGTCGTATTGAAAACAATAAGTAACGGAGACTATGTTTTTATAGTTGTTTTATATTTTACTCCTTCAGAATAACAACAACAATATGGAACATTTCAGATTAAAATTTCGAGGAAAACGGAAAATTGAGAGGGCTATTAAGCCAGCTCAGCTGCTGCTGATTTTAAATAAAAGGGTAGCAATCGAGAGTGTAGTCTCAAGTCTGAAGTTCGATTCCCAGATCAGGGAAAGGTTAAAATTGTTCATGGTTTATTCTATCGAAATTCTCAGAGGAGTTGTTATATTCCGGTTAAATTACAGTAACCTCCTTTAACATGAAACTGAATATCAATAAAAATTATGCACTGAGTACATTCAGGTCTGGGTAACATACTAGAGAATAAGTATGTTAATGCCAATAGAGGTAAGCAAACTAACACCTGAAATTATTATACACTAGCTTTTGCCCGCGCCTTCGCCCGCGAGGATTTCGGAAAATATGCCACGGGAATGTACTACCGGGATTTATAGTACCCTATTTGTAATTTTTTTATTTATTTGTATGTGTTAATCAGGTAAACAGTGTATTAATTCCGTGATACATTGTTTTCATATAACTAACTCTATTGGTTTAAGCGGCGCATGCGCCAGCAAAGCTCTCAGTCGGGATGATTCTTTCCGACATCTTCAAAAATCATCCTCATAATTCAGCCAATTTACACAAACCCTTAATGAACACTTACACTTACACACTAATTTTCCGTCCATTGGTGAAAGCCGTATAAAAATCGGTTCGCTAGTTTTAGAGTTTATCGGGTTCAGACAGACAGACGCTAGACACGGCGGGAGAACTCTGTTTTATAATATGGAGTGATTTATTACAATTTCTAATTATTTAGATGTTATTGTGCAAAACTAAATACCTATTTGTGAATGACGACGTGTTTCAACTTTAAATTCTACTGGGGATCATTAGTAAAACGTTATTTAAACATACAATATATTTGACTGTTCAAGTGTTCACCACATATTATTAAGTCCTATGTACAGTAGGTACTAACGTAGGCCACCGGCCGGTCTGACTAACCACAGCCGTTCTAAATGAGTCCTGGGCTAAGTGAAATATTTGAACAACTAACTAAACATTCCTAGCTTTCTTTTTAGTAAAGCGTTACGAAATATATACTTATTTTTGTACACACGCACACCACTCGAAATATGTTAAAGAAAAAGTTTATAAAATACCTATACTGTATTTTTACAGATTTGTGCTCACCGCGGCTTGGAGCCTAATTCTTTTTCTAAAATAAAAGTTAGTTACTACTTATAACATCAGATATCTGCCAGTGAAGGTCCCCCTAAAATAGGTTTAGCCATTACGGATATTAGTCGGAACAAACCACCAGACACACAGACAAAAAAAATCAAAATAGATTTTTTGTTATAAGTACCGTATATACTTTCATATGCATTTGGTAAAGAGCTGTGATTTTGACATTACAATCATACACTTTAATTTTATGTATTTTTAAAGATAGCGCAAGGCGTATAGTGAATTTACTTTTTAACCGAAGAAAAAAAGAGGAAGTTCACGATGTGTTTTTTTTTTTTTTGTTTGTTTTGTAAACACATTTATACGCTCAAGAAATGGTCAAATCGATTTGCCTGCGTAGCCTAACACAATCTGTAATCTATGGACATTGTCATTAAATTAATCACAGAGCCAAACTGTCAATGTTAACTGACCAATTAAGAGTCATTTAAGTGCCAATTTCATGCTATAGTAACAATCATAAACCTTCAATCAGTTATGGCTTCATTTGTACCTAACTACGAATAATTTACCCAGCTTTGCTGCGATGTGCGTGACCCTGCATTTTGAGTAACAGATACAAACTCTCGCAATTATCAAATTACTTTACAATGGTACCTACATTTTGTCCACAAGCACTTTATGTCCTCTGTAGAAGTGGCCACGCTAATACAGGGTCAAAATGGACTACTACTGCGGCTAGCGACGCAGACGTTGTGGATCTGGAAACATTATAAAAGGAAAGAAAAAAAGATTAAATGATTTGTTTTTTTGGACTCAGCGACTCAATGTTTTTGTAGTTACTTGTAGCATCAGTTCAGGAACATCGCTTGTGGTGTAAACTTCACATACGTGATGGGTATGTGAAGTATCTAAACAAAAAAAACTGAGTTTATAAACTCTTACTTCAAGAACTATCATGTCTCTCGACACAAAAGCTTAGCCAAGGACTTCTACATCCAACAACTAAATCGGTAACAATAAACAAAACAAAATTAATGCACAGCCCATAATTATGTGCGGTACGCAAGTGAAGCTTCAGAGTGCGTGAATATTCATCAGATCATTATCATAAGCAAATACCCCCGGGTTGTTGCCTGTTTTCTTGTACCCCAGTGGACCCTCTATAGGAAAAATATTTCGAGGGCAGGGTCGTGGTATTAAGGGTGTTTATAGCGGTATTGAGGAAGATTTTGCTGATTAGTTATGTTTAATGAACCGTCAACAAGAGATGCACAAGGGTTTTTTGCATAAATGTTTAAGTGTTCATGAATATTACATTTTCGAGTGAAAGGTTGTGGCGAGACTCTGTAGAGGTCAACGTCCGTCTGTAGCGATTGGCGTAATCTGGATGTGAGGATGAAATTTATCTAATTGGGAGGTCGACTTAGCTATTTTGGGATAACTAAGTTATAATAATATGGTGAAATATAATGCTACATTTTGCTGTTTATGCATAAACAAATCTGTAGCGTCAAACAAAAACGTCTAGAAAAACACTTAATTTTGTTCGTTCAAAAATAATGAAGACAAAAATATATTCAAGCATGCATAAAGAACGTGTTCTCGAAAGCGTAGAGTACCGCTAAATACTGTGCCGAGCAGACGAGCAGGCTCAGCGGTCTACCTCTACAATAATTATGCACGAACCACCAACACCAGACTTATTCCTTTACATTTATTCACCAAAACGTAGCAGCACTTCAGAAATATTGCTTCAAATACTCTCTACTAAGATGTTGTAATAATTTATTGTGCTACGAGGGCCGAACGACCGTTAATTTTAATAATTTTGACAAATTAAAAATGGCAATTAAGACGCTATTTTTAAATGAATGAAAAATCGGGTTTTTAGCTTCTAGCAATATTTAATTAAGTACAATAAAATAGCACTAAATGTTGTTTTGTGTATTGAAATTCAGCTAATTGAAATTCAGTGAAGGAATTGTGTACAATTTACTGTAAAATAATATTATTTCAGTATTGTTCTACATGACACAAATATTTTGTTAATTAAACCTGAATAACAACAGTAATATTATGGAAATGGATAAATGACTGAAGAAACTGTTTAGATTGAGAATCACATGTTTTCCCAACCAAAGGCCGTCTTCATTCAACACTGATTAAGTACGTACTAGCCAACATTAATTCGGTAACTAAAACCATAGCTGTACCAAAGTATATCCTCGCCATTCGCAGCCTCAACACATCCTTTCTTTCCTCCGCCGCAGTCGGGAGCGGAAGGACCGGAGCGAGCCGAGCGAGCGGAAGGCGACCGCCGCGCAATTATCGCGACAATTAGTCGCAGTCACGACGCGACGCGGTGCGGTTATTACACGACCTCACGCTTAATTGCGATAGGTATCGCTGAGATACAAGAAAAGTGTAAGGGTTCCGAGAAAAGGTATACTACTAACTGAAATACGAAAAGTCTATTAAAATGGGAGACTGTTTTAGGGCAAACAAATGCAAATGTCATTAACAATCTGCCTGCTACATGTACAGAAACAAAGAACTAAATCTCTATTCACATTTTTGTTCCAGAGAGCAATACAAAAATATTTAATTACTTTTCTTTCAAAGCTCACGCAGCAACGTCGTCGCTTAATTGTTTATGTCATGATTTTAGATATTAGCGTGGAATTTACTTTCTTTGTTTTCTAGGTTTCCAGTTAATTTCTCAAAGGCATGACAATTTCTAGGTAGGTACTATGTTTGTCCAACTCCATCACAATATCAAAAGAATTTCTAGTCTATAAAGCAGTCTTTCTACTCAATCCAACATGGAGTGGGACATAAATAAACCATTAGTAATATCAAAACAGCTATAGTACAGCTAGTCGTAACTCACAGTCCTTTGACCAACTGACCGGGTAACTGGCGATCTTAGGATATTGACTTGCAATATTGAGGACTAACTGCTACAGAAGTCAGAACTGAGCTGGCAACACGGGAGCAATATTAAAGGATATTTGGTAGATTCTGGTGGAGCTGTGTGGATACTTGCAATGACGGGTGACAGAGTGGTGTTTTGGCAAATCGTGTTTGATATTGCTTTCGCATGAGGCGAGTGGCGATACAGTCACGAGCATAAACACCCTACGCTTACGCAACATTGAAAAGCAATTTTCTCGTGAAATAACGATTGTAACTTTAAGAAAATACTTATTTCATAATAGTAGATAATTTGGTTTCGAGAATCCTGTGTTCATACCACCACAAGATTATTATCAACTAGCTTCTGCCCGCGACTTCGTTCGCGTGGAAGTCGTAAGACACCACAATATTCTAAAATAACTGTGCAGCGACTACCTTGCCAGGATTTGGAAACCGCGTGGAAAATTGTAAGATATTTATGCTCGTGACTGGACCGCCTCCCGGGGCTCTCTGCTATCTGTCATTTTTGACAAATGCATGATCTGTTTTCATTAGTAGGTCGTGCCGAGACGAGAGACAAATATTTGGTAATGATATTTCTGTGTAGTTGTCAAATGTCACAGCAAAATAAGAATATCAGGGATTTCGTGAAATCCATAAAATCACGTGAAATGTCGCATATTCCATTTTCTTTTATGTCAAGTTTGATGGAACCCCGCTTCGCAAAATCCTTAATATCCTTTTGTTTTTATTTATCCTTTATAATTAGCAGAGTAGTGCATTGTTGCTAATAACTAAATGTAGTCAACTGAAAACAAAATGTGGTTAACTGGTAGAAAATGCCTATGGCATTAAGTTTCCTGCTGTATATTTGTGTACTTGAGTATTAAATAAATATAGGGTTAATTAGGTTATTGTGATAAACAGTAACTAGGTTGTGGAGGTCAGATAGGCAGTCGCTCCATGTAAAATAATGTTATTCAGCTGCAATCGGTTACATTAGAAGCCGTCCCCAACACAGTTGGGAAAAAGCTAAGCAGATTGATTTTTTTTAGGGTTAATTAGGTTGTCAATTGACGTGACTTTTGGTAAAAAATAAAATGGATAATTTTATACATTTATTTTTAGATATCGGAAGCGGCCATCTCACAGTTTTGATTGACGGAAATTGAATTAAACCTGACCTCGCCAACCGCACGAAAATAACGCACTTACTGGTGTTTTGCACAGGTTAGTGTTGAGTTTCCTCTGGATTAGAAATAGAGCTAAATTATCATATAAATTATTAATCTAGGTATAAGTAAATTCCTACATATTATATTTCAGACGGTTAAGGTTAAAGTATTCCTGCACCTAAAATAATTTACAACGGATTGTAACATTGTGTTAGATTGTACATGTAAACCTAAGTTCAACATCAAGTACTGACATCGTGGAAATGTTGGTAACCTCAACAATTTAAAACTTTCTCATATTTTTGAACATTTACCTACATTTGAAAGTTTCATGTAGAACTTGTGAATAGTTGTAAAAGTTTGAATTGAATACAAAAAGCACGCGGTACGTTGAATTCATATTTGAAAGTACATAGGTACTGTATTTATTAAATAACTAGAGAATAAAACTTCTGAATAATGACACCTGTACCTACACCGTATCAATACCTTAATTGAAAGACCTTAACCAATCGGCTTAATAATGTAGGTACCTATTACTGGTATTTGTACTCACAATTATAATTTCAGCAGCCCACGTGATTTTCCGGGAACCTCATAATTCCACGGGATAAATACACACATCAAAAGTGTCTAGGGATCAAGTACGTTCAACAGTATCGCCGCAAACGAGGATTATTATTTTAACTTTTTTGGATTGATTCTTTGTTTGTGAATTTCACTATTTGATAAAGAGATAAAGAGATAAAGATATATTTATTTTGTAAAACATGAGTACAATATTTAGGTCTTATAATTATGTAAGTTAGGTAGCTACATGTTTTGCCATGTGTGGCGTACAAAATTAGTCGCACTAAGCAGACAATACAATAAAATAGAATTTAAATTATAATGGCAAAATTCAAATAATACAAAAAAATAAAAAAAAATAAAGCAACACAAAAAGAAAAAAAAAAAACAATGTCAATATCCAAACAATACTAGAAACATAATTAAATAATAATGTCATAGTCCAAACAAATACCAGAAATAAATTAAAATTACAATGTCATAAAAATTCAAAGAATTCCAAAAATAAAATTAAATCATGTCAAAATCGAAACAAGACCAGAAATCAAATTACATCATAATGCCAAAGATTCAGTTACATTACACCAATAGGAGACACACAAAAATAAAAACGCATAATCAGACTTTTAAATAACAATGTCATTCAAAAATTCATCCACGCTGTAATAGCATTTGTCAATTAATAACCCCTGAAGGGAGTTTTTAAATTTATTTATAGGCATAGATTTAATAATGTCAGGTATTTTATTATAAATATTTGGAGCATTACCGAAGAAACTCTTTCTCAATAATGCAGTTTTGCATTTATACTGACATAATAAGTTTTCATATTGGGCACGGATTGGTGTTCTCTTAGCTGATGAAAATTTTCCAAATAAATGTTGATTCGCTCTTACAAATATTGCAGTTTCCAATATGTACAAAGATGGCAACGTTAATATTTTATATTTTTTAAAGTAAGTGAATGAAGAATTTTCTTTAAATTTTGATAAAAAATAGAAAATCAACTGGCAAACAGGATTCCTATAAAAGTTTGTAATAGCATTTTTATAAAACCATTACAATTTCTGTATCGGATCAGAAAAAAATTGCATCGATATGGAGCGGCAACATCATTTGACACTAGAAGAGATGATGAGAGCCGTCGGAATGTTGCAAGCTGGTTCCAGGCAACGTACTGTGGCTGTCGCTCTTGGCACTATACAGAGCGTCATAAGCCGCCTCTGGATACGCTATCGTATCATGGGTAGCGTGGCCGAGCGACATGGAGGACGATCTTGCATCACCACTCGCAGACAGGACCGGTGCATGCAAAATACTGGTCGAAGGAATCGTACCATGACCGCCATTATGTTGGCTACGAGGTTCCACAGATGAAATCGTTTACGTGCAGTGAGCGTTCCCGAAGGCCGCTGAGAGTTCCACCTATAGCATCCCGCAATCGTCGGGCCCGCTTACAATGGGCTCGCGAATACAGAAATTGGGAGGAAGAAGACTGGCGTTGTTTCCGATGAATCGTTTCGGTATGAGGCCGGATACAAGACTTACTCGAGTTTAGAGCACCTCTGGACGTCAAGAACGTTTGAAATTTTGTCAGAAAGTTCGAGTTCAATCGCTCTTCTTTGGAGCATAACCCATGCGTGCTCACGCACGGGATATGCTCCAAAGAAGAGCTCTGCCGAGTATGGATGCCGTGAATACTCCTACTCCTACTCATATAACAACTTTTTGACTTGTTAGAAAGAACGTGGGCGGCCATTCCTCAAAGCGATTTTGATGAACTGATTTTAACAATGCCAAATCGCTGTGATTGTGTGATTCGTGTCAATCAAATTCAAATTCAAATTCAAATAATTTATTTCAGACATGCGTCCATAGTGTTAGTATACAAGATAACTTAAAGACTATTGTTAGTAAACATGAAAATGAATTAAGTTAGTATACAAAATAACTTAAAGACTAAGTGTTAGTAATAATAAAAATTAATTAAAAATGCTAATTGGTGTGGATTCTCACCCAGTGGCGCAGCAGAGGGGAGTCCCACCGATCTGAAAACACGCTCAGGAGACTGTTGGTGGCGGTGCGCAGCCGGCCATGCCACAATTGACAGTTTTTTTTAGTTTAATTAAAAAAAAGCCGTTTTGCCATTTAATCAACAACTTTAACTTAGGTGAATTTCCCACAATTTGCAAAAAATTAAATTTTCCTTTTTGTTTTCAGTTGACTTAATCTTTACAAAATATAGGGATAAGTTGTTAACTTAAACGTGGAAATTAAAGTAAGAAGCCAGTCTGGAAGACTAGATTTGGTAAATATTTATTGGATATTTTGTTATACTTAAAAATGTACTTGATTCCTAGATATTTTGTATGTGTGTAATTAACTTTCTAAAATAAAACTAACTGCATTCTTATTTCCAAATTGAAGTATTTTATGTACCTACCTACCTATCCTACTTTTTATGGCAAATAGGTGTCAAATACGGTTAGGTACACATTATCATCTACCTACAGAAATATTAAACATCGCCTTTTAAACTAAACTAACCGTTCTGTTGCCCAGGTTCCGCACCCGGCAGCTGAGGTAGGCGGACTTGCCCACCAGCGCGGTGACGTTGCGCGGAGTAGCCGCGTCGAAAGACGGCGCCAGGCGTGCCCCCGCGCCGCCCGCCGGCAGAGAGTTCACCGACCCAGCCCCGCCCGCGACGTCGCATGCACCTGGGGAGAAAGATGAGGTGGTTAAGTATCAGGATCTATTGGAAAAACCAGCACCGGACTTGCGTAACACACTTTCAATCACAAACCGAAGGATTTTGAAGGAAATTGCTAATCCCTTCATAATGTTTGATACATTTATCTGCGCGACAACGTAAATAACGAAATGAAAGTTGTAGAATAGTCAAAATGAATATACAATATGTAAAATAAACCCATTCCGATCCGAAACGGGCACATCGGTACTGCAATAACATTACCTGAAAGTATTAAAAATTATTGAAAATAAAAAGTTATTGCTATTTAAAATTCACATTTTTGGTACGAAAATTACCCCAAATACAGTTAAAAAATTGGAAATTTGCAACAGGGGTCATAAGTAATTACTTGTAGACACCCGCTAAACGACGGCTACCGGCGCCCTATTTAATAAACTAGTAAATTTCCCCATTGAAAAAAAAGTTGCTATTTTTTTTTCCTTTTTTACTGAATATTACCACGTAAATAGACTGTTAGTACGATACTTAACAACACCGTTACGGATTGGCGAGGGTTTTTTTACATTTTTCATAGCATTGCCATTGTAAATGTGTTACGCAATTACCTTTCTGAGTATGGTCTTTGCTGACTAGAAGTTGTACAAAGTGTTCATTAAAACCTCCAGAATATAAAAATGGAAGGCAAGTGTCAACACAATACCAGGTCAAGTGTCTGAAGACATCCAAGTATTCAAACTTGTGTATAGCCAAGGAACCAATAATCGAAGTCTCTCTATGTAAGTGTTAGAGGACAACAAAACAAGATTTTACCGTCATTTTTATGTGCATTCCTGATAAATATATTCCACTATGAAATATATCTAAGTATCACAAATCTATATAGTTTCAGATAAAACCTATACACAATCAAAATAGCCGTGTTATTTATGTGCTATCACCATAGAAACACGTGTAACATCATCATAAATCCATCCAGCATCCGTAAACTTTATGAGCGAATAAAATCCGTGCTCGTCTCCATTGTGACTAGAGTATTTGTGTGAAACAAAGATGGTACCCCATTGTAGGCAGCAGTCATTAAACTATGTGGAGACGATATGCCTTTGTTCAAACGTGCTTTTATTTTACTAAGGAAGAAGAAAAATAATATTGTGAAATTGGATTTAGTTTTTCAATGTAGGCAGGTCTTTGGCTATTGATTTTTTCGCGTCTTAAGATGTATTGGAATTAAAGTTCTTTATCGGACATTATACTCTGTACAGCACATATCGAAAGGCAGCTAGACCGAAAAAGTGTAACATTTTGACCGTCACGACACCTTTTTTTCCTGCACAACGATGATTAGGTGCTGTGGCCACCCATAATATAGGTACCTACCAAATGTCGTAATTACTTAGTATGGCAGTACTTTTGGTTATTAACTATGTAATACAAACAATGTGAGGGAACCGCATTCAGTTATTCCAGACGGTTGAATGAGAACAAAAGGTTCTAAAATTAAATCAAGGTCTTCTATTTAGGCAACTAAGGAGCATTAAAAATCCTTTTAGCTTACTGTTTAATGTTAAGCTTAATTTCATAGAAAATAATAAATTCGTTTTTACACTGACTGTGGGAATATATCAAAGCAACTAAGATTCCTAATCTTTTCTATTAAGGGCAAACTATAAACTTTCCTAAGTAATTCTTTGTCTGGCTGAAATTGCTCTTAGCGATTAGACCGCCTTTTGCACCGTTCATCTCATTTATGTAAATTCCCGGTGTACCTACTTTATTTCAGTGCATAGTATTTTTTTCTCACGAAGCGACACGCGCTTTACTTTTGGTTACCAAGTGTACAAACACGCTGGGAATGTGTATGCGCAAGAGCTCTCGCTACTATCCGAGACAATGACGAAGTCGGAAATGTGAGTTCGTGCAAATGCGTATGTGCGTGTGTGTGTTATGTGCTGACGCTACTCATCTTCACGCACACATTCACAGCGTGTTTGTACATTTTTGTTTACCAGAAGTAAAGCGCGTTAAAGTAGTGGCTTTCAAAAATACACGCTAGATACATATCTAGCGTGTATTGTTGAAAGCCACTACTTTTTAAACAAAAAGATTGAAATCCAACAGTCTGTCTACGAAATTGGCTTCCAGTTGTAACAAAGGATCAATACCCTTAGAGACAAATAACAAGCACAGATATTGTCAGTTCAGCCAAGCATCGTTATGCATCGGAGACTGGAACGGGCACGGATGTCAACGAGGAAATCATTCCGCTTAGCTCCGCGTCGCGCCGGCTAAATACTTGATTGATGCGCACACTAACCTATTTGAATACCACATAGTATGTGGAGACAGAAGGCTCATGTTTGTTCTTATTCTTCTGTCAAACTTAGATGTACGAGAATAACACATGCCTTTGTGAAAAGAATATGACGTCACCACGTTATCGGATTATCGTAATAAGTTAGTCATAGCATTATCGTAGCAACACATTTGACGTGCTTTTTCAATTTCATAATCATGTAGAATACAGTTTAGACTACTTGAACTTTTTAGACTACTTCTAGCCCTTTGTATTCTGAAAAACATTACCACAGTATTTAAAAGGTTTACCACCGTGCACCGAGTAGTATTTCTGTGTTCTAATATAAACACAATGATAGGGTTAGGTTAAGCTAATCGTTACCCGGTAGCGAACAAGACAATTTAACTTTTTCTCTAGACGTAGTGCAACGCCGAAAATGACCTAATTGGCTGTGTCCTACAGGCAAGCAGGCAGAACCGACCATTTCACATCAAATGGAGCCTCTTACAATTTCCTGAAACATTATTCACAGTAGGCCTTCTGTTTGTATATACTCTGCATGTTATGGAACTGCGCATCCGGGCTAATTCCGGGATGGATCCTGAACTCCGCTGCGGCGTGATTTCCATTATTGATATACGTTTTAATGATATTAAGGAGCCTGTATTAATGATGCCTTCTAATTATTTAGATTAAATAGCACTGTTGTGGATTAGCGTAGATTGAAATTAGATATTTGATTAGGTATCTAGTAGGTATATTAGTATTCACTACAGTTAATATCTATTATGTTATGTTTTGGTTTTGCGTTTTAGTAAATTTTAAATCTTTCCGACTTTGGCAACTGAATAAGTGCTTGCCAAAATGCTAGCACTTATTCAGTTGCCAAAGTCGTGCAATGGCCCAAAGTTTACACTTTATGTCGATTGATTTAATTTTTTTACTGAAAAAGATAAGGTAAGTACTACCCAAAAAAAAATCTTGGTTGCTACTATGGGTTGTGTTAGCTGGCATGCGGTGGAAATACACGAAAATAAATATAAATATTTCCCTCAACGATCAAAGTCACACTATATTTCATTAAAATTACGGTTACAGCCTCATAACTTTGTATGCGGAGCGGGTAGTTCCCAGTAAATAAATATTAATTAATAGCGTTTTTTCAATGGCCACTAACAAAACCAATCAATCTCAGGACTACACCAAAAAATGGAACGCAAACTTAATCAATGAGCCATCAATGGCCAGCCGTGATGGATGTACCCTTAATTAAGCAACAGAATAGATAACAGCACACGCAAATTCGACAAGCAAAGACATACCTTACCTCTTTATAATAAGGCACACAATGACCGCAAAATAAACGTTGTTTCGATAACAAGCAAGTGGAAACAGTATGCATTGTTGCCAAGCGAATTTCGTCTGTATTGTTCGAGTGATAAGAGCTGTTGTTTGTGTGAAATAATTCGGTAAATTCAGGAACAGATTGTGGGCGCAGACGAGCCAATGAGAATGATAAAGTGACCAGTGAACCAGCCGCCGTCAGTGTCAATATTGGCCGAAACAATAGACACTAATTTGCACCTGTTACTTTACTATTAAGGGAATCATTCGTACTGCTAACCTACTTAGGTTATGGGACAATGCACATATATTGCTTTTGTTTATAACTATTTATAGCTTGTTTCATAAACTGCTAACCTCTATGCCTACTGGGTACCTACTGCTAAACAGCTTCCCAACCAATCAATCTCAATCTGCCTAGCCTTTTCACAACTATGTTGGGGTCGGCTTTCAGTCTAACCCAGCAGCTGAGTACCAGTATTTTACATGGAGCGACTGCCCATCTGACCTCCACAACCCCAAAGTTCAAAGTTTTTATTAATGCGATTTTTGGTGATACAACAGGGTCTTAAAAATATTTTATAGTAACTCAAAAATCTACCTTATAAGGCATGCATTGTTAAATTACAATATTACAGATTAAGTTATACATTACATGCAACATAAGGAACTAATTAATATCTATAGAAATTTAAATTCAAGATTTAATCAATTGTAATAAATTAATGGACATATTGTATAAGATTATTACATTAAAACATAAATACAAAAAATGGTCAGTCACATGAAATTTTGTCAACTAGGAATTCGTCAATGGTATAGTAGCACTTGTCTATTAAAAAAATATTTAGTTTACGTTTAAATTGTGTCAAGTTTAAATCTTTTATGTCATTTGGTGGCTTTTTTTTTTTGAGCTATTATGCAAAGTATGCTCTTGGGCATAAGAGCGGTTTTTGAACTTGTTAGGCATAATTCATGTCGATATGTTGGTCTTATGGATCGATAGCTTTGTTCTGAAGCTTTTTTTAAATAAATCACCGTTTTTCTTGACGAACAAAGCAGTCTCGTATATGTAAAGACAAGGTAACTTAGTATTTTTAAGATGATAAAATGCGATTTGCAACTTTCTGTTGATTTAAGATTGCATATGGGTCTAATAATAATAATAATAATACTTTATTTATCGGACAACAATAATCCATTGTGTTAGTAAGCAATACAAAAATAACTTATTTCTAGTGTTAGTAGCTGAGATACATTATAAAAGGCAGAGTAACTAATAGTATTGTGAAAAGGGCATTCCCAGATTAATGTTCTGTGATTGTCCTTCTCACAAAACTTTTAATAATCGGAGAGTCAATACTATCCGAAATAATTTTTAGGATGCTGTTGCCACTCGCCCGCAACCTTGACAACAGCGACGCGGTTTTCTTACGAATGACGGCGTGGAAGCCGTCAGTTCGGTTTTGCGCAAACATAGCAGAAGCGCTGCACCATCGCGGCAGTCCCAACAGCATCCTAAAAATATTATTGTATTGTACGCGTAGGTCATCCAACGTTCTTTTTGTATAGTTGACCCAAAGATTCCCCGTGTAAAAACACTGGCAATATGCCTTAAACAGTGTTAATTTTACTAAATTGCTACACCGAGCGAATCTTCGGGCCAACATGTTACCTCGGACCGCCAGTGCCCTACGCTCTCTTTCAATATCAACATTGTCCTTAAGGTCGTCAGCGAGAAGATGTCCCAGATATTAATGCAACTCTTTTGTGCTTTAAAAATGTCAAGTTTTTTACAGGAATTTGCCCAGAAAATTACTCCATAACGTAATACGAAATCTACGTAGCCATAATACGCGGTCACGACAGCCGCCTGATTTACTATTTTGCTGAGTTTATAAAGAGCAAAGGCCAGTTACTGGGTAACACGACACCCCTTGGTAAGGAACAGCTTCCCAACAAATATACACTTAAATATTGCAGCAAACACGACACTTCAGTGCCTACCTACTTAATAATAGAATCATTTTTGGCCATTTAATATGTACTCTTAATACGGTGCTCGGAGGCAAGACAATCTTATTTTAAGAGAGTTCCTTAGTGATTTCAAAAATTCTTAAAAAAAAAAAAACATTAGATTTAAAACGGAAAATCCAATGAACACTGAAGAGGAAATGGACGAGAGTTATATTAACAAAGGCCCCGATACCAAAACTTCCGTCGACTAAATATAATTATTATTATTATATTCTTCTATTTAAGTTCCGTAAATTCTTGGAACAACATTTCCGGAAACCTGAAGCTCGTCCGAAACCTTCCCTTTGTCTAACTTTGTAAAGTAATAATATTAATTGATACTGTGAGTTTGTTTATTTACAAGTAAACCTGAAATTATTGGACCCTGTCTAAGTCTTCTTTTAGAGGGAAGTTTAATTAATTGCTTGTAGAGGAAAGAGAAGACAAAGACTTTCATCAGGCTTCATGTTTTTTTTCACAAATAATTGAATGAACCCCCGGAGGTTGTTTATTTTATGTTTTTCTATTGTGAGCGTGTGTACACGTGCGATATGAATAGGCGACTATTAATCTGTCAGTATTAGAGAGTAAGGGCGGGCGCACACGGCGCACACTACGCGACTGCTTATTTATAGAACGACAATGTGTTGCGATCGATAGCTAATAGCTAAGCCTCAGAATAAATAAGTAGCCGTATTATATTATCTCGGCAGTTACGTTGAAATAATTACCTACGGCCGCTCGGTAAATAAACCTCCCGCGTCCGTGCGGAACGGCCGCGCACTAGATACTGTTGCGTCTGTTGCGTACTGATAAACACTGAGATTTCGAAGCCCGTCGTCACGGCCATTTTCGATGAAGATAAAATACTGTAGGTACTTATTTATACTGTGGCTAAGCTATAAGTTATTTTAGGCAAACTGTAACTATTATATAGTGTGAGAGATATGCTTTAAGCCATAAGCATGTCTCTCCACTGTATAGTAAAGTTAAGGTCCTATACAGTTTAAGGGATTGTAGTATCCTGAAAATGTACAACTTTTACTATGGGACCAAACCCTGTAATCGCGAAGTTGTTAATTTAACCGAAAAAACTCCTAAAACTAACTATGTCCTTCGTTTCACCTAACATACTATAAAATAAAACAACATTTTTGTTCAGATTATCACTAGACCATAATCTATGATCAAACAAGTCGCCTTGAGAACCTAAGAGGGTGCAGGCAGGCAGGCCTTTGTTTCCTATTTGCTATGATTATTATAAAAGTCAAGTCCAGGCAGTAAAGCCGTCTCAAGGTTTAATAACACCCTTAAGGTAACCTTTAGTGGGACACTACATTTCGAGCACTGTTTATATGTATATCCAACCTTCATGTATGTACACCTATGTATATCGTACGAAGTGTGTGCCAACCTACATTATATCTTGCACCCACGTTTCATGTTATACCATGATTGCTGACTGATAATTATTATTCATATGGGTACGTAAATTGGTTGAAATTCAATGAGTTTAATTAGTACACATAGTGTGTATAATATTGTAAATAGATCCTTTGACAGATATATAACTTCAAAGGATATATGCATAGAAATAAGCTACTGAGCAGAAGGTAACTTCTAGGAACCATCATGCTCCGCAGAATAATTAATAACCACACCTACTCTACTATCTTCATAAAACTCACGTCAATACAAACCTTGACTGATACACATAAAGATGTATTTCTACTTACACTATTATTTTAAAGATCGTTATGTCATTTTGTAACTAGATAACCGGTACTTGAAGTTCAAAATGGATCGTTGAAATCAGTAAATGTAACTTTTTGAAATATTGAAAAAATAATTTAACGTTTACGTTTTTGATATAAGTATTCCTGTAGGTAGGAACTATATTATAGGGTTATTACTACTTATTATTACCCAATAACAGTCCTACATTTGCTTGATTTTTATAATATACAATATCAAAAATATATCAAGTCAATTCATAGGCTCTTTAAATCGAAATTCCCTTCTCGTATTTCAGAATAGCGTTCACAGGGACGACGAAGTAAAGAGGGAAAAAACACGTCCAACCACTAACAACCTATCAACCAAATATTTGATGATGCAGAAGTCCTGATATTGTGAGTGTATTGCGTAAGTCTATGTTTTGACTCCTGCCGGGATAAGCTAACCTCGCGGAAGCACCCCAGGAATACCCCGCTATAGATATAACCCTGTTTCATTGTGATCGTGTGTAGTTTTTTTCGTATATTAAAAAATATTTATATTTTATCGAATGATGTATCTTGGTGTATACCTATGTACATATTCTTTTTCAGTCCTCATTGGTAAAGATACGAGAATAATTGGCTTTTTACATTTAAATAGAAATGATTGAGTATTTTACATAGGAACTTTGATAAAATAACTGTAATAATAAAGCCAATTAAAATTTAATGGGATTGAAGACAAGTTCTTACTCTTTGAACGATTGAGGTGAAGCGACCTCTGAAACAACCATACTGGGTTTGTGGCTTAGTTGAAACTAATGATTACAAGGAACAAAGAGCAAATCTAAGATACAGATATACATCTGAGAATGAATTAAAGAAATATCCTTAACAAACAAACGAATATCCATAATCCCACATATAATAACATTATTATAATGTAGGTTGTAGCTTTAATGGTTCTGGAGTGGTTCTGGTCCACCCTCGGTGGACCGATGACCTGATGAAAAGACCGCACGAATCCGCAGAATGCAAGAAGCACAAAAGCGGTCGAAGTGGCGATGCTTGGGGGAGGCCTAAGGCCAGCTAAGCTTTTATTCGCGGTTGTACGTGCTTCCTAAGGAATTTGCTTCACGTGACTGTATAAAAAGTACCTTAAATTTAAATCCAAGTCATGGTCTACCTGTGTGCCCAATTTTATCCAAATCCGTTCAGTCGCAAAAGCGTGATTGAGTATTATACAGACCAACGCACAAATATCCAAGCTTTAACATTTATAATATAAGTATTTGCTCCTATTAAATATTATCAAAAGAGCTCTTAAGTTGCCTTCAATAAACACCCTCTTCAAAACGATTAATACAAATTAGTGAGTCACGTAAGACAAAAGACAGACGCGCGACGTAACGCGTGAACAACATGGAAATAAAAATAGTGTGCGACTCCTGCGACGTTGATCGCGCCTGCAGTCGTCATTAGCACTCATCACCATAGCCCCTGACATTACACGTTACTTTAAGAACGAAACATGGATGGAGATTTGGGACCGGCACGCGGGATGTGGAATGTTTGAATCATTTAGTAGTTAGTAGGTACTACTATTATGCTGCTCATTTATGGTTTAAAACTCTATGTAACATAAGGCTAATCGATTTAACTAAAGGGAATGCTGCAAAATATTCGCATAAAATATAAGGCAACTTTTGTTCAAAGTTCTCTGGTAAAAATTGCTTCTAAAGACCGTTCATATTACTGATGCTTTAATTTTTGTTTTCAAAATGTGTTGTGAAGATCTTGCACTTTCTGGCTTACAGGTCAAGTATGCAAAATAACTGGGATCCTTTTAGTTAACCGGTGAACAGGAAGAACACAAGGAGATAAAAATAGCGTCTACTATGATCATCAAGCACCGCTTGCTTTTATCATTAACACCCATCGCCGCGACCCCTGACACCATGGAGTCACTGTGATCTGTTCTGTTAAGTGAAAACATATGGATGACTAGTGATGACGGGTGCACTTTAATTTACTTAATAGATTTCAGGAGTTCTGATTTTGTTTCTAAATATTTTATGAAAAGCATTAGAAATTATTTCAAATGTTCTTTAATTAGAGTAGGTTCACAAATGTTAAGATTATAGTATTTTATTTAAAACTTGTCCTGTCATTGTAGAATATGTATAGAGTGCGTTGCACTCAATTAAATACCGTGACAACGAGTTATTTTGATACACCCTAACTAAAACATTTGTTTTAAAAAACAGCCATTCTAGTTGCTGAGCACTTAAATGCAATAAGTTCACCAACATTATTCCCAGCGCGTCCGCCCCGGCCGCACGCCCGTATATTCCGACGGTCTGTTTCAGTTTGTGTTGGCAACTCTATCCAACCAGCTCTGGGTAACTTAAAACTTGTGTATTTGTTGTTTTAGGCGTGATTTATATTTGGGCATCCCCGGCCGAGTCCACGGGATATTTTTGTTAACCGTCTATCTGTTCAGTGTCTGTGAATGTGTTTACAGTTTGTTGAGTGCCGTAATAAGGGATGAAAGACGGATTTGAATGTATTTTGTAGTGAAAGTGTGTGTTTTTTAGTTTAAATATATTTTAAATGTTTGTATACAATGGTGAAGGTGTTGATGCCACTGTGCACACCGTTAAGGTACGTATGCTGAGGCAGAATATTGTAGACAATAAGCAATATTATCCTAATCAAATCTGGAATATCGCGTAAACACAGCCAAGATTAAATTTCAGAATCATCCAGCTATCAAAATTTTTATCTCATCGCATCTCAACCCTTTCGCGCCCTCAATTTAGTGAAATAACACATTTAACGTAAATTAGCGCGCATCATTACCCGAGCACGCATCGTGTGTTGGATCCGCGATCCGAACCACAAAATAAACAACTGCGAGCAACTCATCGATCATTGTCGGGAGAGTGTCGGTCGCAAGCGACTGCGCAATGCGTTGTGCAGCTGAGCGCTCAATTAATCAGCTATTTGCATATTTTATTGATATGGGTCAATTTCGAATATTATAAAGATTTAGCTTATATTTTGCAGTTGTTAGCCTTGATCTGTTTTTGTACAGCTACATTAGTAATTCGTGCTTCAGGCAGTTTGTTATTGTACAATAAATAATTTCAATCAGGGAAACAACTCCACTATTTTTATGGCAGGTAAGAAGAAAATGTGTTCGTGGCTAAGTAATAACAGCCGCACGGGTCGATCTATCAGGTTAAGCTTCGCCTGCTGGGTTTGGTCCATGAATGGCTGACCATCTTTACATACCGAGATTCCTCCGTGCCTCGGAAAGCACGTTAAGCCGTTGGTCCCGGCTGTCATTCGTGGATCTTTGACAGTCGTTACGGGTCGTCAGAAGCCCGAAAGTCTGACAACCAAAATTACCAATGGGTATCGTATCACCCAGTTACTGGGTTTTGGAATGTGGAGGTCAGATAGGCAGTCACTCCATGTTAAATACTGGTATTCAGCTGCATCCGGTTAGACTGGAAGCTGACTCCAAGATAGTTTGGAAAAGGTTAGGCAGATTGATTGATTGTAAGAAGAAAATGTCCTTTTTTTTCGATTATGCCTCCGGAACGTAAATAACCGCAATAGGTAAACAATTCAAACATTGATGTATGTTGTGTCTGTATTGCAGTATTCAAGAGGTTAACCCGTCCCACTAGCCAGTACGGAATTGTACCTTTTATTTCGTTGATTACTAGGTCAACGTTTAAAATTCAGAAATCCATCCCCAGAGACACGGCGCTTTTATAGCATTTTTCGACAGCAAAATACAACGATGAGTAGCAGCATCACTCTGCTACAAACATATGCACGACGTCACAATGCGCCGCGCCACAAACACATGCACTACGTCACAATGCGCCACGCCACAAACACATGCACTACGTCACAATGCGCGACGCCACAAATACATACACTACGTCACAATGCGCCACGCCACAAAAATATCCGCATTCACATAAAATTCTCGCCAAAAACAATAAGCAGTAAACTCATTCCACGCACACAGGTAAATATTAGTTATAGGATAATAAATTTGAGCGCGGCCACAGTTTCGCTTTAATATCCTGCTATGCGGATGCGGAGATGACGCCCCCTCCTCCCCCTTAATTTGAGAAGTCTGCAATCTCCGAATAGTTGGTGTTGCTCGGTGTGCGGTGTGCGAGAACGGAGATCGTTGTATTCTCGTGTTGAGACTTGAGAACTTGTGATTGTATGCAGTGGAGGGTAAGGTTATGGCGGTTATTTGATGACATGCGATACGGTATGTGCAGGGTTTTAATTGTTTGATAGGTTTAAAGGAGCGTTTGGTTCCGATTAAATACTGGTTTTTTTTTCTCACTATTCAGTCCAATAACGTTGTGATTGTGTACAGTATTGCTTTTTAAATGACGACGACAGTATTTAAAGTACTTTGTGGTATTACAACCCTCAGATTTTAAATTTCAATTACTCGAAAAATAGGATGCTAGTATCCACGGCGGATACTAGAGAGACCACTGGAACAAGCGACCGCCTCGCGCCCCCCGGACTTTAAACCAACAAGCAGTAACCACTTTGAACAAGCGACCCCCCGCACCCCCCGGACTATAAACAAACAAGCGGATAAATTACAATTACACGAGTAGTTAGTTAACAATAACCAATTAAAAATTACCTACTTTACAAATTCACCAAATAATAATTCTGTCAAAAACAATTTTACCAACTTGTTATCTGGCTTCCTGCCTTCTTCGCAGAACTTAAGATAAATAAAGTAATTTGTTTCCGAAGATTCTGTGTTCGTCGCGTTGCGCTGTCAATGGCGGCTTGTGGTGACTGTCCAAGTTTTTGTTATCAAACATTTTGTTTCTTTAACGGAAATTAAGTTTGATGACAACACAAATCACTACTGTTTTTAATATTAATAACCAAGGAGCCTTTTTTAAATTCTACTGCTTTTTTTGTTAATTTATGTGGCGTGAAGATGAGATCTGTTTTGGCTTCCGTAGAAGGGTTAAAATGAATGTAATGGACAAAATGTGTTTCGTGTTGTTTATTTTGTTTAAATTACTTTTAGCTTGCTATATACATAATTAACATTATTATTCATTCATAAAACTATAAAGTACACGGCAGCAATAATTGTGGTATGGAGCACCTGCCGCAGCCGACCAACTTGCCCCCATCAATTACTAGTTAATAGGCGACTATACAAGCGATAGCCGCTAACTAAACTGTGAATATGTTGGAATAGGATCGTCCTACGTGTCGCCTTTCACAATGGACAGCTAGGTAAGGTAAAAAGGCCTTAATAAAATAATGTTGAAACATTGTGTATTATGCAATTGATTACTTTAACAAAGCAGTAAATACGTAGAAGACAGAACGCGACACGTGATTTTGAGAAAAATATTACTTTCAGTACGTAATGCGTAGATACCGAAAATATAAAATGCTTTCTTACGCTACACCTTCGTGTTACACGGCTATAATAATTTATTAGAAGAGGCTGATCAATGCTTCGTCTAAAATGTTATGTATAACCGAATAACACGTTCTTCTAAAGAAAATGAACTGTATATCTTACGTTTGAACCTCGTAACGTTTGGATTAGCCGACCATAAGAACAATCACAGATAGTCTTACAAACACAGACGGTGGAACATTTATAGTTTACTAACAAGTATTAAACATGAGTAGGTATTAATTAAATTCTCAGTAACAAGCACGTTACTTATACAGTAAAAGTTATTTACTAATGTCTATACCTACATATAATAAAAAGTACATAGAATATTTTTTTTAATTGCTACAAGGTCCTGGATCGATTCTTATGCCGAAAATATAGTTTTTAGAATTTTTGTCTGTTTGTATGTTCCAGCATCAAATTCTATTGGACAGATTCTGTTAAAATTTTGCATAGATATTCCCTATAAGTCTAATCAAACTGTAGGGTATATACCTACTATTACGCTATTTGCTATGGGGGATGAGCAATATTAGATTATGTTCGTATTCTTCTCCGCAAATTGTAAAAGGACGCGCCAAAATGTTAGGATATTGTAGATAGTTACTGATTTAACATTTTAAATGATTATCATCAAGCTATACCTTTATGGAGCTAAGCAATTAATCATGAAATATAAGAACGGCTATTTCAGCTAACTTTCAGCAACAGCAAATAACTAAGCGGTGTGACTTCATTCCAAAGCAGTGGTTGTAAGATCGATTCCAAACTATTGGTATTTTTTGTGTTTTTTTTTTTTTCTACATCAATTATTAGTATTTTTTACATTTTTTATACTAATATGTATGTAATAGTTAGTAATTAATTAATACTTAATTCACTAAAAAAGGTAAACCCAAATTCCGCGGTGACTAACACCGGGAGAAGGTCAGCGTCAGCGACAATCCCAGTAGTCTGTGGCATTCGTTTGCCATCATTATAGTGTTTTGTAGAATCGCAAACTGTTATGGGAGAAATGTCGGCATCATCTATCCGAAGACTTTTAACGAACTTTGTGGCGTACTACTGAAGGTGACATTAAACAAAATGATGAGCGCGTTCTTAACGGCTGTCTTAATTCACGTATCAAGTCGTGGTAATTTCCATCGGTGGCAATCTACTGATCGAGTATGGGTTACCGGCTCCGCAATCATGGGCACATCAAGACCGCGGAAATTGGGAATACGCTGCCGAAACGAATTATAATCCAAGCGCAATGAGTACCATCTTCTACGATGACCACGTATCTATGTTCACCTCAGAGTAAAGGGACCTTTTTAACACCGTTCTCCAAAGCGTTGGGCTCAGTCAGGGTAAAATGTTATTCTTGGATGCTCCTGGTGGAACAGGAGAAACATTTAATACCACTGGCATCCTTGTAGAGGTCAGGAGGCCAGGCAAAATTACAATCGCGGTAGCGTCTTACAGAATCGTTGCTAAACTCCTTCCTGACGGGAAAAACACAAAACAGCGCACACCATGTTTAAAATTCCCATCGATTTACAGTGCAACGAAACGCCTGTTTGTGAGGTGTTACGCCAATATTGTCAAGAGGCGCGTGCTTAGAGATTGCGCTTTCATCGTATGGGATGGATTGATTATGGCAAATAGGAAAGCAGTGGTAGTTGTCAACAGAACCCTGCAGGACTTCCGCAGGAACCAAGACATGATGGGTGGTGTCACAGTTCTGTTTAGTAGCGATTTCCGGCAAACACTATCTGTAGCGACGCAAGGTTATATTGCAAATAGTTACCGATTTAACTTTTTAAGTAAATGATTATCATCACGCCATATTTTTATGGAGCTAAGCAATCAATCATGAAATATTATAAGAACGACTATTTTAGCTAACTTTTAAGGGGACTACAGGACCTAAACGTGCCTAAACGCAAGTTTTATAATGCCTAAAAGAATATGATCCACTGCAGTAAACAAAATCAGAAAAATATATGATATTCTTCAGGATATATGCTAGTATGATAGTGTGTTGAAAACATAATACAACTAATTTGATACGATAGAAAAAAATCATGAAGATACCTCTAAAAATTTCTTTTAACGAATAAAAATCATATTAATTTACATGCAATAATTCTGATTTTTTGTCAGATTATTCTACAAGCTACATATTAGCATAATAGTGTTTTAATTTTCCAGTCCAATCAATAGATTTTTTGTAAATCGCTAACTGCTTCATATTTTGCAATAAATTACCTGCGTCGCGTCATCGCGCTTCTCTTTCATTTCTATGCAGTCCGACAGTGACCGCGCTTTAGCTGTTGTAAGCCTCTTAACAACAGCAAAAAAGTGCGATTGGACTATTGCTTTGCAAACCTGTTTTTGTAAGTTCCATTCCCAAATACTGGTATTTTTTGTGATTCTTTTTTTTACATTTTGTAATACTTTTTAAGTATATTAAAGTTCGTAGAACTTATTAATTCAATAAAAAAGGAAAACATCCTAAGCAATGGGAAATTGCTACGACACGTCACAAGTCCCTTACAGTCACAAAACATTCAAGCTTCTGTACTGATAATTTTAGAGCTAAAGACTAGAAGAATAAAATATTTTTTTACAGGTCATTCAATAGACCTAATGAAAAAACAATATTATTAGTGCTATTTACTTTAAAAAGCATATTGTAAGGTAGTTCAATATCACAAAAACAAATATATGCATGAAATACTTAATTTAATCTTTTGGTATTATTTTAACATTATTAACAAGAATGAAATTAATGTGGTGATGCGTGGAACTAGGGCTGACGAGGTGAATGCTTCGTTAAAAAGGTTACGAGTTCATAGACTGCGCTTGACCATCAACATGCGAGCTCGGCTTGGCTTAAAAAAATTCTGATGTTCCACTCTACCAGAGGAGAGTGGCCAGGTGGCTCTACGAGAGACTCTTGGTAGAGTAGTTCCCACTATAGAAAATCTGATTCGTCTGGTCAGGTGTACGGGGACATCAGTCGCATTCTGTAGGTACTAAGAGAATTCTTGGGTGCGTGAACGGGCCATTTTAACGCCCAAAGATGATGAAGCTGCAGCGATCAACCACAGTATTCTCTTGCAAATTGAAGGGAGCGAAGAGATATACACCTCCATCAGTTAACACTGTTGTGGAACAAGATGATGCCACACATTACCCCGTAGAATGTCTGAATTCGCTAACGGCAAGTGGTCTTCCGGACTCCCATTCAGCTGAAGGTCGGTGTCCCGATTATGCCTTTTCAGATCTTAACTCCACCGAAGCTGTGTAATGGAACCCGGCTCAAAGTCGTGTCTTTGCAAAGAAACGTCATCGAGGCGAAAATTCTAACAGGTTGTAGCGTTGGCGAGACAGTGTTTATACCGCATATACCACTAATTCCTCACAGTTACCCGTTCCAGTTTGTGCAGTTCCCTGTGGATATTGCTTTGCGATGATCATCAATAAGTCACAGGGGCAAATACTGAAGGCTGCGGGTGTCAACCTCAGGACAAGCTGCTTCTCACACGGACAACTGTACATTGTTTGCTCCCGCCTCACCAGTCCTAACTCTCTGTATATTTTGGCTGTTGAGTACAAAACTACAAACGTTTGTAGTATACAGGGAAGTTTTATAAAAATGTGACTGTTATTGTTGTATATTGTGGTGAATTACGACTTCCACGTGAACGAAGTCGCGGGCAGAAGCTAGTTCATTATAAATCATAATAAACAATGGATGAACCAAACAACCTAATTCTATTTCCAATTCACTTCTAAAACTGAACTGAAAATTGCACGAATCAAATGGAAATATATACATTTCAGTATTGATTCAGACCCTGAAGTTATCTGCTAGTGTAAGCCAGAAATAAGTTAGCTGAAATAGCACGAAGGCATCTCCGATTCTGGTCGATCCAGGCCGAAACACAGGCCGAACCACAGGCTGAACCTCAGGCTGACCGTGAGATTATTTGTGTCTGAATATTTCTATTTTTCAACTAACAATAACAGTCCAATATTTAATGGAATTTTCGATATTATTGTGTGATTTAGGATTTAGGAATTGAGAATAGGTATCTACCTATATGGAAATAAAGGTTTCTGTTAGTGTGTTTTGTGTTGGGTACCTTTGCATTATCGAGCATGAGGTTCCGTGAATCTGCTACTTAAATGGAAAGCATCCCTGCTCTCCTTTCACAAAGGATGGATTTTAAGAGCAATTTGTTCCACTTCTACGGTTAGTTATGCAAAACCGTTTGCTGTTGTGGGAATCTATGAAAGGATGCTATCAGTAAACACTGTGCTACTTATAAAAAGGCTTTTTCAATCAATAATAATGATGTTTCTATGTTTTGTATTGTAGCTGTTTGTTGTTCCGTTTGAATAAAATAAAATAAAAAATAAAATAATTATACGTAATTAAACCCAAATCTTTCTAAATTAAAACTCGTCTTTATTACACACAAAAGTCTCTTCATTTTCAAGAATTGTGAGCGCATATATAACTTACTTATAACATTTAACTTAAGGTTAACAGAAAATTCACGGCAAACGTTCAACTGCGACATTCCCGAACCCGGCCGAAAATGTACACAAGCCAAAAACAATAGAATACAATTCACGACTACGTTACGATAGCATAGTTAGCAAGCATAGTTGGCTAATTATTTCACCGTGCAAGACAAAGGAGCAAGCAAACTCGCTCGGACAAGAGGCATAACTTCAAACAGCAATTAATGTTGCTGTTGAATGAGATTCTGTTGTATTTGCTGTTCTATTGGCGATCGCATTCCCTGCAGGAATCGTTTGGGGGGTTATGTGTTAGTTTCCGTGCTGGGTTAACTCTGAAAACGGAACGGCTATGGTTTGGTTATCTATATGTGAAATTAACTATGCCGATTAAAAATGTACTGCCTCTAAGTCTGAAATCGTCTTTCATCAGAAAAGTTGAGAATATTCAATAGGTAAAAGCAAGCTACATATTTTAAGCCGAGCCCAGTAAAAGAAATGAGCCAAGCAATGCATGGCTGCACTCATCTAGATGCCATTTTAAAAATTAGAATAAAAATAACTTGAATAAAAACTGCATGAAGAGTTCTAAACAATCTACGCGAACCGTACATTTGAGATATTTTAAAATAGGGGTCGCAACATGAATTATTATCACGGTTTCATGCGGGGCTGAGACAGCGCTATATGAATATGTATCGCCTTCTCTCTTGCCCAACGGAACAATTATAGTTCCGACACTTCATTCATTGTACGTTTATATCATAGCCCCAGGGCGGCTAAAAATAGAGTAAGCAGAAAAGTAGCCGTGGAATGTGTTTGTGTATTGTGTTGAACTAAAACAAAGAAGGATCTTACGGATTTAAAATGTAGCTTGAAGACAAGTAGCTGTTACGAAAATAAGCACCATTTAGTTTATGCTATTTTAAGTTTAGAAATTAGCTTCTAAGTTGTGAATAGTGTTTATGAACATAACATGACTCACCCTTGATTCCTGCAACTAAACTTGCCATATATTTCTAATGAAGATTTAAAGCTAAAGTAAATCTGAGTAATACTATTAATAATTTAACAATGATAAAATTACACCATCTTGTAAAAAAACAAAATAAGGAAAAATAAATATAGGTCTCTATGTTAAAACCTCGATAAAACAATCCGACTCCAGTACAATTATAACTTATTCTCCTGTCGTCCAGTTTTATGTGTATTTATTCTGTGCGCACAACATGCCGTTATATACGACGGATCTGATCCGTACTTACAACCGTAGAGGATCTATAATTCATAAGAAATCCTCATAAAATGCTCGCTGACCAGAATCAAGCGTTGCGTGGACTACCTAGGTATGAAGGTCTTATTATAATTTAATGAAGGAAACACGGCTTCATTTATTAAGAATACGGGTCAAAAGGCTCTTGAATTTGATCCCTAGATGACATTACTTACAAAAAATATTGAAAGAAAGGAAATACGTTTATTTGGCGTAAACATGACGCAAAGAAAAACAAAAACACTAAAATAACAATTCAGGGAAAAATATGCATCATATCCACGCAAAACGACCATAGCAAGGCAGAGCGCCAGCGCAGCCTGGTTTGAAATTAAAAACAAGTTTTAATATCGGAAGTCGGTGTCTTTGGTTTTGTATTGTCGTTTTTTGCCACCGTACACCGGTCAAAATCAAACTGAAAGCCTAAAATTGTTGGGAAAAGGCTAGGTAGATGATGACACTGGTCAAAACCAAGTTAATAAAATTTATATGGGACCACCGCCGGAGTTGCCTCTACTAAACGAAACAAGAATCAGAGAAATTGATGAACATATAATAAATACATACAGATGAACCTACAAGGTCCTCCTTTTTGAAGTCGGTTATAAATCAGATCTGATATTATGAATTATGATAAATTAAGATTTACTAAAAACAGTCAAAATCATTTCGCATGTAGGTATCACAGTCAAAATACTATTTCAGGTATCACTATACGTTCCACGTGTAGTGTGTTGGTCCTCAAAAACAAATAGTTACATATTTGAACTACTCTGTTATGTATGTACACAGAGGTCGGTGAACCCAATTCGCTGAAGGGTTCAGGAGGACTCGTTTGTACAAACTTTGTACATAAAATCGAAATAACACGAAGTCCTTGTTTAATACTTTAGTTTTATTTTCCCTTTGTTTGCTTTGTTACGCCGAATGATATTTAGTAAAGTGCTTTAGAAAGTATTCCTTGAATTGTGACCTTTATAATGCAGGAAATCGAGTTTTAAACTTTATTTGGGGCTGCCAAAATATCACATTTTGTATTGATATGCTGCCAAAATATTGTTTGTCGAGAAAAGTGCTTTTAAAGTTAGCATTATGTAACAAAAGCCAAGTGCTGACAATCTGAATTTCACACTACTTTTTATTTGATTATTGTTCAAGCGTACAATTCTCTATTTTCCCATTCAATTCCCTATTTTTCGGACAATTTTGCAGAGAGAAAATTGGTAGGTGTCATATGACATTTATTACAATTTTGTAGCGTGTATAGTCCATTGCAAAGATATTGCAAAGCTTTGGTGTCATAAAAATACAGGGTGTCTATCAAATAAATATTCAATTACTTAATAATTGGAAAAAGAGAGCTTACATCAAATTGTCCGATGATAGAATTCAATATAAATTTGGTGTTTTGTTCAAAGTTCTTTTTTAAACTTCCTAAGCCGTATTGAAAATGTTTACCTAAAAATACTTTCGTGCTAGTCTGCCATACAAGTAACGCAATGTTATTTGCAGTAAACAAACCTAACGGAGCAGAGTAGTACCTATGTAGCCGTAGGGTTTTACGACATGTGCGTTTAATTGCACGTGCACACCTGCGCCCGTGTTACATGTGCCGAGTTTGGTCCCGTTTGAGACAATTCGCTTTCATTCTAGTTTGTTTGTTGATATCTTTATTAAGAGGACATCATCCTTTGTCCTTTCATTCAAAGGGGGTTTTTCTTTAAACTATATATTTCTTTTACTTTTTTATTCACATTAATTGTATTTATATTGGTGACCTTATGTTATCTACCTTAATATGACATTATTGTTTAGACATGCAACCTTTAAAGCATCCCCAACGCAGATGAAAAAATATTTCCGCAATGGACCCGGTTGAACGATTTTTTTCCAAAATAAAAGTTAATTAGTTTTATCTTTGGCAGCCTTAATAGACCCTTATTTGTCTTGAGTCTCGTAATTAAAATAATCAAAGTTCGACAACCCGCCACCTAGCCATAACAATTGCTTCCACTCGATTGAGCAAAAATCTTTGAAATGTAATTGAATCAGAACGATCATTTTATTACAAATCGAGTAATAAACGGACTCCTAATAGAAAACATAAAAACGTTCAAATTCAAATCTTAATTTTGTTCTGAGCTACCTATTATATCGCTTGAGCAGTTTTACAAGAAAACGTAATCGAATTATTAACTCTATATACAGCTGAATAAGAAACGGATATTATTTAAAGGAAAGTTATTGATTGTCTTTGAAATGATAAAATAATATTAATTTGAAATGAAAATTAGAAACCCACTAATGGGTACATATATGTATTTTGTAAAGTAATTTGTTCTTATACTGCGGCCGCATCTGCGTCTATCGTGACGAAGCTTCGCACAGTGATACGATACACGCAGATGTGACCAACCATTAACTATCGGTTATCGTCGCGATTTTTCGGGGCTGCGTAGCACTTATCGCCCGGTCGGCGGTACATATTAAACGTGGCGAAGCCGCTGATATGACCACCGTATTAGCGCAATAACTTTTTAGCGAGCAAAACATACGAAGCTTCGGCACGCATTGCTTTGTCACGATAGATGCAGAGGCGGCCGCAGCATTAGACATAAAAATCTTGACCAAACTGAATAGGTACCTTCTCCACTAGGTCATAATACAAATGACTGTATAAGTTTTAAAGGTGCCCTTCTTGTGTAAATATTGACATGAAACAATGTTTGTTCATGCACTTAAGTAAACGTAATACCGTGATGTGAAGACATCAAAAGCTCGTAATCATTACTACGGTAATGTCTTCAGTCTTTTGTAGCTAATGGCAATCTATGGAAAAGGTTAGAATATTTGTTGTCTTGAGTAGCTGTTGGGCTATATTGGCTGTTGGGTTCAGGAAAAATATTTGACAGAGTGGTAAAATACCTACAGTAATTTGACCTGCCCCTGCATCGCACGGTTTTTACGACTTGACAAAACATCAATATTTCTTGATTATATTTAAGTTTTAATGTATATAAAACGTCCGGAATAAATACTATAAATTATGGTTAAAACCGCATCAAAAACTACCGCGTAAATTAAACAAACTACGCGGTCACACAGACAGACACAAAGAGCAACTCAATGTACATAATTATTATACTTATGTATAGATGATCATTTCAGCCAAAGTATATATTATGCTTTTTTTTTCTGCGTTTTCTCTAACTTTCCATTTCTACGAAAAATATCCATTTCGGTCATGTCACCAGAAAACCTATCGCGTCACTTATACTAACTATAATTATAAAATACCTACCTACATAAAAGCTATGACCTTCACGTCAAGCCTAATATAATGATGTTTTCGTAAAGCATTCTCATAAATGACTGAATCTATACTAATGGTTCTCCGCGGCCGCATAAAGCCGCTGAGCTTCACAAATGTATCAAGGACAGCCACAAAGCAGGTAAGCCTTACCTACTTATTACTTTTGTATGGACTTTTGGTAACTCCAACCATGATGAATATGGTCGTGAAGTTATAGGATAAAGGTGTTACAATCTAGGCTGTTAGAGAATTTGACGCCACTTTTTAAACGAGTCTATTGTGCTAAATTAAACATGTGTTTTTTTACTAATAGGTAAAACTAGACAGATACTGATAAAGTTTATACACATAAAATTTCATGGTTTAAAAGTTTTCTTTTCGTTAATTCGGTGCTACGCCCAAGTAGGATAACACATTATGATATTCTCAAAACTTTTGACTTTACATAACTATTAAGAAAAATATATCAGTTCCGTATCATCGTTTGAATCACCGGTATAAAAAATCCGCTGACGTATTATTGATTTATTTTACCATCAATTTTGTGAAACCATCGTTATTAAGCGTATCATTTCTGAAATTAGGTAAACCCGAATTGCGATGCTCTACCTTGAAATACGATGCCTCATCAAAACACATAATTACTTGGTAATCAAGCTAACGGCAGGTAATCAGAGCGAATGACACGCTCTTATGTAACATATTGTTATTATTTTGATGTATCTTTTGTTCATTAATTACGTTTGTTCTTCTCGTAATGATGTTAACATAACAACGTCTGCCATTGTCAACATAAATATACATAATCATGCCGTCTTCACATGGGGGGTAGGCAAGAACTACAGTCATTTATTCAAACTAGGCTGGGAATCAGCAATTTTCGAACGTCAAAATTACATAAGACAGTCCCCCAAAAACGCCCACCCTTCACCACTTCCTAATGCTTTAGCTGGGAAGAAAAAGTGGCGCAACAAACTCCCCAGCAGCACAGCTGTCTGTTCAGTTGGAAAAACTTGATTCTATATAATAATGCTTTAAATACAAAAAATGATATATGATCCTTACATAGTCCTTTTGCCTCGTTTACGTTAACATGTAACATCGTCATACACGCACGCCGGTTGCAAGTAGTGGTGATGTTTCTTAGAAAGGTCAGGTGCGTCCTGACCTTTCTAAGAAACATCACCAATATGGCTGGTAATATGGAGAAACAAGTAATCTTCTTCGTCATCAATGTTTAGGTACTAATAGCTATACATATTATAAAGAGGTAAAATTTGTTTGTTTGTATGAAGGGGTAATCTCCAGTCGAACTTGAAACATTCTTTTTGCATTTGATAGCTCAATTCTTGGAGGTTATAGGCTCGCGGACGAAGTCGCAGGCAGAAATGAGTACTTTCAAAGAAACTCATATCTAAGCAGTTTGAAAATAAAATCCGATGAACACGATGACCAGCAGTGCTATTCTGTAACCACCTCACCGTGAAAACTTAGGTGAAGTGAGCGTGGAGTGAGCTGTCATTCCACAGGGTTTGACACTATTGACAGCTCACTTCACCCAAGTTTTCACGGTGAGATGTTTACAGAATAGCATGGCTGATCTGTTTCACGCCCCTTTTTGCGTCGACCAATGAAACAAAAATGCATCGTAACATTTTGTCGTTTTTTTGTTCGTGTGTTTTGTTACAACGATCACAGATGTCAGACTATTTTTCGACCACTAGGAATAGAATAAAAGAAACAAAAACGAGAAAGTATTTTTGAAAGTTGATGAGATTTCTATAGCGGCCGAGCGCTGCGAGCAGAAATAGTCGGTGTATAGATATGAAATTCTTTGATAGTACATACTAATATCACGCTTGTAATCCCCGAAGAGTTAGTCAGAGGTCACCTATAGTACACCCACATTTGGCCAGTTCTGTTCAAGTCCCATGTAATAGAGGGCGAGCCTATTGCCACATATTCAGACTCCTGCTACTGAGAAATTTCTGGTTGAAAAACCCAATTACACTGCCCAACCCGGGAATTGAACCCACGACCTCATGCTCAGCAGTAGCGCTTGCGAGCACCAGACCAACGAGCCAGGCGATTAAGTAATCGCCTGGCTCTTTTTTTTTTTTTTCCTCCCAGAGCGTTTCGACTCAGATAATGCCATTGTGAAATACGGGAAATTAATTACTTTATGTCCTCGTTTTTTCGACAGGTAATGCAAGAATAAGAAGTATATTTATATTTTATGTAACATCCAGAATTCAGATGTTTGTGTAAATTATTTTTTCTGGGTAAAGTCACAAAGAATCCATCTCTCGTGAGTGATTTGATATTCCTCCCCCTACATCTGCGGAATATAACAACAGAAACCTAGTGTTAGTTCTTATCCTGGAACTGTATGCCTTTTTGGCGTTGGATACAAAAATAAATAAAAAAGCACTCGAATAATCTCTAAAAGATTTTTCGTTTTATTTTACTGATATCCTGAACTAGAAATACATTTCAAGAAGGTATTTAATATTTGGATTATTTATTGCCTAAAAGTCTCTAATAACTGACAGGACAAGTCAAACACATCGTCCCGTATAAACTAGAAGACAAAACATAAGTACCCCTACACGTATCCTATAATAGTAGGTATTATCACCCATCCAATGAACGCTGTCAGTAATTAGCCACAGTACGAGCGGTAATCAAAGGCTCAGTTGGCGGCCACTGTTAGTGCCTAATTGCGTTTCAATATATCAATATGACCCGTCACTAATCAAACCCTTGACTGGCCATAACAAGGGGTAATTAACAGCGTCTCTTAGTGTTGCTATGACAACGGACTTGAAACGCTTAGCCCAAAGAGATTTTGTGGTAAGAAATTCAAATATTCATATTTATTCAAAGCTCTCTAAGCACGCTTTGGAGGTCAAAAGCAACGAAAGACAGCCCCCAATACGCCTATTCATTAGCACTTTTTAGTGTTTGGAAAGAAGAAGTGGCGCAATAAACTTGCGAAAAACACGACTTTGTACATTTAGGAATATGAATTTTTAGTCATAAACTCAAGCTCGTCAATGTTCTCTAAAGCTGCATAGCTACTATGTTTTACAAAGTGTGCAGAATATCAACCGCTTGTCTAAACTTCGTGGCGAAATATTCAAGCGCATTCTACATTGTTTGTGTCAGCAATATTTAGAAACAAAGGAAGGAGAAACATTTTGTTAAGTGCATAAGTTCAATAACGAAATTAGGATGAAACATAAAAACCTAAGAATTAACTTCAAAAATCAAGTGCTACATGACATAAGACTACAGAACTTAAGTTTGATACATACATTATAATTAGTTCTGCTGATAAGCTATGGTACAATTTTATTGAACTTATAGGTACCTACAAAGAAATTCCATCAAACTGAACATCATTTTACTCATCAGATTCCTCTGCGCAAATACCAACTTCGCTTCCCATTTCCAATTCCCACCGAATTCATTATCAAAACCAAACTCGACGTTAACTAGTGAAACACTGTACCGAGCTTATAGCAACACCGGCCCCCTCCCGGTCCCCTCCTTCCCCGCCTAATCACCGGAATCACCCGGTTACTAATCACCGGCCGTCGATTGAGATTGATACGTCATAGATAGTGCTTTACGTAATCCAGTTGTGACAGGCTCCTGTACGCCGTGCACACAGCTTAGCTGCAATTATCCCGACAGGCACTAATGTGGGTCATTTAGTTGCCCAGGGACGTTTGGTGCAAAAACTCAAACACAAAGCATTTATTTCAATTAAACCATTTACAGGCACTTATGAATTGTAAGGGAATCGGTCCGTCAGAAATATGAAGCTAGTTGCCCATTCCAAAGTATAGTAGGTACCTATGGAGAAGAACGGGCAAGAAACTGAACGGACACTCTTTTAAATAAAATAAAATTGTTACAAATATTGGTTATATCATTCATGTTGAAATTATACATGTGAGAACAATGTAGAAAGACGTGCATGTTAGACGCGTCCGTAATAAAAAGATAAAACAAAGAACAATTCAAAAATTTAAATAAGCCATGGCAACTAAGAGTTGACCAGTCCCAAGTGACGGCGCCCGTTCACGAACATGACGCATGGATCATCACCATTCAGTTCAACCATTTTGAAGGGAGCTAAATGATCCAACACACGCGCCACCATCAGCGAGACATCTGAGTGAGCATGACATACTCACAGCCGCCAGGGCACAGTCAAGTTAATAAAAGACATTATTACCCGGTAAATGGTAGCTCTTTAGTACATAGTACTCACACCTGTGCAATGATATAATACAAAGGAGATTGATTTTATACAATGCAAAGATGGTCTTAAAATCTTCAGCAGCTCCAACAGTATTTTCAAATGTTAATCAATTAGTTGTGGTTGTGGATCAGGACCAGAATTGAGCCAAGCATTTTTATCAGTGATGTATCCCCCAACAGATGAGTCCACTTTAGCCAGTCTGAAACCTAGTTGCACTAATAGATCCCTATTTCCTGAACTATAATTATGTCTATCACCTCTTTTACTAAAAAGATGTAACATTTTCTTACGTACATGTTTTCATAGATATATTGACAAGGTACCATCATGATGTTAATATCCTTAAACAGTTCCCTTAGAGAGCAACATTTTTGAACTCTTATGGAAGAATATGGGGAATTTTGAAGCCTTCTGGCACTATTTCCTAGAATGTGTATAGAAAACTGCACATTAAATTAAAATCATCTGCATTTATCCAATTTTTTTATTATACATGGATTTTCGGCGATTATTCGCAAGAGAGTGTGTCCCTGATGCGCCGCATACGAGGCAGTTCCAACAGCTACGTTCAGCTGTTTGCATGGAGGATGGATCTGGATCTGGATTGCCTAATAATGCGGTAATGGACCAGGCTGCATATTGAGCAATCCGGATCCAAACCTAAATTTAGACTAAGATAATATGAAACAGAGAGTGTATTTCAATCTTTTTGTTATTGTAAAATTTAAATTGATTATGTTTTTATTGATGACTTTTGTAATATTTATCTAATTGTTATCTTTTAATAAATTCTGCCAAAAACCAAATATGAATCGGTTCTGAAATAAAATTTATTTATTTATGAAATCTAGGAAACTCGTTTACTCGAAATATCGGAAATATAGATTGCTTTTTGCAAGAAGTGTAGCGGTGAACTTTTATAAATACTGGGTAAAAGACAAAAACTTTTAGAGTGCAATTGCTGAAACATTCAGTTCTCAAAAAAAAAATGTCATTAAGTTATAAGTAGTTCAAGTACTTCTAGACCTAAACCAGTTCAGTGCAAACTGCGTGGTATTATAGGAGCTTCCATAATCAACCCCATTCAATTTCCGCCGCTACCGAACATGGGCACTTACCATAAATCATAGAGCTACCATATTAACGGCGGAATTATTATAGGTACTCGATAATTCTTGACGATTTGAATGGGTCTTCGTGAGAACTTGTGAGATTCAGTTACGTTCCCGAATGGGAATAGGGAACCGAATTAGTTACCATGGGTGCTGTAAACCGTGAGTGTTGAATTACTAATATCACATACGCCATAGGTACGCTTCTTATGGGAAGATAAATGTCTGAATGTTAAGTAACGGGGAACATCGGCGGAAAGACAGGATGGTAGTCGTTTCATGTAAAAAATGATAGCCGTACCTTATAAGGTGGAACGCCGACCCCAACATACTCGGTGGAAAATGGGTTACATCAATGACGACATGTGTTGAAATTATTATAATAAAAATAGACTTCTTTTTATGGATCACTTACGTGGCGCTTCGTATATTACGCGTACCGCAACCTACTTTTACTAAGCTGATTAAACAGGTATCTAAGTAAGGATTCGATGCTTGTATCCTTAGAAAATCCATTAGCCTTCTTAACGTCGCCCATATACAAACGTGAATGTCACTTTATTTGATAAGTACGAAAAGTCACTTTCCTTAACAAAACAGTTCTACAAATTGACATGACCTTCGTGCAACCTTAGGGATACCATCAACAAATCGAATCAGCTATAACAAATAACCATAAATATTAAAGGGGACCCTAATCAGAGCAAAATACCTGTCAACCGTGGCCCAGCCATCACGCCAAACTTGTCTAGTTAGAAAACGATAGAATTAATTCCTCCTACCCTCCCCGGGGCCCGGGGGGCCCGGGGTGCCCGGGGTGGCTAATGATCGGGCCGCGAGATTCGCCCGTTATTTCAATACAAACGTAAGCTTATCGACGAACCCTTTACGTAATGATCTAGACAACCCTAAGTTTCTTCAGGGTTTATTTCCAATAGTACTTTACGAAATGCTGATTAATTAAGAAACTGATTTACGGTATTAAGATCCATTTGCAAATTAATATTGGGATCGATACGCTAAGGACACTTTCTTGCTTCCTCTTTTGTTTTGTTGGCTGGTTCCCTTCCGAACATTTTTTTAACCTTATTATGAAAGTAACCTTGAACGGAGTTTCCATTTACTCATTAGACCGCCGAACCAATTAGATTAATCGCAATTTTATGATCGAATTCCGGGAAGAGAGTACAGATAGTCTTCCAGGTACCTATCTAAAGAGGCTATTACACATATTAGCATCACAACATATTATAAATCAAAATTCCCCCGCACGCATCTGTCTGGCTGAACGCGATAAACTCAAAAACGAACGAACGGATTTTCGTAGGGTATTCACCAATGGATTCATTAAGCTTTTGTGAAAAAATCAGGCTGACTTCCCAGTCAGCATGATTTTACTGGCTTGCGCCGCGTAAACCAATAGAGTTATATGGAAATAATGTATTACGGAATTATTCCTCATAAAAAGATTTAATAAACTGTAGCAACGCTATATGTATATCTGCATTTTTCATTTCTCTCTGCACCCAATTCTGAAGTCCACGCAGACAAAGTTGCGGCCAGAAGCTAGCATATTATAACAAAACTCTATCGTGAAATACAACCTAACTATCCTAACCAATATTATAAATGCGAAAGTGAGTTTGTTTGTTTGTTATGCTTTCAGGCTAAAACGACTAGACAGATTTGGATGAAATCTGGTACATGGGTAGACCATGACCTGGATTGGGGCATAGGATACTTTTTATCCCGATATTACCATGAGATCGAGACTTATGCGGGTGAAACCGCGGGGCGCCGCTAGTAACTTTATATACTGAACTGTACACGGAGCAGTCTTATCTATAGCTATTAAAACAGCGTTGGAAAAATGGAAACTTTTCATATACATAACTTACTTTCAACTCAGATCTACTAATATGTTCAAAGACACAGGTCCTTCGACAGCCCTACAACAGACAGATTAACTCTCTAACGTTCGTCAGAGCTCGGTTTCCCAATCAGGATTGAGCTGTACAGATCCGAGTAGAACAGTATTGTAAAGTTTCAGCCAATTAGCTAGGCGTGTGTCTGCCATGTACAGGGCTAAGATGTGGCTGCTGCGGTTAAAGGTACCCAACAGGGCTAGGTCTGGACTTTGATGATGTTCTTATTAGGATTTTAGACTAAAATTAGGTTAAACCACAGATATATGTAGTAAGTAGTGTAGATACCTATTTTGTTTGTATGGATTCCTGTCCTATTGAAGGAATTTAGGGATAATAGATTCGGATTTCGAAGAGCTTAGAGATTTCAGAATGCTAGAAATTGAAATCTAAGTATTTTGCCGACCAAATTGAAAAATTATAAAAACTGTACCCATTAAACCATAGGTAGGTACAAAAGTTCAACAATACAAACTATAAATAAGAATACCGAGTATTATGATTCAACATTCAACCTACAGACGAACATCAAAGAGATTTTGATCAAACCATCAGAAAAATGGCGGCTGTGACGTCACAGTGATTCAAATAAACAAAACTTGTCCGGCGGTGGCAAATTGAACGGCTGTTTGTAGGAGGGACCGAGGGAAGAGAGGGCGCCGTCTGTGTATGTGGACAAGTAGGAAACATTCTTTGAAAATATTTTACAAAGCTATTTATTGAGAAAACTTATCTAAAGGGCAAGATATCGATTTGGTATTAAACACGGCGGAAAAGTATTAGAAACTGTACTCTCTTTTGTAAGTGAATAGAAAAACATGCCTAACAGAGAATGGAATTGAATTTCATTTAAAGTTTCGTTACGATTATAATTTGATCCAAGGGATGCTTGTAGTAACACCTTTTTCTATTACCAGACAAATAGTTCCTCCGAATACTATGAACGTTGCACGCACGGCTAGCAATTTTGGCAGCCAAGTTTTATTTATAATCAGCCACGTTCTTATTCAAACCAAAAAACATAAATCTCTTTATCCAAACTCTCCGCTAATCTGTTCAGCAGCCAAAGCCACTAACAAAACAAGTATTCTCCCACCATCTTATTGCACATGAAACTTCGCAAAACCTCTTATACACAAGTTGCAAGTCGACTTAGCGTGTTTCGAAGCACGTCACTACATGTCGGGTGCACGTGTCTTTTGAAGCCACCGACGTGAAATTGAATAACTTTAACAATATTTGTGAGAAAAATGCCGTCTTATCTACTAGGTATGTGGTTTGAATTTTTGTTCAGATGAATCGGAAGTTAAGTTTGGAATATGCAATAGATAGATGAGAGTTAAAGAAAATAGGGTGTTCTTTATTATATTTCTAGTTGGCTAGAGGTCTTTGACAAACCTTTAAAATATATTTCTAGGAAAATATAATAATGCCTTGTTTACTAATATTACAGCCAACTTATTCTAACAATGAAGGGATCTGTAACGACTATTAGATACGTCAGCAAAAACGTTGGTAATTACTCTCAATATTATGTAAAAGAATATACTTAATGTAGTACGCAGAAAACATTATAAAATACGATTGCAAGCAAAGATTATAAACTGATAAAAACTCCACTACAAAACAATCATCGATTCAGAAGTCCTAACACGCCGCTGTCATCGTATCACTTGGAGCCACCGACGTGCAATAACTCACACAAGTATTTGTTAGGAAAGTTGCAAGCGAGACAGAGCAACTGAGCAACCGAGCAACTGAAGCGGTCTCAAACTGTGGAGCTATTTATTTAGCAAGATTTATGGACGTTCTGTTGGTCCATACGAAAATCGAACAAAACAAACGGTTGAGTTTTGATTTCTATCTTTTATTTGGTAAAAGCTTTTAAATCAAGTTATGACGAAACCTCTTTTATTTATACCATTCTAGGATATCCAATTTCTTTGAATTTTCTTTGCCAACTAGAGTAATTTCGTGAGCATCTATAGGTCAAAGACGGTTGATGGTGAAACAATTATTTCCTATTTATAGTTTAATTTTCTACTTCATATTTATTTTATTCAAGACAAATAGTACATAACTGTCGCGGACTTCAACTGGAGCATTAATGGACGACCGTGAAAATGTGAGTCCATCAATGCCTGGTTGCGGCCAAGGATTGTATATTATTTTTCGCAATTAATGTGCGGAAATTCAAACTAAAAAACTAATTATAAATTCCAGAATTAATGACGAATAACGATAATTTTTCACACGCCTTTAAGTTCATTTGTTTCTTTTTACTTTAAACACTCTATTTATAAACCAAATCGAAATTTAAATAAAAATTTAAAATCTTTTTGTAAATCAAAGATTCACAGCCTGCTTGGTTACCATTGTGTCGAAGTAAAAAGTTCGTTCCATTTGAAAATAACACGATAGATATGAGTTTTCATAGAAATTTATTCGGCCGCTAAACACGACAGATATGGATTTTCATACAAACATTGCTGGGCGGGCGGTCGCATGTATTCGGCCAGTACCGCAATTTCGATTTATCTCGAAGAAGGTTGTCAAAATAATGCTCGAATTGTTTTTATTCGACTAACTTAACAAACCAAGACTAATAGACAAAACAACAGAATCTATTTATAGAAAACAGGCACTGTTTACCCCACCTATAAGCACCAGTAGAATATCCTATTTATCTTTTCGTGAAAGGCCAATATCCATTAATTATTTGCGTGTTTATTACTAAATCACACAATATAGTCAACGTAAAAGTGAGACATTGGCCATCAACATTTCTTGAACAACTTGCGATCGAAGCAGCTCAAGCGATTTCAGAGCACAGCACAGCTATTTATTTTCAAAGATTTATGAATCTGCCTTTTAAAGTCATTGTTTCTCTTTTTTCTTTTATTTATTGAAAGGGCAGTCCAATGCCCAAGTGATTGTTTTGAAACATAAAGATTAATGTTACTTTAAGCTTTCGATTTGTTGTACAAATTGGGGCCGAAAAGCTTAGTGTTTTACACGAGTTATTTGAGAGCATTATTTACTATAACGAGACTGATAAATTGCGTTTAGTAACACATGTTATGGATAGTCCCTCGCATAAAACACTTTTAGAAGGTTTGTTAAGATACTCTTACTTACTAAGCAACCCTAAGTTGCTCTTTTTATATACCTAACGCCCTAAGATTACATGACATGGGATATAATTAGTTGCAAGAATGTCTGTCCCAAGGAGCAGATCTGACTTGTTCATAGGAGTAGAAAGACCGTTTATCACCAAAAAGTGTTTCAAGACATCAACTCTGCACAAATACCAAACCAACCAAACCAACCATCCAATCTCTACAGAATGATATATAACGTCTCATTTGAAAGAAATAAACACGCTAACTACGGAACGAGCTCGCTATCATTTGAGCACGTCAAGTAAACATCGCGCCCCGGACATGCTCGGTTACAATCTACTAATTGACAGCGTGACAATGAACTGACCTTGAATTAGTTCTGTTTTCCTTGGATAGGGACATGTTTTAGATTCTCCTATTTCTATTTGACACGAGCTTGCTGAGATTCAAGGTCAAACATGTCCATCAGTTTCTTTCATATCATAGATTTGGTATTTTTGTTTGTGTTATAACTAGGCTATCAAAGAAAAGCCTACGTTGGACGTCACTGGATACCCTGCGCAGTGAGCCCCGCTAACATCACCGGTAAATATTTTTACCAAGGCATGAACTCGTCTCGTAGAAAAATTTATGATGCTGGTTTACCAGTACCTACCGTAAGGTTTTTTTCCACAATTTCCAAAAACATGTTTTTGATAGCATAATACAAATCCACTGAACTACAAAATAGCTCCAACGAAACAAAAACCTAACTCCATTAAATCCAGCAAAACTTCGGAAGTGAACAAAAAGTTGCAAATCCGTGGAAAAAGTGCCGTTAGCTGTTAGATCCACTGCAGTATTATAACCGCTAAACCGAATTTGATTGGGTTTGGCTCGCTGGATAAACGGAAACCGCCGCCCGGCTGCTCTGTGGGCTTTTTTAGTTATTTTCAAGGGTTTTTCAGTGAGAAAAAGAGTGGCGGAAATTTTTTATTGGACGTAGAGTCGTATTTCGTAGACATGTTGTTAAAGGACCTTTGTTTTTTTACTGAATAAGTGAATGTATAACATTAAATTGCTAGAATCCTATGATAGTGAGAAACAATTAACCACAAACAAAAAAAGGAAGCGGAAAAACTAGCTAGAAAGATTATAAAACAAAAGGGAAGACAAATGACGTCGTTATAACTTCTCACGGTTGCATTTTCAGCATTTATTATGTCATTAAGGCAGAGCCAACGTTTCTGAAATCTTCGCAAAAATTAATGCCTGTAATTTTTCGTAAAATTAAGTTCAAACGATCCTTTGGGAGGTCTATCCACAAAAGTGGTCGTTAATGGAAGTATCAGTATAAAGCACAGCTACACACTACTACGCTATATTTTCTCGCAATATTATAGTAGGTCGAAAATCTGTTAGCTACCACTGTAAGTTTATATAAACCACTTTTTGGAACTCTCTTACTTAAGTCACGTACGACAGTAAATACGTTTACGAATGTCAAAGCCTTTTTAAAATAAAAACTTCAAACTAGAACCGTGATCCTATAAAGCCAACTCATCTCAATTCTAACCCTCTTAATCTAGGAGTCGGTTTAAACCTCGCACTTTACACAAGATGTGATGTTTAAACCTGAGCTTTTACAACTGAACGTGACTACTCTCAGCACACGATGCTGACACCTAGCCTGAAGGTCGAACACCTTGAAAAGTTAAAGTTAAACAGAAAATAAAAATAAAAACTGTGAACGGATTAAAACCAATTTGAAAATGCAAAACTAAAGCCGGAAAAAGCTACTTACAGCATGAAATTAATCTTGCTAATTGCAGTTTTGATACTGTGCTGTGTTCAGTTAATATTAATACCTGTTTTTCCATTTATTATTATTGCCGCAAATAAATGATGGTTATTACCTACTGCGAACAATACAGCAAAGTTTTTTACCGGTACGTTGGTACGTGTGGCTTAAATACACAAGAGAAATTACTGATATACGACAAAATCTGATTCCAGAACTAATCGATATAAGGCTCCCACACGAACTGCGATGCGATGCGATACGACGTCGCATCGCAGGTTTTTAGAGGAGCTTTGTTTTTTAGGAGCTCGCAGATTTTTGCAATGCCATGCGAATTCGCAGTTTTGTCTGAACCATAAATAATTTGTCTAAACCATAGATAGTAATTCGGAGAGTAGAACCTTGCAAACCATGAGAAGTAGAACACAAACAGAGCAATTCTTAAAAATAGTTACGGGCCAAATGAGCGAATTTTATCGAGCTCAATTTAATTTACAAGTATAATAACCCTGACAGTGCCGATACATAAGAGTTTTTATAATATACATACTGGAACATGAGTATGTAAGCGAATACCGGATCGCAAAAACATTAGACCCTTATTGATCATAACTTTTTCCGATAAGACTGTTTTTGAATTTATTACCTCCACACTGAAAACGCTCTAATTTATATCAGTCGTAACACAATCCTGCTATACGCAATAAACGCGTGAACGTTTCCGACCTACTTGCCTCCCCCCTCCCCCGGCGCCCCTTTCTCGCCGCCACTCATTAAGGAGGTTTTATTCCCGTTGCCAGATGTTAATATTTCTGTTTATTTTTCTTTCCCGTGTTTACGCGAGTTTTTAAAGGGTTAAAGTTGAGAGAGTGGGGGAGAGGGGGTAAGGTATAGAGCGTTAATTAACGAGTTTTTTTGTTGTTTGTTGCTCACGGGGATGGAAATAAAAGCCGGCTGAACGACCCGTTTTCCATTCAGCCTTAACCTGATTGTGCATTCCGTTTTACGGGTTGCCGACATTATAAATAAATCATGGGCATACCGTTACGGCGTTGTTCAAGGTCCATTTTTTAATTACCGCTACAGGTTGTAAAGCGAGAGGATCGCAATAAAATTTGGCACTCTGTTATGTATTAGAGAATCGCAAATTAGATTTGTCAATATTTTATTAGCAACACCTGCGTGAATCATTGAGAGGGTCGTAAAATAACAAATCGGTATTCTGACTTACTAACGAAACAAACCCGTATAATAAACTTAAACAGCCGCATAATAATAAGCGCACAACAAACTCCTCAGCTCAACAAATAACTCAACATCACCGGAGCGAACTCAACAAATAATTTAATTCGTCTAATTATTACAACAAAAGTCCTGCCCACCAATCTTGTGTGTACAGCCCGTTGCCACACAGACAGGCTGACGCCGAACGAAAAATATCGTTAATTAACACCTCCCCCTTAACTGAGGGTGAGCTCCCACGGTCACTGGCTCAAAGAAAGCCAGATATTCAAACAAGCAGTAAAGAAGCGACTTAACACGAAGTAGAAAGTTTTTCGGTATTTTTTCCTCTGGCAAAATTATTTCAATTTGAAGTTGGCAACATTATCGGGCTGTGCAATTAACTCGCTAATTAAATCTGTAATTCATTCTCTCGTTTACTGATTATGGACTGTGAGAGACGTGAGTGTCAAGCTTGTTGGAGTTTTGATGTAATTCTGGTTAATCAACTGTTTATCTTTTAGTTTTGACAAGTTCCAAGTTAACCATCTGAAGACGTCAACCGTCGGAAATACAGTCACAGGAAATCCACTGGGACATTTATCGAAGATTTTAGTAAAAAATAATTTTAAAATAATTTTTAAAAGGACTTCAAATTGTACTTCAAGAAAATGGTGCGCAAGAATTCATATAATATCTAGAATATGTGTGAAAGGGGTGAAAAGGTTCGTTAGTTTCCACATTCATAGTTCATTAAAGTTGTATGAAGGTTTCAAACGGAGGCACAAGTTGGACCCTTTCGATCGAACGTGGGAGTTGAATGGCACTGGCACCGGCACTGGATATCGATCAGATAGCAGAGACTTGGGTAGCTATAGTAACGCTGGCAGCGAGTGTACCAACCTACAAGTTTCAATAGCTCTCATAGACCGACGTAGGTGAAAGCATTCTGCCTGTTTACCTTTGAGCATCACGCTGCGATTGCAAATCTGCCTGAGAGCTTGTAACTATGTAACTGTACGGAAAAGGTCTCTTCCCTTTGAATTTTTGAACCAATTTGTAAGGTAAAAATTGCAAAGGTTTGAACATCGATTTAGGAATCAGATCCATCGACCTCCAACCGACCATGTCCACAAGGCCAGCGGTGATTGATAGCAATCATAATTCGGTCGTTAAGTAATCTTCAAAAGAAGTCTATTATTAAACAGCCGATAATTACAAGCTATAATTATTATGGAAAGCTTCGATTAAGTCATGAATTTATAGTGCAACCTCCCTCTAATTTACCAAATTAATTCCTACGCTATAGCGCGTCCTAAATCTTAATCAGCGTTTGACACTTGACACGTTTGACAAAATAATATTACTTTTATGAACTAGATTGATTAGTGTTCCAAAGTGTCGCGTCACCATTCTAACTCCGGTTAGCAATATTAATAGTGCTGGTAACGGTGACTGGTGTAACGTTAACTAATAGTTAGCCGTCATGGTGCCATCGACCCCGCTGTTAGTTTAAGTTCAGTGACAATGTTGGGTACATTTTTACTGCTGAGGAGTTAACATAGTTTCGGGTCTAATATAATATTAATCGTTTGTCCGACACAATAGGCATTTCGTGGTGAATAGTAAATGTAATGGCGTCATTCAGTTACACGTGAATTTCATTTGTCGACTTTTAGTAAAATATGGTCCGTGTTTAGTTATATGTCAGGGCTACTAACCATATCACACCTTATCACACACACACAAATACACACTATCATAAAATTACGACAGGTATTGAGGAAAATGGAAAACAAACAACAAGTTCATCTCATTCTTCTCAAATTGACGATTCTACATAAAAAAGCATCGAATATTGACAGACATTATTACGTAACCTCACAGATTTCTCAAAAAAATCCTTACAATCAGTCAACACAAACTCGACGTGAATGGCTGACGGAGCCGAGGGCTGCTCAGCCGGTCGGGCAACGAGAATGTATTGTGTGTTTGTCCCTAGGGCTACACTTGGGACCCATTGTACGATGGGCTGTTAGGGATATCAGCGAGGGTAGATATTTTTTCTTTATAGGGAAAAGATTTGAAAGGATCATGCAAAGAAGGTAAAATGTTTCTGTTGACAAATTATGACTAAAGTTTGGCACTTATCTGCCTATCGTATTCATCAATATTATCGCAAGATGACAAAGCAAAAGTTAGACGTTTCGGTAGTTCCAAATTGGTGCTGCACCAACTTTCAGAAGCGCCTTTTTCAGTATAGGTACGTACTCGTATTAAATACCGATGAGATCGATTTATTTAAGTCTTTCTTTTCAGTTTATGATATAAGTACAAAAGGCTTTTAGTATAAAACACAGTCAACATTCCTGCAGAAGTTTTGACGGCATTACTTTTCATTTAACAAATCTTTCTAGTTTTGTGAAAAAAAAATCGAAACGCTTGGCAAAATCTGACAGCTTTTGCAACCAAAGAGATCAAAGCTACTCAATATCCTTTTACCTACATACCATCACCACAATACCAAAAAGCCTACCCACCATATCAAAGTCTAGTCAGTTCTTCAGAAACCCTGAAGATTGTCGGCCTCATTGTAACTCTCTCCGGAAAATCGTTCTTGTGTGATTTGTGCCTCAACTACATATTACCGACAAGGACTTGCTTCGATCCTTTTTATGTCATATAATGACAAACTGACCCACAATGGCGGACAGGTATTTTGTTGGAGCCGTGGATACTGTTGTGTGAGGGTAGTGCAAATAATTGAGGGTAAGTGGTGTGGTTTGAGCGAGATTTTCTTTGTTAAGAGCCGTTTAGATGTTTGGTCGTCAATGTTTTGTGCCAGTAGCATTCGGCGTTTGTCTTTAATCAATAGGTTGTAGACATTTTTATAAATCTGTTAGTTTCGCAACTTATTTAAATCTGTTTTTTGCCTTTGACTCGCTCATATTTAAATCAGTTTTTTGCCTTTGACTCGCTCATATTTAAATCAGTTTTTTGCCTTTAACTCGCCCATATTTTGAATCATTTTCTAGAATATTACCTAAAATAAAAATATTATTTAACAAAAACAATGGTTCCAGTAATTTAGTAACCTTTTCTTCTAACTGGAATTTTCCGAGACTACCTTTATATAACTCTCGTTAAAATTGTCTAGTAAAACTCCCAGAACCATTTTCTTCTATTAACTATAATTTTAACGCTTAGATTACATAATATGAAACTTAAGTTAATTTCTCCGTAGTCTCGAACAATCGAAACCCGTACAGATACAACTCATTAATTTTTCACGATTTATTTCACCAAGAAAGTCTTCTTGAATTTTAATTAAAATGTGAAAACTTAACAAATGTATAGTTATTAATTTTCAGCGTCAGGTGACTGCTCTCTAAGATTTATCCCAGCTTTTCTTGTTAAAATAAAGCCGAAATGCAAAGACACCTAATGAAATACCTCGTCCAGGGTTAAGTGAAGATTCGTGACGAAAAGTGGGAAGGAAAAGGTGACTTTTATTACTTCAGGAAATGGAGGGTGTTAAATTGTACCTATTATAATGGACATTGTAGAACAGAATTAATAGAAGTAGGTAAGGTACGTTCAATGATAGAGCATAAATGGTGAGGGAGGCGAGAGGGCGCGAGAGTGGCTAGGGAACAAACGGAAGAGTAAGGATAGTAATAAGATTAATGTAATTTTTATTTGCACAATCATTCCTTCAAAAACATGTTTCTATGTCATCATAACAGTAAATCTTGCTGAGCCCAAAAAAGCCAGCAAGTCTTATTTATGTGTAGTGGTAACATCACAAACACTATAAGAATGCTTATCGTAAATCGTTATCATGCTTTGCTCTCTAGTCCTAAAACCACAGAGTAGATAATAAGACGAGAAGAACAACTCGATGAATAGCTAACGGATGATGGACACATACACGTTGAATGTAACAAAATTGTAGGTCGAACAAATTGTAATTATGACAATATCTGATTATACTGGTATACGTTTAGGTATCGATTCTGTAACGTTTCAGCTACTTGATGGGCCATCCATTGCCGAGCCTTGATTAGTTTGACTAATCGTATGACATAGTGAAGCTCTGCAAGCAACTTACTGGTCAATATTCTTAATGACTTTCTTTTCTAAGCCCTTAGGGCACCAGTGACAGTCGTGGCCTGGTAACTGCACTATTTTAAGTTGAGTCATGCTAGCCTTCTGTTTTTATTGTCCTCTGTCAGTGTTGTGCAAGAACTGGATAAGAAAATAGAGGCATGATACCCTCTCATTTTGGAGATGAAAGAAAACATGATTGATGTTAGATTTAATAACTGCAGAAGTCATTCACGTTTTGTCCTTATAAGGTAAGTTTTTATTGTTTTTGATTTTCATTGCCCAATGTATTAATATCATATGCAATATAAAAAGGGGATATCTTTTTGTATTCTGTTCGTAAATATATATCTCAAAATAACTCCAACAAAGAATGTAGCATTAAAAATAACGACATGAATCCAATATTTTGTATAGATTGCAAGTAATATCAAACAAATGACACGTTAACTTCTTACTTTGACGACATAAAATATTCAACGAACCAATTTTGTTGAAACTGTAAATCGATAAACCTAATAAGCTTGTTACAAATAATTCCACGTGTATGTGAATAAAATCGATAGTTTTGTTTAAGGTCAACGAGTGTTCAGAAAGAGGACATCAAAGCTGCGGGTCTCACCGAACGGACCTCGGCGGAGGGTCACACTGAAATCACATGAACGTCCATGTCATTGCTTGTATTCGGTGACGGAAACTTTTCCCATTAATAAACAAGTGGCGCAGTTTGATGTTGTGACGTTTGATGGGATTCTGCATCATTAAAACCCTCATAACTTTCAAACTGCCGAGTGCTTTAGTCGAGCAACTTCCCCATAACTTATTTATTAGAATTCTACATAGAATTGATCAACAACGTCGGTATTCGGAGCAGCGGAGATTCCCGAGCGGTTCACTGACGCGGCAGCTCTTCCTCTGACGTCACACGGTCGATCCTAGCGCCACCTAACGCCTTTATAGCCGCTTCGTCACACTTCCACGTTTACGATTTAATACTAAAATAATATTCTCAAAGTTAGAGCATAACGAATTTTGCCGATGTAATCAGTTAAGTTTTATTGTCTCCAGTTTGGTAGTATCCCGCAGTTGGGGCCGTGATGCGCGGCTCGCCGCAGGGCCCTGGGGTGCTGGGCCCCTGTCCGTCCCATCCATATCTGTAGGTACGCGTCCCCAACTTTTTACGATTAGGTAAATTTTATCGAGTTTATTCATAGAGCGGGCCCTCCGCGCCCCACTAGCAAACGCTTTTCAATTTCAACAAGGATCGCCCTTTCTATCGGCGCGGTGAGGAAACTTTAGAGATAAAACAATTTTTGGCCGGTTGAGCATCAATTCCGCGTTTTATTGGCCATTTTAGAGCCGTGCTCGGCAAAATTTGAACATGAAACCCTTATCGCTCGAGTGTTTTGTCGTTACGACAAATAAAACCGATGAATATGAAAAGGCTGGATAATATTTTTTGTCCGTTTATTTTTGTGGATATTCATGTATTATGTGATGAGACGAAGGACAGTCAGTGCGAACTGTCGCACACAATATATCACTGTGAATAATTCTCTTCCACATAACAGTAGAATAGATTTACTGTGATAATGTAATGCTGACATATTGCTGGTTTCTTTATTTAGGAACATTTTCCTTAGCGAATTATTTCTTTATGTAACAAAAGGAAACCCGACATGAGCACATAAGGAATGAGAGCCGAATTGTCAAAAGACAGGAAAATCAATCAATAAAAAGCCACAGATGACGGCCTCACAAAAGCGACCCCTTGGGCTTTCTTCAAGAAAAATATTGAAGAGAACAAAGGCTCTTCTATGATACGTCTGTAAAAATCAACCTCGTAATTGATTACCAATCTGAGGATTTGAGGGTCACAATAATATTGGTGTGTTTACCATCACATTTATTATTAAAAGCAACTGAAAGGATTGGTTTTGGAGAGAGTTTTCTTTCTTTTACTTTTTAATTACTAATCCTTTTAATTACGCCATTTGTATAGTATGTGATGCGTGAATCACATTTTAGTTGGGAGTCTGGAGTAAAACAAAACTGTTAAGCTACCGGTACCGTGTCGCGTTGTGTTGTTACGAGGGATCGACCGATCAAATTAATCAGATCAGCACTATGCGATATCACAACGGGGTTTGGTTGGCTAAAACTACTTATGAATCCGACTGTAATCACTGACCTGGCGGCACTAGATGCGCCAGCAGCAGCAGGGCGAGGTGCGCGGCGTGGCGTGCGCGCATGTCGCTAGCGGGGCGGGCCCCGCGCGCCCCCCCTGCTCATGCCACGCCCCTGCGTGCGCGCACAACCGCGCAATACACTCGTGTTCACACTCGCACTCTCACTCGCGCACTACACTGAGATCGCACTTACTGCTGGTACCGGATATCTGAAATGGAAAATAATAAAATTATTAGGGAACATAAAAACAAATCTGATAAAGCATCATAAATGACATTGTATCTGTGTGAGAATTGCCATTCGCTGTAAAACACTGGTTTAATTTTACTTCATAATCATTAATAGGAGTTGAGGAATCGAAATGGAACAAAATATGGAAATACCAACAAATCCGACACGACATCTATCATCGAGGAGCTCGTGGCTAAGTAATAACAGCGGCACGGTTCCATCCATCAGGTTAAGCTACGCTTGCCGGGGTTGGTCTGTGAATGGGTGATCATCTTAACATACCAATATTCCTCCGTGCCTCGGAAAGCACGTTAACCCGTTGGTCCCGGCTATCATTCGTGGATCTTTGACATTCTTTACGGGTCGTTAGAAGCCTGAAAGTCTGAAAACCAGTCTTACCAAGGGGTATTGTATAACCCAGTTACTGGGTTGTGGAGGTCAGATAGGCAGTCACCAAACACCGATCCCATATAGCTTATTTTTAATATTTTTTTATATGACGTGGATAAGTGATTCCGATATCCTATTTACAGAATAAACAATTTCATTTCATTTCATTTCATTTCACTCAATGAAAAATACGGTATTCAGCTACATCTGGTTAAACTGGAAGCCGACCCCAACATAGTTGAGAAAAGGCTAGGCAGATTGAATCATAAATAGGCCGCATGTTCTTAAAATTACACAAATAAAAACTATGTAGTGTGTGATCCGGTGCAACAAATGACGATCAGATTAGTTTCTTTCGTTTCATTTCTTCGGGGTATCATGAAAATTATCTTAACTTGGATTATTGTGGTAAAGCTTACTCCAATGTACATGGTGGAAACAAAAACCGTACCCGTGAAAAATATTTAAAATCTATCGACAGTGTCTAGAAGCGAGCAGAAACGTAAGTCTCAAATATATCTCACGGCCAAGAGCCATTGAAAGCCGATAAGCGTCCACGTGACTGATCAGATCATAGACCATTTCAACCCGAACCTTATTGATTGCTCATTGAGTTGATCCTCAAAGATCACTCAAATTATTCAATGCCATTATCGGCGTAAATTATAATCCTATACTCGATCTTTACGTCATTTACAGAAAGATCAGAGGTTGCCTAGTCTAACGACCCGAGAAGATTTTGGATTAAACAATTCACAGAACCATTAACCATTATTATTATATACTTTGATAGTCACAATTAAGCTGAAGTTCATACCTCAGGTCTTGTTTATCCTATGCCTATGTTATTAATCATTCCAGACTTAAGCCAACAAACCTGAGCACCGAACATTTAACAGTAATAACAGCTGGACCATGAAATACGTAGGTATAACTTTGTGAAACAATAATATGAACTGATTATTATTCACGATGGACTCCAGCCAATCAACGGGTATTGTTGTTACTCTTTGCTGTGATCAATATCACAACTGAATCTATAGAAATAATAATTTGAAGAATGCCTTCGTTATGCTTATTGTTTTTCGTTTTTCTGGGTACTATCAATGCAACGGTATATTGCAAATAAGCAGTCGCACAATGTCTGCCCGGCTTGGGCGGGGCACCGCCGTGTCCTTGTGGAGACGATCGGCGGCAGTGATCTCTCGCGTCCGGCCCTGGTCCAGGCCATGGTACGGAGCGAGAGGGCGTGGGAGGCCGTCACCTCCTTCTGCGAAGCAGTAACGCTCGCGAAGGAGGAGACGGAGCGCGTGAGGGAGAGGCAAATGTCGCACCCCCACGTCCCTAGCCGCCGCAGGAGACGCCCTGGGCGTCGGGAATCGCCGGCCACCGTAGGCGCGGGCTTGCGGACGATGAGCAATGGATAGCTCGCCGTCCGATAAGGACCAGGCCCGGGTCGACGGCGCGTTGTGTCCCACGCGCGCCTCAAAGAGATGTTAGCACAACAGAAGGGGTCCGCAAGGACCGATGCCTGCCAGGGTCGCGGGAAAGTCCGAAAGGGATACCGTGGCCCCTGGCAATGTACATGCAACTGAAGGAACACGGGTGGGTTTTAGTCAGTAAGAGACTGACAGAGTCTGACACGCCCTCCTGTTCCGCCCAGAGCGGGAGAAGTTATTTGATAATTTCACAACATCCAAAAAAAAAAAAGGCAGTCGCACCATGTAAAATTCTGGCAGGTATTCAGCTGCATTCGGTAAAACTTGAAGCCAAGCCGACAGTAATGTAATTGGGAAAAGTCAAGTTAGATAACGATGCTGATGATGCAACGGTATATTGCAGGTCTATAGATAGCAGCACTCAGCAGCCACTTTCGTTAAGGTAAAGATAAAATTGAAAAACCTGAACCGCGACACAGTTGCCGAGACGCAATAATAAATAATTCACTTTACTTCCACTTCTTTACTCATGTGCTTACAGCTCCGTCGAACTAACAGCTGTCACCGTTTTCTTGAACTAATACTAGGTAACGATTGGACAGTTTTTTCTCGCTATTATAGGTTCTTCAACTGAAATACTAACATTCGATCAAATTATTAGTAAATATTATTTTTTTCGTTTTTAAGTTAAACTGGAAAAGAAAACTCCACAATAAACTAATTCTACGATTTAGGTACGCTTTTAAAATTTTTTAACAGAAAGAGTAATCAAATCGAATCGTAATCATTAATACCTATTGTTTATTAACTTTAAAGACAATCCTCCAAATTCTCAAACCCGACATACAAAATATTTTTTTTACTGGCTTTATTTTTATCATGAGCCATTCTCGAATCGAAAAAGAAAGACTACAAAACCAAACTTAAATAAATAAAACTCTATCATAAACCACCAAGTTTCAGTAAAGTTCCCAAGTATAGCGTCGATACAAACTGCGCGATCATAAAAGTGTGAGATGTGCAAGTTTGCCGATAAACTGCCCCTAATGGTGTAAACACTTCTTTACTGCTGATAAAACTGAGTGCTACCTACAGAAGAAACTTTCTACGGTATCGGTAATAGGTGAAAATGTTACATTAGATAAATGGAGGTATCGTATATTTAAAGTTCAGTTTTATCGTCTCTAAAACAAGTTCCATTAGGGTGAGTTCAAAGTCCTTATAATAACTATCCCGTGAACGATTAATCTTTTTTTCCAAAAAAATAGGTATACCCTGCCTTTTCAACAAAGATAATTATGTATGTAGTTAATAATATACAGGCCGGTTATAATTTACTGAATTGATTACATAGGTATTCAGAATAAAGTTTTTTTTTTAATAAATACTGGGCTCTCTTTTTAATAAATACTGCGCTTTAGAAGGACAAAGTGGACCGATGACCTGGTGAAGGCCGCAGGAATCCGCTGGATCTGGGAATACACAACCGGTCGAAGCGGCGCGGCGGTGCTTGGGTAGGCCTTAATGTCCAGCAGTGGACGTCTTTCGGCTGAAATTATGAAAACACAAAATAAATAAAGCACTTATAAAAACTTCGAATCCCGTTGCACGGTTCCACTTTATCGTTTCCTTCGGATAAGAAACCGTAAGAAACTTTATGATTTCTTTGTAAAAAGAGTAGATCTTTGGTATAATGTCGCATATCAGCAGGCATATAAAAAAAAAACTCATCCAGCACCTTTGCACACTTAAATATAAACAAAACGCAACTGTGGCAACGTTGCACATTTCCAGACTCCACGTTTTGCCCATCCCTTGCAAGCTGGCGAAATAGTGCCGAAATGCTGTCACAGAGTAGCCGAGAACAGTCACCCAGCCACTACATGGGTAATAAAACGCCGCACATTGGCACCAAGTGAAACAAAGGCGAGTGCAAACTGCGACGGCAGTCGTCTGAAATGATTCCATTTCAGTTTTTAAAGCTCGCAATAATTTTGATTGGCTTTGGTAGCGTTGCGAACAAATTTATACATGGATGTAGAACGCTTGTTCTGGCTTCTAGGTACCTACCTGTACAGTTGAGAATCGTCAGGGTTTTATGGCGCCCTGACGATTCTCAACTGTATGGCGCCCTGCCAGGGTTGCGAGTTTGTCCGAAAGGGATATCACGACCCCGGCACACAAGCAACGGAAGGAACATGGGTGGGTTTTAGTCAGTAAAATTCTGACACACCCTCCCGCTCCGCCCAGAGCGGGAGAAGTTATTTGATTCCCCAACCTCAAAAGAAAAAAAATATGGTTTTATGGGGCCTTTGGTTTTTGGCGATATCAGCACAGTTCCAGGTGCAATTCAGTCCAATTTGATTGATAAGCAGAAATCGATTAAATTACACTACCCTGAATCAATACTCCTCCAGCATAATCACTCAATACATCATATCGTCACGTTGACCGTGTCAACATCGACTGCTAATGAAACTGTAACATTGCCATGAGTCAAGAATCACGCCAAATGTATGAGAATGGTTGATCAAGAATACGTTACTAAAACATTACTTAGATCCCTATAGGGTCGACGTTTTAGGGTTTAGGGTCTTGCCAGGGGTACATTAATCATCTAGCTTAAAAGTAGTTGACCTTCTATATCTTCCGTACTGTGGCGTATGGTTCTGCTATAAGGAAGCCATGTGTATAAATTGCAGCCTCCCAATGATGATAGGTTACCGAGTTTTTGCCTACCTACTACATAATAAGCTTTTTCCTTTACTCAAACTTTTTCGGAGAAAAGGTTAACAGTTTATAGATAAATCAGTTTTGTAGGTAAATCGAGTGTGTTCGAAAGGAGGTCTCTATTAGCTAGATTACGGTACAGCCTTTTTCTTTCAACGAAAACATAATTTGTACGTATACCGAGATGTAGAACTTTTATGGGACTATTTACAGAAGTTTATTGTTTCACGGTTTGCAGATATTGCGATTACTTAGGCATATTATTTTTATTTCATCTTTAGCAAATGAATGAATGGCAAGATCATAACCTTTTGGAAAAACAGACATTTCTAATAACACATCCCAATCGACTTTAATTTACTGTACTCCGTCATCCGACATTGGAATCTCCGTTAAAAGTGCTCGCTCCTAAAAGCTGGGAGGGGGGGGTACATTCGCGCGGCCATTAAGTTCACACAGTGGCGACGGGTTATGGCGCGGAGGCTGCCAGTGGCGGCCGACGCCAGGCGCAGGAATAACCATATTGATCCCGGTTAGCGAATGGCGAGAGTCCTTGTGGAACATGTGGGTAGTACGGAGCTTAAAGCGGTAGGTACAGCAGTCTTAGCGGGTTGGAAAGTGATGTGGGCTGGACCTTAGTCCAAAAAGTGACGAACGATTGTATTGCAATAAAAGAGCATCAGCATTCAATATTTAGGTAAGTTTACCTAAATTTGTTGGCTGGATAATATTGTCACTTTAACTTTAGCCAAAAAGAGACAAGACGTCGGTATGTTTTAAGGTAGTAATGTACTATGTATGTACTACAAGGATCACTGCCTAAGAAACAAGCCTATCTCTAAGTAATTATCGGGCACAATGCCACGGTTAACCAGAAGTTAATTTTAAGCAAAATTACTGATAAGTTCTGACACAACAACCTCTTACAAAACATGTAACTGATTTAAACAAATAAGAAAACCCTGTCCCTGCAAAAATACAAGCCCAAAATGTATTAATATCTTCCTCCCGGGTCAGTTTATCCCAAAACAAAAACAACAAAAAATGAGATTACTACGAAACTAAAAAAGATGCAGAAACTTCTTCAAGTGAGCTCCCAAACTATGACCCAATAAACTTCGCGAGAAAAACTCCTGAACTACACGCTATAGCTAAATATAGCTGTAACGAACATGTCCGCTATGAGGGAACTTTTAGCTTCCAACAGAACTCAAGTATTAGCGGGATCAATGGATGTGTGGAATTGCTGAGATTATAAGAGTTCCGATTTGTAAAGATTGTTAGTGTGTTTGGATCCTTACAAATTAGGTTCAGCGAAGGACGTCTATACAAATCAGCAAATAAATTCATCGCTACCCTAGTACAGTGTGTGTAGTTTAAAAATGTTATAGCCTTATGAATCATTCCAGACACTACGTGACCCTGTTTTATAGTTCTCAGTAAACGAAATACGCAAACTAGACGCAAAGACAATTCCCATATTTATGTATATTTACGAGCAGACATAACCGCACAGCATAAATTTTAAATATTCGAATTGTATTTACGCTTGAAATAAAAACGCTCGTTTTTGCCACAGTGCGCAATGTTACAGCGGAACACATTCGCCACAGTGCGCAATGTTACAGCGGAACACATTCGACTCGTACCTGACTTGATGTAATTGTATGGCGCTTACTGCTACGCTGTGCGCTCACAAAATTTTTTGTTTGATGTTTCAAAGGCCGAGGATAGGCTTTCAGTAAATTAATTAATATAAACATTCTGAAGGCTGTTAGACTGTTATAGAAACTTATAATCCTTATGTTTTATTAATTAAACCTGTTTATTCAGATTTAGTAGGAAAAATTTCAAAAGAAAAATACGATATCTCAGGGATAATTAGTAAAACTAATCATAATTAATGAATATAAAAAAAATTACGCATATTTTCCACGAAATGTGTTTTCATGTCAAACTTTATGAAAAATTCCGACAAAAACACCACATTAATGACTTTACTAATTACAAACAAAAATTTTCGGCGCTATTTCAACAAAAAATACTTTAAGCGTAAAATCATTGGTTGAAAATAAAATTCTAGGAGAAAACTATTTTGTTGCTTAATTACCATTCATCAAGTGAAACATTGGTTTACGAAAATAAGTATTCTGATTTACTCTTCAAAAACCTCTGTAATTAAAAATAAAAAGGTTGATCGTTAGTTTTATTCTAGATTCCAAAGAGATTTTTTGATACTAAATAATTAACGACTGTCATTAAAAAGGGCTATTTAAGATTCAAAGAAATTTATTCTAAATCACACATTTAAAAACATTTCAAGTGTTTTGTTGATGAGCGACTTTAACATGTCGTTTAATCGTTAACACTTGAATGGCATTTATAGTCATCAAGGATGCACCAGTATTATTACTTTATCCACAATTTATAGCACGTTTTAAGCATGGTGTAAATTAAATGCTCGCAACACAGTTGAGTCACTGTGCAAAGTGCACAATGTCTATCAGCACACACGGCGCACTCTCATTCGTCCGTCCCTTTCATCCTCCAAACGACGGTTTGATTAAACAATTTCGTTGCGCACCAAAATAAAGTTTTTAATCTTTCGATGTGGCGGATGTGACGTCACGGAATCGAGGCCAAACAAAGACGAGTTGAATGTGATGGCTTTTTTTTTTTTTCTGTGCATTGCGTGTCGAAGGATTGGATGTGGGTGCCATACCTGATTGTAAGTACCCACGGGTATACCTATGTTCGTTTCCGCTGTTTCGGGAACCGAAAGAAATGTTGTTTGGAAACAAAGTATTTGGTCACTCATGTCGTTACATGTTACAAAAATAGGGATGATGACCGGAGAAAAAAAAAAACTATTTAGTCCGTCAGTCAGATAATAATCAGTCAGATAATAAAAAATATTAGACACGTATTTTTTGCTTTATCATATTAATAAAAAATAGTTTAGATAAAACACATTAAAGTTAAGGAGTGAGTGTTCGCTACGTCACAAGTCAATATAAAGTTGAGGAGTGAGTGTTCGCTACGTCACAAGTCAATATAAAATCTACCGGGGACTGACGTCATGCCACATTTGAACTCAATGTATTGCCGTAATCTATTGATTCATATTTTTTTAATAATCGACCTGACGGACAAAAAAAACTTCTAGTCAACATCCTTATTATGTTTAAACGACAATTTTAATAATTATATCAACATTAAATTGCATTAAAATGCTAGAGAACAGACGTTAACCAATTAATGCAGGCGTCCGCACGAACTTCGCGGAATACTTCCAGACTAAACTAATAAATGTAACGTGCCAACTCGGAGGCAGAAGTAAAGTTTGATAAAAACCAGGTGTCGCCTAGTTAGCAGATAACGATTTTTTACAAAGTTTCCGATCGTGGATGTTCCATACTATTAACAATTTTGTTTCCATGATTTATCGCATGGATAATGAGATCGACAGCATCGTCACTTATAAATGCGAGAAGGTAGAGTTTCCGGAAAGATATTCAAATCAGATGTTTTTGTAGGATAAAGTTGATAAAGATCCCCATAATTGATGAGTTTACAGATAGAAACACAGCTACACCAAGAGGATGGCTGACGCTGTGTAATCTGAGGGCATAAGCGTTACGTATCAGAACTACGAGTGGACGGTGTGTTTGACAATTGCTATATCGTTTTAAAAAATCTTGTTCTGAACAAGCTGTTCACATTATGCACAACAGATTAACGATTGTTTACTTGTACCTCATATTTAATGGTTAATCAATATGTCTGTGTCACAAATAAACAGAAAAATTATAATTATCCCGTTAAGTAAGCACTAACACTGCTTCATCCTCATGTAATTTAATAAAACAGAGACATAAAGCTATACACACTATTGCCAACACCTCATTACTTTCCCAAATTGTCGGGTTTAGAGTACTTTTTCAAAACAACATTAACGTCAAGATAAAAATACAAAAGAAAATATATCGAGTAAAGTTCAATAACACATCGATACTACGTACTCTCAGCAAATATATTAGAGTCTTGCGTTTTATGACCTCCATTTTTCCTTTATTACTTGTGCATACAACTTTGCTCTCACAAAGGCGCCTCTTATAGCTCTTACAGGTCCATTACGGTACCTTAAAGACCCCATCGCGGCACACAACTCATGGGGGATGTTCGGGCTCCAAAACCTTGCGAGTTCTAATACACATCGATGTCTTTGGACGAAGTTAGTAGAGGTGGGAAGTTACGAGTTGAGTAGAATCGATTTTTTCCGCGATTCTTGAAACAAGGTGAGATTTGGTTTCTGCAGGGTGTTTGGTAATTGGGGGCATTCCGTGAAATGGGTAATACTAGACCTAATTTATCACAACATTTTGAGGGAAAAAAACTAACTATTAGTTGCTGCGTAACTAAATGCTTCATTTCTAAAAATGAAAATCGGTGTTTGGAAATTATTTACTACAGAAGACACACGTATTGTAGTTGGAGCAAATTGTGAATTTGTGTGCGAGTATTGAAAGTAACGAAGTAAGTGTACGTGCGTTTGCGTCTATTTATATATCTATCTATAAATATATAAATATTAGTTTCAGCCATTTAATGATGTAAAAAAGAAAAGTCTTCATAATTATATAATTTCCAAATTCAAACTATAACAGCTTTTACGTTCATAACCTAATGCATGCTTCATTAGTGAATTAACATTTTTTTTATTTTATTCGTAAATGTACGCAACATCGATAGTTTTGGAAATAAAATGGACGTAATTATTTAAATTTACATTTTTTTAACTTATAAGTATAAAGTTAGTATGAATGTTTTCCGAAATGAAAAAATGTTACTGATATTAATTACGCAGTACCAATTTCAGAACGCACCTTCTAATGTTGCCAGTGTTTTTTGTCATAAGCAGTTGGTAACTATGCATTGTTTATACACTGATCATTAGTAAGGGTAGTGTGTAACGCCTATTCACAGCTTATACATTGTATAACAATACAACAGTTAAACAGATGTTTAACTTATTTTTATTAGTAAGACTGTCAATGTATTGCACTTGACGTACAAATTATACGAACGACTTCCTTGTCTTGTAGGCTGTCCAAAATAGTACAACAGTGTCCACCTTTAGCACCTGTTTGAATAAAAAATTAAGTAAATTTTTCAAGGTACGAATTTTATTTTTAATTTTCTGTAGTACTTGTCTTCTTTTTGTAAGGTTTTTTTTGTGCTTTCGCTTAATGTACTGGCGTTGTTTAGTTGTATGATTTGCTTTCCATGCACTTTCTGAGCAATTTTGGATAGTTTTTAGTTTATCGTGATAAACTTGTACTGAGTCGTCTGGGTTTCTATCGAGTATGGCAGGTAGGTGATGTTTCAGACACTCCTTCTAAAGTAATGGCTCTTCTTCAGTTTTCAGTGTGCTATAATGATTATTTTTAAATCTGGCTCTGCTTTATAATCTATTATTGAAACTTATTTAATTCAGTTTAAAAACATTTATTTGTCAAAGAAAAGAGAACGTTACAGTTCACTTAACATATTGAGAAAAGTAAGATAAAAGTAAAAGTAATTGCGATCCTCTGTGTTCACAATAAAATAATTAAGAGATAAAGGGACAATCGGTATTATTAGTGTTGTTTTCTAACGTGTTCTAGGGCTTTTATAAATATATACATGGAGTCACTATTGCTGATATTAATTACATTACTTTTGTTAATTCTATTAGCGATTGACAAATAAAAATAAATTATCTAAAGTTGAATGAACAAATTAAAAATAATTTCCATAAAACACACTGAAAACGTCATTAATTGACAAATCGCCACCGAAATCGTCGCGTTAATCGAATCCCATTCGATTTGGCATGCACCCGGAATCGATTCTTAATTTATTGCGGCAGCCCTGACCCGAACCCTGAAATTGTGCCCAAGACGATCATTTTTAAAAGTTTCTCCCCCCTCTCTTTTGTGGCGTCGATCGCATCACAAAATCGTTTTACGCACACAACGGGCAATGAATCTTTGTCCAAGTTCGGCACACGATAGAAAAACTTGTTCCGTTATAACACTCATAGCGATAATGATCGATCATCGGATGCCGGGGACTTTAATAACTGAGTAAAACAACCTAAAATTAAACCTAGAACTGAAAATGACAAGATAAGGAATCCTCGTGATATTACTCGAGCCTTGATTCCACTGGAGATAAGGATGCTTACGTCACAAAATAAAAGCCTCCAGACTAAAATTGGCGTCCGTAAAACCAAGGACAGTGAGCTTTTAAACCCGGGCCTCCAGTTGGGCTAGATTTTTGTATTTTTGCTTATCCGTGGCTAAGTATCAATAGAATTTAATTTACTTTCCTGACTCTGTGATATATATTTTTATTGAAGATACCTGCCTTCGAAGATTAGTAAGGATTCGCAGAGTTATTACGTTTTATGTCCGGGTTCTTTTTAGGGTGGTCTCGTAAAACAAAATCTTTTATATTTACAAGGTGCTGTCACTGAAATACTTTTATTAGGTTACTACGGACAGACCAACGTCCATGAGTAGAAACAGTCATACACATAACTGAATTTAAATTAAGAATTTTGAAATGCAATCTTTCCTAAATGGTAATTAATCATAAATAAAATCATATAACTGGAAGACTCAGTATTTTTCCTACATCATTAAAAATAAATAACGTAATGTTCCACCCATTCCCCTAATAACAAGCCTTGGCATCTAATTTGAACTCCTCACCCGGAAAAGTCAATTTCCACTTGTACCTCGATCAGGAGGCGGTAGGTACCTCATAAAGACGCGTACAGGAAGACGCGCCAATAAAAACGTTCCTTTATAATGCGACGTCACTTCTCAATATAGGACTCAATCAGGGAGGGATCGAGGGTGAACCTTCTCGTATTTTAATTGTGTCGGGAGGTAAATTCAGCAATGTAAGAATAGCTTTGTTTCTAGGTTTAATAGTAACGAGTTGGACAAAATCTTTTTATTTTTTGTTGAAGTGGAATCATGGTAAATTATCGGCCATTTTTAATTACAGGATTAATAAACTAATTCACCGTACATGAAATATGTCGTTTTACTAAACCTTTCCAATCAACGCTGAATGGACAAGCAAAAAAGCACTGGCGTATTAACGATATAGTTTTAGAAAAATAATAATAAAATGTCTGATTAAATAATTATTTAAACTTTGATTACTTAACAGCTGTTAAATATTTATTACACGCCAAGCAATCTACACGAGGTAATCTAACATTGCTGTCAATCAAAAAGTCACGAATATTTCAAAAGCCTAAACATATAGCGATCGCTACACGAAGGACTTCATACAAACATGGAGTATTTAAGTACCTCACCAACCACGTGGTCTAAACTACACCGTAAACACAGCTTATAAACCACACCGTAAACCAATACGTTTACGTTTGCCAACGGAAACGCAAACCACGGGATAACTTCCGATACTTAGTTTTGATTTTAAAATAGTTAACAGTTACACGTGTAAGTTATTAATGTTACATTTGGTAGTAGGTACTTGGAGCCGGATATTACATTTCAAGCTGTAAAGTGAATTAGGGGAAATGTGCGGTTATGTCATGTGCACTGTTTATTGCTTTAAAAGCGATTACCATAAATATTACATCAGTTGAATATGAAGCTATGAGTATGTTAAAACTGTAAGATACATGTTCGGTCGATCTAATATGTTAATCTTTCCTGCTGATATTATATTGATCCATAGATGACTGACCAGTTCTAAACATCTTAACCTCTGTCTCGGCATGGCAATCAAAGGAATCATCATAAACGCCGTTTTTTTTTTGAAACGGTATCATTAACCATTAGAAATAGAACTATAAACCCAAACTACCTTCCCATAAACTTCTTACACCTTCACACAACAAAAGTTAAGCCCTCTTCCACGCTACTAAGCTAATAACTCTGAACATTAAATCAGCTTTTACGACAAAATTTAACATAAACACTAAAGCATTTTAATTATGGGGGCCAGAGTTTGAGGAAAGTGCCGTCTATTCGGCGGTATCTTGATCCAGTAACAAAGATAACGGCCCAGAAAAGGGGATGCTGCTAAACATTCAACTCGGCTCACTCTACTTTGTGTGCCATTTTAATTTATTTTGGAGTTGACTGTGTCACCGGGTCTTTATGTTTTCCTGGTCGCATAGGTCGAGGTAAGATCGACCTGTTTACTTGAAGATACATAACTAAATAACGAATACTATTTAAAACACTACAATTTATAGAAAACTAAAATTTCCTGACGAAACTAACAAATGTATCAAATTGTCTCCTTTACAAAAAAGCAGAAGATATAGCTTATAATTTTCAAAATTTAAAAGTAACTTATTCAAAATAGGCTGAGAATCAGCACTTTTCGAATGTCAAAATTACATAACACAGTCCTCCACCACTTCACCACTTCCTAGTGCTTTTGCTGAGAAGAAACACCCCAGCAGCACAGCTGTCTGTTCAGTTCGAAAAACTTGAATATATACAATCAGCAGTATCATACTTCTGTAAATAGTTGTTAAAATGTATTCGTTCTATCGTACCTGCATCTAATAAACGACTTTCTAGGGACTGTACTGTTTAATTATGCTTGAGACAATTAATAACCATATAAAATAACCAATAGACTGATAACTAACTAAAAATAAATACATTTACAAAACATCTTACCCTCTCACGAGATACATCAACAAATCAGAAATACAATTTAACTCTTCCAATTTGTAAAATATAATATGTATTCAAATTCAAACTAAAATGCAAAACAAAAATCTCATTATCGAGTATAAACAAGTCTAGAGAAGATAACGTCAAATTCATCACTCATTTTTCAAAAAAAGCTTCGAAGGTACTTAATATTATGGACATTTTTAAAGAGCAATTTTTATTTATTTTGCTGCAGTACACTAAAACTGTTTGACAGATTTTAAATACTGCGTCTGTGGCAGTGCCCTGCTAGCATCTCACGCTTCCATCTTATGTATAACCGCCTTACCTTCCACACTATTAGTGCCATGCCAACGGTAGGTACGATAATGTATGTACGGTATTTAATTCAGTCCAGTTATGGTTAGTTAGTGACAGCAGTTAGCATGCAAACGAGCGCTAAATAGATAATAGTGCTACGCTTAATAGGTAGAACCAGGTGTGGACTACGATAATGTGACTAAAGAAATGTCGGTATAGCACGTGGCTCAAATACCTATTCATTTTTCCAAAAAAATCCATGGAAGTCACGTCTCATCGCTAGGCTCGATAAAAATATGTGCGAACAAAAAACGTTACTAAACAAATTGGTGTGAACAGAAATAAATTAGTCGCAGAGCTCCGGAGAGACGTATTTGTTTGAAGTTTTTATAGTAAAATACATAGCACGCCTAATAACTTGTGACTAATGGTTCGCTTTAAAAATGACTCTTGAACGTGTCTACTGTCTACATTTGTCTTACAAAATCAATTTTTAATTATTTCTAATTTTGTAAACAGAAATTGAATACCTCAAGTATATATTTAGCTTAAACGAGGAATATAATTTACGGGAGTGTAGTACTCATGAAAATGAACGAATTTTATTATGAGACCAACACTAAAATATATGAGACAAAAAAATCGTTGGATCTTACATTTTGATCGTTTAGGCAGTTATTGCACTTTTAAGTGTTATTTGTAAATTGAGTCTTGCCCGCACAATGGCTAATTTTAACGCAATACACATATATTTTGTTTCATATGGTGTCATTGTTGAAAATATTCAACTTTCTCTAGAAAATATGTATTTTATGTTTATTTAACACATCTAAAGATACACAGACTCAGCTGTAGGAACCCAACAGCAGCACAGTGAGCACGGTGAGCACGGGTACAGGGTAAAGGATAATGAATTCTAGCGGCTGCGGACGATTGACTAGCGCTCATTACTTATGTAGTTGCAGCCCTTCGCTTTACATACACCACAGTTTAACTAACTGCTACATGGAGGGGCTGAGAAGTATTCCATGTTTCTAAAGCCCGGTGGCCTATTGTGCCTTTATTTTATTAGATATAGTTATTTATGAAACAAGCCGATGAGGTACTCTTATGTTTCAAGTGACCAATACCATGAGAACAGCAAAATATCAAATGTCATTTTCTGAATACTCAATTCTTTTCTGCACTCACGTAGCTAGCAAATTACCCACGCGACATACCATAGGCCAGATATTTATCAGAGATAAGCCTCAAACTAAACACAGTGATGCAAAAAAGGTAGATATAATAATAGCAGTACTTTCCTAGACAAACTCAGTCTCAAGCGCCGCAAAAATAGCACTAACCAAAAAAAAACCGACACAAAATTACCATTTTAAACAAATAACCACCTAAATTAATGTATTCAAAAGCGCTAAAAGCCATAAAGCATTAACAGAGAGGTATAAAAATATCACGAGTGTAGACCGCGCCCTGTGCACACTCGGGTAAATTAATGACAATAGTATTCATGGCGGCTCATAATGAAGGGTGTAAGGGCCGAAACACACGGGTTACACCCACAATTGGCTGCTCGGATTTACACCTGCCTTGAACAGGACTGTAACATAACTGGCCACTTTCATTAAACCTTTTATGTATGTAGCGTGGATAAATATTAGTATGATGGAATGAATGGAGATGGTGCAATCAAATCACTCTGATATCAAAGTCAAGTCATTTTAGGTACTTCTGAAAGTCAATCTTATTACGTTTAATATGTTTCACCCAGTCATTGAAATAAACAAGATAGACACTATTCAGAGAAATTGATTTTCAGAAATAATTTCAAACTTTCATCTGAAATTGTGTACAGTTGGTCTGAAAAATTTTCTGAGTCGTTCTCTCTGAAATTAGTATTTTCAAAGAGGACAACCCAGAAAAAATTACTATGACAGCGCTTTGCCGACGGATTATTGACTGCAGATTATATTAAAATACCGATCGATATACCACAACTATCCAACGAAACAAAATAAAAGTTTATCCGCTTTTAAAATTTAGGCTATTATCAATTCCCCCCACAACCGTAGGCAATGTAGTCTATCAGTTGACAATCTTTTAAAGCCACACAAAATATCGGAGATCGATAATAACCATTAACATAAATTTAAGTAACTATAACGATAACTTTTAATTTTATATAGCAGCAATTATATTTTCATAATCTGAAGCGATTTTATAAATAGATGTACCTATTACCACAGACTTTTGAAAATTACATTAATGGTTTGGTATTTGTGATTTAAATGTAATATTGAAAAATGCTATTACTAGACGGTGTATTGGAAGGTCTTAAAAGTTATTTATTTATTTAACCAGTAATATTTTCAATTTGGAGTTTCCCTACGTGATCGAAACAGAAATGAAGAGATCCGTAGGAGAACCAAGGTAACCGACATAGCCCGAAGAATTGCCAAACTTAGGTGGCAATGGGCAGGGCACATTGCTCGTAGAACAGATGGCCGATGGGGTCGGAAGGTTCTGGAGTGGCGACCGCTACCGGAAGACGAAGCGTTGGAAGGCTTCTCACAAGATGGACCGATGACCTTGTGAAGGCCGCAGGAGTCCGCTGGATGCGGGTAGCACAGAATCGGCCGAAGTGGCGGTGCTTGGGGAAGGCCTATGTTCAGCAGCTTTTGGCTGAAATGATAATGATGATGATTTTAGATTAAGCAAAAATCTAATCAGGTAAAAAAAAAATGGTTGGTCCCTAATCTTGAAAAGTTATCTAGTATGCTTTGTTTAAAGAAACAATTATTAACGAAACTTTCATCCAAACATTAAAATAACTTTATAAAGATAACACTAAAACTCGTTTATGATATCATTAATTTAGCCAGAACAGAATAGATATCAGTCTAGACTTTAAATAGTTTAAAATTAAAATCTACCATTTAGATTAGCACTAAGGCGATAGCATGGCAATATATCTCGAAGCTGGGCAACAATTGCCAACAATGGGCAACAATGAGCAACAGTGAGCAATTCAGTGTGAATGTTAATTGCCGTGTCGCTGCTACGGAATTTCCTGCAATTTGACTGGATTCAGACGTCGCGTCACCTACCGAGAATTTTGTACGAGAAAATAAATTCGTAGACAGATAATTGTGTCAAAAGACATTTAACGAAACAGAATTTTTTCACGACGTAAGGCAAAGTAAATAATATAAAATGATAATATTATGTTGGCTCACAACTTTGGCGACGCCTATGTAGCCGTGATTACATTAGGCCCATTCAAGCTTAGCTGAGAAAGAGAGACCGTTCTCTAGGCGCGTAACAAAAATCTTTAATCTTTCTCAGTAATTTATCATTCAGACACGACGCCTCGTACTTTCAAAAGCCGATAGTTACAAAGTCAATTCAAACCAAATTATCGCTTTCTTACTTAAAGACGTTTTAACAACCTCCAAGTCAAAGTATTTCAACTTAATTAAGGCTATAAAACTAATCTACGCGTAATATTTTTCCTTTGAGTTCTGGAGAGCGAGGCAACAAGACGAACACGCTAGTAATTAGCTTAATAAATCAGGCGACGCTCACAGTGACGGACATACAGAAATACCGCCAATGATTTATATGGCCCTAACTAGTGGGGACCGAATAACTGTATTAATAGACATGTGTAATATGCGAGTGTAGACAGATGAAGATATTATTAGAGTCATTGTTGTTTCCACATTGTTAGGTTCAAAAGAAGTTGAATGAATTGAGTCATAAACGCGCTTATAACACAATACAACAAAGATGAAATCGTGTTGGCAGGAATAGACAACCTCGACAATAACAGTGAAAGAAAAACAATTGTTTGACACTAGTGTGACATAACAGTCATGATAATATAGCAAAACATGTACAAACACGAAACCTAATCCACTTAAGTTAATACAATTCTTGGGACCGAGTCAAACATTTTTTGTTTTTCCTCCTACGGTGAAGCTCTTGACCTGCATGTCACCTGATGGTAAGCGGAAGCGAGCTTCACCCGGAATCCTCAAGCACAGAGGAACTGAGGGCCTCGACAAAGTAACATTCGATTAGCAATAACGCTAGTAGGCTAACCTTTAACTGCCGAAACACAACAATTCTGATTACATTGTTACTATGGTGACAGACTTAGATAAGATGGTGGTTATGTTAGCCAGGCGGACTAAGAACAAGCCCTACCACCAACCAAACTGAGCACAAAATTTTGCCCCCACTGGGAATGGAACCCGGGACCTGTGGGTCTTAGACAGGTGGTCTAACTACTAGACCACAGAGGCGGTTTGGAAGAAATCACCGCCTAAATATTAAACAAATAAATGCTTAAATTATAAGTATAGTGCACAAGAGTCAACTATAATGTGGTTAATTGATAAAAGGAAGCTCTGAAAAGTGATGATCTCAACAGCCACCAGTCATTTCGACTTGAACTCCGTCACCCCTTTGAGTTAAAAATGTGAACTTAATGACTTTTTACTCGTTTTTAGTCGTCGCTAATATCAAGATAATGGGGCAGCTGTAATAACATCAAATTAAACAGCTTTTTAATTAGGACACCGTCTGATTTTATAGCTTCAGATAAAACGGGCGTGAATGAATGGAACGAGGAGAATATGGAGTGCCTGCTGCGGAGATTATTAATGGGATTGTAATGAATAGCTGCATGATGCCTGCTAGACCGATACGTTCAACAAATACAGAAGATAGTAACGTCGATTGTGGATTCATTGAAAGTCTTAAGAAAACAGCTTGGGCGGTAGTTGGATGCGAGAAGACCGAGTCTTCTTGGGATTTCTAAAGAGACCGATGCACAGAATTATACCACAACAGTTTATATCTGTACCTAAACAGATACGGATATATTTGGATACGAAGTGACGATCTTTCTATGATTGGTGGTGATTACTGGATCTAGTTGAATGGCGTAAGATTGGCGGGTCCTATATCCAGCGAGGTCTGCTATATAGGCTAATGATAATAGATACAAAGCATTACTAACATGTACTTAATACTGAAATAACCCCAAAAGGTACAAATATAAACAAGAACATCCAACACTTGAAGGTATTTATGTCGCCTCAAAATAAAGCGACTATTAACCGCACATCGCTTGTTCGCGCGAACACTTCATTTGCGTCGCACGCGCATTTAATTGCTTTATAAATAATGCACACACACTTACATTCACGTTGTGTGTATGCATTGCCACTTGTTACTTCCAGCATTTGCGTTTTTCATAGTCAATAGACCACGACGCTACTCAAAAGTAATGTGTTACAATCTAATATTAACTAATATTTCAATTATGGTGGTCCGTACGCGACGTGACATACCTACTAACGCGTTATTAACTAGTTTGCTATGACATTCTGGCTTCTCATTGGTTATTTAACTGACGGACCTCACATTCATTCAAACTTAACATTTGACCGCTACGTATCGACGGCTTGTTATTTTCTATTTCAAATGTAGATGGTAGCTGTAGGGCAATAAAATAAAAAGTAAGTGTCTATCGATAAAGTTAAGATTTTTTTTTCTAGATTTGATTAAATCCTTATTTCAGTTGTATAGTAACGGATTAATAATAATAGCTCATCGTCCAACGTTCTTTTGGGAACAAAGGTTTTTCCTTTAAGTACATTATTTCTATAGTAAAAACGTTTGAACTCGCTCTGAGTATCGACGAGTACTATCTCAAGTTCGTTACCATGGTGATCTCGAAACGAGAAATGCTTGAAGTATGCTTGTGTAAGGCTATGATGTTTATAATGTTTCATCATCAATTTTGAAGTGTGAGAAAACACAAAGAAAATTCAGGATGAAAAAGAAACAAAATGAAAATGTATTTCCTAACTAACTAATATTCTACTTAGGTAACTCTAAGATTTTCAAAAACTTTCGTTCTCAACATATTTTTTTAATCGTTACACTTCTAAAGTCAACAATTCTTCTTGTTATCAAACCGTTATTATGTCAATAGAGGCCTTTGCAGTGGATATGAAGTCTCGTTAGTATGCAGCTCTTTGGAAACTGGAGAACATCGCACAGAACATTCGATATTACTCTCAATGCAATTCGCAAAACAAAAGCTTATGCCGGCTGGGTCGTACTCAATACAAAGATACTTAATTACACAGTGGCAGCACGCAAAAACAGCCTTCATTGTACACGAAATAAGGTCGAGAGGTTGCGAGGTAATATGTGCAGTTGCAGAGGCTTAATGAGTACAATCAAAATGAGGCGTGCAGCGATCCAGCGCGTGTTATTACTCCCATACTTTGTTCTGAAGCGCTTTTCGCTTTAAGGTCGCTCTGTTATTGAATAAAATTTTCATAAAGGTAGGTTATAAAGTGGGTAATAGAGAGATCTGTCATGGAAAATGCCTGAATCTACAGATTATGTCCGTTTCATTACTAAGGACTGTATTCAGTTATATGAAATATACCGTTCGTTAGTAAATGTTTCGCAAAAATTACATACATTATGTTATTTAGTAAAAATATGGGTCACTTTAAGCATTAAGGGGCAATGAGAACTTTGATTATGGTGAATAATATTATCATTTTTATTCATGAACCACATAAATGTATATGTAACCCGGTTCACCCGCATAAGTCTCGATCCCGTGGGAATATCGGGATAAAAAGTATTCTATGCCCTAATCCAGGTCATGGTCTACCTTTGTGCCAAATTTCATCCAAATCTGTTCAGCCATTTTAGCGTGAAAGCGTAACTAACTCACTTTCGTATTTATAATAAATGTAAGTTAGGATGTATCACTACTATGTTCCTGTATGTATCACTACTTACATCAGCACTGTGTGCAAGCAGCGACCATAGAGTGTTACTTTAGATTGATTGCACCTCTTTCCACCAAATGCATGGAATGGTTAAAGGTTGTATGCATTTAGTAAGCAAAGTACATCGGGCAGTGACTACAAGCTGATGGTAATGCCACTGCAGTAGGTATCGCGGACAGCGGAAAGATATTTCTTTAAAGTTATGGTATCTTAACTTAGTGTGGATTATTTATATACGCTTTTATTATTACCTTAATGGCCGTTGGAATTGACCCAACTGGGTACAGCAGTAACGTTTACAGGGCAATCATTATGAGCGAGACATAAAGTTTCAACTTACTCCAGGTACAATTTTAGTATTCTAGTTTATTCCACACAGCCCAGTACTTATCTCTCAAAAAAACGGTACAAAGTAAACCCAAAAACTGACAAAATAACACAACAGTGTATGAGACAGTTTAAATATAAAATGAAGCAGTTTTATTTGGGCGTCGTAAAGCGACAGGAACCGGGAGGTTCTCGTTTGTTGCAACTTTTTAATGTTGCTCGTAATCAAGTTTGATTGTGTTGTCTACATTGTTGATGTTGGTTTGTTCTTGGAATGATGTGATACAGTGTTGGTGGAACTAGTCATGTTGGGTATGTGGGTGGGTACTTTCGGAAAAACTGTTCAATTACAAGAGTTAAAAGAGCGATGAAAAATATTTTTGTTCTATAGAACTGCTATTTCTGTTACCACAACGAACTTCTGGTTTGCAATTTCCTTCTAAGTTTTACTATAGACAACTAGCAACTGCAATAAACAACTAGTTATATCATTTCATACTAAATAGACCGCAGTCACACCAAAAGTATCGCAAAATGAAACAAAACACACCTAACTCAATACACAACAGTCACAGTAAACACACATGACCTCAAAAATATTTGCACACAAACTCTTCAAACGCAAAACAAATGCCTCTCATATTAATATCTAATGTTAATACGAAACGCCGAAAAACCTTGAGAAGCCCTGACATCCGCGCAGGGCTGGCACAGCACGAACTCATATAGTATTCATTGAACCCCGACGAGGAACAAAGAGGTTCGTACCATGCAATTTATAACGCGAGCATTGGAGCCCTAACCCTTGCCGGTTTGAAAAAAGAACGCATCAAAGAAGGAAGATTGATTAGTATTGTGTTCAAAAGGTCAGAGGTTGTCAATGTGAGGATGGATGTGGTTGTGTAAGAATTCGGAGACGTCGAATGTGAAACTTGCTAGTAAAATAATATGAAGATGATATTTTCGTATCCTAAATATAACGATCGATCAGCAAATGGAATGAATTGAAGTGGGTGTAATCAAGCGGACGAGAATAATTTTGAATGAAAAACAGACTGTATCCGAGATGGCTTGGAACAAAGATATAATTATTAGAAAACGAAAAAGGTATCTCTCTGTACCGCAAAATAATAACAAATTCCTTTCAATTAACCTTTCAATCATAGCAGGAAAGTATACTTCAAACCACAAAGAATTAACAATAACCCAGATACAAACGTTGGAACACTTGAAAATGCTCGAGTAACAAAATAAGAATAACAGGTACAAAGCCACGTGTAAGGGAACAGTTCTCGAGTGCTGAGCTGAAGAACCCTTTCTGATAAAACTCGAGGCTCTTGGCACGCAATATTTACCTGCTTTACTTCGGAAGCTACAATATTGGAATTCCAGCTCTCACTGGCTTCCTGTTTCTGGAAACGTGATCTTAGTGTGTCTTAATGGAAATAATGGTGCTCTAAGTTAAGTAGGTTAGGGTGTGAAGGAGTATTTTGGAGTTATTTTGAGTGTTGAGTGCAAGCTGTTCGTGAGAAGAATATTTTAACATTTATTGCAGATTGAGCGAAGATGCGACCTCCAATAAAATTCAGCTAAGGCAAAAGAAACGCAACGTCATCAAGCGTTTCTGGGCCTGAAAAGGTGTGCACTGGGAAGTGCCGCGACTTGTAATAACTACTATGTCGACCTTAACACTAAGTAATAGGTATTGCACTTATAAATATGTAACGAAACCGCTTCAATTTAAGTTGAAATTGAGTTTTATTGGTATTTCCAGTTTGTCAAGCCGGTTTCAGTACCATTACAAACCAAGGTAATCAAGAACGAAACAGTCCCAAACTCAATCAAACGCTACTCAAATCAACTCCGCCTCGAATTCCTACCATTGCTCCATGAGGTCGTGTGACGTAACAGTGCACCACACAAGAGGGGAGCCGTCGAGACAAATCTCTTACGATTTGTATCCACCAGTGAAATGTTCGGATTTATCCGCGCACGCTGCGACGCATCGCCGGCCCTTTGTCATGTACCGAACGTCACTGGCGCAAATATATCTATAAATACCAAGTCAATGTACAAAGCGTGTATTTGAAGAAAGTAAGTATATAAAACAAATAAAATAAAAAGTTAAACAAAGTTATAAGTCATTTATAATGTACGTGTGTCTTTGTACGTGTGTGTCAGTTATGTACGTGTGCGTTTGTCATGTATGTATATAAGTTATATAATAGCTATTAAGTATATTTCCTCAGCAAAGTTAGTTACTAATATACCTACTCTAACCTTATAAACCACTAGATACATTTTTACTTCTAATGTTTTCCTGCAGCATTTTAGCCCGTCTTATCCTGCTTACTCCAGCAAGAATGTACCTAAGCGCATAATAAATCTACGGGAAATCCGACGTTACTTTATTCATCTCGAAAAATAACCTCTTCTCTTATTCAAATGAAAATTGAATTCGTAATGCTAATATTTTTATACGCCCCGAGTTAAAAAGTAAGTTTATTAAAACTTCTCCCTTTACTTGCAAAATTCTAAATGTATCTACATAGTAAAGTCGGGGCGTTAAAATGTTGCTAGACTTGCACATCTCTAACCGAAAGTTATAAGTGAACACTTTCACAAGTAACAACTAATAGAAATTTTGTATTCGAACCGTTTACGAACGAATTAAAGTTTTAGATTGAATTTGTATAAAAAGTAAATTGCAGAATATTATTGTTTTGCTTCAAAAACTATCATCCTATCTTCAAAAAGAGGTGAGATTCATTATTTTTTTACTTAGTTTTCAGAATTAGAGAGAAAAGGTTTTTGTCGTATGGAATGAACTTGCAATTAGAAATCCAATATAAGCTTAAAAGTCCAGCTTTTAAAATGCATTAAAAGATTTAGATAAACGTTTGAAAAGGAGATGAAAAAGTTTAACTACGAGATCACTTATTATGGATGTGTAAGTTTAATGGAATTGAACTAAAATCTTTTGATTGGATGAGACTATTCCAACGTTTTGTGGCGTCATCCCTTTGAAAACAGAATCACTATTTAAGTACTTAGAACATGTTTGAATTCACCTTAATGTTTTTCTCTAACGTGAAAAGTACGTACCTACAGCATACAAGGGGGACACACACAAGGGATGTCTCAAACATTTAACATTGTAAACACTTATTTCTCACGCTCCCAGCGTAAGAAGCGTGCCCCGGGACCGGGACGTCAGGCACCTAATTACGCAGTGTACCAAACTGTCCCCACGCGAGTATTGGGACGTGCCGTGACCTGCTTGTGAATATTACGTTATACGTTTGTCACGGCACACCGGTACGCTGACAGCGAGACCGTGAAAACTGCGGGCTTTTGAACGAAAATGTTTTTTTTAATTTTTTTATGTCAAGAATCGCGGTAAAATTAAGGTAAATACGTCATACGCGTGACAAACTTGGTGACATGACATCACACGGGACGTTTGACAAATAAAGTTATGTTTACATTAGAATTAAAAATTCTCATAAAAACGTAAAAATAGGAATCCTAAAGATTATTCTAATGGATGACAAGCGACCTAGAAACGTGACGTTTACGAATAATTAATACGGCTTCTCTGTCGCTTTGAATAGCTGTAGCCAACAACGTGATCGTGGACATTGATTTTTTTAAAGATTTTTATTACTTGGATTTTATAGCTATAACCATTTATACGGTTTTGCAGTGAATCAAGCTCAATCACTTCTTCATTTATGCGCAAATCCGATTAGGCTTAACAAGATTACCTATTGGAACTGTTATAGGGACTGAATTTTCTGGTAGATAACCGAATCGATAATACACCCAACACAGCCTTCTTATAAACAGCATGACAGAACACACGGGTATCTCGTCACGATCGATCATAATCTGCGTGACAGCGGCACAGGTGCGTGATCACTCAGTGTGCGCAAAGAATCGACTAGTGTGTACCGAGCAGTGTTTGAAGGGTCACGCCTGTTACTGCTGAGAGTGATATGAGAGATACATTTGTAGGTTTGTGTTAGTTTACGCAATCAAAGATTTTCTTTGGTGCCTATTAAAATACCTAATCATAGCTTTTACAAACTCATGGTATTCTGAAGATTGATCAAACTTCGCGGGCTTGGAAGCATGTTATTACCTGCTTTTGCCTGTGTAGCGGAATATTCATCCTCACCAGATTAAATACAGCAAGTAGGGTATTTAACGTATACTTTGCTCAGACTAACGTTTTATATGTACCCATTTATGTACATTGTGTATTTAATGTATTAATGTTTGTAACAGATTTTGTATATAAGGAACCACATTTGGAAATACGGGCATTCCACACTCAACCTGCATTCGCGTCTCGTTTTCATACCCTGCGTATCGAACACCTGAAATCTAAAATATCCAATCACGCATTGTTGTGATATTGATATGGTTTGTGATTTACAACATTAATCAACACAATTTAATCTCATAGAAAATCCTCACCCTATCCTGTTCCATTTCATTGTTTCTAAACATTGTTATATTAAATGACATGTATAATAAATTGTCGTTTGTGACAATATGTACCGTGGCTGTGTCGTGTAAACCGGTGTAATTGGACAAATTAAATGGTATCGCCTGAAATTGTTACACAGGCTTTATTTATGAACACGTTACTAACACACGGTCCGGCTGTAATTATTGTACTGTGGTCGCAATACATCTACTATTACTAGTATTTAATTTGGGATTAGTGTTGTCTGTAGTCACGGACAATGTTTTAGCGTAGAATCCGTATTTGTTAAATAACCCATTAGATTAATTTAAATATTTGATTTTATAATAACAAAATGTCTGAAATAATATTCACGACCGACTCACGTAACACATCCTACATAATTTAACCAAAGCTCGAGGCGTACATTTGCTTTTGTTTCATCATATACATCGAAACCAATTTGTATACGTTTACACAAAATTTTCCTCGTGAGCCTGATGCAATCAGCGATCTCCGACCATTACCGGTCGCCGATCTCGGGACCCCACACTTAACCCGCCTCACGCTCCACAGCGCGACTATATTGACCTGCTCAGCGCTCGGTGCTCGACGACCGCTGCCCCGCGGGCCCCACGGTGCCCGACGGCCCATACATCAAGAACAACGCCTGCCAGATAACTCCACGAACATAAGAAATAATAAAATATCTTCCTCCAATCCAACTATGCAAATTGACACAAAAACTTTTCTAATAAGCGTCAAGACTCCTTTGTTTTTGTTTTAAAACATCTTAAATTCACAGATGAAAAGACTCTCAGAATTCTGCAACTACAAGGGGGACACCTTTTCATTCGGCGAGTGTACGCGCTTTATCTCCGCCCATTGTTGAACGTTTAGGTGACAAAAACAATAGAAAAGATTTAATTTCCTGGCGTCGTCATAAAATATTATTTTAATCCGGACATAGCTCCGATGCTGAATATTCAATGAATGCGGACCGGCCATATTTTATTTGAGAGTTTTTATGCAAAATAATACGGATTCGAAGCGGCCGTGCACACCGGATATTTTTTAATCAACCCCCAGTGGTCCACGTGCGCGCCGTCGTCGCCGTGCGCCTGTTCGACAAATCACTACACTTGTTTACTCATTCCTTCCTCTTTCTACAATCTATTAATATTTTTACGTTGTATTAATGTTAAGAAAATGTAATGTATATTCATTGATATTGGATTTACATTGGAGGTCGCATCAGACCGATCCAACGATGAACTCTGATTATAGATGTACTCATTACTCCATTGAGAAAAGAAGGAAATGTCTGAACAAGTGCACGGTTTGTACCTTCTGGTATTGTTGAGGCTATGGTTTAGTTTCATTCTCACAACACAAACGAAGGATAACCGAATAAAAATCGCGCATAATAATAAAAAACTTGCATAAATCTTGATATCGTAAACATTAAAACGTTTTCCCTTTCAAATCAACGTGGCAGAATAAACAGGAAACATAACCCTAAAAGCGTCACCGAAACAGATTTATATAGGAAGATTATCGACGCAATAAGTTGGTGTAGGCGCGACACCCGCGGAACCTTTACAAAAAGTTAAATCAAAAACGTGAGGTGGCGACAAACAAGTCGAAGGGGAGGAAGGGGGGGGGAGGTGCAGGGGGAGTGGAAAGCAGAAAAAGTGTCCGCACAAAGATTTATCGCGTCCGCAACGCTCGCGAAGAGCGCGGAGCGTGCCAAGCGCGCGAGGTCAGGCGGCGACGGGTTAGCAGCGCCTAGTTAACGCTATTAACTTAAAACTTTATTTGCATGTGCATCGTTTCAAGATTTTCGTACAGTCTGTTGTGCACCATTGTTTCGTTAGTTCAACTTAATTAAATTGTGTTCCAAGTTTTTTGGGCTGCAATTGTACGAAATAGAGAGTTACAATAGAACCTCGATATTGGATTCACTCTCTCGCACAAAACTCATCTCTAACAAAATAAAACTTCCCTACGCTTGCAAGTATCAGTCATTTACAAGCACAGACATAGACACGAACGATTTGTAAACTTAGAATATTTTCCAGACATTTTATGAAAATTCATCTTCGTTTGATAAAGCCTAGGAACTACGAACGTCGAATACACGACACGTAGCGCTACGAACTGCGTAGCTTCGTAGCGACGTAGCGTCGTAGCACGGTGTAGATATAGCCTACAAACAGTGGTGCTACGTGCCCGCCGTAGAAAAACCTACGCGTGCTACGTCGCTACGAATTCTTATTCTACATATTTACTTACTTGACATAATAAAAGGCGTTTATACAGTTAGTCGCTTGAAGAATTTCTTTATGCTTGGTTTTTTACATACTGTATTTTTGGATAAAGGATAATTTTATAAATTGTGATCCGTGACTTATTACGAGAACTTGACGGCAACTTTTCTTTGTGTAACCTATAACATAAAACTGGTAATGACTATAGAAGCTGATCGTGCAAGCAAATGGTCCCGAAGATCTAATTACTTCCTAACAAGTTTAATTAGTAAATTAAACGTTAGCTTTGAAACTGAGTCCCATACAGAAAGTTTTCTTGTGAAACCGCGTCAGAGATTTTAATCGAGAACTAAGAATAATTTTCTAGAAATGAGGACTTATTTATAAACAAAATTAATTACTTTAGTAGAGAACTATTTACTTAACCGATTGAATCACATAATAAGCTATTTTTAGAAGAATAAATTACTAGTATTAAAATGAAAGCGTCGGGCCAGTTATTACTCAGTCGCTAATAAAATATAGTTGTGACAAATTCATTCGGCTTCAGCAATAAATTACCGCGGTATAAATAGGTACAGTCAGCAACACGAGTTATTAAGCTCACTAAAAAAGATTTTCATTTTATACCGCAAGTTGAAATAAGTCTGAAAATATTTTACTAATCCAACAATAGTCGAAAATTAACCCTCAGGCTACTATTAGAATTTCAGTTTTGCAAAATGAATATTATCGTCTACAAAGTTTGAACAACTACAATAGAAAATGCCTTAATTTTCAATATGTTGTTGGCTTATTCAAACTGTTAAAAAATCATCTTTTCACAAAATCTGTTAAATCTGAATTTCGATAAGCTATAATTATGGGAAAGTCTAGAAAAGCCGTGTTATTTCCACTTTAGGTATATTTAGCGAATTTAGTTGCTAACCGTACCTACTCTGGTTATAATAATGACTTGGTTAGAGTAATAATTTTCAGCAAAGGCTGTTATTAATTGTAACTGACTCACTATAAACAAAGCCTTGTTAATATCCCGGTCGCCAGCCTTCTGAGCTTAAAATCTCGGCTGAGGTAATAAACTACCTATTTGAGAAAATATTTTTACATTAAAAACCTGTTGTAAATGCGTGGCAAAATTTGTAATTTCGTATATAAAGAAGTTACCTTTATTTATCATGCGACCAAACAACCTTTTTATTCAGTTTCAGTAGACGTCGTTTTGCCGGAAAGACTGAGAAACTCAGTTAATAGGTAATAAGGGTGTCTGCAACTCCACGTCAACGCGCGTATTTTACGTATGGGAGTAACTCAGTTTTGCAATTATAAATTTAATTAAATAACCCAGTGCCCGAAACAACATAATATCCCAAAGTCAAAACTATGCTCATAACTGCAAAGACCCAACACCAAAACTCAAGTGACTGACAACATTCAAAACACGTGAATACCGGTGATAAGTCCATAAACATTGTTTGTTAGTGACTATAATAATCTATATAGAACACACGCATGTGCTACACTCACACTACCTGAACTATAAGACGAGGCACTTACTCAAAGCTAAGTGGGCTCAAAACATTACGTCCACATCCTAACTAATAAGTTATTGACAGCGCTCCCAAGTGTCCAGGGAGGGCTAAATTATGCACGTTGGGTATAAGGCCTTATTATACGCAGGTAACCGACGGTTTCAATAACGTTCAGCGAAAAAATGCATATTTTATGGAAGATGGCGAGAAAGCTTAGCTCGGTGTGCTGGCAGACTAGGATGTTATGTCGCTGGTTTTTATTGAAAACTGCTGCAATATTTTAGATGTTAGGATATCTTATTTTGAGAGGAGATTATGTTCTTGATGGTTTCTTTTAACAGCTACTCTATGAGAGCCTCAACAGCTTAATGCCAGAAGAACAACACTGAAATTGGCATAACTTACAAATATTATCATACATCGAAGTGTTAGGGACCGTAACAATAATTATACTATGAAAAGAATGATGGTATGTTATGTCTATTTCAATTTTAGAAGAAAATAAGTACGAGAATATAGTAATTAGTAAGTAATCAACATTATTATGTTGATAAGTTTGTCATCGATATATTTTGTTACTTTAGTGATGCAACAAGTTCTTTTACTAAAGTAATCGTAAATGGTAAAGCAATTTCTCAAGTTTATTATTTTCCAAAGCAATAAATTACGTTTTCTTTAATTCACGAATCAACATGAACGCAAATAAAATTGGTTTTTATAAAAGCTAATGCTTTTCAAAAACGTTTGAAGGCAGTTCTACGCTCTTAGTAAAAAATCTGTATAAATTAGATTTGAAAAAATTCACGTGCAGAAATGGAAAGTAAAAGTTATTTGAGATTGTATTTATTTATTTATTTAATTGTAATAATATCATCGTGATATTAAACTAGGGATTAAGTAGATATCTAAGTAACCCTCAGATTTACACTCTAGACCTTACGCCCAACAGACTTCAACGCCAATAGATTAATACTTGCCTTTGTTATAAAAACTGAACCTTTTGTTAAACTCAAATGCTCATTGGTTAAGAAATGGTCTGTGAAGTGAAGATATGAAAGCATTTCAAAAGTTGATCGATGGAACCGCTCAAAGATTCTTGAGGTAACCGCCTCATCGGTATGTTGTCAGCACTTAAGGGTTGGAGACATTTTAAACGAGTGTTTCCTTTTAAAAGATAATGTTATTCAGACAAGGAGATGACGAGGAATAGAAGCCATTTTCTTATAGATAAAATAATGTTACGAGACTGGAGTGGAGACATTTGCTAAAAATAGTCTTTTTCAAAGTTTCTAACCCGACATTGACAAATTATGGCCGATACAGGTAAAAAAGGAAACTTTTCTTTGTGTGCGTCTCAACGATAGAAGATAGGTACTTATACCATGAGTAAAGTTGATGCAAACATTTTCTGTGTAAGAGATGGATGATCTCTGGTACTTTCAATTAACCGTACTGATATATTACCTTAGAATTCCATTTACACGTAAATAATTTCAAGAAACAATAATTTAATATGCATATCATAAGTACTTACGTCTTCTAACAAAGCAATAGCGAGTCGCTATACATTATGCAAATCTAGTAAACTTTGACGTAAGTAAGGAATTCGCCGAAACTTCCTAGACATACTAACACAATAATGCCGGATGCCTGATCATGTAAATTCTATTGTAATTGGAATCCCGCTACAATCATATTAATAACCACGAAGTTTCAAATAGATAATGTTATGCTAGTTTGGCAAATAGCCCTACAACGCTGGGAGTTTGACTTTGTATTCACACTTTCGAAATTAAATTAATGGGTCTTTAGTTTTACAGCACTTGTTATACCCCTGAGATGCCAAGATGATAAGCCAGGTAAGTGGACGACCTACAAAAGACCGCGGGTCAGACCTGGATGAGACTCGCACGGATCAGGATAGCATGACACAAAAGGTAGGAGGCTTATACTCAGCAGTGGGTGGAACAAGGCTGCTAATTATGATGGTGATACCCCAGATACCCATTTTACTGCTCTCATGAGGCCCTCTCCACACTTGTTCATGAATAAAAAAGAATATTAGAACGACTTAACAAAAACTTCTGTATCAATAATCTGCTATGAATTTAAATCTCATTAAATACCAAAACATCAGCACCAGATAAAGAACAGGGTGTGACACAATATCGAAGATCAAATGGCAAACTTCACATGAAAAACAAAGTTTGTTACCTTCGTAACTTGTTTAACTAGTTCTACTTCATTAAGGACCTTACAAAATACCATAAAAAGAAAGCTAAGTAAAAGTAGAAGAATATTATATTAAACGAGGAAAATTGTTTCAAAATACATATTTACTGAGAAAGGATTAACTTCTCGAGTACAAAAGTCTTTTAATTATCACCTGAGTAAACTGGTCCATTTCAAATATTCTCAGAGACTGTCCCAGCAGGATTACATCTTTGTGAGACCCTTTGTACAGTATGCATAGCAATAAGCTTTGCTTTTGAAAAATAAATTAACACAGAAATGAGACTGTCAGTGCTACTCAAATCTGATTAGGTTCATTCAGATTTGAAAATTATTATTATTTTTATGAAATAATTTAATTTAAGCATAAAACATTTTTAATTAGCTTATATAAATTGTAGCTGTCGTATACAAGTGTAGGTACTAAGACGGTAACGTCAACCACACTTTCACCGTCTATGGACAACACATTTCGTCAAAAGTATGTGGAAAGGCCTTCTCTTCAGTAACAGTTAACTAAAGTCAGACTACGAACATTTATCTACTAACCGAAACAAATAAAGAGAAACCAAAGTCGAATCATTTGTCGACGTCATGCTTCATCATCAATAATGAGAACAAATGTGTGTATCGGGCATCGGCAGGCCACAAGACCCTGACTAGACCCGTGCCATGTACCACCGACCACAAATAGAACAGAATTGTATCTGAATACTGAATGCTCTGTTTCGCAATGTCCACAGATACTGTCTAACAGATAAATAAACCGTTGGAACAGAGCTTGTATGAAACAGGCCGTAAGAGTTGGAAAAATAACTCTCACACCCCAAATCTCCGCGCCTCTCTCTAGGCGAAGATTTGAAAAGAACTGATAAGTTTTTATTAACTCATCTGGCTTTAGTGGTAACCTAGATTTTTTAAGCAGTAACTAGACTTAACAAAAATATAGTTATTTTAAATAATAATATTTTCAACTTGCTATCATGTCCTCTTCTTAAACAGGTACTAAACCAAAGAATATTATGCTGAACTGAAACTTCAAAATCATTATACGCGACACGTTAAAGTTTACCGCTTGAAAACAATGTAAATTCCGCATTTTATGACATCGCTGACTACGGCAGAGGTGGCGTATTCTTAGTCAAAATCACCAGGAATTCACGTACGACACAATTTTTACTACGAATAACCTACTATTGAGTAAACCATTCTTTACTATATTTTGGGCTAATTTAAAATTGGTCTCCGACAGATCTAAGTATGTATAATATCAAAACACACCGATTATAGATTGTAGTTTGTTTTGATTAACCAATAACAACAGCACACCAAGTTAACTGATAAGACAATGAGTCTTTCCGCATACGGGAACATTATGCTACAAAGAAAATAGCTACCAACATCACCTTGATATCAACAACATCTAACTCCAATCACCTGCCGATGGCCTATCAACTATCTCTAATACTATTACCATGAAAGTAAGTTCTTATCTACAAAACACCTCTACCTAACCCTTTGAAATAGATGCCGTTATAGTTATGTCTTAGCTGCGATCACCTACAGCTTCTCAAGCGGAGTCAACTCGACTATATCTCGCAAATCGATCGATGTAGCGGACTGTGGAAACCGAGGGCTAGTTATACGTTTAACATTGGTTATCGAGATAACTTGGTGTATACTGTGTCTACTATATTTTAAAATTAACGTAGTGTTGCTGAGACTAACTTTAATTAAGTACGGTTGTGGTTAAGGCGTCGAACTGACGCCCAAGTGGTAAAGAATATTTTGGACATGGAACTACTAACGTGAACTCTATCACAAGATTGTTTAACTCACAGTGAGACAGAAGAGTATTCTAATGATCTGTTATAAAAATTAGTAGAAATATGTTTTAGTCATAAACATCATCTTAATTTTTTCGAGATCGAACGCACGATCTCCACAATAATCCAAGCATGGTGCTAGTTTAGACAAGCGGCTATGCATATACACCAATCAACAATAAAACTTAATTAATTCGATTTCCAATCTCTCTATACAAACGATGTCGTCATCAACGAAGCCTAAAAATCCTCCAGATGAGATGAACACGATGACGCCGGTAAAAACACAAAGACCCAATTTACGTGGGATAAGAATAGGAAACCTCTTGCCTCATACAGAATACCTGATCTGCATAGGAATCCGCCCAGAATCCTGTTCTAAAACCTAACGAGTTTAATAGGGCTGACTCTGCGAATATTGACATTCTGAACACACGTTTTATTACTTAGCATTTTGTAGTGAGTTGAATTCGGATTTTATCCGATATCCGAAGAATGGTGGAAGGTTCATCCCTATCACAGAGATTCTTATCATATAATAACTGTTAACTTTGCCTACGTTTTACAGGCAGTTATAACTTATATCTGCCTGTAAAACTAATTAATTATATCATCATAATTATGTTTTTGTTTCGATATTCGTTTGTCTAATCATTCGTTAAATGGCTTCTCATTGCTGGGAGCTGACGAGTGTGGCACGCAGTCGAGGCCGGTGCCACGCGCCGCCAGACACAACTCTGCCACTAATTCCTCCTAAAAACCTAATAAACCTTTGCCCTACACAGGGCTGCCTACCTGCGAATAACGGGAGATATTTGACAATATGTCAGCACTACTTTTAATTCTACGTAATGGGTGAGAGCTGATTATGAATTTCGTACCACATTAGTTACGAAAGAGCGTTTCACATTAACATTACATATAAACCTTCAAAATTATTTGTTTAACATATGAAATTATACGAGTTCTTCGAAATAAGAACTCTGCCTCTGCTCCCTTCAGTTCATTCTACATCAGTTTCCTTATAGCATCAATATAAGTGAAGGTAAAATTATTTTCAGACAAATGGTTCCTGTAACGTTTCCTGCGTCACCCCACTGAAATCCTAGCGATTTTCCTCTTACTACATCAGTACGTACAGCCCTGAACAACGAACACTGAAATACATTTCTTCGAGACGTTAATTGGTTTCTAAATCACGCGAACGTATCGTAAATCTCCGTTTGTTATTTACAATAATATTTATTTGTTCATAACTACTAATCACGAACGCCTTACGTAAACATACGGCCAATTAATGAACATGTAGTCTTATACTCATCCGGCGCCGGGCTGACCACATACAGGTTACATACATGGGCACATATGATGGCAATTCTCACAGCACACACACACAATAATATGCATATTTAATAGTAACACAGACACGGCGCGTGTAGTGTACGTACAGCGGGGACCGTGGCGTGGGGGCGGCTAGGCTGGCACACACGGGTGGTCGCGGCGGACGGCGGGCGCTCACTGCCGGAGCCGGCGCCCTGAGCACCCCGCCTGCCCCGCGCCCCCCGTACTCCGCCGGAGGCTGAAAATCCCTTTCAGGCGCGAGTTTCGCTAAATTCGCCCTGTAATAAATTAAAAATAATGTTACAAGTACACTCTGAAATTAATCAATGACTATTACTACCTGGGGCTAAATTGGCCTGTCTGTTTTTTACGCTGTTGAATAATTAATTATTTTATATTCAGGAAATTATGTGTTCTCATTATATTCCCCTTGATATACAAAATATAAAATAGTCGTGTACAGCTTTTTGAGTGTTGTTTACGGGACACATTTCTTCATTACTTAATTATTAATACATTGTAACGTGTTTGCATATAAAACGTAAATTTGATTAAATTCATTTTCAATTTTTTTATTAGAAAATTCGATCATTATTTTGAAAATTAATCTAAAATGCTGTACCTACTGGTAATGCGAGCAGCGGCCGGCAAAGTTAGTACGAAAATTCATATCTGTCATGTTTGGCAGTCCATTAAATTAATATGAAAACTCATATCTATCGTATAATTTAAAAATGGAACGAACTTTTTACTTCGAAACATAGTAACCAAGGGGGTAACAGATTTTATTTAATTTCAAATTGGCTTGCAAATGTTTAAAGTAAAAAAGAAACAAATGAAAACATTTGCGAAAGAAAAATTATTGTTGTTCTTCATTGATTCCGGAATTTATAATTTCAAATAAAATGTTCTACATATTAGGTACTACTTTGTTTGAATTTCCGCGCATAATTTGAGGAAAGTACTATAATATAAACCCTTGGCCGCAACCAGGCATTGGTGGACTCACGTATGCGTGCCTCGGCTATAAATGCCTCTTTTGCAGGCCACTGCAGTAATCTACTATTTTACACAAATTCGCATAGAAATCTATTCAAAAAATTACATTCAAAGAGGCTCTATCTTACATCTATTACCAACTAGAAAAATCTTTAGCAAAGAGCTAAAATGAATTCTAAATTCAAAGCTTGAAAGCTGTAAAAATTCAATAGCCTTTTAACCCACTGAATTAATAAGTAAATCAGTGAATTCTGTCTCATGAAATCCTCGGTGGAGAGCTTTTAAATTTAAATTAAGTGGTTGTTTTGACCGTGGTTTGACAGTGACGTCAGTGGGCAAAGAGCTAGACTAGTCACGATAAACACGTAATTCCAGACTGCTTAAGCCGTGAACTAGGGCCGAGATTTTATTGATGTGGATCATCTCTTAATATTAACTTAACAATCCTAATAATTAATGAAAGACACTTTACACCAGTTTTTAAGAAAATATCCGAACCGATTATGAAATGAAATACACTAAACGTATCTACCGAAGTTGAACATAATTTCCAAGGCAACAGCATTAATCTTAAAGTTAGTGTTATGTTTGAAGATATACCTAGATGTCTGCCACTGCCTACAGATTATATAACATCACGCGTGTTTCCCCCCCGAAGGGTTAAGCAGAGGTGTACCTATAGGACCTACACGCACATTTTGCCAATTATGTTAAAGTTCCATGTTAAATCAATTCGTGTTTTAGACAGGAACCAACGTTCAATGATTTAAAAACTGTTTAAGGTCCTTACTTTCCCAAACCGCCGCCATGCCGTTCTTCAAAGAGGTCAAATATTTCAAATTCAAAGGTTACCTTAATTTCACATATTTTGTGAAGAAATTCTAAAGTTTCGTTGATTGTGGCAATTAAAATAGTTGCAGGGTGTTTCAGAGGTCGTTAGGTACTCAGTCAGGCTTCATTTATAGCCCAGCGTTCAGTTTGAACTAGACCTTTAAGTAACTTGATATTTAATAATGGAGCCGTTAAATGACATTAGCGCTGAGCTGGTTCTGTCAGGCACTGACTCAACCATACTGAAATATGAGGCAAACCTGATACGTAAATTTAGATCTGTCAATCTGGTTGACACAACTCCATCATTTTTTTGCGAAACCCTTTAAAAAAATGTTCGTTCTTAGAACAGAATACTGTTTACTCCTTATGAATTACATATATAAAAGTAGAAATTTTACATAGGGTGACAATAGGCGGTCTTACAGCTAAAAGCAATCTTTTAAAGACAATCTTTGGATGGATTTAAAGGGAGAAGGAGAGACAATACTGCAGGTAGTCTGCGGTGTGTGGCATGGTTCCTATTTAGCCGTCTACTTATTTCCATCTCTTTCCAGTTGATAACATAAAGTGCTTTCGGGCTTTTTAGTTGTTGCACAATGTTCTAACGATAACCCACTTAACATTATAAAATGATGTCTTTCTACATTAAAGAAAATTTTCCAGGACTAGTTAGTTTCAATATTATAAATCCTGAAAAATATGTATCCAAAGTTGAAAGTTGTACACAAGACTACATAAAAATGTAGTCCTATTACAATAAACGTCGGTAAAAAATTTACTTTAAAATGAGTCATCGTTAAACCATCATCATTCTCCTGCCGGTCTCCCAATGTATCAGTTGTCGACGCAACATGTCTTTCCTTCCATATTTCTCTATCAGTCGTCATCTCGGTAGTCACTCCCTTTCTAGCCATATCATCCCTCACACAGTCCATCCATCGTTTCTTTGGTCTTCCAATACTCTTATAGCCATCCATATTCATACTTAAAACTTTTCTAGAGTCGTAAAATTATCAAAAAAAAACTAGCTTTCGTGTCTATCAAAACGGAGTTAGAAAATTACGGGTTTTCATAAAACTTTTCATGTATACGGGGAAGGTTTTTGAAATGGAATTCAACGTACTAAATCGGAACTTTTAAAAGTGATAGAAAAGTGTTCCAAGTTATACTTTGAACTTGATTTTAAATGTAAACTTGAAAATACATTTGGTCTTTCAAAATATATAAAGGTAATATAATTACAAATAACCAGATTTTCACTAGTAATACATAAAACATGAATAACTCCTTCCAATAATATGTAATTTATTTATCCAGTGTTATGCACGATCAGTTGATCACACATAATCACAGTTAAGCCAAAATAGTGTCGAGTGTAGCAAATTCATTGCTAAATTATTATTATCGTAAGCTTTTCTTTTCTTTACTTTACGCGTCACAGCAATGAGGAATAATACCGCACTGTAATACAGTATCAACTAGTACTAGGGTATTGTGACTGTTACTGGCGGCCTTATATATTGTAATGCCAACAGTATACACATGATAATAAATACTGTATAAATAAATAAGAATCCAACCAGAGGAATGTTATGACAGCCATTAAATAAAGTCAGTATACCTATGCATTGTTTATTGTGTGAAGAGCGTTGAAGTATCGCGATATTGCATTTTTCAAACTATTGTTTTGAGTTTTATCGGAAAACGTTAACTGAGAATTCCGAAGGTATTCAAGCGATGAATTCAATTATTAGCTACAGTGTTGGTTGTTGTGTGTTTATTCCGGTTTATTTCGAAATAACCACATGGTATTGAAATATACGTATAATGTTTATCTCCAAGCTGATTACGGCTACGCAATATCGATGTAAATATCAGTGTTTTTTGCTTTGAACAGTTAAATGGAACGTAATGCCTGATTAATCCTAAAATTTTAATTGGCAACGCATAGATTAGCGAGTGTCGAGGGACTCGTGGCTAAGTAATAACAAGAGATGTACAAGATACCTCAAAAAAAGTATCTGGAATACAAGATTAAAGATACCTTTAAATAATGTATTTTAAATAACAGATACAAGATAGTTTTGGAAATAGTATTTGATATACATTCTTAAGATATAAACAACTTTTTGAAAGAAAACGTACATTTAATAATTGATTAAGTGATTAATCGCGTAAATGGCACAAAATATTATCTTTTTAAGGTTTTATTTGAGACTTAGGCAAGACCAGTTCTTCAAACAAGTGATAAAAATCACTCGTTTTTTTTTATGAGGTTATATCATCCCCAAAAAGAGAAGAGTCGCTCCACAGGGGCGAAACTCAGCAAACAGGTTTTATATAAGTCAGCTGTGCTGCTGACCTTGTGTTGTTGTCGCTGCTAGCACAGATTAATACAGATAGGACACTCCGCAGTATAGGTATGAAGCTACAAGAACGCGGCGGGCCCATCTTGCTGGGCCAATTCAGTTAGTGTAACGTAGTCAGAAGATCTAAGAGTCAAGCGATAGAAAGAGAGGTAACTTCTAGGTAATATAACTGTAGGTGATTAGCGCTCTGCGACCTGAATTACAATGTCGTAGCAAGAGTCGCTTTTTATTTAAATGATTTTGCGGAGTGTCCCATCTGTATTAATCTGTGTTAGACAACACAGCTTCTTGAAAAGTTGATAAATTAAAATTTTAAGGGTGCGTTCAGTTTTATCTTCATGATGGGATACCGTAATGTAAAAAAAACTCATACATAATGAATCAAAGTATTTTACCTAATTTAGTATTTAGAAAATACTAAGATACGAAAAGAATGTATCTAAATACAAGATACAAAATTAAAAAAGTATTTCAGATATAAGATAAAAATACGTATTTTGTATCTCGTATCTGTATTTTAAATACTTGTACTCGTATCTAAGATAAGTCACATCTCTGGTAATAACAGCCACACGGGTCAATCGATCAGGTTAAGTTGCCGTGGTTGGTCCGTGGATGGGTGACCATCTTTACATTGACACCACTCAGTGTCTCGGAAATTACATTAAGCAGTTGGCTCCGGCTGTCATTCGTGTCATCTTTGACAGTCGTTACGGGTCGTGAGAAGCTCGAAAGTCTGACAGCCAGTCTTGCCAAGGGGGTATTACCAAGTAACTGGGTTGTGTAGATCAGATAGGCATTCGCTCCATGTAAAATACCGGTATTCAACTGCATCCGGTAAGACTGGAAGCCGAACTTAACATAGTTGGGAAAAGGCTGGCAGATGATGAGATTAGCAAGTTTTTTGTATCTGCTTAACACCAGGTATGATCTATCTTTTTCTTATTTCTCATGATAAATTGAATTGTACTTTGTTATAGATTATGTTATATTTACTGCATAAATATAAGAGCTCCATTATATCAACAGCTGCTTTATTATGTCAAATAAAGCCCATTTAAACAATGTCTAGCCCATAAATCGTAATCTATCACACTTGCCACACTGGAATACCAAGCAATTATGCAAATTATTGTTTACAAAATAGTGCAAGAGTCGAGCTGAGCACGTTCAGACGAGTTTATCTTACTATTCTATTATTATCTTAACGTTGAGGTTCTTGAGTTAAACAAGGCTTTAAGTAAAACGTTATCAACATTATAATAATGTAGTCAGCTTACAATAATTAATAGGGCAATGGCCTTTTCTATAGAACTTTTAAAGTTGGTCAGCGGAAAATTCCCACTGTTATCTTTTTACGACGCGGTGCTAATTATCTAATTTGATCTTTTATATATGATATAGTTAATTGATATTTTAATAAACTGTACGCTACTTTTAAACTGTTTTTACCTCTTTATAAGTATCTAACACTACTTACTATACTACACTACACTAGGCTGAAAAAAATATTACTTGTGTTTAAATTTAATAAAATAATCACGAAAACCCTCTAGAAATGCGACGTTGCCAGCATGCGAGTGATGAACGCTCTTAAAATATAAAAAAATTACCAAAAAAAAAATGAAAAGCTAAAAATAAAAAATTACCTTTTACATGGGTGGACAATGTAGGTATTTCAAAAAGTGCCGTTCAAGCCTAGGTCCGTTTTATGACAACCTCCATCCACGGTGCGGTGATATCCTCCTTGTTTTTCGCTTAACATGTATCTACTGATCCACTACAGCTTGAACCGTTGTTCGACGAAAAGTTCATCGCAATTCGTAATCCAGTATTATCCGTTTGTCTCAGTAGGTACCTCTATTACGTTGGGTATGTGCCAGGAACTTTTTTTGTTCCTAGAATAATTAACACTTTTAAAAGTGAAACATGGGCTTTATCAAACAATATTTTTTGAAGTTTTAGGCTTGATTGGTGCAGAAGTAGAGCGCAAGGATCAAATATTGCAATGGGCTAAGCGGATCATTATTTAGGGTCAGAGCGTATCTGTAAGCCATGAGACATCAAAACTAATATGCAGCAAAAAAAAGAAAATATTTACCTCAGTTGTGTATCAAACAGTTTCTAATACCGTACGCTTTCCCTTTTCCTTTTCGCATAACAAATGTAAAACCCTTCAGAGGGAACCTTCACAAAGTCATATGTCCCGTAAGTGATTCCCGCAAGTTGCCACGAAGGCACGACGGCACAACGGCGCAACGGCACAACAGCACAACATCCACAATTTATGCCAACCGGTCCCATGTGGGCGCCACTAAGAAACTTACTCTCTACGCAGAATAAATTGCACGTACGAAGTTACGGCCGTACATATAATTAAGGAAAACTACAGTTTTGGATTTAATGTTAGTTTTAAATTGTTTTTTATGTATAGGGGTAAACATGATATCATACAGATGGATTCTACAGAAATCATAAAAAATATGAACAACAAAAAACAGGTTAAAAACAAACAATGAATGAATAAATGATGATGACGTTGAATGTTAAAATAACAGAACTTAGCACTGGTTTCCATCTTGAAACTGGAACATATCAAATAATGAAGCACAAACCGCTATTTAGCTCACAAAATTAAGACATTTAATGGTTACTACACAAGTAAAATCAACAAGATAGGTGCCAATTATTTTATCAACACAATTATATTGTCAATCGAGATCAATGACCAAATTCACATAAAGACCTATTTGTAAAGAGGCATAATATGAAACCTTTGAACTAAGATCACATACAAAAATAAAAATGTATTCTTTTACCTTTTATGGCGATAACAATAAAAAAATGTCGAAAGATCAAACCGTGGGTGTTTCCAGGCAAAAAATGACGGCCATCCCTTCATCCGCTAATTGGATATTAAACGTTGGATATTCCACGGACATCCTTGACGATTGTCATTTTTAGATGGACGGAAAATTAGTTTAGAAGATATTTTGAAGGGTTGTCAAGTGGTACTTAATATTTTTGGAACTATTTCGACTTTAATAACTTAGACTAAATTCACAATGGCTTTTATATAATAATTTTAAGTGTGTAGGAGCTTTTCTATATTATTTTAGATCATAAAGATAAATGAGTATAATTCGAAACAGTCCAAGATGATAGCTAGTTGCAAAGTCTTTAATCTAATTCGAACCACTGTTGTCAACCAGAAACATTCAAACTTCTCGAAGAGCAAGTTCAGAATTAATAGAACACACAACTAAAATACATACCTAGGTACCTACGCATTCAGCCAGACTAATCTCTAGCTGCCTTTGTGGCAGACGATAACAGCTCACAGCATCCAATTGAAACCACACACATCACTACAGACACAACCATTAACCACCCACCTCACTGACAACCCTACAAAGGTTTAACATTGAGTATAACTCGGTATCGAGACGAAATCGTAATCAATCATCGATTTAAATCGGAAAGTAATTAAACTAAGCGCGGCTTTGAACGTTACTCCCAATGTTGAAGTCGAATCATTTCATCGTTATCGATAAGTAGCAAATAATTGTAAAAAGGTAATCAATTTTGAATATAATGAATGGAATTTTGAAGGTAGTAGTAAACTTTGAAGATAAATGAAAGTAATAAGTAGTCGCAAATATAATATTGAGCATATTTTGTGAGCTATATTATAGTTAGCTTCGTTCGCTACGATAGAAAGTTTGACAAAATATGACTTCTAGAACTTTACATTATAATGTACTTAGTGTAAAAAACTTTGTATAAAAACTTGGGAGGTTTTTAACATTAAAAGTTTAGACAAATATATTGGGGTAGGTAGTCTAGAAATTTTAATGAATACATCTATATTTTAATGAGTTTCAGAAACCGATACAAAAAAATACGAGATAACCACAAGATTTCCAACTTATTGATTTCATTCATGTATGTTTGCCATGTTTTGCAAATAACTTTATTTTACTACAAACATTGTCTTACTTTCAATATACCATGCTGTATAAACATACATACCTATATAACATTGCCTCAATATAAAAACCTACCTCCACCTTTCTCCACAAACACGTAGATAAACGCAATAATTTAGTGTTCCCGTCTTACGTGATCCAATTAGGAGCTGGCCTGATCTGCAGGAAAAACATCAGCCAAGAGATTGTCTGCCGCACCAGTCGTAAAGGTTCTTCTTACATCCAAACTTATTATCTTTTCAGGGTATTGTAGAGGTAACTGTTTTCTTTTGGGTGATCATAAACTGTAAAGAAACAGAACATACGCTGGTTTTCGAGAATAGCGACGGAACCAAAAATTATTGATTTTAAAGAATGGCATTTTTAAATCTTCTTCTTCTATATACCTACATATATAAAATGGTAAACTGACTGACTGACTGGGTGATATATCAACACACAGCCCAAACCGCTGGTCCTAGAGACATGAAACTTGGAGGGTGTATTCTTTGTGAAGAGTAAGTATCTACTAAGAAAGGATTTTTGGGAATTCCACCCCTAAAGGTGTAAAATAGGGGATGGAAGTTTATATGAAAGTCCGTCAGTTTTGAAGTTAAGATTAAAATTTTGTGTTTAGGCTGACAATTGAAAATTAATTTATACGTGTTTCAGCGTCTTTGATAATTCTACCCCCGAAGGGTTAAAAAGGGGGATGAAGTTGAAAATCCTTAATTTTCGAATAAAAATCACTAAATTTACTATCTAGAGTTTTGGTTGGAAGCTAACACAACGGTGTTGTTAGAATTTCAACCCACACGGGTCTGAAAAGGGCGGTGAAGTTTTGTATTGTAGTTGTTCATTCGCAAAATTTTGTATTCAAGTAAAAATAATATAAGTACACGTGTACTGTTTCTAACTTTACAGTATTTTACATGGAGCGACTGCCTATCTGACCACCACAACGCAGTTACTGGGTAATACGATACCTCTTGGTAAGAATGGTTGTCAGACTTTCGGGTTTCTGACTTCCCGTAACAACTGTCAAAGATCCACGAATGACAGCCGGGACCAATAGCTTAACGTGCTTTCCGAGGCACGGACGGGTCTTTGTAGGTAAAGATGGTCACCTATCTACAGACCAACCGCGGCAAGTGTAGCTTAACCTGGTCGATCGACCTGTGCGGCTGTTATTATTTAGCCACGGGCCCCTCCCCCGGAGAACCCCCCCTCCCCTTCTCCGGGAGAATCGATATAGATTAGGTAGTTAGAGTAATTCATAAAAAAAAGAATTTATACTCTTCGCAGACGAAGTAAAATAAAATAGTAACGAAGGCAATCCTTACATTGAATATTCGAGTCTGATGCCGAAAATATAGTTTTTAGAATGTTGGTCTGTTTGTTTGTATGTGTGTTCCACCTGTAAGTCAAATAAAGGAAAAGTCACAAAAGACTTTTTTCAAAAATTATCCCCTTTGCGGGTGATAAGGGGGATGCAGTATAAATGAAAAATCTTATTCCTTTGAAAAATTAACTTAACACTCAAAAACGGTTTAGGGGGTGACAAAGTATGAAATTATTTTAACAACTTGTCAAATTAACTTGGAAGTCTGTACTAATAGGTACTTAAGACAAAAATAAAAGAATTGTGTTTCAGGGTTTTTCAAAAACCAACCCCTGGCAGTTTAAGGGGCGGATTTTACTGCGAAAATGTGTATAAATAAAGTAACGATTTTTTCAAAAAAACAAGCCCTCTCGAAGTGAAAAGTCTTATTCCTTTGATTTATAAACTTGAAAGTCATTAGTTTTCAAAAAGTAGTTTTAAAGGGGGTGGCGGGGATTTAAAAATAGGGGAACGAAAGTATGAAAATCACGCGGACGAAGTGCTATGAGTAATGACATTTAAATTTTCCTTGCTCGAATACCGTCGGAGTACCCGTCCGAGTTTAAAAGGGTGCAGTTCCCCCTTAAGGTATGTTTACGATTAATTAGGGTCATTATTACTCAGGGTCAGTCACTGAAAACAGCGGGAATTGATCTTAGAGGGGACTGCTTCTTGCACGGTCAGTTTTACGTGGCCTGCTCGAGAGTGAGCTTATCTAGCAGCCTGTGTGTGTTAGCACCTGAGGGCAGAACCTACTGGTCAATAGGTGACGTGCGAGGAGTGTACGACTCTAAACGCCGACAGACACTACACCGACAGACTGAACACCGACAAGACTTTACTTCGACGGGACTCTTCACCGACAGGACACTTCGCCGACGGGACACTTCGCCAAAAGGGCTCATCAGCGACGCAACTTATCTCCGATAATCAGATACTTACTTTGGAAATGGATTATGCTTTTCTTGTAATCTTGCATTCGTTTCCTGGATTAACACATAGGGTACTTTTAATCCCGTTACCCGACATCCACGCGGGCGAAGCCGCGGGCAAAAGCTAGTTTCTTTATAAATGTTTTAGTGCATACCGCAACATGTAAATGATTTATTGAGGGGTTGACTTTACTGATTAAAGGAAAAAAATTCGTAGTATCAAAACACATAAAAATATTTTACTTTTAAAAAAATAATTAAAACTTCGTCTTTTAAAGGGGGTTTCAGACATTAGTCTTTATACACGAGACTACAAACTATAAAAATCAACTTACTTTTGCAACACAGTGAATGCACGGTCGATTCTCGTAAATACCCACGTACTATTTACAGTTCGGTTGCAATAATTGATGAAATATTTCCTATATGGAGATATATTTGCAACGAATCATCACTAAGTATGTCACTATTCCTGAAAATTTTAAATATGTCACTCTGTTGCCATCGGCTCAACTGAGATGAGCCTTTATTTGTGATTTACGCTAGTGTCTTTTCTCAAATTAATAATGACGCTGTCTCTTTCTAACGAACGTTGGCGCGAAATCGGCGTTGCGTCTCTGTTCACGATAAAATATCAAAGTTTTATATTCGTTTGGCCTCAAACCAAATAAAAAACCAAGACAGAGCGTTGCGAACAATATAGTGAAGCATGCCAAAACTACACCTCCGCTCTGTGCATACACGCACCACCACGCACCATTTACAATGACACTACAATCAAACTACACCACACAAAGTTCACACAGTGCTTTTTGGCGCAGCCGTGAGGCACACACTATCATTGTTAAAATATTATTTTCACTTTTTTATTTTGTATTTTGTGTTTCACGAAGTGTGTCCAAATAAACATTATTCTTTCTTTCTTTTCTTTTTTCTTTCACACATGTTTACGAAACTGGTTTCACGTCACTGTTGACAGCGCTCTGTCTTGGTTTTTTATTTGGTCTGAGCGTTTGGGATACAATTTCAATTTGACAGAATTTTGTATTACGTCGATATTGTCGCAAATCAGCGAACTATTCTTCTATGATCAAATTGTATGCAATGTAGTTTTGTAAATGCTGCATTGATTGATGTGCACCATCATTTTATAGAAATATCGTTTACAGACAAATACAATACCTACGCAAACTGAAAAAAATAATTGTTAGTAAAACACCCGCCTCAAATACCTTCTGATTATACCACGGGTACCAAAATAATATTATTAAAAGAAAAAATACACAAAATTAGCATCTAAATTAAATGTTGATAGAATTTGCAAGGCAATCTGGATTTATTAATATTCATCCTTCCAAAGTATAAAAGAAAAGGTAATCCAAATTAATTAAAGTTCTCGTAAACAAGGAAATCCCGGAGGGGGTAGCAGCGGTTGCTATGGCAGCGACGTCTTACGCCGGTTTTAGGAATCAAAAATAATAACTATGATATATGAATAATTGCAAAGAAAATTATACATAATGTTATGTAAATGTATACAGACTTTTTATCTGGACCAACTCGGAAACCTGACGGTATGCTTTGTTTGAATGTACATTATGAGTTTGTAAATTGGAATTTAAACAATTCCTATACATAGACTCGTACTATACGTATTACTTAATCAAAGGTTGGAATTTCGAATTACACCTATCAAGTATACTTACAACAAATCACAAATTCGCCACAACTAAAGAGACAGGAGGCGTCATGTGTCATGGCGGCGTCGTGACGTCATCAAGTGCTTGGAAGTGCGTAGTAACAACTTTGGCTGTAACTTCCAAGGTGGGTAATTTCGCATAACTACAAAAGTTTTAAGTTCATCTTGAATTAGTTATTCTACACTGTTTTGGTAACGGGGTGAAGAGAAATTCAAAAGGGGTTTATACGCAGATTCAGTGGTTTTGGAATATAGGTTGATCTGAAAATTACGGGAAGATGTATCGTCTGCTTAGTACTTACGTACAACCTTAATCTTAATTTTCATGGTAAAAAACCTAAGCTATAAAAAAAAAGAAAATTAAAATTCCATTAAAAGCACGAAAGTTTAAAATATTAGATGTTCACAAGGCCATCAAAGAGTTGCGGTTAAAATATTCCGTTTTTACATTTTTATAATTCAGTGCGCAGAACAGTTTCAACTTGAAGTTTTATGGTGATTAATGAATAAATTAAGGAAGCTTTGTCTAGTCTGCGAAGAAAACACTTATATTTGTACAAATTGAAAAAGAAAAATGTAAGAATCGAGTTTATTAAACATTTTTGTCTTCATCTCTAGTAATACGAAAACAAATGAGGCGGCAGATCTCGAGACTAGGTACATGATTGCTGAACGGATTGACATGTAAGCTGTTCATACCATGTTCAGTCTGTGAATGGGTAAAGGTCGTTTACACATTGAAAGCAGGACACTGCGAATCTTCTAGCAGGCCTGTTGTGAATGTCGCTCCGTGTATTAGTACCTATCTATTTAGTGGCATCAAGTTGAACCGAGAGACGACCACAACAAAATTACTAATAGGCTAATATTATCTACAAAAACCATCTTCAAAAGTTGGCCATCCATATCCAACTCGCCTCTAATCTATTTCATACAACTGAACCTTGCATAATACTTTCAAAGGCCGGAACTAATAAAATATAATCGTTTTCCACATGAACTGTAACTTCGGGATAACTTGGGCTTCATAACTTGCCCAGTTACCGCTCGTAGCACGGGCGGGAACGGTTCGTAGTCGAAACGTTTCTGTCCGTAGTACGGAGGGTTCCAGAGGTAGGGAGGATGTTATGTGCCGGTTTATGCGAAGTCATTCGCGCCACTCAAATATTAAACAGTACCGATCTGTGTACTGTAGTGTTACGTAACGCAGTGGAAACTGGTTTTGTATTAAACGCAGTGGAAACGTGCTGGGAAATTTTAAGGTTTTGAAAATATGTTGGTGTGTTGGATTTTAAACAGGTAATGCTAGTGGAGAGCACTGTAGTAGGTAGTACTTTTACAGTTGTGGGTAAAGAAAAAGAAAACGGAGAAAAAAACATGGAAGGCCAATATTTTTCAATGAAACAATTGACAATCATATACAAATGCTGAAGTAATTTTCTCGGAAACAGTTCAACGAAGTTCAGTGAAAATAAGCGCACGTGGTGGTCCAATTAAAGACGTGAACACGTTGTTATTCGGGGAATGTTTCGTGTAAGGGAAACAAATGATGACATATTATTTTGACGACCGAATAAATAGTAACAACCATGTAGTATGCCAACCATTTCCGTCCTCTACATAAAATTTCAAAGTACCTTTTCCTTACACTTTAAACGCAAACAACTCGTTAATTTTAACAGGGCACTCACTCGTTCAAAATCCTATAAAAAGCTAAAACAAAAGCAAGATAAGTGCCAATAAAATGAAATAGGCTTTACCTGTCAATATACAGTGTATGAACAAGTAATCCGAATTGAAAACGAGCGAAATGTAACGATTTTTTATCGAATAATTTCACACTTGATTACATTTGAAATAATTTTATTTTATTAAGCTGCGGGTGATCTGGCTCATTACATTATCAGCGACGATCCGGTATAAATGGTGTTGACAAACGCGTGGAACTATACAGGATGTTTTTTCTACAGGATTGTGTGGAAAATTCTTTTTAATTATTACGAAAATATTACTCGTGGATAATTTCAGCCTTTTATCACGAAAAGTTCCGATAAACTAATTATAGCAATAAGGTGATGTCTGGGGACAGACGCGGTTAAGCGGTAGAACCAATTAACATTTTTTTTATACACACCTAGTTAGACTCAACAAAGCTTTAAACCCTACCCTTTGGGAAATCCCACATGAAAATGAACACTCAAAAATCTATCCATAGCTTGATGAGAATTAATCAGTACTGTAACTCTTTAGAGACGTGGCTATAATTTAGTAACAACAGCATCATAACGGGCTCAGCCGCGAGTACAAAGTAGTTTGGTATTCATGAAGTGGCCAATTATTTTCGACACTCGCGTTGGTTTATAGTCGTATGATGTAACAGTGACTGCGGTTGCGTAGCAGTTGCTTTTGCCCCAACTTTGACTTGGCCAAAATTAGTTTTATTTCTTGACGCTGATCGTGCAAGTATGAACCTACACTAACTACTAGGGCATTCATATAGCTGAAGAGATGCCTACAAGTGAAGAAGATGTAATATAGGCCAAGCCCATGGTACACGCACATATAGTCAGTTATTTCCCATGTATTATAAGTCTCATGCAAATATTTAACCGAACACAAATCTAGACTCCAGGCTGCAACTTAGTGGAGATCTGCCCGGCTTGGGCCACCGCCGTGTACTTGTGGAGGCGATCGGCGGCAGTGATCTCCCGCGTCCGGCGGAGCGAGAGGGCGTGGGAAGCCACCACGTCCTTCTGCGAAGCAGTAATGCTCGCGAAGGAGGAGGCGGAACGCATGAGGGAGGGGCAAATTTCGCCCGCCGATGGTGACGTACCAGAAGAACGAGGAGTTCTTCTGGTACGACACCATCAGCTCCGCTTATTAACCATTATCGCTTAAAAACGATTAGTTTCTCTGCGTTTGTAATTTATCTAAGTTACAATAGCCTAATGTGAACTACTCATCACCTTTTACAAAATATTGCTTCTTCCGAAAAGTTTTTTTCAAAGAAAAAAATTGCCTATCTAAACTCACATAGATACAAATACATAATTACCTCATACATTCATGAATCTTGAAAACATTACACTCCTTTTTGGATAGTCCTGTAATAACACTTGGTTGTCCAAAGTACGAACCCTACGCTCAAAAATCAGACCAACGAGGTTGTTAAGTTATTTAATCTGAAATTAAATGCCTCACTAACAATGCAGTTTTATTATTAGAAGTATTCTCTCCTAAGCCCTTATTAGAAGGTAAAACAAAGGCCCTGATTCCACTACACTCGTTTATAATTTAGTGAACAATAAAAGCGGCCCAACTAGCCCTAACTTCAAATAAATTAGTTGTAAGGACCACTCGCGGTAATCTCATAATATAATTTTGATTGTTTTGTAGTTAATTTGAACCTTTTAAGAGGCATTAATCAGATTCTGTGCTGATTTTATAATTTAATGTTGCCTATGTTTAGTTTCGTTTTAGTTTATGGATTTTAAATGGCTGTATTGTTATTGCTTATCCCAACAAAATATGTTGCTAACTAAATAGTTAATTTTTGACAATGATATTATCAGAATATTAAAATAATTTCCAAAATTACCGTCTGCAAAGTAAGTAAGTGTCAATCGAATCTCAAGCAAACCTTTGATTTGACAGAAACTTTTGTAATTCCTCTATGAACAGTCACTTGATCAACAAGACAAGCGAGACAAGCAGTGGTGGTCCAGTGGCTACGGTTACGACTTACGACTTGCAGGTCATGGGATCGAAACCAAGTATTATTTCATCATCACTGCTCTCAAAACGGTGAAGAAAAGCATCGTGAGGACACCGGCATGTCCGAGAACATCCGCCAACCCGTAATGGGCCCACGTGGTGGATTATGGCCCATTCACTTTCACAGAGAGGAGACCTGTATCCCACCAGTGGGAAATTTATAGGCTGAGCAACAGTCGCATGATAGTAGCCTGTCGAAAACACGCGCTAAGCTTAGCGTCGCCACACTCAGACCGCGTTCATTTATCATTTACTCAACCGTACAGCGAGCCAGACTCAACTTCAACCCGTTTGTTCGAGGCTACGACTCTAAAGCTATTGTAGATCTGCTCTGTCCCTGACTCGGTGTTAGGATTTCTATTCTGGATATAACGTTTCTATTTTAGCCTTGAACGGAAACATTTTTGCTCCTCCATTGTAATAAAAATGGTTGCCAACTCGACACTTTATCTTATTAGTTATTCCGTTAGAAATATTTTACTATAGGTAGTTTTAAATGCAAAAACGTTCAAGCATTCTTAGAGCAACGTAATCTTAGAACGGGTGGTGCTTAGAACGGGTGGGCAAAAGTTTTACCAATTTCCAAAACACGTAAACACTAGGTACACAAACTAATGAATTTAAAAAAAATTGGTTGCCCTTTCATTTATTTTTCACAATATCAATTTCGCCATTGTTTTACTAACTAAACGTTCACAATAAATGGACAAATTGGATCTCCTGTTTCAATTATTTTTTTCTCAGTAAAAGCAATACTTTTTATTGTCCGTTAATAATGGAAATATTGTTAGTTCAGTTTGTTAAAAGCGGGTTTGAACTTTTGAAAATCTGCTTAGCGTGTTGATAGCAATCTAAACTGAGTGGGCCCAGAATCGGGCTGCGAGCATAGCATCCATCAGTTGCTGTAACGTGCAGACAACAGGACAGGATACTAAGGATCCCATCGTGTGTGGAACCTCACCACATTAAAACTCTAGGGCGGAGTCATCTATGAATTTCTACCCGAGCTTATTCTTGGTTTCGGTTGACCTGGGTCCGTATTCTGTTTAAAGACTTCCATGTTACCCAAAGCAACCCATGTCCAGAACCCAACCCAGGAACGACTGGGTTGGATAGGGAAGCACTGATCATGTTGTTGTGTTTTTTTTTCTGAATTTCATCTTGATATGGTAAACTTGTATTTTTATTTATTTATTTATTTATAAAAATCTTACCTACACTATCATTACAGATCTATGATCCAATGCGACAGATTGGCCTTACTAACTAAATCCTAAATCTACACCTTATACCTAGTTAAAAAATATCTTAATCTAAATAACATATAACATATAGTGTAACTTTTGCGAATTCCCTCAAGTTGCACCACAATACATCAACCCTCCCGTAAACCTCATTCACCACGCGTATGGCTCTAGTGAGAGGAGTTCTCGCCAGTAGGTTGGTCCTGACCGCAGGCACAGCGAGCAGGGGCGGGCGTTTCCGCCTCCACACGTACCGGTCGGGCACGTACAGCTGTTGGTGTCGCAGCACTCCCGGGTTATGCGCCACGCCACGTAGTAGTTTCACTACATACGCTACGAGCGAAAACTCCCGTCGTACTCTTAGAGTGTTATACCCTACCATACCCAGAACAAATAGTGTAGGGTACATCAATGGGTATAATGGATATACCCCATACAGCTTGTAATACAAGTGTCTCGTGAACTTATTTTGGATACGTTCCAACATAACACTATATTTCGCCTCATGAGGAGCCCAAATGAATGCGCTATGTTCGAGGTGACTTCTATTTGATTGAATTTGTTAATAATATTTGTAAACTGTTTGCATGCCTTAGTTAAGGTAGTTAGTATAAGGATCATTTTAACCTTAACACCTGTAACTTGTACCTACTTTCTGTGCAAATAAAGAACTATTCTATTCTAGTCATGTTATCTCATGTCATATTATCTCAAGTCATGTCATGTTATATTATGCCATGTTATGTTATCTCATGTCATGTCTTACACGTCTACTTCGTCATATTTGGCAATCTAATTTATATCAAACGCGAGTATGAAGTTTCGAAAATGAAAACAACTTTTTGCTTTTACGTTCCGTTATTGACGCCATTCGATAGGTACAAGAGCGGGCCGAAAGCAAAATTGCCAATAGTAAATTTGATTCTTCATGAAATTGATAAGACTTGGGGTATGAAATAAAAATAATAGAGTAACTAATTGATATGTCCAAACTTAAACAAATAAAATTTTCTCGATAGAAATACATCATGAAGTTACCCAAAATTTCCACGCATTTTCGATTTGTACTGAGAGGAGAGAGAGGATTTGATAATAACTGCCGACGAGTCGATCGAAGGTTAAGCTACTCTTGCCGCGGTCGGTTCATAGATGGGTGATCATCTGTTAGATATCAAGACCGGTCCGTCCCCGGAAAGGACGTTAAGCCGATAGCCCGACTGTTATTCGTAGGTCTTTGAAAGTCGTTACGGGTAGTCCGAAGCCCAAAAGTCCAACAACCAGTCTTACCAAGGAGTATCATGTTACCCAGGAACTGGGTTCTGGAGGTTAGATAGGCACTCGCTCCATGTGCATTCTGTTCATTCGGTCAATGTGATGAAATGAGAGGTTGGCATTTACCTTATTTCTGAGGTATGACAACCAGGGACCTCCCTGGTTATCCTATATTATCTATACCATATTGTCATAGAAGTTTAATGGACAATAATTTTGAATTAATAAAAGAAAAGATTAATATTGAATTATAACTAAGGTAATAAAAACCGGCCAAGTGCGTGTCGGACCACGCACAATAAAGGATTCCGTAGTTGGGATGAATTTATCCCAAGAACAAACTTAACATTGTAGTTGAAAAACATGTTCTCCCATACGGAATGTATCGGAGATCATGTTCTTCAAACTGCAAATTTAATTTGGTCAATTATTACTCGTTAACCTGTACAGCCTACTTAGCTCTGATAGTTTTCCTTTTAATTTCGTTATATATACTACTGCTGTGATTTTTTTCACAAATCCAAGTACAACTATTTAGCTGGCAGTGGGGGGACACTTGACTCTAACAAAAAAAAACAGTTAAAAGCTTAATATTTCGCAAACGGATCCCTGAATCCAAAAATAGTTTTCACAATATTTTTGAACGACCTTTCTAACGATACCCCACAACATGGGATAGATGAGAAAAAAAAACATTCCCAGTTTACGTCTAGGGGAGGTACCCTAAAAATAAATATTTTTCTTAATTTTATTTTACCACTTTGTCGGCATGATTAATATGTATACATATGCCAAATTACAGCTTTCTAGTACCAACCGTCTCTGAGCTAAGCCGTGGACAGGCAGACGGACATGGCGAAACTATAAGGGTTCCTTGTTTACTACGGAACCCTAAAAAGTACTCGAATGCCTTTTAAATTACTTTTTCCAAAGCCTTCTATTCTTATGAATTGTAACTGGATACGATGTGGCGTGAAACGTAATAAAAGATATGCAGCTTGATTGTCAAAATGAGACTGCTGTACTGGTTCAAGAGACTCGGTATATTCTCAGGTGGCACGTATTAAACGCACTTTTCTATAGGCAAACTATTGGGCTTACTTTTCAAAACAAAATTGTACTAATTACATTAGGAAGGTGAGCATAACAAGCAAATGAACGTGATTCCAATTGTTTTCAACATTGAGAAAATCTTAGCAATAGAATTAGTGATAATGAATTAATAAAATAGTATAAAAAGCAATATTCAAAACGCTTGATAGTAAACCCAGTGTGCGCTTTCATAATTTCTAACGTGACGATATTATTATCGTGCACGTTATAACGTTACCGTGGACAGAAAAAAAGTCTTCATTATGCTTCATACATTTTAGTTCCCTGTATTATCGTGACGTGGACGTGGCCGTCAACGATAATATCGTCACGTTAGAAATTATAAAAGCGCATAGTGTGTAGGTACATAAATCTTGCTTGTTTATGTGTACTCTATGTAGAACAGTGGACACTTACCAAACAAACTAGTTAAACAAAACTTAGTTCTTGCTTGTGATTCACAAACTTGTTCAGTCAAGTCCAGCTAGATTGGTAATTTATGCTTTGTTACCTCCACATCCACAACACTTCGGATATAAATCTAGGTTCAATAAATTCAAACTATCTTGATTGTAACGTTTTGGTTTCGAATGATTTAATGAAGAAATGAATCGAGCCTACCTACTTTCTAGCGTTACTCAAATTGAATGACAAACAACGTGATGACATCTACGTTAATCATGTAAATCCCGTAGACCTAGATTAGTAATAGTCACCTTTTCAGACAACTAAATCGTGGCAGAAAGCGAATTTTTCGCCAGACACCACGGAACTCTGGCGTTATTTTTAGATAAGCGTGAAAGTTAATTTATTTGTTTTGAAATTCATAATGATAAATAGTAAGCTATACGAGTATAAATATGTAAATTCAAGACGAAAAATATACGTATCCACATGCTATTCTTTTGTAAGGGCGAGGTGTGCGGGCGCTAAGTAGGGCTGACAGAACAGATGATTTTTGTACTTTGTTCAGAAAACTTTTAAATTTTTTTACATTGCAGGTTTTACCAACTTTAAGTAGAGTTATTTATTTACGCTACGGTACGAGAGTCTTAGTAATGTTGAAAGTTATGTTTTCTCAAATTCTCAGTCCCTAAAACGGAGGACAAATTTATGCCTTCATAAGTTTGGTGTTTCAGGTTTAATAAAATTAACTTAACTTTCTCAACCTTTAAAAATGATTAATTAAGGTATTTTATTCCTCTATAACGGTATAAGGCCAAATTATCGTGCCAGTGCCAGAGCACGAATTGATGCTCATGTAATAGCCTTGTGCATCTCACACAAAAACAGTGTGAACAAAAATTACATTTTTATTGTGCAATCTTTTCAGCAAAAGCCATAAAGCTATTCAACAAAGCGTTAAAACAATTCCCAACGATAAAAATACCGAATAAAACCGACTATAAAGCAGACAACCCTAGACAAGAGGGCAAGAAATGTAAGCGCTACTCATTAAGAATTAATTCCGACGATAAATCCGAGGATGTCAAGGTCGCCGCCCCTATCCTCGAATAAGCTGCTCATCTGCATACCGACTGAAGACTGCGCATGGAAGTTTTTTGGCAACCAGCTTACTTTTGTTGGAGAAATTGTCGCTTCTTTAGTAAACTTGGATTGGAGAAGAATGGCGGAAACTGGTGAATTCTTTAAGTTGTCTAAGTAATACACTACTATTTATGAACAGTAAAACAGACCTACTTTGAAAGAAATAAAAATATTCGAGCACTTATTTAGACGTGATGTTATGTTATTTTTTAAATATTCTAATAGTGGACTCATTTTCTTTAGGCAAAGTTGTGGCAAAACTATTGCGAAGAAGTCTAACAAAGAAACCACACGGATCGATCTGGTTGCGGCAAACAAATCAAATTAGTAGAGGCATATGAAATTAAAATTAATTATATTTTTAATTGACCTTCCTCTCACTTTGTGCTAAAGCCGTAAGAGGGCAACCAGCGGAGTCAATAGCACTAGATTATCTGCACTAAGACGTATATATTGGGTCCCCACCTATGAAATTGGCGTTTTTTTCTCACAAATAGAGAACCTTGTCACTTCTATGAATTAAAATATTCATCAATTGCTTGGTATTATATCGAATAATGACCATCATATCCAACTACCAATAGTAAAAAAAACCTTATTACTTATAGTTTATAAACATAAAAAATACCTTAAAAATGACTCCTCATTTTGTTAGCACAAATGACCACTATTTGTTTTAATTTAGCCAAAACTTATTTTTGTCGCTTAATCTAGTGGCATATTACGTTATCTTAGTTTTTAAACATTAGTGTTCATGGTTGTTATATAAATTAAGAAAATGTTAGTATGAAAAAAGCAACTTCTTCAAAATTCTCCATACAAAACGCTGATTTCATTGGTGGGGACCTAATATAAATTTTAACTAATCTAAATGCGAAAGTAAGTTTGTTTGTTTGTTATATTTTCACGCTAAAACGGCTGAACGGATTTAAATGAAATTTGGCGCACGGGTAGACTATGACCTGGCTTGTGACATAAATACTTTTTATCCCTATATTCCCATGGGATCGAGACTTATGCTGGTGAAACCGCACGGCGCAGCTAGTAATCCAACTTAATATTATAAATGTGAAAGTTTGTATGTTTGGATGTTTGTTACTCAATCACGCAAAAACCGCGGAACGGATTTGGATTAAATTTGGCTCTTATTTATCCCGGTAATACGTTCCCGTGGGATAAGTAATTTCCAACCTCCACGTGGGCGAAGCTGCGGACGAAAGCTAAAATAAAAACTTTATTCAGTTCAGAAAAAAACACTTTACAATACCTATTTAAAAAACTAGTAATAGATTACTTAGGAGCCTGAGGTACTAGATTTTTACAAATTCCCTATCAAATCATTTTTCAATTCAGGAATCCGTTTGCGAAATATTAAGGTTTAAAGTGCAAATTTTTGTTAGAGTCATGTGTCCCCACTGCCAGCTAAATGGTTGTACTTGGATTTGTGAAAAATTCACAGCAGTAGTATATATAATTAAATGGAACACTATCACAACTGTAGCGGCATCTACATCGCCACATGCGAACTACGCATCAAAGACCTGACGTCACACAACATCCTGACGTCATACAAATCCTGCATCGCGCAGTTAGAGATTACCGCGCGATGGACATAAATATACAAGCTCCCGACTTCAACCTCTGGGCAGTTGCCCGCTAGACACGACACCCGTCTGGTCGGAGGATCCTCCCTTTTCTATAGTGGATGAGTGAACTTTACACCCTGTTCCCCATACCTCTAAATAACTAAGTATGCTTTACAGGATAGCGAGAAATAATCGACCAACTTAAATTTTCAGTTTGAAAAACATGATCCCATACATTCCGTACGGGAGAACATGTTTTTCAACTACAATGTTAAGTTTGGTCTTGGGAATAATTCATCCCAATTACGGAACCCTTCATTGTGCTTAGTCCGACATGCACTTGGCCGGTTTTTAATTTATAAGATCTTTCTTTTCTCTCAAGCTATGAATTAAAAAAATATCTCTAACTAAACTGAACTGACATTTAAGAGGTTATCATCAGCTAATGTGTTATTTATTACAATGTTCAACAATGAACAGCAATGGCTAATGTATAAGATGTATTTATTGGTAGGGGACGTTAATTAATGTCACATGATTAATTTTAGAAAACAAGTAGAATAATTCCCTCTTGGCTCTCCCTGTAATGTAAACAAGGGATTTTCCTTTAATTCTTAAAACGTATTTTATGGTTTATTTAGTGGTATTTAATCTTTATTATGCGTCATTAGTTAACAAGTTAATTAATAACCTTCTGGTTTAACTGTTTTTAGTATTTCAGTGAAGGTTTTTAACAGTCTAAGGTGGGTCAGGTTTTAAAGGAGAAGGCTCACAATTACCCCACGTCTGACAGGTAGTATATAATTTAGTAGAATCGGCAGATTTTAGTTTTAGAACAGCAGGTGTCTTACTGACATTTTTAGAAGTAAAACAAGCGTTTACTTCTAGAAATGTAAAACTAAAATCTGCAGATCTTACTTAATTAAATATTACCCATGAATTAATATTCAGGGCAATGTTTTCGTATAATAAACAGTAAGGATTAAAACCAAAGGTATGTTTTTATTGCAATTGTAGTCGTTCTAAAACTAAAATCTGCAGATTTTTACTAAATTATATACATTAGACCATTTTTTGGTACGTTAGCAAGTAAGGATTAAAACTGGAATTATATATATTTCTTAATTCATGTTTTGTGATTTTTTTAGATACTTCTCTTTGCTGTCAGACGTTGGGTAATGTTCTATGGGAGATGAGACTTTTCCTTTTTAACCTTTTTGGGGTGACCGGGAATTGTTAGCAAGCATAACTCTAGTTAAGAGCCTACAGGTGTCAATTATGAATACGAGTTTATATCATAGTCGGGCTATAGAGATATACTTGTGAAAATAAAAAAGCCTAAATTTTGACTGCCGTCTCTCAGTCTATAATTGTAGGTATAACCATCTTTATTTTATGGTACCTGTAACATTAAAGAATACCTATCAGCTGTTGCATTTGTTAAGACTCCTGAAAAACAGCAAACGTAATGCAATACCAGAGTTCTTTGCAGAATCGGTCATTTTTATAAAACCAGTAGAATAAAAAAAAATGATTTGTAATAACGAAAAATAAATTACAACTCACTTTTGATAGACAGACTGGAATTAAAATGCACAGCCTGAAGCAAAACAATGTTCAGCCATGTCAGTGAAACATACAGCATTGTAATTAATAATAAAATGTTATATAATATACTCTATTTGAACAACTATTCTGTAATATATGATATTTTGTTAGTCACAAAAAATATACAAAGTCAACAACAGTCCTTAAAATATCCCCACTGTCTACATACTCCAGGCAAGCTTCGAACATAGGGCTCGCTCAGGTTCAAATCTAATAGATTTTGCTTGTATTTTATTCCGGGAACCACGTCAGAAACCAAACACCACAAAAAAGGCTTTTACTTAAATCAAAGCGCGCGTAGAGTGACAAACGGTTCGAGCCGGCACAGTACGGTGCGGCACGGTGCAGGCCGGCACGATAAGTCGGCGCGGTTGTCGCACAGACAGATACGTGAACAAACTAAGTGCTAATCTCAGTTGAAGCTTGTGACGGGCTATTCGGACAACAGTCGATAGATAGAGGAATATCGTTGCTTGAACCCTAACTTTTCAAGCAATATTACGAGTTTAAAACTTCCTTGATATACTGTTTGTGTTTGAGAAGTTTTTCCTAAAAGCCTTCTGTCAACGTCCGCTATAATAAAGGAACGTCCCCAAAAGTTGCTAATGAGTGGATCATAATCTTTATCTGGGTCAACACAAAAACGAATACTGTGTGACCTTTGAAACTTTGTCAAAGCCAACCTTTTACTTGAAATTGAGACCAGTTCCAACACGCCCACACTTTCAGTTATTTTCCAGTAACAAAATCTCTTAAAATCCATCACTCGAACACCCTTCACACATTATCGGACATCACACCATCAAACCCCCAAATTACGAGCCACAATGACCGTAATATCCCTCCAGCAGACAATGAATCAGGGACTGCACGCACCGCCGTGACACGCCGTGATCAATACCGCTAGGAAATGGGAGATTCATCCCGGTTGACGGCCGGCGCGCCCGGCACCCGGCCCGGCCGATCCGATCCGTTACACTCCCAATCGTCTTTAACGAGCATTTGAATTTAGAGTGGGGATTTAATTTTCGACGTTTTGGTGATTAGGTACGTGGGGAACGGAGTGAATAGGTAGATAATTCGAGTTCAGTACACCGCTTCCTGAAATACCTGTAGAATAGCTGGATTTACTTACATTCCCTCTCGCAAATTTAAAGGAGCGTGAATTCTCATGTCCGTTGCGAGTTAATGTAATAGACTCGCATACCCTAAGTTCTCGGAAATTCACGAGTCAGCCCGAGATTTTAGCTGTCTAAGAAATTCTCTAAGTACTTGTGGAGGAGAAACTTAGGGTACGAACAAGCTGTCAAATATAGATAGTTGATATTCCTCACAGTTTTAAAGAAAGATAGCATCTCTTTGTAATTATACAGCATCGAAGATCAACCTGATCAGTTTGTAGACGTCCCTTACGGGATTCAGACGGCATCGGATGAACATCGGAGTGATCTATTAATGTTAAGTGCATTAAGTGCTGATCGGGACACTATTGAATCACTAGGCTACGTCTACAGACTGATGAATGTAAACTGCATCAGAGATTTGCAATCCAAAGGGTGTTGAAATTTTGCTTTAAATAAGTATAAGTCGTAGGTAATGAGGTACACAAATCTTACTTACGAAGAAATCCTTTAAAAAAACGTTTAGGTACTATTCTCCAACCCCTTCAAAAATGGTACGTTCTATTAATTATCATTATACGTATGTGGTACCTGTCTATCCAATTACATCCTATACTATTAAATGAGCTATATTTGTATTATATTTGTAATCACGTTCCCAAAAACGGCTCTAACAATTTCGTTGACAGTTGCAATATACTCAATACTCATTTCTTTATTGCATTCCACAATGTAGGCTTAGGTGGTAAACATTTATTTGGTAGGTAACAATCGTGGACCCTGTCGGGCACAGCAAAAGATATAATAAATAAATGTGGAGAGGACTTATCATTATTACAATACAACTTATTCTAAAAACATAGAGATATAAGAGTTTACGGGGACCAAAAATCGATCTTTTTAGGTCTCGTAACTGGGAAAATTCGTTTTATCTTTCTTCACCCGAGCAGAGCTCGGTCGACCAGGTACTATCATATTAATTGAGACATGCAAATATTAATAAGTAACTAATTAGTAATTAGAGCAGCTGCAGCTGATTGATCGGCTCAACACTAACACTGGAACAATGGTCATGTCTAGTACTACTAGTCTAGTACACAGTCCTACACGCCGAGGTAATCAGTTCAATTAGTTGACACGACATAGATCTTTTGAGGGCAATGCGCTCTTGTAAACATAGGTCAAGTGAAACAGAGCGAATGGCTTTTGGAAGTTCACTTGATACTGAAAATTAGTCTTTATCTAATGATTGTACTATGGGATATGAACAAAATTGTTTGATAAAATAAACTCAAACTCAAACTCAAAGCATTTATTTCAAATAAACCAATTACAGGCACTTTTGAATTGTCAAGGGGGTCGGTCAGTCAGAAAGATGAAGCTAGATGCCCATTCCAAAGCGTAGTAGGTACCTATGGAGAAGAACGGGCAAGAAACTCCACGGACACTCTTTTAAAACATGATATGGTTACAAAATATTGGTTACATCATTCATGTTGAAGTTATACATGTGAGAACGATGCAAAACATGAAAAGCGTCCGTAAAAGAAAAAAAAAAAAAAAAAACAATCCAAAAAATTAAATTAAATTAAAATAAGCCGTGGCAGCTAAGAGATGACCAGTCCCTACTGACGGCGCCCGTTCACGAACATGACGCATGGATTAGCACCATTCAGCTCAACCATTTTGAAGGGAGCTAAATGATCCAACACACGCGCCACCGTCAGCGAGACATTAGAGTGAGCATGACATACCCTCAGCCGCCATGACACATTCAAGTCAATGAAAGACATACCCTGCACCTAAATGGTAGCTTTATAGTCGGTACATAGCACTCACACATGTTCTATGCAATTATACAATGCTAAGAGATTGAATTTATACAATGCAAAGATAGTTTTTTAAATCTTCAGCAGCTCCAATTGTATTTTCAAATGCTAATCAATTAGTTTATGCGCCCTTGTGGAGCAGGACCAGCGTTGGGCCAAGCATTTTTATCAGCAATATAATCTGCCAATTTATAATATGCTTGGCTGCATAGTGTGCGTTTAATATAAGATTTAAATTTCGTTTCATTCAGTTGAAGTATGTGGGGAGGTATTTTATTGTAACACTTTAAACAGTACCCCATGAAAGATGAGTCCACTTTAGCCAGCCTGAAACCCGGTTGAACTAATTGGTCCCTATTCCTAGTAATATAATTGTGTCTTGCACCTCTTTTACTAAAAAGATGTAGATTTTTCCTTACGTACATAATGTTTTCATAGATATATTGACAAGGTACCGTCATGATGTTAATATCTTTAAACAGTTCCCTTAAAGAGTCGCGCCTGCGGAGGCCATATATGGCTCTGATGGCTCTTTTCTGCAGAATAAAAATAGACTCGATGTCTGCAGCCCGTCCCCATAGTAGAATACCGTACGACATAATACTATGAAAGTAGCTAAAATAGACTAGCCTCGCGGTACCTACATCTGTAAATTGACGGATTTTTCTCACAGCATATGCTGCTGAACTTAATCGTCCTGAAAGGGATGTTAAATGAGGACCCCATTGAAGCCTTGAGTCAAGCGTGATCCCTAGGAAAACAGTTTTATCGACAAATTCTAGTTTCTCTTGATTCAATACTATCTCACAATTACTACTTTTGACATTAGGCAACGAAAATCTTACGCACTTAGTTTTTTTCCCATTTAATACTAAATTATTAGCAGTGAACCAATTTTGAACCTGCTGTAGGGCGTTATTTACGTCGTCAAGATTTGATGCACGTCTATTAATTTTAAAAATTAAGGAAGTATCGTCAGCAAATAACACCATTTGTGGTTGAGTTTTTAACAAATGGGGTAGATCATTAATATAAACTAAAAAGAGGAAAGGACCCAATATTGATCCTTGTGGTACACCCATTTTTACTTTTAAACCGATTGAATTGACCCCATTTATTTGAACTTGCTGTTGTCTATCATTTAAATAAGATTTTACTAAACTGAGTGCAAGTTTTCCAAGTCCGTAATACTCAAGTTTTAAGATTAAGGTTTCGTGGTCGACGCAGTCAAATGCTTTGGAGAGGTCACAAAAAATTCCTATGGCGTCTTGGGCCTCTTCCCACGCCGTAAATATGTGTTTTAATAAGGTGACACCGGCGTCAGTCGTACAACGTCCCTTGGTGAAACCATACTGTTGATCATGTAAGATTTTATTGGTGTTAAAATGATTGAGCATTTGATTAAGCATTAACTTTTCAAACACCTTGCTTAAAACTGGCAACACGGATACGGGTCTATAATTATTGGTGTCTTTACTGTCCCCGGATTTGAAAAGTGGTATTACTTTCCTATATTTCATTAGATCAGGGAAGACTCCTTGATCCACACACAAATTAAATATTAAGGCTAAGTACGGCGCTATAGTCTCAATAATGGAGGTACAAACTTTGATTGACATTCCCCATATATCTTCGGTTAATTTGATCTTGATTTGCTTGAAAGCTTTTATTAATGTTATGGGGTTTATATGCTTGAATTTAAATTCAATCGGGCAGGATGAAACGTTTGCTCTTAATAAATAAAAACACATCAAAACAAAACTACGCTATCTGAGTTATTTAAATACATTAACCTAAAGACGTATAATGCGTGCTACAGACATGTACGTATAGGCAAAATATATTTCGATTTTCCCGCCTGCTTATTCTGTATGAGAAGAAGCCTTAACCCTTCAGCTGATTAAAATATACTTAGATTGATATTTGAAATTTGTTTTGATTTGAATATTTTTTTACTTTTATCATCCGACGATTTCAGCTCATTAAATCTATCCCATCTCTTCGTTGACACACACCACCTCTGGCTTATACCACTTACTACACTTAGGTGCTTGCACTACTATACTTAGGTGCTTAGATCAGCATATTCTGCGTACAACTGCAACCTACTCACTTTTGTTTTACCGCAAACCGTACGTAACACAGCAAAAGTTTCCAGTTTACAATTTGCAATACAATAAGAAGTTACACACAGCCATTATAACTTCAAACGGCACTATTAGTCCCACAGGTGGGCAAATCTCGAAAGTCGTTTACGGCATCGTTATGATTTTAGTAGGGCGAAGTAATTAGCCCACATATTGCGTCGCCGCGACGTGAGCCGCGTACCAGTGAGTAGCGACCCTAACTCGTTAAGTCATAGATGTGACGCTAATAATTATTATAAATATTTATGATGGGTAGGTATTAAATAACTGTATTGGAATGATAAAGAGATAAATTGATGTCTGTCAACCGTAATAATTTTACCTTTGAGGATGACCCTTTCTATGTTCCCCTATTTCAGCAAGCAGTTCTCAGTAACAAGAAAATGATTGGTTTCATTTTCTGACTAATTATTTATTAATTTATTGACATATTTATTTATTAATAGGAGAACCAACAGCTATAACAAATGGATAACAGTCTACATGCCTCGTATAGTTTTGTGGACATAGGTAGTTACGACAGGCATTAAGTATATAAATTCAGTTAATAATTTTTTATGTATACGAAATTCGTTGAATTTCGAGATTGTGTGAGACTGTTTTTTCCGCATATTATACTCAAAGCCACCTTCGCTATACTTCATTCAGTAACATTAAGACAGTAAATGAATGAATCCACATCCAATTACTTCATACGAGTAATGGTGATGGCGCTCAGCTCAGCCAACAACACACACAGTATCAATCCCAGATCAACCAAAATGAATTCCCCGAACACAAAAAACATGAGACAAACAACGCTGAAACACGATTTATCACAATATATCAGCACAAAGGGAGCTCACGTCGCTCGGAGCGGAGCTGCGCGAGCTATTACGAATTTAAATTAAATTATGTTTATTTTACTCCAACTCTAACAACGTCAACAAAACAGTTTGGTATGCAGGTAATTAATACATTGAAATTGTTTGACTATGCGAACGGCCTCTTATCAAACATCTTTATCATATTCATTAAAATTATTCATGTGTAATTGTTGTATTTTCAGAACAGAATCGATCCATGTCAAATACTGACACAACATGGCAAAAATTCTGTTACAGTTAACAGCCTGCATACCTATTCATTTTCTTGACTTTACGTAGCTAAGTAGTGCCCAGTTCTTTCAGTAAAGTTAAATTGGAATAACAGCCGTCAAAGAATGAGGGAATGTATTTAAAAGTTAACGCAGTAAGCAATGGACGTGCGCAGACATAAACGAGAAGTTATTTTTTGTTTTTAAATACGAGTACGTTGTTGTTTATTTATTTTCGGCAGATGGTCAATGAATTTTTAAGATTTCAGTTATATGCATGCTTTTATAAAAAGTAAAATATATAAGATTTCTTAACACGTAGGTGTTATTCACTGATGAGGATCGGCTCTACACAAAAGTGCCGAAGTGTCCTTTCTTTTGAATTCATATTTGTGAATAACCTCATGATCAACCCCAAAAAACCTTTAAACTCAATCAGCGCACTTAAAAATACTAGGGCATCATAAAATAGTGCAACAATATCGAGCTCAGATCGGAGGTATGCAGGCATATTGCCAACTATGCAGTTGTGTGCAGTCGTGTACCTTCGAGCCAATGCTGGCAGCATTCTCGACGACCTCTTAAAGTCTCCTGCATTCCTGAGCACACAGCATCAATATTTTGTTACCTACGTAACATCTAGGCGTGTAGCTACGAATGTGAGCTACTCTAACCTTTACGACGGCAGATTTAAGGAAGCGGTTCCTTTGCGATGTTATTTCAATATCTTATTAGCCTAGAAATGTTTTAAATATTTTTGAATAAGGGTTTTCCATTGGCGTGTACTATATGTACGCTTAAATTAATTTTCATGATCACCACGGCTCACGGATTTTTATAATCATAGTTCGAAACTGCATGAATAGTTGGCAATGGGGAGCTTTTTAAGACGTTAGATTCCTGTATGAAACGCAGATGGAGAGAAAAATGAGACTTTAAATTGATATGACAAACACATCTCGAATACTCTGCTGTGACCCCAAGGTTAAACTCACTATCGTATTACTGCACCGTAAAAAAACCAACTAAAGTCGGTACGTGATCTAATTAAAAATTTCCCTTGCGAGTCCACAAAGTAACCTTTTTAGCTGAAAAGGAAACTTGTAGACACGAAGATAACAGAAAAGTTGTAGCGTGGCGGCTCCGCCCTCGGTAAATGGTAAGTGCTGGGTAGACGGGCCGGGACCGGCGTATCGCCCATCGGCGCTCCGCGACCCACGCCCCTGATACCGTGATACAGGCCTTTATTGTTTAGCGTTTGTTTGCAGCCGAGCCAACGTTGAAAGCGTTACTCTTTTAATTTAGATTTCCCTGCTCGATGGTCGTTAATCAGCTTGTAAAAGCTAAGTTTTGGAATGAGGTGTCGGAGCTTATGCCCGGTTCTGTTTGCAAAGTTTTTTCTTTATTTATTACTTTCTACCTTGAGATGGCGAGAGTTTTTGTTTTTGGCATGGGAATAGGTTTAGGTATCGCGTTTTGATCATCCTGGAATTTATTGCATTAATGTGCTCCTATCATAAAATCGTTCCGAGGTATTAGAATTGCATGTTTTTCTTTTGTGGCACTTCCTGTTCCATATCTGTTTTATAAAATAATGTAGTTCTCAATAATGAATAAAAAAAAAAAAAAGGTTTGTAAAAGTTTACTAACATAGTTTTTAAGTAATTGTTACTAATACTATATGGATTGTATGTACTTGTATGTGTAGTCCGAAATAAAGAATATATTATAATAATGATTTGGTAATTTATCATATTTAAACAGCACGAGTTTCCGAGAAATAGCGTCTTTTATAGGCAATCTTCACATCACAAACATCCACTCCAACGCAAAAGCATTTTCTCTTCATCTCGCATCAAAAGTGGTTCCCCATGCAGTTCGCTCATACTTCAACAGCATACACTTAACATAAAAGAGCTCTCGAGAAAGGTTGCTGGAAAGTAAACGTTAAAAATAATGAATTTTGGCAGAAATGCATCCGAAATATATGGGACACGTAGATGATGTACGGCTGCCTTTAGTGATGAGGACGGCGTGGGAACTTGGCTCCTATTGGGGGATTACATTATGCATGATCGTCCTACTTCGCTATGGCTATGGTGAATGTTGAAATCGTGTTTGGTTACTGTGATATTTTTTTTTACATAAGGTGGCTTTTTCTTATTAATTAACTGTGATATATAAAGTATTCATGAAGAGCTTTACTTTTGTCCGGTAGGTATATTTTTTTCTGTTAACAGGCATTAATTTGGATCATATTGTAGTCTATGTTGTCACATACGTAGAATATGCTATTGTAAACAGTATTCCAATTATGTTTGGCAAAGTGAGAGAGTAGACTTGATAAAAATTAGACGAATAGGATGGGATTGTACAGCAAATTGACAATTCAAGAAAATAGGGGAACGTGTGGTGGAGCTGCTACGAAATAGAACTGCTCGTAGCGCTATTGTATAGGTTAGTCCTACGAATAAAAATATCGTAGCATTCGTAGCGCTACGTATAGTGCTACGCATCATAATCTTGCGAAGAAAGTGGGTATTCAAAGCATTTGAGTCAAAGTTCAACTAAATCATAAAAAAATAACAAAATAAGTTATAATAAAAATAACCGATACAATTACTATTATTACTCTTTAAACTGATATCGAAAATAATAACCGTAAAATTAAAGTATACAAACACAATATAATTAAACATAATACCCGCATTATCCCTCGCAAATCTATACATATTATTTAAACTCGCTATTCGTGTCTGCCTGTGTGACCGCGTTGTTCTTCTAAACTACGCAATGGATTTTAATTGGGTTTTCAACATCATTTAAAGAAACTATCTATTCCAGAAGGTTTAAGTGTTTTATTTATAATATAAAACCTATACATATAAATAACAAATCTCGATGTTTTGTCAAGTCGTAATAACCGTGCAAAGCAGGAGCGGGTCGCTAGTAAATTATAAATAAACACTTTTAATATGAATTTAAATGAGAAAAGATATTCAAAATAACTTGTTGTTTTCAAAACACATTAAATAATATTAATTGATACTTAACTTCAATGGCTTGTTCAGTATAATAACATAAAGATAAGTTTAAATAAAAAATTACTAATATTCAAACGCCCTGGGCTGGTCTGAGTTATATAAATTCAGAGATACGATTGACAATAAAATAGAGATTAATAAATGATTTGTGAACTTCTAAAGTAATGAGGACCCTCGAACGACAACAATAATAATAATTTTCTCATGCAAAGTTAGCAAGCACACATTTTTTTTCTTTAAGAAAAGATGAGATTCTTCTTGTTCAGAAAAACAAAATTGCCGGGCTGCAAAGTATTAGCAAACTCTAAACGAGACAGTTAATTGTACCGCTTGAAAATTCTTGACAGTTAGACAAGTAAGTAAATACATCATTGTGGTGTGGTACTGGTGCCAATATTCTTGACACCATTGTTGTATGTCAGCAACAGGGCTGAAGCAACTGACTGTCCCTTTCAACATCAAACACGGCTGGTGTTTTCTTACAATTGGTCTCATAGAGAACAAACGAGCACTCATCACCGCGCTTGCGCATTGCATTTGATTCAATCAAGTCCGCCCACTTTTCCTCACGATATTTTCCTTCCTGACCAATATCGGTTCGATCTATGTTACAAGCGTTACTTAGCGGATTGGTTCCTATCTCCCCAAGTTTACCTTTCGCTGAGAGCATGTTTATCTTGAGAACGTTTAGTAAGCTGCTCTTGTGAATAGTTGGCAACTTTGCCATAGTTGAGATGTATGTGGGCTTGACTGACTGGAGAGTTTGATTTGGAGTGAGCAGATGTGACACACCTGGGTGTGATTTAAAATAAAACCAAGAGCCAACGTACAACTAGCAAAAACTGGTCTTATAAAAGTCAGCAATGCGCTTTTGCCAAGAGATTATTGCATTGGTAAATAAGTCTTGCAATGGTTTTGTAGTGTCTTACAAGTTCCGATTTGGGCACATATTTCAAGAGTTCTGCTTAGGTTCTGTAAAAGCATTGTAACGTGCTAAATTAGTCTTGATTTTAACTTTTAAGCGCATTAATTTATGCTTTAAATCACAGACTTTGCCCATATGAGATTAGAGATGAGAGAGAAACTGGAATCAAAAACATTTACTTTGCAAATCTGAGCTCAATCTGAAAATAATCCTTTAAAAAATTATTTAATGTTATTTGTGTTCCGGACAAGAGCAATTAGGAATGAGTCATACGTATGTTGCGTTGTATGTGAATGAGTCATACGTATGTTGCGTTGTATGTGAATGAGTCATACGTATGTTGCGTTGTATGTGAATGAGTCATACGTATGTTGCGTTGTATGTGAATGAGTCATACGTATGTTGCGTTGTTTGTGAATGAGTCATACGTTTGTTGCGTTCTATGTGAATTATTAATGCGAAGGTAAGTTGTCTGTCATATGTTATGTAGGTTTTCCGTAAATTTTCAATGTCCCGCGATATAATCGAGTTTTACGTATTTTGGAATCAATTAAATTCGGACACTAATTTGACAAGAGCAATCTTCGAGTCTTGCAATATGAGACTATTGCAAGACTCGAAGATTGCTCTTTTGCAAACAATTCCTCCAAATCACGAAATTCTTCGTATTTTTCTTTGTCTTGATAATGTACAGAATGAAAGCTTTATTGTCGACATTAAATTTGTCGTGTTTAGCGAATTTTTCATGTAAAAGCAAAAGGTAAGATTAATTTCAAAGTTTAAGCTAATTATATGACGAATTTTTATCGAATTCAATGCTGTTTCACCCATTACAGTCACCCGTTCTTAGCTTATAAGATTTCCAACAAAATATGCGCTAATCTTTGCGTTCTCAAAACGAATATTCTTGTATAAATCAAATAAACGCATTTTTATTGAGTCATGCTAGTCTTAGTTAGTGCATTATTATTGATGCTCGAGTATTTAGGCAAGAGTATAAATACTTAAATCAATTGAATAAATAAATCCAAAGAAATGAAGAAGAAAAAGTAGTAATAAAATAAAAATACAATTACCAGCATAAATATACTTATATAATATAAACGATCTTCAATTAAGCGCTCTTCCTCCTCTCTCCTACGATGCAGTGCCCGACAGGGTCCATGATTGTGAGATTAACTTTAAGCCTGCCAACTGTTTTACCAACAGTATGGAATGCAATAAAGAATTGTGAATAGAGAATAAGCCATAGCGAATGCTAATATTAACAAAACATTTACCTACATGTCTTGTAAAAGTCATATGATTTAATATGTAAACGTTTTTGAGACTTTTTTAGAAGATCTCTTGATCTTTACAAGGTGTAAAGGGGAACGCCCGAAAAATGCCTGAAATGAACAAAAACTACTAATAGTCCTTAATTGTATTTAGAATAAAATATTTATAATGAAATAATTCTCAAGTTTGTTTAGGTAGGGTAAAAATATAAAGATCTTTAAAATATTCAACTTGATATCCGTATAATTCATTCTTATTTTTATAATGGAGGTCAATGTTTATTTGACATGAGTAAGTTACATTCAGCCAAACAGGAATCGTCAAATAATCCCTAACGAACTATTTTATAGAATTTGTGCACAGTTATCATTAATTTAATATAATTTGGCCAATAAGTACTGTAAAACGAATTAAAATAATTTATGCATATCAAAATTAATTAAATCAAAGCATTTTCAAAATAGAAAACATCGCAGGCTATATGAATTACATGTCCTTTGCCTTACTGACAGTTTGACATTTACTGCATTTCATTTTTCTCTATGTAGTCTGTGGTTTGTTTACTTGATTCATGGTTTTGCGTTTGCGACTTGAGTTACACAATTACAGATTGCTTTTTAAGATATTTAACGACGACTGTGGCCATTTTTAAGGATTTTGATTTTACTTCTGCACACGACACCCATTTTTGAACACGGACTTAGATTGGACCCGCCTAAACGACGACTCGGCTTTTTGACGACGGATTTGAACCTACTTTATATACGACGCTGCTGTTTTTTTGGACATTTGCCCCGTTTATATTTAAAAATGGATAGAAGAGTACACTGCGTTAATTGCTATCTCGATATTGCAAAGATGAGACGTAACGTCTTATCAGTGCAAAATGATGAAGTACGTTGTTTGATACAGGCATGGATAACACCTCAAGCTGTAAGTATTGAGATTCCCTAGTTTTCTTACCTATTTATATTGAATGCACTGACATACAACAATTAATATATTATATTATATTCCTTAACCTTGACTTACCTATACTACAGAAAAAATGTTTGAAACCGGCTTCTACCTAGTTTTTTTTATATGATTGAAATTGTAATGGGTTTCCTACGACTTGTAGTACAATTTGGCGTATATTTCATTGTTGTCCATTTCAGGCATTTTTTTGTATAGTCGATGGGCATTCCCCTTTCATTGTATTCCAGAATAGCAAATACAATGTTTTGCTCAAGATGCATATAGATAACTGTAAATGTGAATGCTGCTGCGACTGCTATGGATGTGTATTTCATATTTCATCATGTTTTAATATAAATATCTAGGATGAAAAGTAGCCTATGTTCTTCTCCTATCAGTCAAATTTCATAACGAACGGTTCTGTGCTTAAGGCGTGTAAAGCTAACAGAGATAGTTTTTAGTATAGATTAAACTGCTCGACAAAAATCTCCTATGACTTTCTAAGAATGGATTCTCTGCCCCCTCTCCTATAGTGCTAGAAATCTTAACCCTGACCCAATTAGAGTTTCTCGCGAAGACAACAAGCACTGCCTAACACTAGACGTCGCGCCGTGAAGGTCGCGCCGACCACGGAAATAGGCACGAAGTCAAACAATAGGCAGCGACTGAGAATATTATGTTATTGTAGGGAAGTTAGGTTTATCTATTACTAGCTTCTGACTAGTTATAACATATTACATATGACACTGTGTAGTTTTCCACGAGTGAAAAAGATTGTTTGTAATTGGATAAGTACTTTCAGAGATAACCTTTTACAAACATAGGCATAAACGAACAAATTTACCTTTTTTATAATAGATTTAGATTAGTTTGAGAAACACTAGTAACTTTTGCTGAATTAAAATATCGTGATGAATCTAGATGTTCTGAATTCACCAACGTTACAAAAATATGTGAATCAGTGCCAGTGTATTCGATGATACCTATGGTCCAACGAGCTGAACGCTAGATGGCGAGTTCAGACCCTACGCGTTGTAAATTTATAGCGTTACTCTTGCACTCAGCAGAAGGATTTTACTAAGTTGGACCACTAGTAATAACAGGCTGATATTATTATCAAAATTGACGTGTCAACTAAGGATTATAGTAAACATTTTTACACAACAAAACAAAACCAAATGACATTGTAGTATTTATTTTGTTTGTTGATAATTGAGGCAGTGAATAGCAGCGGTGTTTGCCACGGGAAATTAAACTTCCGCTGTGTTTTCCTGAACACCTTCCACATTGAGAGCCGCACTTAATTATTACTGACAGACGCCTCATTTCAATTCGGTTTTGTTTTGAATTATAACTTGTATATTAAATTTGAGAGCTACGGAATATTGAAATCTTTTTGGTAGTAGAACGTCGTTTTGTGTTTAAGCTTCCTGGCATGGAACAGTTCGCTGTTTTCCCGATAGTGTTCGTGGTGATTGAAGGGGCGAAACTACGAGAGTTGATTCCATCGCAATGTGAGACTAAAGCTAAGAAGAGAAAAGACAGAAATAATGAAAATGGGCGTACGCTACAGCATTTTTTTGTGTGCTCATAACATCACGCTCAAATAACATAATATTAGTCTCTGGAACATGGTAATTATGACAACGGTTCCTTAACCGCTATTTATAACAGCTAGATTAATTAATTTAAAACATTCCAAAAGTAAACTTAACCAAATTAACAATGATTTGAAATTTAATTTAAACTAAAGTAATTATTCATTATTCAGTTATAGGCTCACAACAAACAGATAAGTACCTGACATTGATTATGTATATTTAAGCCAAATATAATTATAATTCAATAATGCCTCTGTTAAACATAGCTATAATATTGATTGTTCTACGATTACCGAGAAACCATTATGGACCACTAATAGGTACAACGAATAATAGATAACTACTTAGAAATTAATGAATTTATTAAATAAGTAGAGTCTGACTGTAGGTACTAAATGGATTAATATTTTCGGCCGAAAACGAAAACGAAATTCGGCTTGATTTGGACTTTCCGCCTAAAACCGGAAACGATAACGAAAAAAAGGACTTTTGTTTGATATCAATCTACGTGGTCCTCACATGATCTGGCCAAAATAATTTCTGGACTTTAAAAGAGACTCACAAATTGGTTTCGTTGTTTCTTCTCAGAGTAGTCGGGCAGGAAACACCGACCTTATCTAGTTTCTTATACTACTACAAATATATTTTGGCGCTTGAACGACGATATGTATCGAAAAACAATATGGCGGAATTTTTGTCAAACGCCAAAAAATCCTCATACAGCTATTAATATTATTGACGTGAAAAAGTGTTTGAATAAACCTACTTACAGAAATAAACACCATTATCATTTATTTAAATAAAATGTCGTATTCTATGCGAGATCTAGGGAAAGAGAAGACTTGCTGCGCTGACACGGAATAAATTGGGAAAAGAGCTGATGATGATGACGATGATGATGAAGATCTGGACATCCACTTACAATTATAATATCTATTTATTTATTTATTTATTTATTTATTGACACACCAACGACTTATTCACTAAATAATTACATTAAATATATTCTATTTTAACAGTTTTGCGGTGAATTCGTCACTTATAGGTGTGCACAGCACTTGTATAATCAATAATAAAACTAAAATCGAATTATGATAATAACAAAATTAAATTTACAAAATTTGCATTGAGTTTAAAATGTAGTTAAATTAAAATTCAGAATAATTAAAGAAAAAACATCAATTAAATTAGAAAAACAATTATAAATTAAAACAATAAAAATAACAAATAAATTAGGACGCATTACATTAATTACAATTAAAATTAAAAGAATAGAATAGATTAAAATTAATTATTTTGTATATTTTATATTATTAATTAATTTGGCGAATGTACCGGTACATTCGCCAAATTATGAAGGGTCTTATAAAGGAAAATTAAATCTGAGCAACTCCTTCGTTGCTCCAAGGAGCTCATCTTGAAGTGGCAGAGCCTTTGAGGATAATCAGCTTCGCGATCACAAGTCTGTGATCTGTAGCGCAGGTATCTCGTAAACTTTTTTTGGATGCACTCTATTCTGTCGATGTGGACACGATACGCTGGATTCCATACAGGAGATGCATATTCCAGTATACTCCTCACCAGAGAGTTATAGAGAACCTTAAGGGTGCCACTGGACCGGAATTCCTTGCAAGTTCTTTTTACAAATCCGGACATTTTATTCGCTTTGGCGACAATAGTGTCAAAGTGATTTGTAAAGGATAGTTGACTATCGAGTTGGACTCCCAAATCCCGAATGGTATCGACTCTCAGAAGACTTATACCGTTTAAGTGATATGCTGAAGGCCGTATCAACTTTTTCCGTGTGAATGTTATATGAAAACACTTAACGGCATTGAGAGTCATCATGTTACTATGACACCACTCATGAATATCAAACACATAATTGACAGGGACAACACAAAAGTGGGTACATTTGGATAAATAATTAACCACGTTGTTACAACGATTTATTCTATCGTATTTGTAATAAACTAACAACTGAAGACTTCAGACCGTAGTTATCCTTAATACCATCACAATAATCAAGCTTTTAAATCTAAAAACAAAGATAAAGTCCAACAGTAGTCACAGAAAGTAAAATAAAACAAAGCTAGAGAGGAAGTTGGAACAAATAAGTATTTCAATAAAGTTTTGTAGTAATAAAGTAAAAAAAATAAAACTATTGGAAGCGTTTACTCGAAGCAGTATAATTGAGAACACTCGTCTGCCGTGAAAAAATAGATAAGTTTTAATTTTATATTAAAGCAAAAGAGATTTTTCACGAGTTAAGGTTCAGGACTAGAGGTTCTCTTCAAAAGGTGAGACATTAAAATTCACAAAATAAATGGCACGATAAAAACATTGTTTACAGTGTCACGTACTAGTATCTTAATATGTAAAGTAAGGGAAATAATTTATTTATCAAATTAACTGTCAAGTTAAATCATTTAACTTGACAGTTAATGTTCGTAATTTACAAATTACAACTGTCAACACTTGTATGAAATGGTTATAACACGGCGATTCGAGGAAATATGTCAATTTGATAAATAAATAATTGCCCTGGCTGTACTAATGATAATAAAGGTTCTTTACTTTCCACTTTGAACTGTTCACTGTCAATACTTCCATCATCAATGTTGTTCTGTCATTATTGCCGTCACGCTTGTCAAGACTCACGATTTAAAAATACATTTTCATTTTGTCTTGAGTTCGTGATTGACTGATTTAATGGGTGAAGATAGCAACGAGAAAATCAATTTTTTTTTAGGAAATAGTGAACCTTTTTAATTAAGCCATAATTAGAAGAAACCCTAAAATTTTAGAATAAAATCATGTTAACTAAAGCCTTTCCAAAAGTAACTTGTTTTTAAAGTAACTTCATAACTTAAAGTCATTAAACTGAGTTTTTATAACTTAAATGACCTATCAATTCTGAGTAAATAATATACAATTATTCAAAATAGTAAGCAAACTGAATTTGTTGGAGCCTTAAGCATCTCGGGCGAATAATTAACACAAGTAGAGCGAAATTGAATTTAACGAAATTGTCGAGTCAGCCGACGAGCGAGTACTCGCCACTAGTACGCAATACAGGGAACTGCAGAAGACCCGTTTTGAACAGCACGTGTTAAAAGACTGCAATGAATAATAATATTAAGTCAAGACGAGTAACATTTCAGGAAAACACATTTTATTCACTAAGTATTTTCTTATATAAAACATTTTATTCACTAAGTATTTTCTTTCATCAATGATAGGAACCCAGATTAATGATAAACATGAATATTTCTCACGTATAAGTTACCAGCACTTTACCAGCTTTTCGTCTCTTCGTCTATTGTATATTCACATTCCCGTAGGAATTTCGATACTTCCGACTTTATTCCTTGTCTAAATCATAAAGGGAACCTCCGGTCCTCTGTGCTCAGTATTCGAGATGCGAAAGCTTGGGCTGGACTTTCTTGAGTCAGTCAGTGAGTGAGTCAAGACTTTTATTTTTATTTGTATTGATAATAAAGTTTGCTTTATAATGGCCCAGTTGAAATAAATGATTTGACTTTAACTTAACAAGGAAACTACATGTAACGCCTTGCATCGACTTCACCTGTATCCTATCTCTTATAATAAGTTCTGGCTGCAAGTATGGTAAGGCAACCAGTGTGAGCAATGCTAAGACCTTATCGCACCGAGTTTTTAAGATTAGGCAGGTGTCTTTTTGAGTTTCTCACATAATGTTGAATAAAAAAAAAACCGCGGGTTATAACAACGTCGAAATGCATGTTAAAGACAAATTCAGCTTTTGTTCACCGATATTACAAAGTAAGACAAATTATTATTTCTTCTTCTTAGCGTATCGATGGCAAAAGTTTATAAGTATATAACAATTTATCTTTATTTCAGACACACAGTCCATAAAAATTGTTACAAAGAAAGAAGGCGTTAGTGGGGTTGCTAGTAGTACACAAAAAAAATGTTAGTAATTTGTTAGTAAACAAAATAAGTTACACAATAATTATTTAGGTCTATTTCCTACTCCTGTGCAGGCAACTTTGCACGCTAACGTTCTATCACGTATAATATGTCCAGCCCAAAATTCAGCTACTGATTATTATGACTGTCTTTATAGTACTTTACATATAATCAACATAACCAAGATACTGTGCAACTATAAGTATAGTAGGATTTGAATTATTTGAATGAAGTATTAAAATGGACACAGATACACATATTTAAGCAGCGTCTGCGATATCTCGCTGGCAGTGTCCAGCCTGCCTAACCGCCTAGGTTCGAGACATCCCACTAGGTTCCTGTCAGACGAACATTAACCGTGCCTCCCGGAAACGTAGGGACTGCGTGAAGAACATTTAGTTGCGTTTATGTCAAACGGGAGTGACGCACACATAACACCACGCCTGTGTTCCCCGTAGGGTAGGCAGAGACGTACATATAGTACACCCACATTTCACCAGTTATAATGCAATGCAAGTGTCAACTTCACTAAGTATAAGTTGGTAAGGTAAGTTGACTACACTAGCCATAGCATTACATCAATGACATCAATGTATAAAACCTGTACTCTACATGATGTGTCTACTGTTTTCGTTTATCGTTTACGGTGTAAACAAGCTGTAAACACTATAGTTCTGCAAAACTTGTAGAAAACAAAACATGTCAGAAGTGCCAAAAAGTTGAACAAAATTGTTAGCAAAAGGTGTCTGAAACAACGTCAACACGTGTATGAAACCTACTTACATGTTCTATACTACATGTTTTTGACAAGAGTTGAGGAAAACAAGTATCATAACTTGTACGTAGGTCATAAGCGCGGGGGGATGATCGCAAAAACACGAAACTTTTACGTTATTCACATAAAACGACAGTAAATTGAACAACAGTATAGAGCCTCACATAACATGAGAAACAACCCTTCAACAATTCAGTGTTATTAGTCACAACAAAATCGTTTTCCCCTGAGCCACACGGGCGGACGGACAAATTCATTACATATTTATTTGAACGCACCACTTTAATACATCCCTGCCTATACCTCTGGGAACTACCGTGAGTTTAGTTGGTTATGAATTTTCAACGAAGATTAATGATATTAACTGGGCAAGCTCCCACGTGTGAAAATGACCCTAAAGTTTGCGTACCCTAGCTTGTAGCATGTTAATAAAATATTAGCTATGATCTCCTTGTTTGGTTCGCTATTAGTCAATCAGGGAATTTATGCAGTCGACTAAAGGCCCCGACTTACGAGTTGAAGGTGGTGGGTTCGAACCCAGGCAAGCGCTATACTTATGTGTAAATAACTTCATCACCACTGCTCTCAAAAACGGTGAAGGTTTTTTCTTGCGATAAATTCATCCCAACTACGGAACCCTTCATTGTGCGTGGTCCAACACGCACTTGGCCGGTTTTTTTTATATGAATTAATGCCAAAGACTGTCATGTCAGCACGTAATTTATAATATTGCTTTACCTATTTGTTGTCAATATCTTTGTAATACCTATCTAACGTACTATACACAATTTGTAATTGGTTTTACATCATTCTGGTTAAATAAAAAAAAAATAAGCGGAAAAAACCAGTCACTCGCCAATCAAGCAATCTGATGATATAAAATTAAAGGAACGTCGGTGCCCAGGCAACAACAAATCATCACGCCGGTGTACCCCAAAGGGTCAAGCAGGTGTGTACCTACATTATACACACACATTTACCAGTTATGTATTAGGGGGCCATATACAGGGTGTTTGGCAGAACGTTGAACATACGAAAATGTAATGTAATTTTTTATTAAAAATGGGTAAAACAAGCATTTTACCCATTTTTAATAAAAAATTACACTGTAAAGTTAAGGAAGTGGTGAAACTAGAAGAAAACAAAAATTTTTTTTTTACATATCCAGGGGGCCAGAGCCATATAAATTAGGGCTGAGTAAGTAGCAGATGACCCCACCTATCCACCATTTTCGTATGTCCAACGTTCTGCCAAACACCCTGTATAATAGGTGGCGAGCCTACTGCCGTCAACCAAGCTCTGGTCTACTGCCTCCTTAACATGCTAAACAACTCAATCAATATTGTACCGTAACAGATATCTATGAATAAGCTTGAATCTTCTCAAGTAGGGCTAAGTTCTAGGAACAAGTTTATCTATTGAGCCATAAACTTGGGCTGGTTTACAAGTAGTAGTCAATGTGGTGGATATAGTCTGTCACAACCGAAGCGTTCGACACTTTGGTTAGCAAGTTTGATGTCACTCTGGAAGTGTTAATATTTGTAAGTGTTTATGGTAGGTAGTTATTATAAAGCGCTAATAAATTATAGATACATAGAAATCCTCCATTTCTATTTATCTTAATAATTAGCTGTTCGTGCCCGGCGTCGCCCACTGTGTTTCCGATATTTTCGGTGAATTTTCCAAAATATTCTTTGATGCGAACCTTGTCTAGACAATTACGAATACAACAAAAAATCTGCCAAATTGGTCGAGCCATTCTGTAGTGATGATCTTTCATACATGCGGGAATAGATTTTTATTTATAGATAATAAACTACACGTGAATGAATAGAAGCGTTTTCCTATGTTTTAATAGCTATTATAGCTATCCTGCTATTCGGGGCGGAGAGTAATCCAACAAATCTACTATTACTACTATTACTACTATTTTTTATTTACTATTATTATGATTGACATACATGTTCCTATTCTGACACTTTTTATTCTGATTGATACTTTGACATAGGTACTTTATTATATTTTTGTGACATTAATGTGAAAGTGTATAAGACTAAGCTAAATCGATGTGTCGCCCCCGGAAACCCCTCTATTGCAACTTTCATCGAAATTGTTAGAGCCGTTTTAGAGAACGTGATTACAAATATACAGGGTGGCAGGGACATCGACGCGAAAACTGATACCATGGATTCAGTACATGATGCTGAAACCCGCTGTGTCGAAATAATTAGTCGGATATTTAAAAAAAAACTGGTGTTTCATAGAAAAGTGCACCTACGCGGTCAAAATGTATGGAACAGTTAATTTTTTTTTATAACCGACGAAAAATTTTGACGCATGGGGGTTCAGATTCATGTACTGAATCCATGGTATCAGTTTTCGCGTCGATATCCCTGCCACCCTGTGTATATAAACAAATATAGCTCGTTTAATAGTATAGGATAGCACAGATTGATTAGCCGAGAGGTCATACAAGAGACGGCAGACTCTTGAATCTGGACTTGCTTTCGTTATAGATTTACAAGTTCAACAATTGTGATATGCAATGAAAGTTATAGTTACAGGTTGGCAAAAGTGGCGAACCTATAATAGGTTCGCCACTTTTGTATATTAATTACAAAAGTGGCGAACCTATTATACCTATAATGGAGCGCCCGGGGCTTTTGACCTCTGATTTTTGTTACAGTGAATGATTTTTTTAAATCAAGGTGGGATTTTGTTTTTTGTTGTTATGTGGTGTTATTTTGATTTTTGGCATTTAAAATGCTTATTCGATCGCTTCAAGAAGGTACCCGTCAAGAAAAGTGCGACCGGGGTGCTATCGTCCTCAATGATTAAGATAGAGAAATAAAAATTATATCAAAAGATGCGTTACGAAAGGGCCACAAATTTTTAATTAAAAAATAACCGAAAGGGGTAAACGCCTACCCTTAATTATAATCTAATCGAAATGGTAGACCAGAATGGTATCATTTTAAAGCCCTTTAAATTCCCCAGGATTTTTTATTTTTTATTATTTATTTATTGATCTTTAACTCAAGTACATTACCCATAATTTGTTAGTATTACTTAAACTATGGTAGTATTATTAATTAAGAAAAACATAAACAAGTAAAACCAATAACAATAATACAACACAACTTAAAAACCCCTATTTCACCTTTTTTACCTTTACGAAATCTCTTTTCGTCTTTGAGATGTTTAAGATTCTTTGAAAAAGGTTCCAAAAGAAACGGTAAAAATTAGCATCTTTTTATTATAATTTAAAAAAAGAAAGTATTTTACAAATATGTGTTTTCTAGTATTGTAGCCCTTTCAGTAACGCAGCTTTTCATACCATTTTCATTTCTCTATCTTAATAATTGAGGACTCTAGCTAGAAATATTTGTTTCAATACTCCACCTATCATTCAAATAAATGAAGTCGCAGAAAATATTTGATATAGACAGCGATGTAAATTGTTAAAATGAACAAATATTTTATTGAAAAATATCTAATATGTATTAGTAGAATATTTCGTCAATATCATATAGCATAATATATTTAAAAAAAAAAACAATTCAAGTAGAATTGAATTGTTATATATTTTTTTTCTAATCTAGAGCACAATTTTTTTATAGGTAAACATTCCATTTTGTATTTTTCGATTCACTGTAACAGATATCTGAGGTTTTCATGTTTTTAACGCTCCAGGCACTCCACTAATATAGTTAGATGAATAAATCGATGAAAGTCCTACATTAAAAAACCCGTACAGACCAGAATCAGTTTAAAGTATGCCATTCAAGTAGCAGCTCATAGGCGGACGAACCCACTAGGTGTCACCATACCTACATGCACACAGTAATGTATACACGCTATTACTAAGTGTAATGTGGCCATAAAGACCCTCATTATAGCCGGGACAGCGAGCTTCTGCGCAGGGCTGCCGTGGGATAGCTATTTATAAAGATGTCAGAAACGCAGGTTTCTTCCAAGTATGCGAAACGGTCGATAGAAAATGATAATGTTTAAAAAGACAGGCTTACCTGAAAAAACCGGCGAAGTGCATGCCGGACCACGCACAATGAAATGTTCCGGAGTTGGCATGAATTTATCCCAAGAACAAAATTAACATTGTAATTAAAAAACATGTTCTTCCATACATTCCAACTGCGTGCCCCCATATTCAAAATTCATCTTGTTTGGGTCAGAGATATTCATGTGTACCACCAAATTTCAACTTAATCGGTTCATTAGATTTTTTTTTTTTTTTTTTTTAGTAATAAAATTGTTTATTTATCCAAATAATAATACACACAGACACAGTTCAAAGGAAAGTGGCAGAAATACAATGAACATAATAATATAGCTTTGAGCACACAAGATTCAAGTCTACAAGAAATAGTCTATGTATACAAAAAATTAATGAACCCTGTCTCTTAAACTAGGAGGCCTGTATCTTAAGAGACAGTGATCGGCCAAAATTTGTATTTAATAAAACAGCTTTACACGAGTGAAAGTGCGTCGATTTACCATTTAATGCTTATTAATATATTAGTATTTATCAAAAATATGGGTGAGTGTTGTGTGTGTGTATGAGTGTGTGTGTGTGTGGGAGGGGAGAAGGAGTGTGTGTCGATGTATGTGTATTGTGTATTTGTGGTGTTTGTTAATAAAGACTCGGTTTTGATATAGTCCTGCAGTATGAGCCAGTCTGAAGTTTTCGATTTGACATTAAATTTATTTAGATCAATTCGGAGGAAATTGGCTGTGACAGACGAACAGGCAGACGGATACACGAGTGGTCCTATACGGGTTCTGTTTTTTCATTCGGACGTACGGAACCCTAAGAATAACAAAAGTTATACAGAACATAAAATTTATATTAGTCTGAATCTGCCAACCCGCTTTGAGCACGCGTGATGAGGCCTCTTTCCAAATATGCATGAGCATTGGCTCATGCATATTTGGAAAGAGGCCTTTGCTCACAGTCGACAGTAACAGGCTGATATTATTTTATTATTTTTAAACACTGAACACTCGCAGATTCTAGATACTTCCTATACTCTATTGTAGGTAATACGCCTTTCCGTCATAATACCTATCCACGCCAAAGAGAAGCAAATCAGCTCATAAAAAGTTGACTTAAGGTTTATACAAGTATCTAGTGAAAACCCTATTCTCGAACCAACATAATAATAACGAGAACATTAACATAAAATTTTACGCAAACACTTTAGACCCAAATAAGATTAAAGCTAGGTAACTGGGAACTGGGCACTGGGGCGAGCACATGAGCTTACCGTAGACTTTTGTAAACTATAATCAAATCTTAATAGCAACTTCCCAATTTGATGACGTTACAAGCGAGAGTTCGATCGGCTTAGGGTTGACGCACATTGCTCCTATGACCATTTCCTTATAACTTGTTCGATCTTGAACATTTAAAAAATACGAGTTTTGCAACTATCTGGAAGGAGATTTGAAGGGAATCATTAGTGATTATATTATTGCGTAAATACAAAATCCATTTGTTTCGGTCGCGAATCATATTTTGATCAACATAAGTAGGTATTATAATCTGACACTTACCTGCGAACTGCAAAAAACGTAAGAAAAATTTAATTTCGCGGGCGCACCCTCCCCCCTTTGACAATCCCTTGACAGGACTACAAGTACCTATTACGCTAGAGATTTTAACTACATCAGTGAATACACCCCATTTCTTGGAACTACTAAGTTATGCTTGTCTATAATACCTTAAGCTTCAAACATCCGGACACCTACACATCTACGTCTTAGGTACAACATAGGTAAACAGTCGAAGATCACTTCTGAAGGTCAAACGGCACTTAATCCCCGATAGTCTAGTACCCCCGCCGCCCCCCACTCCCCTAAATTATCCCACAAGAGGTAGTTGATCAGATGCCTAATTTAATGTACCGTTGTATAGGTAATATAAGTATTACGGCTAGTTTGTCAGACGAGTTTCGCCTCAATATCACCTAATCAGCCTATTCAAGTGGATCATTGTTATTGGTAACACGTATTTCTGATTCTTCTGAATGGCGATTATTTGATGAAGTAGGTATAGGATATTGGTTATAAGTTTCTCGTTATTATTGTCCCCTGATATTCATTTTTAGCTCAGAAAAGGACATGGAGTTACCTTCATACTCTTATGAATTCGTAACTCTCTAACTAATATTATAAATGCAAATGTGAGTTTGTTTGTTTGTTACGTTTTCACGCTTAAACGACTAAATGGATTTCGATGAAATTTCGCACATGAGTAGACCCTGGTCTATGTTGTATCCCTGGTAAATGTTGTCCAAGACAAAACAAACAAACAAAATTTTGTGCAACTTTTTTTTTTGGGTTGGATAGTATCAAATAACTTCTCCCGCTCTGGGCGGAGCGGGAGGGCGTGTCAGACTTTTACTGACTAAAACCCACCCGTATTCCTTCCGTTGCCTGTGTGCCGGGGCCACGATATCCCTTTCGGACAAACTCGCAACCCTGGCAGGAACGTTGTTCTGACCTGGGGATCTGATATCGGGATAAAAAGTAGGTATCCTATGTCTAATAGGATACCTACTTTTTATCCCGATATTCCTACGGCATCAAGACTTATGCGGGTGAAACCGCGGGGCGCAACTAGTAACCAATAATTCGTTATTGGTTCAATGATACGAGGCTATGCTATCTAATGGCTCCTACACACAATGCCGGCGGCATGGCCGCCGGCTTTTGCCACGCGGCACGTACCCCCGGCTTTTGCGCCTTCATTTCCTTTGCGATCCTTTGTGCGGCTTTGTGCGAAGCCGGCCGTGCAAGGCCGGGCGCGCCGCGGCTTGCCAATCACATCGATAAACACCTCATCGGTGTGTGTCAAGTCATCACTCATATTTTTGCGGCGGCCCTGCCACCGGCATAGTGTGTGGGAGCCATTAAATCGCACAGGATGAAGTTCCTCAAAAATATGAGTGATGACTTGACACACACCGATGAGGTGTTTATCGATGAGATTGGCTTTCATCACTCCAAAATAACTGAACAGTAGCATGAATATCAATAAAATAGAATGATCATTTCCTGGTATTTTGATCCAAATATGTTTACAAACGTATTCTCCAATGCCTATTACAGGAAGAAACTCATTTCGTAACATATGTATAGATTCATAACAATTTTCGAGTTAGGAGAATTCAGTCCGTTTGTAAACATTAACTCTTTACTTTTATTCCAGCTCTGCAAATCCGATAACCCTGCGAATGGCGCCACCCGTCATTACGGAGCCCATCAGGGCAATAAATGGAATCATCAGCGCATCGCGTGTGCGCATCTATTGGAAATTTTGTTATCAAAATTAATAAATCCGGCTTATACGGCCGTTACACGGAATCTATCGGTTTTTATCAATACATTGTTAGGGGGAATTTACAGTGATAGGTAAAACATTAAACTATATTAAATTACGACCAGCGAACTAATAATAAAATCGAAGATCAGGTAAACTGAGGACGTCAACACTAAGTAGGCCAGCTGTTGTTACATATAAACATACATATAAGAAAAAGTGTTTTTTTTTTTTATGCCACCTTTACCTTATCATCCTTATTTGTTACTAAAGAACGAGATATATTCAAATAATTCTGTAATAGTCTGACCATGAGACATCCCGCCCACATTCCCAGACATTGTTAGCTTACATAAGTGACTTAAGATAAAAATAAACCCGTAATTTACCTTGTTTACTTATTACAACGTGTATTATTGGTTTATTTTTCTGAAAAAGTTATATAATTAATTAATACTAAGTACCAGCTACATTGCAAGACGGCAAAAAAATAAAAACGTCTAAGGCTGATTCTACACATGCCATTCGTGCAAAACTAGTGAACTCACGCCACTGCTGTACACAGTACACACACTGGGCCGGCGCATACCACCCGTACAATGTAGTGCAGGCGGTACGAAGAGATTGGACGTGACAGCTTGAAAGCTACGAGTTTCATACCAATCCTGAAGTAGATAATACCATGTTTCTTACGAATAACGTTCTGTGCAAGTTTACTTAAGTATATTATTGGTATCTACGTAGGTAGGTACTATATCTTTAGAAATATTCAATGCAAGATACACGGCATCCAGCGTCTATCAAATGCTATCCTAACAAATAAGGCACAAGCTATCTCAAAATTCTCAGAAAATTACTTGTTTATTTCCACAAATAAGTAGCACGTGCCGATGACATATCGTCGCTTAAGTTCTAACACCGCGGATGTCAAAATACGCAACTATTCAGGAGCGAAAAAAATCAAACTCAAACTCAAAGCATTTATTTCAAATAAACCAATTACGGGCACTTTTGAATTGTCAAGGGGGTCGGTCAGTCAAAAAGATGAAGCTAGATGCCCATTCCAAAGCGTAGTAGGTACCTATGGAGAAGAACGGGCAAGAAACTCCACGCACACTCTTTTATCGTATAATATCGTTTCATTTCTGTACAACACTGATACAAATGTGACTTCCGCGGTGTTAGAACTTAAGTGACGATATCTGATTCACTCCTACCTTATTTCCAGACCAACCCACAAAATTCTGCCACGCAGCACAACAGCAACAAAAACATGTTGCCACAACCAAAATTAAAAGTAAACAAAAAAGATACCGTATCTTTTCCGCATCCTACATGGAGGTCCCTAGTCTGAATATCGCCATCAGATATTAAAATCAGGCCGACCCTCGGCTCTCATAAATAATAACGGCATCTAAATAAAAATCACTTTTATACGCTTTCCGTGCCGTAAAATATAAAATACACTGATTCCGCTTGCATAGCTGTAAGGCTCACACGCACGTTAGCGCGCAGCCTTGTAATTAAAATCTGTCGGAACTTGCATTACTGTGATTATGGAAGAATGTTGTTTGAGTAATAACTGATAACATTATGGCTAGTGTTCTGTTATTTTTTAATGTGCGGGTTTCATAGAATAGGTCCTAGATGCCACATAAAAACGATGCTGTTGAATTTCAACATGACGCCTCCATTTTCACGAAGCTTGTTTTCATTTAAAATTGTGGTGCTGGTGCAGTATCACTTAGCAGTCCGATATTGAATTGACAAAAGAGTTCAGGGAGCAATAATTTCATCATTTAGGCAGTTAAGATTGTGCTCACTCGGTAGCTACGTGAAAAAACCAGCACTAATCGAATTTACTTCATATAACAAGAATTCAACGGAGCAGAATTTGAAGATCCAATCACAGTCCCAATGGCCACCCGCTTCACTATCGCCATTTCCCACAGAAATTAACCCAAAAATACAATCGTAAAAACGGAAGAGCCCACAAAGTTGTTGAAATCTATTTAACACTTTCATCGCTCAGCTTTTTCGCGAGTGGTCGGTAAAAATTACAGCTGAATCGTGTATTTTAGGCAAAAACGGGTAGTTATCTGACGGGCCTGCCTAATTCCCATGAATTTATAGTATGCGGGCTGTTACACCGGTTATTATTGCGACCCCGGGTTAATTATTTGACCTGAATAGGTTTAACATTTTGTTGATTTTACAACAAGTCTAACCTAAGTAGAAATTGAGAGGCATTTTAGCATTAGATTTCTACTTGATATCGGGGTTATCTATTCAAAGTCAAAGAAGACTAGTTAATTCTTCTCTCGTGACTTTCTCATCTCTATACAGTCAGCAGTTTTGAACGTGGGTTATTGCCCACACCCTGGGTGTATAAACTGTCGTAATTAATCAATAAAAGTGGTTACTCCACTTCGCAATAATTATAAATATCTCGTCTTTTCTCTCTCTAGGATCCGCAGGACGTAGAAGCTCTACTACATTATTGGATAAAAGTAAAGCTACAACACAATTTCATATTCCCGCCATCTTATGATTATCTAGCTGCTAGAGGAGCCAGGGAAGCAATCTCGTCGCGACTGGCTTCTCTGCTGATTAAACGAACGAAGCTCTAACATTAATTCATTGAGTACCGGACAGGATGGAGAGGACTCAATTGACACGCTCGGTACTCCAAATAAGCAGTTGGATCTATTGAAAATCCTCTACCTACTGCACACCATGTGACCTTATATAAACAGTAGGTACCTAGAGTAAAAATAAAATAAATAGGAAGATACATTGTGCAGTCATAGCGCTGTTTGCGATTTGCAGTGCACATCTTTAAGTGACAATTTCGCAGTAGTACCTACGAATAAACAATAAGATTAAGCTTTCTGTAAATGTTTTTGTGAACTAGTCGTTGGAGTGGTATAATAAATAAATAAAATTACGTTTCATGAACTAAATTAACCCAAAGTTTTTTTGCAATGCATTGGGATGTTGGTCTACGGAATTGCTAATGGAAAGTGGTAACGCCGTCTACCGATAACTGTAAAAGTAAGTGTTTTTTTGATTGGGTTGCTAAAACAAAGCTGAAATGGCGCTGTATTTTCTTTTTATCTTTCTTTCAATTAGGTAGGTATTTTTAAGATTTCGAGATTCTGAAGAGGTTCTGAATTAACCGAATCTCATACTTCCTAAAAATAAACATTTCAAACACAGTAACCAACCAAATGCTGTTGAGCGGTAGGAAAATAGACAGAGTACCTACCTATCACTGGTCATGGTAATATGAACACGAATAAAAATTACAATTTCGTCGCCCAAGCCTATTCCCACACATGGACACTAGTTCTCCTACAGATTACATAAATCACACACACACAACTGTATCTTAATTAGTGATGTGTTCAAAAGCAATAACTTGGAGCAACTTTGATCGTAACCCGCAGTAACGCTTAGCATATTGTCTTACGAACAATTATACTAATAGTTGCGCTAACGACACTTCCACGCTAATTCACTTCTTATGCGAAAGAACTTCGGTTTTGTTCTGCAGTTGTAACTTACGAGTAACCTTACTAACACGGTAATCAGGGGTTATAAGTATAACTAAACTATTACTCCATTAAACGCGGAGAAAAGTTACAATCACTAGCTAGCATACAGGGTGACAGGGACATCGACGCGAAGCCGGTTACCATGGATTCAATATATTATAATTCTGAACGCCCCTGCGTAGGATTTTTTCATTGGTTATTTAAAAAAACACGCATTTCCATACATTTTGACCGCGTATGTATTGCACTTTTCTATGAAACAGCAGATGTTTTTTTACGCCACCTGCGTTGAAATTATATCGTACAAGACAAGTTTACTTCCTACCTATTTGATAAAATAACTAGGTATTTGTAACGTTATTTTATTACCATCATTATTTTTTAATAATTATAGCTGATTTACATTTCTACGCTTATATGGTTTCAATAAATTGTACTGAAATTAAACTATTCTGTAAATCGATTCGATGGTCGTTCGAGAAATGATGTTTCAAGATGAACTGTCGCGCTCATAATTTACCTATCGATTTCAAGTATTATCGAGTTAACGTTTTCGAGCAAGTATCGTTTTCAATCTTACGTCATTCGATTTCAAGTAGGGGGGAACCCGTTTAGAATCATGTTCGTAATCCATGGTTTTTGCGTCGATGTCCCTGACACCCTGTATTATATAGGTAATTATAATCTGCAGATTAACCATATGTAGTCAAATTAAAAACACGTTTTCCGCAATAGAACACGACGTTATAGGTACACTTAGGTACATTTTTTTGTTAGTTCACTAGAGGTTCTAGGTACATCACAACTACCGAGATCAGGTAGTACTTCTGGTAACATGTTGCGTTTTGCAAAAACTTTGGGACAAGCGTATTATATCAGACAATATTTCTTACACCACGAATTACCCACGGCAGTGATGATTATCAATTTGAACAATTATCAACCTTTCTTCTGAAATCACCGATTCGAAGAGATTTGATTACCTACTTCCTGAAAAGATTAAAAAATATCTCAGAACGGTTATATCGTTAACTCATTACTTTTTATCTAGACTTTTCTTTGTCCCACTCCTTGTCAAAGGATTCGCTCCATTCTTCCCTATGATCAAAATAAAACAAATAAATATTTAACAGTTTTAATATATTTTTGAAGAAAATCTCATATAAATATAAATTTAATAATCCACGAAAATGGCATAGAAAAAATCACATAGTTTAAATTAATAATATTAATGTTGTGCTCTCTCTAGCGACATCTAGCGACGCTTATAAGAACAAAGGCACAGAACAACGCACGAGTCAAGTTCCGAAACCTAGAGCTAGATGGGGCTGTTATCGTTTTAAGAATAAGTTGTAGCGCAAATTGAACCTTATGTGTAGGCATAACAGTTGTTTTTCCTAAAACTCGTGTTTGTTTACGTTTGGAAAATAAATTGCGAACGCAGATTACCTACTACCAATTTTTTTGACCGACTTCCAAAAAGGAGGAGGTTCTATGTTCGTAGCGTATGTATGTTTTATTTTTGTTACAGATTTGATTACAATTATTAAGCATAGTTTACTACCTAAACTGTTTTATCGAGGTTGCACCATAAAATCAAGGGATACTTTGTCCCTAATCTAATAGAACTAAAATAAAAACTAGGTAAAAAGAAAAACATCAGTAAGTTTCTACTAAATAAATGCAAGCTTGACTGGTTAAACACGCCAACGTCCAAAATATAATTATGTGCCTTATAATAATGCTAGCTGCGCCCGCGGTTTCACCCGCATAAGTCTCGATCCCGTGGGAATATCGGAATAAAAAATATTCTACATCCTATTCCAGGGTACATCTACCTGTGTGCCAAATTTCATCCAAATCCGTTCAGCCGTTTTAGCGTGAATGCGTAACAAACAAACCCACTTTCGCATTTATAATTCTAATTAGAATGTGATATATACCTAATACGCAGAATTAATTTGACTACTTTTACGACACGATAAAAGCCATATAAAATGGAGATATTTTCTGATAACCGATTACAGTTACTTCGGGTTTATCTTATTCCTTTCGTTTTAATAGATTGAAAGTAGTCTTTTCATCTGTTACAAAATATGTTATCACTCCAAAATTATTTAAGACGATTGGAGATTCGATATTCCAATCTCTATAATAGACTATTTCATCATGAGCCCACAGCAGTCCACTGCTGGACATAGGCCTCTCATCCAGCTGCTGCCAGCCACCCTGCGAAAATCGTCGCTCCACCTAGCCTGAGGGCGTCCTACTTTTTACGTGTGCCGATTCGCGGTCTCCACTCGTCTACCCCAACAGTCATCGGTTACAGCTAATATGGCTGGCCCACTGCCACTTCAGCTTGCTTATACTGTATGCTATGTCGACAACTTTGTTCCTCTGCTAAATCACCTCGTTGCGGATTCGATACCTCAGAGAGACTCCAAACATAGCCCGTTCCAAAGCTCGCGGAGCGTCCTTGATTTTATGGACCAACCGCACCGTGAGTGTCCATGTTTCGGCTCCGTGAGTCATAACTGGCAGGACGACGACTATTTAATTAGCTTAAACACTGGCTTCAGCCTCGTCAACAACGGTTGCACACTGTGCTATTCCTTTCAGTTTTTTAGGTCATGGTAGGCAGCCAAATTTTTATAAGTACATTAATTTCAATACAATAATTACGATGATGCGATGTTTAAGTTCAGCAACCAATTGTTGTGTCCCATCTTACGACATAATAGATAATAAAAAATCACTTAAGTATTAATAAGTAAATGCGTACATAAAACACAATGTAAAAAACATTAAAACAAGTTGTGCGATACCGCTCCGTCACTTGCCCTCGTGGAATTTGAAGTCCTGGAAAGAAAAAAACAATAGTATAGGTAATAATACAAATCCACATGCTCAACCTCGTCACTACCTACATAATGAGTCGCTAGAAGTTACCACCCAAGTACAGATTGGAATTCACAAGCACAAACATTGAAATGAAATAAATGGAAATACACTCGAACCACTCTGCTATTTTTTACCCGACTGCGCGATAAGAAAGTCAGGGTTATGCTGTGTTTTTATTAAGGTCTACAACGTTTAAAATGGTCGTGAATTCAAATTCGGAACATTGGGTGGCTCCATTTAGGAGTACGGGAGTGTATGAGAGACATTTTATTTTTATTTATAAGTAAATTATTTATTGTCACTTCAGAGACACAAACATCCGTGTAGCCCTGGCTCATGTACTAGGAGTGCCTGGTCACAAGAGCCAGACTTCTCAATTTACAGGGAATATATAATAGAGAAAATGAGATACATTATAGTTATGGCATGCAGTAAAAGGTAGGTACAAATAAGTAAAAAGAAATAATAATAAAAGATTTTAAATATGATGGATATCGTCGCGGATGATATCGTCGACTGTGGGAAGGGACAAAAACGATTTTTCAGGAGAGGCCAACAAAGTTTTTTTTCGGATTAAACCGCCCACAACATTTTTTGTTATTAACCTTTTTCGGATCTGATTTCACTCATAATCTTGTATTTTAGTGCTCTATCAACCTGTGTAACATTTATTTAAATAAGTTAGCTATTTAAGAAAATAGACGTCCCTTACACCAACGTATTTTGTTAGTAGTGGCCCTTACTGACCAAGTATCTTACATTAAATTGACCTCTACGTTGGATCCAATCTATGAATGAAAAAATTGTGTAAAGGACTTGTTGAAAAAAATTATGAAAAAAAATACAGTGTAAAGAGATTGTTGACAGAAAATGAAGTACCTACACTCTTTTGACGTACTGAGTAATCCGTAATGGTAATTCGTTAGACCCTTACCCTATTTGAAGTGGATTGGCGGCGGTAATTACACCATTTCAAGTGGATTGGCGGCGGTAATTACCCCATTACAAGTTGCTATATTGCATAGTTTTTCAGATACATTGTTGTTATGGGCTGATTCGAAATTTGGATCCAAAAAATCAGTAGTTTAAGGGACATTTTTCTTAATCTAGAATTTTTTCATATACACCATTCGAAAGAGCGAAAAATTCTGAACAACTGTACTCAACTCATTTTCGGTATTTTGTCCCTTACCTCAATTGAACCTACGGTCGACGATATGATGATAACTTCCTATCACTGTTATTTACATAGCAGGTAGTGGTATTCGAATTCGTGTGGGGTAGGTGCCACAACTAAAAAGTGAAAAATAAAAACTTTTTGCAAAAAAAACATTTTTCATCATCGGTATCGTTTTCATAGTTTTCGTAGGTGCTCAAGTCGATAGTGAGGTCAATATTTATATCCAAGATGTCGGCAGCGAATATTTTGTTATTGTTTTAAATCATAAATGAGAAGGAACTTCGTTCCTGACTGAGGTCGAACCACACACTTTTTTTTTTTCATAGAAGGTGATAAAAAGTAGAGTTTTCACCTCGGGAGTAACACTATTTTAAGCTCGAGTGACGCACTTTGAATCCCTCGTTGCACTCAGGATTCTACTTTAGGACCCTATACGAGTGGTAATTGCCCTATACGAGTGGACACGCTCAGGACAGTAAGCAAATATAAGGCATCGTGATATTAGCCTTATTTTATACTTATTTTAGTTAAATTCCAAAAAAAGAATTGTTACAAACTTACAATGTAAACGCAGGCTACGATGACAGCTAGCTTGAATGGCACAGCGAGATCAGCGGGGAAGCTGATGATGTAATCATCATTGTAGGAGAACATCTCGTCTTTCCATCCGCGAGACTTCTTTTGTAGGCCGCCTATGACAGTCTTGGTGTTCGTCTGCAGCTGGAATTGAAGATAATAATATTTTCTAATGTACAAGCCACCGGCAAAAATTACGAAGTTACATACAAACTTAAATCCGCTAACCCCTGCAGGCGATGAGTTTTCTAAAATCCTTCCTTATTTCACCTTTGCTTTGCTATAAAACTCTTGTGTAAAGTTTCATGCTTCTAATAGATCCAACGGTTTAGTCTGTGCGTTGTCAATCTAGACCAGGGTCGATAATTTTTAAAACCAAAAAAAATTATAGTAGGATGAAACCCATTAGAAAAGGAGGGGAATATTATAAAAATGAAAGGAAAAATAATTTACGGGCGATCTGAGGTCGGGAAGGGGATGGGGGTGAGTTGTTAAGGGTAAAAAACGGTTTTTCTCGATTTCCGGCAAAACTAAAAGTCCTATCGAAAAAAGTCAAATGGCAAAGTTGTATGTAATAAAAAGATCTAAAACTTTTGTATTTACACCTTTTTTCACATAACCTCAAAATGTATGTGAAAAATTCAAAAAACCAAGTTTTTGGTTTTTTATTTTTATCATATACAATTTTTTTAACGAAATTTGGTGAAAACTTACCTTTTTATGTCCCAAATACGCTGTAATTTATTTGATTAAAAATATTTATTTTTTCACCTTATTTTGAATTAATATCGAAAAAACACCCTAATTTTCAATCGAAAATTCACCCGTCAAAATATCAGCTTTTTTCAAAAAGTTGGTATGGTTTCTATTCGTTGAAATCAATACTTTCCGACGGTGAAAAAAAAAAAAGTATGTTACTACAGTAAATCTTCTCAGAAAATGCAAAAATTAAAAAAAAACTTGAATTCGATTTTTTTTTTTAATTATTATAAATAATTTTGAGCTATTTATTAAAATTTACACTTTAATTACTCGAAAAACGTTAGATTACATGTGACATTGATAACAAAAAAATTGCAAATAAAAATATACTACTATAATTAACAAACAAATAAGTTAATAAAATTTATATTTAATAAGACATCTACAATATTTGGAGAAAGTTGTCGAATCTTCTTTAAATTATATGCGTAGATGCCTATTTATAACTATTTTAAGATAAATTATATATACCTGAGTAGATATACCTGAGTGACCTACGAAAAATTGTAGCCCATCAAAAGGTATTTCGTGGAGAAGTGGGGAAGGGGCTGAGCGGGTCTGGGTCTTACTACATACATACCTACTATTGTACGTAAAATATATATCGTAAATATATTTTTAATAACAAACTTTTGGCCGATTTTCATATATATTTTATACATTTTTAATAGATTTATAATATATTTTTTATGTATTTTGAAATATATTTTTTTTTCATGGGATTAACTAAATTTGTTTGTGCAAAACTAAGGAGATAATTATTTTTTTATCTTGTACTAAAATATCATTTAATTTCAATCTTTAGGTTATGTTACGTTAAGCATACAATTTTTTAAAGAAAATATTACGATTTTTATGTTTGAGTTGATTGATACAGATAAAAATAGAGATAGTATTTACCTTCCTATGCAGATTCGAAAAGTTTTTTTGTTTTTTTAAGTAAACTTGTCACAATTATCTTCAAGAAACTCAGCGTGCACGTGTATTTTTATAAACGATGTTGTATACTGTACTGTATTTCGAATACTGGTTAGGCTAACGGTTGTAACAGCTGCTACGAAATATATAGTATATAATAGTAGGTATGTATGTAGTAAGACCCAGACCCGCCCAGCCCCTTCCCCACTTCTCCACGAAATACCTTTTGATGGGCTACAATTTTTCGTAGGTCACTCAGGTATATCTACTCAGGTATATATAATTTATCTTAAAATAGTTATAAATAGGCATCTACGCATATAATTTAAAGAAGATTCGACAACTTTCTCCAAATATTGTAGATGTCTTATTAAATATTAATTTTATTAACTTATTTGTTTGTTAATTATAGTAGTATATTTTTATTTGCATTTTTTTTTGTTATCAATGTCACATGTAATCTAACGTTTTTCGAGTAATTAAAGTGTAAATTTTAATAAATAGCTCAAAATTATTTATAATAATTAAAAAAAAAAATCGAATTCAAGTTTTTTTTAAATTTTTGCATTTTCTGAGAAGATTTACTGTAGTAACATACTTTTTTTTTTCACCGTCGGAAAGTAGAGATTTCAACGAATAGAAAACATACCAACTTTTTGAAAAAAGCTGATATTTTGACGGGTGAATTTTCGATTGAAAATTAGGGTGTTTTTTCGATATTAATTCAAAATAAGGTGAAAAAATAAATATTTTTAATCAAATAAATTACAGCGTATTTGGGACATAAAAAGGTAAGTTTTCACCAAATTTCGTTAAAAAAAAAAAAAAATTGTAAAAGATAAAAATAAAAAACCAAAAACTTGGTTTTTTGAATTTTTCACATACATTTTGAGGTTATGTGAAAAAAGTGTAAATACAAAAGTTTTAGATCTTTTTATTACATACAACTTTGCCATTTGACTTTTTTCGATAGGACTTTTAGTTTTGCCGGAAATCGAGAAAAACCGTTTTTTACCCTTAAAAACTCACCCCCATCCCCTTCCCGACCTCAGATCGCCCGTAAATTATTTTTCCTTTCATTTTTATAATATTTCCCTCCTTTTCCAATGGGTTTCATCCTACTATTATTTTTTTTCACTTTTTATTATTTTTAAAGGCTTCTACCCTGGTCTAATCAGTGAATGAACGAATTTAAGATTGTTGGGCCGTTGTCAAATTTTACGCAGGTAAACTGGTCCCTCAACACTTTTTACTTCTTGACTATTAATAATATCACAACCTCTAACAAATTTTACATTACATACAAAATACATTGCATTAGTAAACATCCATTATTAAAATAAAGACTTAGTTTCGTTTTTTTTTTTTTTATGGTAACATTGAGGTAATTTCTGGTAACAGAATGGTTTCCCTTCCAAACTCTATCTGTCCCAGGTAGCACTCTGTTATAATAAGGATCAATATCTTCATTTTCTACTATAGCAACCCTCTTAAAATAAATTATCCTATACTATAAACGAGCAATATTTGTATACAGGGTGTAAAAAGACACATCACAAAGCCGTAAACTACGCATACTGTACGTATAGCTAAGTAGCTTTGCGCAAAAATTATTGCTGGGAACCGTAATTTTTTTTTTTTAATAAAAAAAAAAAAGTTTTTATTGCGCGCAATGTAACGCGAACCCACACTTGAATGAACGGATTCAGTGTTACTTAAGCTCCGCCCCTACTCTACGTAGGTAGGTACTTGTTGTTCATTGCGTTTTTGTAACTTCAAATGCGTAATCTGTTAAGATAAATCTAAAATTCAGGTAATGTTTGTTTGGAAAAAAGTTTCGTATTATCGCATAGAATTCATTTTCGTGAAAAAGTTAAAAAAAAAAATGCGACTTTGACCTTCAATATCTCCAGAACCAGTGGATTCCCAGGTATGGTCTAGTGGAAAAAAATGATGCAAATAATGGGTAGAATATGTGGCTTTCAGCTTCGGAAAGTGTCTTTTTACACCCGATATATAATTGTAGTCAGTTTCTCAAAAATGGCTCTCACGATTTAGATGAAAATTGCTATATAGGGGTTTACGAGGGCGAAAAATCGATCTAGCTAGGTCTCATAACTGGTTTTCTCCGTATTTTCACCCAAGCATAGCTCGGTTGCTCAAAGTTTAGAACAAGATGGCTACCTTAGTTAGAAAATGACATGGCAGCATGGAATTAGTAACTACCTACTATCATGGCAGCATGGAATTAATATGTACTATCCTATACTATTAAATGAGCGTTCTCTATTTTCACCCGAGCAGAGCTCGGTCGACCAGATACTTTCCATAAACGGAGCATTTTAAGTATTTATAAAATATGTTTAAAATCGGTCTGTATTAAAATGTAATTAATTATTTTTCTAAAGTTTCCCGCTAATTGTCTGGAACTGGCTGGATCACTATTAGTTACTTAGAAATCACAACTTAAAATAGAGATAGCGATGTTTTCGACTTTCTATTAGCTTGGGCGTGTCTGCATTCATCATGGTCTTTCGCTAGTTCGGGGGTTGGGATACCTCACTTCTCATTCTCAGTCGACTGCGAGGTGTTGAATGTGCTGCGTGTTTTTATTGCGCATCCACTTTGTTACTTACCTATTCAAGTAATTTTTTTTTTGTCAATATTTACCATTCAGTATGTTATCTAAGGGGTAAATATCCTAAATGTGAAAGATTTTTATTACTTTACGTCTTATTTTGTCTTATAGGATGTAAAATTAACTAGTTTGTTTCTAGCACATACCTACCAAGGGAGAGGTAACAGAGTTGAATAAGCTAATATTCTTTAACTTTTAATTTAAATTTTATATTTTTATTTATTGGTTTTCTTAAGCAATGTATATAAGCTTGGTACGTATAAATAAATCGTTTATAATTATAAATAACCCTAAAAATATGATATGGTGCATTTGTTTGCGCTTTCTAGATGACTCTCACAACTGCTGAGAAGCAGCGACGATACCGGGACCGGTATGAACATTATTTTGAAAAGGAAGCAAAAACAGAAAATTTTCGTGGCGTGGATGGAAATGCCACTGCAGAAAGTTAAAATACAGTCGAGATTTTTTTTTCTTAATAGAATATGTTGGTACCCAAGTGTGATAAAAATATATTTTAGTTTTGCTTTTAGTTTATATGTATTATATTAAAAAAATATTAAACCACTAAATTTGTCATCGCGGTGGTTGTCCTCAATACGATTCTGATGGTAATGTGCCTCGCACAAGACAAACTATTTGTTATTTAGTTTTACGTTAGGCATGGGCGTACCCAGGGGGGGGCGGCAGGGGAGGGCAGCTGCCCCCCCTGGATTTTGTATGCCTAAGTATTGTTGTCGATAAAAGTTATGTTACAGTCACGTTAAGACTTACTTACTTTACAATTACAGTATCAATCAACAGTACAGTACAGTATATTATGTATTAATTGTAGAAAAAAAAAATTGTTTACAATGTTCGTTCATATTTTCGTCTATTGTGGACCAAATGTAAAAACTATTTTTTCATTTGAAAAAAAAATCAAAAGCGGTCCACAATTAACATAATATATTAAAAAAATATATATACAGACGAATATAGAAACTCCTCATTTTCTGAAATCAGTTAAAAATAATAACAAATAAAAGCAGAAATCAAACTATGTAAAACATGAGCGGGGGGAAAGTTCCACAACCACAACTAATTGATTAACATTTGAAAATACTGTTGGAGCTGCTGAAGATTTTAAGACCATCTTTGCATTGTATAAAATCAATCTCCTTTGTATTATATAATTGCAGAGCACAGGTTTGAGTACTATGTACATACTAAAGAGCTACCATTTACCGGATACGTCTTTTATAGACTTGACTGTGCCCTGGCCGCTGTGAGTATGTCATGCTCACTCAGATGTCTCGCTGTGTCGCTATGTCATGGTGGCGCGTGTGTTGGATCATTTAGCTCCCTTTAAAATGGTTGAGTCGAATGGTGCTGATCCATGCGTCATGTTCGTGAACGGGCAATTGTACTATTTTTTTTATGTTAAATGTAAGAAAATGATTCACTATCTAATAAATGGCATTAAAAAAGTATCTTAATTATAAAGAATTACTTTTATTTTTAGAAATTTCACAACAATGAAATCTTATGTCCATTTTGCAAGAATGAACTAAGCAACAATATATGTTTTTGCAAGAAAGAACCAACCGGGTTTGTAACGATTTACTTTATATTTATAAATCTGATATTCCTACATAGGCTACAGTATACCACATAAGGTTAAGAAGTATTCATTAATGAATATACTATGTACGCATTTTGCACACTCTGTTTACAAAAGTCTCGTTTTCTCGAAACAAGAACCAACCAGTAATCGCCCGGAGGACACGGTGGAGCATACGGTGGAGGTCTGCCCAGCTTGGGCGGAGCACCGCCGTGTCCTCACGGAGGCGATCGGCGGCGGCGATCTCTCGCGTCCGGCCCTGGTTCAGGCCATGGTCCGGAGCGAGAGTGCATGGGAGGCCGTCACCTCCTTCTGCGAAGCAGTAATGCTCGCGAAGGAGGAGGCGGAGCGCGCGAGGGAGAGGCAAAATGCGCGCCCTCGCGCCCCTAGTCGCCGCAGGAGACGCCCCGGGCGTCGGGAGTCGTGAGCCGACTTCCGGCCACCGTAGGCGCGGGCTTGCGGACGGTGAGCAATGGGTAGCTCGCCGTCCGATAGGGACCAGGCCCGGGTCGACGGCGCGTTGTGTACCACGCGCTTGAGGCGCGCGCGCGAGAGATGTCAGCACCAACTGACGGGGTCCGGAAGGGCCAATGCCTGCCGGGGTTGCGGGTTTGTCTGAAAGGGATATCGCGACCTCGGCACACAGGCAACGGAAGGAACACGGGTGGGTTTTAGTCAGTAAAAGTCTGACACGCCCTCCCGCTCCACCCAGAGCGGGAGAAGTTATTTGATAATTTCCCATCCTCAAAAAAAAAAAAAAACCAGTACCCTAATTAGGTACGTAATACACGATCAATCAGAATCTGAATCGTTTTGACACAGATTGCTAATCCATTGCTTCGTACGTTCGAAAAAAAAATCTGCAAAACAACGTAAATAACACAATGAATGTTGTTGACCTGTCAAATTGAAACAGATTAGTCGGAATTGTCAACGAAAATGTGTTGCGCAATTAGATAGCAGGTTGGTTGGTTTTTGTTTGGAAAAATGGGTCCATTTTTGTTTAATAATGCTGAATTTTAACACTATTATGAACTATGGTACATGGTTCCTTCAAAACTAATTTGCATCATGCAAACAAGAACCAAACCTTCTTGGTTCTATTTATTTATAAAAATATTGTAACTTTTTATGCTAGATAGAACCAACCAACATTGGTTCTGGATTGCATAATTAAAATGCTTAAGTTGTAAAGGTACCAAGGGTCATGGGTCTGTTTAACATTTAATAAGTGCTGTAAGTATAGTTCTTTTTTTTTTTTTTTAAAGTGGCCGAAGTGTGTTGGTTCCGCAAGTGACAGTGTTGTATCTCTGTTGTTAGTCGGTAAAAAGGAACCATTTTTTTGGGGGAAGATAGAATGCGTGATTTGAGCGCCATCTATGTACTAAACTCAATTTCACTCAAACTGTGGGTTGGTTCTTGTTTGCAAAAATCGGTCCAATTAGTCTTAAATATCTTGTAGGTATGTTTATTACGATATTTTGATTCCATCTAACAAACATTCATTAAAATAGACTGAAGGACAATTTAAAGTTAAAAACTAATAAAAAAACTCCGAAATGAGGAAAAATCACACGTTGAAATTGACCCTTGTAATTATTGTTTTATATTTTTATCATTTTAAGTTACCTTTACCTGCGCAAAATTTGACAATGCTCTTATTAAATAAATTTCTTTACCTATATCGGTACCATAAAACTTCTATCTTATACCTATGATCGGTACCATGCGGTCCCGGACCTTTGGATGGCATACGAGGCGCTAATATAGCCTAATTACCTCAAAGAAACCAGTGCCCCTGCCCTTGAGCCTGATGGTGGGGCAGTCCTGTGCGTCGTGGATGCTGAAGATGGCTGTCATGAAAGTGTTCTCCTTGTGGATAAGGCTGGCCAGCCCGCCGTTCATGTACAGCTCCACCTTTTCCGCAGTAAATAATCCTCCGCTTGGACGGTGGAACGTCAATATCTGAAAATGTAGTGCCAGGTTGATAAGGAAATTGAATAATCTTGAAATATACAGAAACAGTATGGACTTATAACTGGTTAGCGACAATACTCGCCCTATTACATGAGACTTTAATAATATAGCTGGCGAAATGTGGGCGTGCTACCTGTATGCCTTCCCCTTCAGAGAACACTGGCGTGATGTTATGTCAAGTGGACATTCCTGATAGTACAAATCTTATCGGAAGAACTACGCTAAGTGTGACACAATTTGTTCGTGTTTGTTTTCTGCTTTCGCGTGAGATTTGGTATTTAGGTAGGTACCTACATTAACATTGTATATTATAATAATTTTAAATCAAACGCCTAAAGTGGCAAAACTTGTACAAAACACATCTACCATAATGAGAATAACAAAAGTCGATCGAATCTAGATTAACCTTACAAACTCCGACTAGTGAGACCATAGGTACTATTAAAGACAATTGTTCGTGGCGGAGTCGGCAGAGGACGAGAGGTTGGCATCATGCCAATGGCAGGACATTATGCCAAAGTGTAAACCTTGAGGACACTAATGCCATTACTTTGTCGACCCCTCAAATAATAGTTCCCGCTGCCTCACTGGCCCTGTGCCATAGGGTCAGTGACAGCTCCGCCTGAGTCAACTCAACCCGAATAATGATAATACCAGATATTTCACTGCCGATTACGATGATTTGTCAGGTCAGACAGAAAATAGATATTTTAAAATAAATAATTACGAATTTATAGTTTTGTTTGCGAAGATTTTGGTTTTTATTTAGGTACATACAAAGCAGGAAAACAACGCCTATTTAAATTACGATACCTATGTATGTAGCCTAAGCTCATTTTTGTTTTATTTATTATCTAGACTAATAAAGACGAGCGTTCCTCTGCTAAGATAATGACACACATCGGATCTGATGACAACAGAAAAGTTTCTATTTCACTCTTGCCCATCAAATTTACAATAGTCTAGAACATAAAAGACAAGAAGGCGATTTCTACGATTCTGATTTCGACATAAATGAATAAATAAAAACAGTTTTTATTGCAGAACAAGTTCTTAGCATTCAATTTCGTTTAAAATAATAATATTTATCACATTAATCCATAAAAATTAATAAATGCCATAGGTAAGACATAGACACCAGAGAGCCTCAGATCGGTGGAGCCAAGGTACAGGGCCAGGTACTGACTACACGTGGCTTGTGGAACATTCTACATTGGATCTATGTCTGCTCACCTTCCTCCCTGTGTTATCTACTCCGTCAAAGTGAAACGGCCTGTGGCTTCCAGTAGCTCGAAAGAAGGAGTCGGGGACATTCTCGTTCAGGGTTAACAGGACCTCCTGCCCATCGCCGACGACGGTGTAATTGTTGCCACTGTAGCCTGAACTAGTCTGGTGGATCAAGATGTTAGCCAGCTGCGACAGGCGCTCCAGACCTGAAACTTTAATTTTAAATTTTTTATTTTTGTGTGATTAGTGACTAACCTGGTGTCAGAGTTTAAAACCGCCCATGGGCCTCTGACTTGGCTTCACATGCCGTCGAAAAATATCTCTCAGGCATGCCGGTTTCCTCACGATGTTTTCTTTCACCGTTTTTGAAGCAAGTGATAATTATACCATACGCACATTAATCCGAAAAGTCAGAGGTGCGTGCCTTGGGTTCGAACTCGTGACCTATGACTTGGTAGTCCGACGGTCCCACCACTAGGCTATCACTGCTGGTTTTACATTTTACGAGCTTTCATTGCGCCTTCAGTGCATTATAAAATATGGCCCCTAATATTATCACTTAACAGGATTGTTTTATTAGGTATTTATGGTTAACTTACCTGTGACTAGGGCAGCAGCCATTGTTTACGAACAAACAAATCTAAATTCAACACACAACTAGTCCTATAAAAAAACCAGAAAGATACTTCAGCACCCTAATTGCGTAATACACGATCATTCAAAATCTGAATCATTTTGAAACAGATTGCTAATCCATTGCTTCACAAGTTCGAAAAAAAAATCTGCTCACCAATGTAAATTACGCAGTGAATGTTGTTGAACTGTCAAAATGAAACAGATTAGTCGTAATCGTTTACCGAAAATGTGTTACGTAATTAGATAACGAGTCACATTTCCAAAAACTTTCTGCTAATAAAAAGTCGCTAAACAAATTGATATTTACACTGTCGATTGGCCTTCAAAAGTCGATAACAATAAAAATATATTGTGTCGCGTTAGTGACTTATCAAACTTAAACAAAATTGTTAAATCAACAATTTGAAACGATAAAAATGTATACGTTCACTGAATTCCGCGACTGTTCCGTCCAAGGCCAGACGTCTGACTGGCGGGCGACTGCATGGCACCTATCTACCAACAAAATCTAGTACACAACAAATATTTTGTCTAACACTAACCATCCATAGTAAGTCTAGCTTCATTTTCGGCGTCATGTGGCCAGACAACCGCTTTGCGTTCATTTCGTCAAACATGACAATGATCGCGTGATTTAACAAAGCGTCGTTCAAATAACTTAATAGAACAAGTTGATTGTGCTCACATAAATATGAAAGTCAGGTGCATAATAACAAACTTTTCTTACAGTTTCGTTTCAATTTGAATAACGCGATTAAGTATTATGTTTGGACAGCACGTAGTATCAAATTGAAATGTCAACCACATGAAATTTCTCTTGTTATTACTATGGATCACACGCCACCAAATTTTGTGAGACCTAAAAATGGCCTTGAGCTCATGACGTGGGTGCGTTTGTGGCCGCTTTGGGCGTGGTAGTAAGTCCCAGCTTGTATGCAGTACCTATCTAGAGTTCTAGACATTTGTTGCCAACCACGCGATTGCAGTTGTGTCGCCGCAGGCGGCGAGTGCTCGCTAAAGGTAAATATTTGAAGTTTCTCGACGGTACACACAACGGATTAGCTCTCACGCCCAAACCAGCCACAAACGCACCCAAGGTGATAGGCCCAAGGGCGTTGTAATGTAACTTCTCACAAAAATTTGGTGGTTCACCTTACCGCACATGTGTGATTGTAAGTTCAAATATAACAAGAGGAATATCATGATTTTGACTTTTCAATTATTATTTCAAATTAGGTACCTACTTACGTAATATTCAAAAATAGTAATTGGGCATCATCCAAATGGAAACGAAACTGTGAAAACGTATTTTTGTTATTATGCTCTTGACCTTCATAAGTGAGCACAATCAACTCTTCTATATTAGTTATTCAAATGAGGTTTTGTTAGCAGTCCACGAAGCCATTTTAGCGCTTTCGGGGCTAGATCTAGCGCAATTTTAGGGCAATCGACTTTCACTAACGGAAAATCTAGTGCTCTACAAAAATATTGGTAAGTATATATTTTTGATCAATAATAATGGTTTGAAAGCAAACAATCAACATGTTACAATTAAGATCTTCCTGATCACGTATTACAAATTGGCAGTAACGAAAGATGAACGGGGGTTAGCGCAGCGCAATATAAATACCAAAGAACCACAGACAGCCAATATTTTTTTATATTTTTCTATTTTCTTATTTTTAAAATAGCATAATATAGCGCTTTTTAAAATCACACTTGTGTAACGGAATCTAGCGCTTTTTTTGGGTGTAGTTAGCGTTCAACAGTCGAAGAGACCTGGCAGCACTGCGTCATGTTTGTCTGGCCTTGAACGGAACAGTCTCATATCCCGGCCTCATTCGCGTAGTTTTATCAATGATTCGTGTTTAAAAGTTATTACTTATATCTTAGTTAGTTATATAAGTATCTCAACTTGTGCATTCAACAATTTTGTCTTAAATCTTGTGTTGGATAATGTAAATACCTAGTTGTTTTGCTTCTTTTCAGCAGAATGTGTTTGTGAATGTGATATTGAAGTAGCTTTCTGTTTTTGATAAAACTATTGACTAGTGTTGTGTTGATTTTAGATTTGTTTGTTTGTAAACAATGGCTGCTGCTCAAGTCACTGGTAAATTACACAAGAATTACCTAAAATTACAATGTTGCAGTGTTGCCAACCCTACTGTTTTAACAGCAGATCTACTGATATTTCATTGCCATCCCTTTTTCTGTTTTAGTCCATATTCTACTGTTTTTAGGGTTATGTACCTACCTCAAAAGCAAAAAACGGAATCCTTATAGGATCAGTCGTGTGTCTGTCTCTCTGTTCGTCTGTCTCAGCCAATTTGCTCCAAATGTAATAGACCGATTAAGTTGAAATTTTATACACATGTATTTCTGTAACCGAAACAATTCGGGGAAACAAGAAAAAAAAAAGTTTTGCATACTGTACCGTGTGACACATCAAATGGAAGGGCTTTTATTGCGAGGATCTCAAATATATTTTTTATATTTATAGAAATATTTTTTTAAATAATTTTACATTATATATATTAGACATTTTATTTATATGATGTATATTTACCATTCCCCCCTTTATCTCCAAACCAACTAAGCCTTAATAGTTTTAAAAATATGGAGAATGGTTCTTTGGTCATACTCGTAGATTACAGGAAAGTCAAAGGTCTTAAAATAACATGGTAAATCTCTCAATATTGTGCGTACCAACTTACATTTGCAGTTGGAATGTAGGTATGGGAGAATATGTTTTTCAATTTTTAGTTTTAGTTACAAGGTTTAGTTTGTGTTTTGGACAAATTCAGTTTTTTATGGTTGATTTGCTGTTTTTTCGTTTGGTAGTGTTGCAACTCTGCAAAGTTGTTAAGTGATAATACTGATAATATTAGGGGCCATATTTTAACTGTTGTACTGTGTTGTTTTTGTCACATCTATTCAAAAAGAGTTAGTTTATTATTCGTAAACAGGGACCAAAATAGCTTTTTAATCCCTAGAGACTAAAAGTGATTTGAATTTGGAATGTGGATATTGTTAGTAAAAGTTGCAATGACCAAAGAGATCAATCACGAACATTGTATGAACAAGTAACAGGCTGACAAGAGAGAGACGGTGTGAATTTGGTCAAAATGTAATGTAATGTATGTAAATCCAAGATGGCGGCTGCGAAATTTTTAAAAATTTTCGTCATTGGTGTCGTTTTCATAGTTTTCGAGGGTGCTAAAGCCGATAGAGAGGTCAAAATGTAAATCCAAGATGGTGATTCTGAAAATTTCCAAATTTATCGTCATGGGTATCATTTCCTTGTTTTTCAAGGGTGCTGAAGCCGATAGTTAAAATGTAAATCTAAGATGGCGAAATTTTTTTTTTGTTTTAAATCATACATGAGAAGGAACTCCTGGCGGCGGTCGTATCGCACACATTTTATTTTCTCAAGAAGGGTGATAAAAAGTAGAGTTCACCTCGGGAGCAACACCATTTTAAGATCGAGTGACGTACTCTAGAATCCTTCGCACCGCTCTGGATTCAAAAAAACACTCTCGCCTTAAAAATAGTTGTTTGCTCCCTTGGCAAACAATCTACTAATAATGCACTGTTGAAGCTATATGAAACTTAATAAAATGAAAAATTAAAGTTCCAGGTCTGGAGCGCCTGTCGCAGCTGGCTAACATCTTGATCCGCCAGACTAGTTCAGGCTACGATGGCAACAATTACACCGTCCTCGGCGGTGGGGAGGAGGTCCTGTTCACCCTGAACGAGGTTGTCCCCGACACCATCCTCCGAGAGGGAAGCACTAGGGCGTTTAAGTTTGATGGCGTGGATAACACAGGGAGGAAGGTGAGCAGACATAGATCCGCTGTAGAATGTTCCATAAAGCTCGTGCAGTACTGACCACACGAGCTAGGTACTGATCTGGGCCTTTACCTTGGCTCCACCGATCTCAGGCTCTGTCTTGCCTCCAGGACATGGCCAGAGGAGGCAGCGGGAACGATTTTTATGTTATTTGCTTGTACTTAATTAAAGGGACAAGGAAGGTAGAAAATGAGGTTCTTCTTTATATATGTAGGTATTTTTGTTGGCCCTACCAGTGGAAGCAATGTAGCGGGAACCTCTTAAACTTGCCGTGTATCGCAATGGTATAAAAAAAAATCTCACACGTGAAGCTGTAGATCATCCTTTTGACACTCCTAAAGTAGAATGTCCCGTATATGTGGCAGTGTTTTTTGCCCCAGCCATGTCAGGGGTCCACAACTAATAGCATTAGTGTCCTCAAGGTTCGTACTGTGTGTGGCATAACGTCACGTCATGCCAACCTCTCGCCCGCTGCCGTCCCCGCCACGAACAATAGGCTTTTATAGTATTGTCGTGGTTTTGTCTCACTTGTCTCTCTTGTCTTGAGTTTGTAAGGTTAATCTAGATTTGATCGACTTTTGTCATCTGTTAACTTACATTTTCTTAAATGTTATCTTGTAAAAAATGCGTCATTTTAGGGGTTCGAATAATTTATTATAATGATACTATGGGGCTAACTACTTAAAAACTCACACGCGAAAGCATACAATTTTTCAAAAAAATACCTATTATGCTGCACAATGACTTGTGTTGTCTTAGTCTTAGCGCAGGCGTGGTACCAGGGCGGGGGGGGGGGTGTCCTGGCGTTCAACCCTCCTAAAATCATTCAAGCTGTCGACAGCTTGAATGTTTTACATGTCTGACTAACTAAAAACTTTATTACATATGAAGATAAGCCAGTTAAGCAAATTCGGGAATTTTTATTCAAGGCGGAGTGCTATAATTTTGAGGCTTCCTTATCTTACTCTTGAGCTTTTCTTCATAAGTCGACAAACCAAGTAATTCTTAGTTCTTTTGGAATGATTAAAAGAAAATCTAACGTATCTCGCTTCGCTCGCTCTTGTATTCAATATTTTCATAGTTGCTTGACCTTTCCTGCGTAAGTCGACAAAGTAACTCTTATTTCTGTTTGGAAATGTAAATCCAATGCTAACCTATCCGATACGCGGTATTAAAATTATCGAGTTAGCTTCGCTCGTTCTTCTCACCCTATATAATCTACTGTCGTAATACTTATTATTTATTCAAACGCTGGCCAAACCAATTTGGCAGCATCATAAAGAACCCGGGGCCCCATGTAAAAAATAAAGCTGCGTCCCTGAAAGCCCTATCCCAACCTTCATAAAAATATGGCATGTATTTATAATTTAATCGAACCCCAAATAATTTATACTTTGGGGTCCTTAAAATACTAGATAATCAACTAATTGCGACCAACTTTGATGTAAAAATAAGGTAGTGGGGTGCGTCATTTCAGAGTAGACTAAACTATAGCGCTTGCCACGGTATCGCTCGTTACGCTCGCTCGGCTCGCGCGCGGTTTGTCACTGTCTCAACCTGATCTAACCTGGGACCTAACGGGGTACCCTAGCGTAGTTACTGCGACCAACTGTGAGAAAAATCAGAAAGTTAAAAAGAGGTTCAGTTATTTAAAAGTGTTCATCATTCGAAGGTCAAAAAGTTTTTAGAGTATCGATTAAATATTTCCCTGTTATCCCTCGGCACCCATGGTGACCCCCCAATGCCCCCAGTCCCCCCCAATCTTAGGCAATCTTGTCTTAGCGTACTTCTTCCCATATTCGTTGATGATTGTGATTGTCTGAATGCCCAGCACTATTAATTAAACTTGACATAACAAATTACATCACGCCAGTATTCTCGGAAGGGGAAGGCACACAATGCCACCCATGGGCATGTGATATCTTTCTGAATACTCATGAAAAATTATTGAAAATTAACTTTAAAGGGGACCCGTCTATCTTTTACATTTTACATGTCAATTTTCAAATTTTTTATTCAATTGTTTTTTCACGTGTGTTTTTTAAATAAATACTGTTTTTTTAGGAATAAATGTCTGCACCTCCGTTTTTTTTCTCATAGTCGACAAATTTTAATAGAAAATGTTAATTAATCCGGTAAAATAACTCATATGCTTTTAAAAATAATAAAAATCGAGCCAATAACATCGGAGATATCACAAACGCTACTCGAAAAATAAAAAAAATTATAACATGAAAGATATTAAACATAGCCCCCCAAGGTAATTTTCGATAATTTTTCATGAATATTCACAAAAATATGGGTGGTCACATGCCCATGGGCGGCATGGTACACATATTACTGCCCTGCTAAGCCGAAAGGCGGTATCTCAATCGGAGTAAGTTTTGAGAAAATTGACTTTTTGAAAATTGTAATTTAAGGAAACATAAGGATATAAAGAACTTCTGAGTGGTTTTTTTAAATGTTTTAAGTTAGATAGCGGTATGTGGCTTATACCATTGGATGCGAAATTATTATAGCTATTGAATGGTATAAAAAAAAACTAAAAGGGCGTATCTCAGAGATACCGCCTTTCGGCTTAGCAGGGCAGTATAGCACACACACATTTCGCCAGCTATAATAATAAAATGCTCTGTGATAGGGGCGAGTAAGTATATAATTGTCACCATCAAAAAATAGTTTTTTTTTTTGTTCACTTTTTTTTATTTTGTATTTTGTGTTTCACGAACTGTGTCCAAATAAACATTATTCTTTCTTTCTTTCTTTCATCAAAATTCAAAATATTTAATTTCACATAACTTTTCACTACAAGGGCACTTATGAAACGTCAGAAGCTAGGTGCACGGTTCCAATTTGGTCGTTTCCTATGGAGAAGAGCCGGCAAGAAACTCCACGGTTACTCTTTTAAAAGTAAATGGTTTTTACAATGTTTCCAAGTTACAGTGTTAAAAGGTATGAGAGGACAGTGTAGGCTCATCAACAAGTACCAGGTACTTAGCAAAATATAAAATGGTCCACAAATCTACAGTCTGTTATGTCTACAACGTTCTCTCATTCACAAAATTTAAAAGAAAATAATCTATATAAAAGATAAATGAAATAATAAAAATAAAAACCTATTTAAACCAAATGACAATGGTTGCCACTACAGCTGTAACAACCATCCGGTTAAAACTCTAGACTGTTACTGCCAATTTCAAGATCATTCAAATTCCTTATCAACCTGCTATATTTTCAGATGTTCTCGTTCCGTCGTCCAACAGGACGCAAATTAATAGCGGATAAGGTGGAGCTGTTCATGAATGAGGAGCTGGTCAGCATTGTCCACATGGTGAAGACTTTCATGATGCCAATCTTCAAAATCCACGACGCACAGGACAACCCCACCATCAGGCTCAAGGGGCAGATGTTTCACGCTGTTTACTTTGAGGTAATTATTATTTCTCATCACAAATGTTGTTTTGGACAGGAATTGTTTAATCTATAAAATAAACTTATCATTTGTAAGAGATTGGTGCCGGGAAAAGGCATAAAATATCTGTGTAACGGATCACCAGGCCCCCAAGACTTATATTATGTAGGTACACATTAATTAAGGTTTAATGAATGAAAATATGTGATGAAAGTTACTTAAATTCTAGGTACCTACAGTTAAACATAAACAAAAAAAAAATTTAATCTAGGCTGGTCATACATAAATGTGATTTATGTGTGTGTGTGAGTGACAGTGTACGTTTGTGTAAAATTATATTACACTATACTAATTAATACTCTCTGTTGCCTGATAATCGACAGGTTGTTGAGGCATTTACATACAGTTAATTAACAAGCTGATTTACGCATTGGTTATATTGAGTCATCATCTGCCAACCTATTCCCGAATATGTTGGGGTCTGCTTCCAGTCTAACCAGATGCGGTTGAATACCAGTATTTTAAATGGAGCGATTAACTATCTAACCTCCACAACCAGTTACTAGGTAACACCGAGTAACACGATACCCCTTGGTAAGACTGGTTGTGTGAATGACAGCCAGGACCAATGGCTTACCGTGCTTTCCGAGGCACGGAAGGGTTTCGGTATGTAATGGATGGTCTCCCATCCAAAGACCGACCTCGGAAAGCGGTGGTTAACCTTGATGATTGACCCAGATTTAGCTAATGACCTCGACAATTAATCATAATTTTTTTATTCATTTTTTATTGCCTGAGCAACCGGCAGCAAGTTCGTCATGCTCGCTTAGATGTCACTGCGTGCGGTAGCGTCGGGGTGACTGGTCGTCTTGCTGATCATGGTTTTGTTATAGTTATTAGTAATTTAGTGTTTATTTATTTTACCTCGATGGTCTTAGTTTATCATTTATAACTTCCAGTTACAGCTATATATATCTATATGTAAGCGGGCACGCCCTTTATGCCTGGAGGCTTTTATTTAGATATTAAGTTCTGTTTACGTTTAGTTTTTATTTCTGCCTGAGTATAGTTCTCGATGATTTTCATTGGTATATTGGCGTGTGCTAGCTGACATATGGCTAATAATTTAAATTATGTTTTGTGCTGTGTAATGTAATTTATTTTGCATACTATTTTATAGAATCATATTTTTCTAACTGAACGGACAGCTGTGCCGCTGGGAAGTTTGTTGCGCCACTTCTTCTTCCCAGCTAACGCACTAGGAAGTGGTGAAGGGTGGGCGTTTTGGCGGACTGTCTTATATAATTTTGACGTTCCAAAGGTGCTAATTCTCATCCTAATTTGAATAAATGACTTGAATGTTGAAAAAAAAAGAATTAGCAGCACTTCCGCCTCGCATGCCTTACAAAGGTCCGGGACCTAGTGGTGCCTACCGAAATACTACCGGCTGTCGCTGAACCAGCGTTGGGGCTCTGTCTCGCATAGGGACGCAGCATTATGCTGAGCGATGGCCGTTTTGCGTGGATGTGACGCATATTTTCCCCCAAATTGATTATTTTCGTGTTTTGTTCTTCCTTTGCCTCATGTGTACCGCAAATAAACGTATTTTCTTTCTTTTTTTCTTTCTATTATAAATACGAAATTAATACGGTCGGACTCTCTATCCGTCTGTCTGTCTAATTCCTATTCACGACGTAACGGCTGAGCGGATTTCTATGAAATTTGACACACAAAATCATGACCTGGGTTAACACAGGGTACTTTTATCCCAGCAGTATGTTCCCGTGGGATAATTTTCAACCTCCACGCGGGCGAAGCCGCGGGCAAAAGTTAGTAAGTACAACATAAAAGTATATAATAATCTTCAATTCCAGCTGCAGACAAACACCAAGACCCCCATAGGCGGCCTACAAAAGAAGTCTCGCGGCTTTGAAGAGGAGATGCTCTCCTACAATGATGATTACATCATCAGCTTCCCCACTGATCTCGCTGTGCAATTCAAGCTAGCTGTCATCGTAGCCTGCGTTTACATTGTAAGTTTGTAACCGATTTTTTTTTTTTGGAGTTAATCGAGCCTGGGCCGAGCCGAGTAGCAAGCTAATATCACGGTGTTCCGTGTCCTATCTTTGCTTACCGTCCGGACTCCTGGCCGTGCATAAGGTAGAGTGGTCGACACGTTGCCAGTATCATTGCAGTGACTATATCTATGCAATAAAATGAATGTGTACTTAGGACGTAACAATTGGCGACTCACTATTTGGTTACGAGGTTGAGCATGTTAGATAATAAACCATTGTTTTTTCTTTCCAGGACTTCAGATTCCACGAGGGCAAGTGACGGAGAGGTATCGCACAACTTTTTAAGAAGTTTATTTTTATTTTTTATATTGTATTTTATGTACTTACTTACTTACCTATTAATAAGTAACTTATTTAAGATGGAACGAACCAATTGGTTGCTGAACTTAAACATTGGATCTTAATAATGATTGTTATGAAATATGAATGTAGGTATAATTTGTCTGCTTACCATCACCGGCATCGGCACCCTAATTGTGTAACACTGAAAGTGTGTTACGCAATTAGGGTGCCGATGCTGACATCACAATCTGAATGATTTTGAAGGATATTGCTAATCCACCCTTGCTATAAATGTTCGAAAAACGCAATGAATGTTGTTGTACTGTCAAAATGAAAGCCATTGCTACTGTAAGTGTGTTACGCAATTACCCCGCTGAAACTGAAAGGCAACAGAAATAGCACAACCGCTCTTGACGAAGCTGAAGTCGGTATTTATGCTAATTAAATAATCTATTTAATTATATATCTATATAGAAATAGTATCGAATATCAATCTCCAATAGTCTTAAATCATTTTGCTGTGATAAGTGATAATAAAATAATAATAATTTTCAAAAATATGAAAAGAATTACTTTCAATCGTTTAAAACTAAAGGAATAAGAGAAACCCGAAATAACCGGGATCAGAAAAATATTTTAATTTTTTATGGCTTTTATCGTGGCGTTCGTAAATGTAGATAGTCAAATCAATAATTCCATGCCTTTTCCTAACCGCAGGTACGTTTTTTTAAAGTAGGTTATGATAATTACGTAACTTAGGTAATATGGAGTTCTCAGTAAAAAGGTTTTTATAAACAAGTCCCATCTAGCTTTAGGTTTAGGAACTTGATGTGCCATAGATTTTGTTATGAGCCGTTTTTCTTATAAGCGTCACTAGACCTCTAGAATGAGGGCGCACAATACATTTTTGTTAATGTTACTTTTTCGTGAATAAAATAAAATAAAAGTTTTAAATACTTATACGAGGTTTTCTCCAAAAATATATTACAACTGTGAAACATTTATTTGTTTTATTTTGTTCTTAAAGTCAAAGTTAAATATTAGGAAGAATGGGCGAAAAAAGGAAGATAAGTATGGTAGTAAAAGCAATAAAATAAAAATATAATGACAACACAATTAAATAAATTAACAACGTTTGAGAGCAACTAAATTGTTGGTTGGCTAATTAATTGTTGTTGTCTTGTCACGGTCAGAATGTGACGCTATTTTGGGTCTAGGGCCCGTATTACAGAACGTCGCTCAAGACTCAAGCATTACTTAAAAATCGTTTAAAGCGTTTTAACTGTTGTTGTGATTGGTTGAAACTAGTTTTAAGTAATGCTTGAGTCTTGAGCGACGTTCTGTAATACAGTTCTAACTCTCATTCGCCAAGTGTGCAGAGTACTTATTTCGTGCGATAAGGAATCAAATCAAATCATGATGAAGCACTAAGAAGATAAGGAAAGGCTGAAACATAACTGGCGAAATGTGGGTGTAGGTAGTATAGGTGCCCAACGCTTGGGGAATACTGGCGTGATTTTACGTTGTTGATGTTGTAGGCTATCTTGGCTTGAAAACCATTGCCTCGTGTGATTTAAAAATTAGCCAAATGCAGAGCAAGCAAATTCCACATTCTTGTCCAATCATGCCCGCCGTCGAATTAGACGAAACTCGAATGAAATAAGTTCCAAGCAGTCCGTCCGCGCTGCTATAGTCGATTGTAACGCAAAATAAGCAAATCAACATTCACGTGTGGAAATTATCTATACTAAAAGTTGGTTTATACTACAGTCTGTCAAATCTATTATCTACCGCGACATATTGAAATAGGAAGAAGGGCATCGCCAAGGGGGGCAAAGGGGGCGGCTGCCCCACCCTAGAGATCCAAAAAAAAATTGTCAACTACAGGGCATTTTGACGTAAAGAAACTACTTACATATATCTATAAAGCCAATTTTATTTATTTGGACGACCATTATTTGGTTTTTTAAAGTTCCATATCTCCTAATCGGGGTCTAATCCGAAGTCCGGGGACCTCATTCGTATGTATGTGTTGGTAGTATGCCCGCCCAGTTTTAATACTTTTTAGGTTTCAGCTCTACAGGTCTAAATAGTTTTGGAAAACTTGTCTGTACCTACAACCTACAAATCATACTTTTCCCATCCTCCCTATATCAATTTGCCCTCCCATGGGCCATCGGCTGGCGACGCCCTTGAAGCCATGTATTGAGGTCAAACAAATTTAGTTGTTAAATGTCGCCTACAACAGGTACAGGCAAGTAGCAGTCTCAGTTAAAGAGGTCTACGAGTGAAAAATTACTTTCTCTTATTTCTCACTTATAGGGGTTTTAGAGGGTTAAAATGACAGCACCTGGCAAGTACTCTCATTTATAGATTTTTTCGCTTACCCAGTTCTCAGTTACCCGGGTTTGACTGTACTTACAACATAACGTGTTTACAGTCTGAGTCGAAACTAGCTAGCAGTCATTGTAACTAGTAACGTGAAATAACGCCATAGTCTAATACCTAATGGTAGTTATGCGCCCGCCCGGCGCCCGTCAGTCGCCAGCCAGTCAGACGTGTGGCCTTGGACGGAACAGTCGCGTAATATCACTGGCCTCTTCCGCGTAGTTTTATCAATACTTAATTCGTTTTAATAGACCCATATTACTAGAATGTTTAAAAGTATTAATTATTGTCTCAAATTGTGCATTCAATAATTTTATTTTAAAATTATAGTGTTGGTTGATGTAAATAAGTAGTTGTTTTGTTAATCAGCAGGATGAGTTTGTGAGTGTGAATGTGACCATATTGAAGTACCTAGCTTTCGGTTTTTGATAGAACTATTGACTAGTGTTGTGTTGATTTTAGATTTGTTCGTTTGTAAACAATGACTGCTGCTGAAGCCACTGGTAACTTACACACGAACTACCTAATACTACAATGTTGTTGCCAACCCTACTGTTTAACAGTAGATCTACTGTTTTTTCATTGGCATCCCTTTTTTCTGTTTTAGTCCTATTTCTACTGTTTTTTGTACTTTCGGCGCCATCTGTTGCAAAAGATTCTAAATGTTGTGTCTTGCTTTTCGTGTGGGTACAAACAGGTCTACACAGAGCATGTAACTTTAAGAGGCGGAACTTAAAACATTTCAGTTTGTGCGAATTTGTGACCGTCTTTAGCCAACCACATAAAAAAATTATAGCTACCAAAACCAACATGAAAATTCTAACGCAGCACTGACACACTTGACAATCATGACCTTGAAGGCAAGAACTGTCATAGATAGGGATGCGCAACGTTTAGAAATCCATAAACTTATCGATATCGATAAATGCATTCTATACAGATAATAGTGGGGTTTCAAAACTTATTTATTTTGAAAAATCGGTGAAATAAAACACAGATTTTATGATTTGAGTATTTATTAATTTATGTAAATGAGCAAGCAACAAAATGGCCAAAATGGGTTCCTTTTTGATTTTTTTGCACCAACGTCACAATTTCTTTTAGCACGCCTGACTCAAATTTTTCCAAGGTATTGGCACTGCGTCTTAGTGATGCCAGGCTGGAGGACAAATTAACTCAATTAATTTTGAGAATATCTTTCTCTGTCTGTCTATATTTGCTTGTAACATCATCACATGAGAAAAGCTTAATGGAATATAATGAAACTACTTCACTTGTAGAGACGATTTCCCTTTTTGTTGAAATATTTTTTTCCAAAGCTCTTAGCACATACATTTCGCTGCTCATACAGTTATTAATTACCAACTGCTTTTAGCCACTCTCGACAGCTGGAAGATACAAAATATAAAAGGTTACTGTTACCTGACTACGTTTGACGGTGAATTTATTTAATGTGATTTAAAGCAATTTAAAGTTAAGAAAACACCCAATTTACACTACCAGCGTAGCTAAATGGAATAGATTATTATACTACGAATATGAAACTCTAGATTTATTTAATATTCCCACTATTTACATAATGGTGTCTCAGGTAGATAAGATGTATAATCTTACTCTACCTATTTCGACTCTCTGACCTATTTAATTTGCAGTCAACCTAGTTAGACTAAATTAGATCACAATTTAAATTAGACTAATATTACTGTAGGAGTTTCAATGAATCTTTATTGATCGTTCGAGAGCTGTATAAAGCTTTGTGCAAACTAGCGCGACGCGACATCGGTTATTGTAATACCGGGAAGTTTTCTTAGAAATTGTATTGTTCGTGTCGCGTCGCGCCGTCGCGTCGCTCTGGTCTGCACGAGCCTTTACAGAATTTAAATGATGCTATTAATTTCCTAATTGCAAATTAGTAGTGTTAGGTGAGCACAAGATCACATTAGCAATAAATATCGGTACTCTAGTGAGTACCGATATTTATTGCTAATTGCTATTAATTATTGTATGGATCCAGTGGAAACTTGGAAAAATGCAACTTATTTACAGTAAGGTAAGCCAGGCCTCCTTGATACCGCAAACTTCACATGTGCTGTGAACCTTACCTATGATGGTTCACAAACTTAGAGTCATTGACTATTATTCTGATATGTTTTATTCCGAAATCTTACAGAAAAAGGAAAAACAAACAGAAAAATCACAACACAAACACTAATACTCGCGTGAAGGCAGACATGTTTGTGACAACTTCGTAATGTAATGTTGGTCATCATGTCATTCTGACGCGTGTTTCTGAATGTTGGCTAAAGAAGGTCACAAATTCCATGCAAAAATATTTTGTTCGGAGTTTCACAGCACTGCAGGTCTACCCTCTACTGATACTGATGTTTAACCAAAAATCTAAAAAACAATCTCTATGACTACGTACAGTAGGTACTTACATTAACTTTTTCATTTATTCTACTATATAGTTTTAATATTTTATCATTTAAAAAAATGTGAGTGGTATGCATTTTCATCTTCAAAAACTGGCCAAGTGCGTATCGGACCACGCACAATGAAGGGTTCTGTAGTTGGGTTGAATTTATCCCAAGAACAAACTTAACATTGTACTTGAAAAACATTTTCTCCCATTATTACGTCGTCGATTCGATCGATTATTACTCGTTAACCTGTACAGCCTACTTAGCTGTGATAGCTTTCCTTTTAATTTCCATCTATTATTATTATATGTATCGTTGGAAAGGTCGTTCAAAAATATTGAGGGTGTGTGAAAATCATTTTTCGATTCAGGGATCCATTTGCGATATATTAAGCTACAAAGTGAAAAAAATTGTTAGAGTTAAGTGTGTCTCCCCTGCCAGCTAAATGGTTGTACTTGGATTTGTGAAAAAAATCACAGCAGTAGTATATATAATATAACGAAGTTAAAAGGAAAACTAAAAGGAAACTACTAATTCACAGCTAAGTAGGCTTTTCAGGTTCACGAGTAGTAATCGACCAACTTAAATTTGCAGTTTGAAAAACATGATCTCCCACACATTCCGTATGGGAGAAAATGGTGCCGATTCTCTTGTACACCGAACTAAACTAACTTAAACTAAGACTAAAATTACTTACTTTTGGCTATGAGAATCTTAGAGCTATTCTGCAAATAAAATTCTCTAAACTAAAAAATAATTTTGACACAACTAAAATAGAATTTGACAATCGTGAATCCACGTGGTACCCGTGGTTTGCCCTAACCGGTGATTTTTTTTAGAGCCGGAGGTGCGTATGTGGTGTAGCCTCGACGTGCTTTATATGGAATTTTTATTTTTTTGTATGGAAAATATGAAAAAAATATTACCTACGTGTTGAGTGTTAGGTGTTTAAGGGTTTTATAAAGGGGGTCGAAATTTTCATTATTTTTGCGATAGGACGCACCATTTTCGAGATATAAGCAAAAGAAAAAATAAATACAGTACTGTTTTTGCACATGAAGTCGAGATGTTGGTGTGAATTTTAGTTCATAACAACTTATTTTATACCACACCATTTTAATCGCGATTAAAATTTGTCAGGTTTAGTCTGATTTGGTCTTTTACAACCAAAATTTTAGGTGAAAAACGTCATATTCAGAATAGCAAAATTGCCATTTTCACTAAACTAAAAACTCAGTACTATCTTAGCGCTGTCAAACTAAAATATAGTTAAGTTGTGTCACTTTAGTCTATTTCAGAATAGGAAATCGTCGTTTGACAGGAATAAACTAAATTTTAGTGATTTTTAGTTTAGTTTAGAGGCATTTGTGACAAGAGAATCGGCACCATTGTTTTTCAACTACAATGTTAAGTTTCTTCTTGGGATAAATTCATCCCAACTACGGAACCCTTCATTGTGCGTGGTCCGACATGCAGTTAGTCGGTTTTTTTTGTTGATTTGCTGTTTTTTAGGTGCGTAGGATTGGCTACACTACACTGCAATGTTGTTAAGTGCTGATAACATTAGGGGCCATATTTTAACTTGTTTAACAGTTGTATTAAAGTGTTTATAATGCACTGTTAGGGCTATGATTTTTTTTTTAAATGTAAAATTAAATTTCCAGGTCTGGAGCGCCTGTCGCAGCTGGCTAACATCTTCATCCATCAAACTAGTCGAGGCTACAAAGGCAACAATTATACCGTCCTCGGCGATGGGGAGGAGGTCCTGTTCACCATGAACGAGGTTGTTCCCGACACTATCTTCCGAGGTGGAAGCAACAGACCGTTTAACTTTGATGGCGTGGATAACACAGGGAGGAAGGTGAGCAGATATAGATCCGCTGTAGAATGTCCCATAAAGCTCGTGCAGTACTGACCACATGAGCTAGGTACTGATCTGGACCTTTACCTTGGCTCCACCGATCTCAGGCTCTGTATTGCTTCCAGGACATGGCCAGAGGAGGTAGCGGGAACGATATTTTTGATATTTACTAGTACCTAGTTATAGTCAAAGTCAAATCATTTATTTCAAATAGGCCCTCGTAAGGCACTTTTGAACGTCTAAGTTTAAAAATAATTGAATTGATTCTACTCGCCCCTTCCAAAAGGTATTTTTCGTATGGAGAAGAATGGGCAAGAAACTACATTAGTTACATAATTATATGTGAAGACGATGCACCTAAAAAAAATAGGTAAATAGGGACAAGGAAGGGAGAATATGTGGTTCTACTTTAAATTTATATACTTATGCTATGTAGCGGGAACCTCTTAAACTTGCCGTGTATCGCGATGGCATCAAAATAATCTCACACATGAAGCTGTAGATCATCCTTTTGACACTCTTACAGTAGAATGTCCTGTTCATGTGGCAGTTTTGTTGCCTAGACAGCAGTGGGTGGGGGTTACAGAATAGTGTTAAAGCACCTTGAGTTTTTTAATAGTATTTACTAGCGCTCTTGTAACTATATCTCTATTATGGAGGAACATAACTTTATAATTAGATATCAAATCGCAATATTAGAGATTTAAACAGCGGAATTGTGAAGTAAAACTGTACAAAGTTATACTCGTATAAAGGGATATCTCAAAGATCATTTTTGGCGCTACAAGAGATCTGTAGCCGCTTATAGAACCACTATATTTCATACTAATGGAGCTGAGGCCGTTATGGAAATCCTTTATCCGGCTACTGTGCAGCTTGTTATAGCGCTTGTGTGCTAGTTGGGTAGTTACTGCGAATTTCAAGATTATTCAAATATCTTATACTGCTACATTTTCAGATGTTCTCGTTCTGTCGTCCAACGGGAAGAATATTTATATCGAGTAAGGTGGAGCTGTTCGTGAACGAGGAGCTGGTCAGCATTGTCCACTTGGTTAATACATGCATTACGCCAATCTTCAGCATCCACGACGCACAGGACAACCCCACCATCAGGCTCAAAGGGAAGATCACTAACACTGGTTATTTTGAGGTAAAAGATATATTCCCCGCCCCTCGCAAGCCTTCCAAAGGTCCGGGATCGAGTGGTACTTATCAATATATGTAAAGACAACCATACTAATATGATAAATTCGAAAGTTACTCTGTCGGGCTCTCTGGCCGTCTGTTACTGTCGGCGCATCACTTATGCGCGTGATGCACTGCGAGGAAGGCGCTACGCCTCGGGGTACCGAACCCGTACCCTAATTGCGTAATAAACGGAGGCAACGGAGGACCCGTCCCAGACTGAGAGTTTGTCTCAAGACTGTATCCTCAACCAAGATATACCTGATATTGTGCAAGAAGTTTCTCAAGTGGTACAGTCAGTAGCTAGTAGTATTTCCTCTAGTAGTAGTCAAGTTTGCTATCAGTCAGTCATGTTTTCAGATAGTATAGGAAGAGGGTTAGGGAAATTAGTTAGTAATAACTTGAGTTTTTCTATTCAAAACCATTGTTTACCTGGGATTTCCTTCAAAGAAATAATGACATCAATTACAAGAAATCAATATGATTCTAATACCAATATAACTGTATTTGTAGGAAATAGTTCCCAGGTCAATAAAGAAGATATCACTGACAGTGTTACTGAGATTTTAAAGATAAATTGTAATAAAATAATTTTGTGTGCTTTTCCCTATTTTGAAAAATTATCAAATAGAAAAAACAATTATATACATATGCTTAATAAGCATATACAGTTCCTAGTAAGTCACTACAGTGACAAACTTGTATTTTTTGACACCAACAATTTTGTTGATAAATTGAAATCGACAAGGAATACAGTGTATCTGCCCATTAGGTTTAGACTTAAAATAGCGAGGCTATTAGCTTATATTAACTCAGACATAAGTAGTATGTCGAAGTGTAGTACTATAATTAACACCTCAATTATTAGTAATAATTCTAATGTACAGGTGGCCACCAGTAACTGTAGCCCAAGTGCTATACACGTTTACAATAATTGTACGAAGGAGGATCCATGTGTCACTATGGCAAATTCCTGTCATAATGTGGGGTCCACAAGTAGTAGGATCTCATTGCCTGGTGATGGCATGGGAGTGTTGGGGCTCACTCTGGATATTAATTTAAACTAGATAGTAAGACAACAGAAGATACCGGCAACACTATAGTTATACCTACCAAGATTAAGGTGTCTTCTTGCTCTCAAATAGTTAATTGTAAAAAAAAGTCTAAGCAGAATACCTTGACATTATTCCATCAAAATATTCAAGGTTTTTCTTCCAAACAATTAGAGATTGAATTATTTTTAGAAAAAACTATGTTTGAAATTATTTGTTTAACTGAACATTGGTTAAAAGATTATGAGATGCTAATTAATTATAAAAATTATAGTGTGGGCAGTTGTTTTAACCGAAAGTCTATGCAACGTGGGGGTTCATTAATCTTAGTTAAAAATTCTATTAAATCTAAGACTCGTAAAGATATAGTTGATTTGTCGGTTGAACATAACATTGAGTTGTCCTGTGTTGAGCTAGATAAGTATGTTATAGTGTGCGTTTACAGACCCCCAAATTATCAAAACTACTCCACATTTGAGTCAGTAATGGAAGATGTTCTAGTAAAACTTGCAACGGGTAAAAAATCACTGATTATCTGTGGTGACTTCAATATTAATATCTTGGAAAATAGTTCAAATAGCAGTCGATTATTAAGTCTCTTTCAATCATTCAATTTGTCAAATGTGTTTTCAGAACCAACCCGTATAACTACAAATACAGCTACATGTATTGATAATGTTTTTTGTTGCTGCAACTACTTAGACAAAGCCATTGTAAATTATCTCCCTTCTGATCATAGCGGTCAAACCGTTGCTTTCAAGTCCAACACACCATTACAAAGAATTCAGATACAATCTAGACAAATAACAACCAGCAATCTAAGTAGATTTAATAATAACTTAATTGGTAAGTTAAGTATACCGGGTCATATTATAATAAATGTAAATGAATTATATGAGGAATTCTTTTCGGTAGTGCGCACCGAGTTCAATAATACTCTAAAGAAGAAAACTAAAACGATTTGCCCAAATTTTTTGTTCAGTGACTGGGCGACTAGGGGTATTAGGAAAAGTAGGGAAAAATTGTTTGAGCTGTATGGCCTTAAGCCTTATATTAACTCTGAAACTTTTAATAAATACGTTGCTACTTACTCTAAAACTTTTAAAAATACCTGCAAGGTAGCTAAAGCCTTGTACATTAGCAACAAGATCAAATCAGCCGATAATAAAATAAAGACGGTTTGGAAAATTATCAATGACGAAACAAACAGGAATAAAAGACATAATAATGATTTCACACTAGAAACTTCACGGGGTCTTATAAGCACTAACAAAGAAGTTGCTCAAGAATTTGTAAATTTCTTTACCAGTATGCCAATTAAAACTACTGAAACCTTACATTCCTCGCCCTCGCGTTCTATTGATTTATTAAGAGCAAACGTTTCATCCTGCCCGATTGAATTTAAATTCAAGCATATAAACCCCATAACATTAATAAAAGCTTTTAAGCAAATCAAGATCAAATTAACCGAAGATATATGGGGAATGTCAATCAAAGTGTGTACCTCCATTATTGAGACTATAGCGCCGTACTTAGCCTTAATATTTAATTTGTGTGTGGATCAAGGAGTCTTCCCTGATCTAATGAAATATAGTAAAGTAATACCACTTTTCAAATCCGGGGACACTAAAGACACCAATAATTATAGACCCGTATCCGTGTTGCCAGTTTTAAGCAAGGTGTTTGAAAAGGTAATGCTTAATCAAATGCTCAATCATTTTAACACCAATAAAATCTTACATGATCAACAGTATGGTTTCACCAAGGGACGTTGTACGACTGACGCCGGTGTCACCTTATTAAAACACATATTTACGGCGTGGGAAGAGGCCCAAGACGCCATAGGAATTTTTTGTGACCTCTCCAAAGCATTTGACTGCGTCGACCACGAAACCTTAATCTTAAAACTTGAGTATTACGGACTTGGAAAACTTGCGCTCAGTTTAGTAAAATCTTATTTAAATGATAGACAACAGCAAGTTCAAATAAATGGTGTCAATTCAATCGGTTTAAAAGTAAAAATGGGTGTACCTCAAGGATCAATATTGGGTCCTTTCCTCTTTTTAGTTTATATTAATGATCTACCCCATTTGTTAAAAACTCAACCACAAATGGTGTTATTTGCTGATGATACTTCCTTAATTTTTAAAATTAATAGACGTGCATCAAATCTTGACGACGTAAATAACGCCCTACAGCAGGTCCAAAATTGGTTCACTGCTAATAATTTAGTATTAAATGGGAAAAAAACTAAGTGCATAAGATTTTCGTTGCCTAATGTCAAAAGTAGTAATTGTGAGATAGTATTGAATCAAGAGAAACTAGAATTCGTCGATAAAACTGTTTTCCTAGGGATCACGCTTGACTCAAGGCTTCAATGGGGTCCTCATTTAACATCCCTTTCAGGACGATTAAGTTCAGCAGCATATGCTGTGAGAAAAATCCGTCAATTTACAGATGTAGGTACCGCGAGGCTAGTCTATTTTAGCTACTTTCATAGTATTATGTCGTACGGTATTCTACTATGGGGACGGGCTGCAGACATCGAGTCTATTTTTATTCTGCAGAAAAGAGCCATCAGAGCCATATATGGCCTCCGCAGGCGCGACTCTTTAAGGGAACTGTTTAAAGATATTAACATCATGACGGTACCTTGTCAATATATCTATGAAAACATTATGTACGTAAGGAAAAATCTACATCTTTTTAGTAAAAGAGGTGCAAGACACAATTATATTACTAGAAATAGGGACCAATTAGTTCAACCGGGTTTCAGGCTGGCTAAAGTGGACTCATCTTTCATGGGGTACTGTTTAAAGTGTTACAATAAAATACCTCCCCACATACTTCAACTGAATGAAACGAAATTTAAATCTTATATTAAACGCACACTATGCAGCCAAGCATATTATAAATTGGCAGATTATATTGCTGATAAAAATGCTTGGCCCAATGCTGGTCCTGCTCCACAAGGGCGCATAAACTAATTGATTAGCATTTGAAAGTACAGTTGGAGCTGCTGAAGATTTTAAAAACTATCTTTGCATTGTATAAATTCAATCTCTTAACATTGTATAATTGCATAGAACATGTGTGAGTACTATGTACCGACTATAAAGCTACCATTTAGGTGCAGGGTATGTCTTTCATTGACTTGAATGTGTCCTGGCGGCTGAGAGTATGTCATGCTCACTCTAATGTCTCGCTGACGGTGGCGCGTGTGTTGGATCATTTAGCTCCCTTCAAAATGGTTGAGCTGAATGGTGCTAATCCATGCGTCATGTTCGTGAACGGGCGCCGTCAGTAGGGACTGGTCATCTCTTAGCTACCACGGCTTATTTTAATTGTTTATTTTTTTTCTTTCTGTTACGGACGCTTTTCACGTTTTGCATCGTTCTCACATGTATAACTTCAACATGAATGATGTATCCAATAATTTTGTAACCATATTATGATTTAAAAGAGTGTCCGTGGAGTTTCTTGCCCGTTCTTCTCCATAGGTACCTACTACGCTTTGGAATGGGCATCTAGCTTCATCTTTCTGACTGACCGACCCCCTTGACAATTCAAAAGTGCCTGTAATTGGTTTATTTGAAATAAATGCTTTGAGTTTGAGTTTGAGTTTGAACGATCAATCAGAATCTAAATAATTTTGAAACAGATTGCTAATCCATTGCTTCATAAGTTCGAAAAAAATCGGCTCAATATCGTCAATAACGCAATGAATGTTGTTGTGCTGTCAAAATGAAACAGATTAGTCGTAATCGTTAACGATAATATGTTACGTAATTAGATAGCTGGTTCTCACGGCCGCTGCGCGCCATGCATGTTCTTATGGTATTACACCTATTTTAATACAGTCCTCTAATTCTTTGATCATAAAGTCCGATTCAGCCCATGCAGTTACCTTTTCACGCCTTATCGGCTGAAAGGATTTCGATAAAATTTGGCAAAGAGGACCATGACATGGGATAGCACATAGGGCACTTTTTATCCCAGCAGTATGTTCCCGTGCGACCTACACGCGGGTGAAGTTGCGGGCAAAAGTTACTAAGTACAATATAAAAATATATAATAATCTTCAATTCCAGCTGCAGACAAACACCAAGGCCGTCATAGGCGGCCTACAAAAGAAGTCTCGCCGTTTTGGAGAGGGGATGTTCTCCTTAAAAGATGATTACATCATCAGCTTCCCCACTGATCTCGCTGTGCAATTCAAGCTAGCTGTCATCGTAGCCTGCGTTTTCATTGTAAGTTTGTAACCGATGTATCAAGCAAGCTATGAATGCATGAATGATGAATTAATGAATGAATGAATCATTATTAATTTTTTAAACACAGGTATGTACTAGCCAACTGAATTTTTACTGAAGACTAAATGTATGTACATACTCGTACATTTAGTCTTCAGTAAAAATTCAGTTGGCTCTGTATATCTTGCCAGAGGCGTACAAATTTTATAGTTACAGTAGGTAGGTACAATAATATTAAAATTAAATTCAGAATGATAATAAATTATTAAATTAACTATTTACAAATTAAATATTAATCATGCCGACAAAGTGGTAAAATAAAATCAAGAAAAAAAAAATTTTTGGGTACCTCCCCTTTTTTTTTTTTTTTTTTTTTTGGATGGGAAATTATCAAATAACTTCTCCCGCTCTGGGTGGAGCGGGAGGGCGTGTCAGACTTTTACTGACTAAAACCCACCCGTGTTCCTTCCGTTGCCTGTGTGCCGAGGTCGCGATATCCCTTTCAGACAAACCCGCAACCCCGGCAGGCATTGGCCCTTCCGGACCCCGTCAGTTGGTGCTGACATCTCTTTGAGGCGCGCGTGGAACACAACGCGCCGTCGACCCGGGCCTGGTCCCTATCGGACGGCGAGCTACCCATTGCTCACCGTCCGCAAGCCCGCGCCTACGGTGGCCGGAAGTCGGCTCGCGACTCCCGACGCCCGGGGCGTCTCCTGCGGCGACTAGGGGCGCGAGGGGGCGCATTTTGCCTCTCCCTCGCGCGCTCCGCCTCCTCCTTCGCTAGCATTACTGCTTCGCAGAAGGAGGTGACGGCCTCCCATGCACTCTCGCTCCGGACCATGGCCTGAACCAGGGCCGGACGCGAGAGATCGCCGCCGCCGATCGCCTCCGTGAGGACACGGCGGTGCTCCGCCCAAGCTGGGCAGACCTCCACCGTATGCTCCACCGTGTCCTCCGGGCGATCCACACAGTGGTGACACCCGGGCGTTTCCTCCCGCTTTATCCTGAACAGGAACCTCCCGAAACAACCATGTCCGGTGAGGACCTGTGTCAGGCGGAAGGTGAGGACGCCGTGGCGCCTCTCTAGCCACTCCTCAAAGAGGGGACTTATCGCCACGATTGTGGCGTGCCCAGCGCTGGGTTGCGACAATCGCACTCTCCATGCCGCCATGAGATCCCGCCGGAGCTCTGTCCGCTGTGCCGCGATTTCTCGCGGCAGCGGAGTTACGCCCCGGCGTTTCGCCTCCTCGCGCAACTCCCACATGTGCGCGAGGACTTTTGCCTCCAGATCCCATGGCGGTAGTCCGGCAAGGAGGCTCGCCGCCTCACGGGAGACCGTGCGGTAACCTCGGACCAGCCTAATGGCCATGACCCTTTGGGACGCGTTCAACCGCTGGGCCGGTCGCAGCCTCAACGAACGCGCCCACACCGGTGCCCCGTAAAGGGCCATGGACCGCACGATCCCCGCGTAGAGCCTCCGGCAGGAGGCGTTTGGACCCCCTAGATTGGGCAGGAGCCGCTTCAAAGCAGCCCCAGCCCTCTGCAGTTTGGGAGCCAAACGTCGGAAGTGCTCAACGAAGTTCCACCGGCTGTCGAGGACGAGTCCCAGGTACTTCATCGTCGACTCGACACCGATGTGAACCCCTCCTGCCGTTATCCGGGAACCCGACAGTGGCGCGTTCCGAGGACCATAAAAACACATGGCCTCGGACTTGTGCAAGGCCACCTCGAGTCCCAATTGCCGGATCCTATCGACGATTGTCGCAACCCCGCGTGTCGCCAGTTCGGCCGCCGCCTCATGCAACCTCCCCTGCGCCAGGACCAGCGTGTCGTCAGCGTAGCAGACTACACTGACGCCGCTAGGGAGGTCGGCGCGCAGCACCCAGTCGTAGCCGATGTCCCACAGATGCGGCCCCAGGACCGATCCCTGTGGGACACCGCACGACATCTCTCGCCGGTTCCACCTCCCCTGCAGTGCTATTCTGTAACCATCTCACCGTGAAAACTTAGGTGAAGTGAGCGTGGAGAGAGCTGTCAATAGTGTCAATCTCTAGCATTAGGTGGAATTACAGCTCACTCCACGCTCACTTCACCTAAGTTTACACGGTGAGATGGTTACAGAATAGCACTGCTGCACGTAAAGTGGGTTTTTTTTTCTCATCTACCCCATGGTGTGGGGTATCGTTAGAAAGGTCGTTCAAAAATATTGTGAGTTTGTGAAAACCATTTTTGGATTTAGGGATCCGTTTGCGAAATATTGGTGCCGATTCTCTTGTACACCGAACTAAACTAACTAAACTATCACTAAAATTCCTTACTTTTGGCTATGAGAATCTTAGAGCTATTCTGCAAATAAACTTCTCTAAATTAAAAAATAATTTAGACACAACTAAAATCGAATTTGACAATCGCGAATCCACGTGGTATCCGTGATTTGCCCTAATCCGTGTTTTTTTTTAGAGCCGGTGGCGCCAAGGATGTGTAGCCTCGACGTGTTTTATATGGATTTTTTCATTTTTTGTATGGAAAATATGAAAAAATATTACCTACATGTTGAGTGTTAGGGGTTTAATAGTTTTATAAAGGGGGTCGAAATTTTCATTATTTTTGCGATAGGACGCACCATTTTCGAGATATAAGCAACAGAAAAAATAAATACTCGTACTAAATCGTCCGCAAGCCCGCGCCTACGTTGGCCGGAAATCGGCTTGCGAGTGCGACTCCCGATGCCCGACGTCTCCTGCGGCGACTAGGGGCGCGAGGGCGCGAACCTTGCCTCTCCCTCACGCGTTCCGCCTCCTCCTTCGCGAGCATTACTGCTTCGTAGAAGGAAGCGAGGCCTCCCATGCATTCTCGCTCCGAACCATGGCCTGAACCAGGGCAGGACGCGAGAGATCGCAGCCGACGATCGCCTCCGTGAGGACATGGCGGTGCTCCCCCCAAGTCGGGCAGACCTCCACCGTATGCTCCACCGTGTCCTCCGGGATCCACGCAGTGGTGACACCCGGGCATAGTGTGGGTTGAGTCCTTTCTAAAATTTATGTGTACTTAGTAGCTAACTTTTGGCGACTCCCTATGTAGTTACGAGGCTTGAGCATGCCGATTTGTGTTAGATAATAATAAACCATTGTTTTTTTCTTTCCAGGACTTCAGATTCCACGAGGGCAAGTGACGGAGAGGTATCGCACAACTTGCGCCTAATTTTATATTGTATTTATATACATACAGCATGTTAGAAAAACCCTATCCGATGCGAACCCGCGCATAGGTACCGCAATAACATTATGAAACAGTTTTTTATTTTTTTGTAGGAAGTAATTGCTATTGAAAATTCACGTTTTTAGTACCAAAATTACCCCAATTTCATAATAAATTAGCAAATTTTCTGCGGAGGTCACAAGTTATGCCTTTTAGACACCTGCTAAAAAAGAAGGTCGCCCGCGCCCCATGAAAAAAAATGCGGCGATATTTTTTCATATTTTCTAGAAAATGACCACATAGACTCTCAGTATGATTCTTAACAACACGCTCACGGATCGGAGAGGGTTTTTATTACACGCTGTATATTTATATTTTATTGTACTAGTTTACTTATTCATTAGTACTTTTTCTTATCTATAGAACAAGGAACGCAACAATTGGTCGCTGCACTTAAACATTGCATCATCATATTGTTATGAAATATGAACTGAAAGGAATGGCACAACCGCTCTTGAAGATAGTCTATTATATAGAAAAAGTATGGAATATTGAATCTCCAATCGTCTTAAATCATTTTGCTGTGATAAATGTGATATTGATATGATAACATATAACTTTCAAACAGATGAAAATAAATACAATTATGATCGACTAAAACAAAAGGAATAAGCATAGGCGTAGCATAGGCGCCAGCTTTGCAAGTCAGTGTCAGATAGTATCTTGATTAAAATATGATTAGCTACCCGTATTTACAGAATATAATCTTTAGGAATCATTCATACATTTCTCTAAGTTAGATTTGTTCCACAGATTTGTACTGAAAATTCTGAAATGACATGATTTCATGAAAATCTCGTTCAATAGAACAAATCTAACTTAGAGAGATGTATTTATGATTCGAATGATTACGATTCTGTAAATACATATTTGCTATGATCGAGAATCATAACACTGACGAAAACTGACAGACGAAAGCCCATTTAAACTGTCTTTAACCATTGCTGATCTTAGCCATGTTTTTAAGCGTCTGAGTGTACTGAATGACCATTCAATTGTAGCCGTAGAAGAAGGCATAGCTTATAAAATGTATAGCGCGGTTTTTTCTAAAATTAATGCATAATATATTGTAATTGCAAAGTAAGTCTTAACGTGACTCTAACATAACTTTTGTCGACAACAGAAAACCAGGGGGGGCAGCTGCCCTCCCCTGCCCGCCCCCTGGGTTGGGTAATTTCTAAATTTATTTCTGTAATACTTATCCAATAGGAATAAGATATATTTCAATGCTCGGTGATCGACCTTGGAGCATCGAAGCACAGTTTTCTTTGGAGCATCGAAGAGCATGCTGGAGCATGCGCGCATACCGGCAGCGGTTTGCGCGGCGTATACACTGGAGTCCGCCAGTCTGCCACACTCTTTCAAAAGTAACTTTTCGACTGCGTAGCCGCTAGTGGAATAATCAAATCCCTGCAAGCGGTGGCTACTCGGCGGATGCCGCGGCATACCGGCGGATGCTCCGGGACGCTGGCGGATGCTCGCGGTATCGCAGAGGATTTTTCTTGCCAGTGTGTGCTGGCGGATAGAGGAATCCTCGTCGATGCTCTCCCCTGCCGTCCGCCAGTGTGCGCAGGCTATAACTGTAATCTGATATCAGAAAAATAACTCCATGATATGGAGGTATGGCTTGTGTCGTGGCGTTCGCAAATTTAGTCAAATCAATTCTATGTACCTATTTACTTATTAATAATAGATGTCACTTAGTATTATATAATGCACATTATTACAATTTGGACCAGTGTATTTTAACCAGTCAAGCTTGCATTTATTAAAGAGAAACTTTATGATAGGTATTTGTCTATTTACCCAGGTTTTCTTTTGTATTTTATCTCCATTCGAATAATGACAAAACTCTTTGGTTTATGGTGTGACGTTCCATAAAAACCATTATGGTGGTAAACTTTGCTTAATAATGGGAGTCAATTGTGTAAAATTATGTGGAAGTAGTAGAGTACATTTCCATTCCTTAAAACGATAACAGCCCCATCTAGCTTTAGGTTTTGGAACTTGACTCGTGCTTTGTTCTGTGTCTATATTCTTCCTGGTCGCGCGGGCCGGACGTGTGAGTGGGCGTCACTAGATGTCGCGAATGAGGGCGCACAATGAACTTATTATTAATGAAATTTTTGTTGTTGTTCGTAAATAAAATAAAATAAAAGTTTATACTTGTATGAGGTTTTCTCCAAAAATATATTAAGTACAACTGTTAAACATTAATTTGTTTTATTTTGTTCTTATTAGTCAAAGTTAAATATTAGGGAGAATGGGCGAAAACAGGTAGGTAGTCAAATTGGTAGTGAAAGCAATAAAATTAAAATATGTATAATAACAAGCACAATGTAGTAAATTAACAACGTTTCAGAGGAACTACATGAAAAAAAAAGATGTTGTCATGTCATGATCAGAATATGACGCTATTTTCGGTCTAGCTGTCATTCGCCAAGTGTGCAGAGTACTTATTTCGTGCGATAAGGAACTACGTTCCATAAATCAAATCAAATTATGATGAAGCACTAAGAGTTGGCGTGGTTATTATCACTTTTGTAAACAACTGGGAAAAGATAAAAAAAGGCTGAAACATAGTTGGCGAAATGTGGGTGTACTATAGGTACCTAACCCTTCGGGGACTACTGGCGGGATTTTACGTTGTTGATCTAATCTATCTTGGTTTGAATGGCTTGAAAACAATTGCCTCGTCTGACTCACATTTACATACATTTATTAGTAAAATGTTTAGTGATTCAGTAATCCCTATTATTTTTATTTATCAGCTGATAATACTATCCATCCCTTGATCCATATTTCCCAATTCTCGTGGTTTGCCTTATTCCTATGTTTGTGTCAGTTTAATTCGTTGCCCAACACAGAATTATTCTGCTGACATAGTTTTTCATAACTTTACTGTAATTATCAGCTCCATACTAGGTTAGAAATTGTTTTTATCATGCTTGTATTATGTATGAATGTAGGTAAACGAAGCAAAAGGAGTATGTTAGGATTGTAGCAGGTGGCGTTCTGTAGTTTCTGCTTACCCCCGTGAGACTATGAGTATATTTTTTAAACAGGACCAGCTTTATGTTCTTGAACTTGTGCTTTTATTTGTGTTTTAATCATCACTAGATGTCGCACTAACAAAGGATGCAAAATAAATTTATTTTATACTAGCTTTTGCCCGCCCGCGTGGATGTCGGAAAATATAAATATTTAACGGGAACATACTACCAGGACTCGAAGCGATCGCATAACTAATAGCCAACAAAAAAGGTCATTGACTTTTGTCCTAGGGGGGTATTACAGTATCAATTATCTAGGATCACAGATCTCTGAGTCATATATAAATGATAATGTAATACAAACATATGAATCAAATCGTCTTTGATCAAAGATTTTTGACATTTGTTGTTAGATAGGATCATAGAAACAGGTCTTGCCATATTGAATATTATATACTGAATTTTCACATTTATTTTCGTAATTTCCTGATACAAAATCCGTCCATAAAATTATGTGATTTTGCCTTTTCAGTTTTGCTACTGCCACATTCTAAGTTGACGGTTTTATTAACGGATAAAAAGTAAGCACAACGAAATTTTGGCCTAAGTTCACAATACGCTTTGGAATTCTAAAATTATTTGTTGGCAACACTGCTGTACTTAAAAAAAATCAAACTGCTGCCGGGCAGCCGAGAATTCATTGTTTTGTGGCTTAATTAGTGTTCTAAGTTCTATTTGTTATATTGTTTGCCGAAAGGCTTCAGTATTTTGTTTTAATCGACGATTGGAACCACATATGTCAAAAAAATAGGATCCTAGATAATTGATAATACACAGATATGATCCTAGACGTCAAATATGTAGGATCAAAGATAGGATCCTATATAGGATCCCAGATAATTGATAGTGTAATACCCCCCCTAGCGCTGCGCTCGCCGCCATCAACCATAATTATTTTGTTACGCGTAATTTTGAATCTGTGGTATCTATAAAGTATATTAAATGATATTATTATGATGTCAAGGCATATTTTAATCTAAATTAAATTACTTTTTTTTTGGATAAGGATTAATATAATAGGATTAATATAATATACAGGGTGAATTTGAATTCATGCGACACCTGTTAAGGGGTCATTGTACTCATCATTATGAACAACTTTCACTATGGGACCAACGTTGAAATCACGAAAAAAAAATCAGCTGTTCCCTACATTTATGTTCGCATAGCTCGTCAAAATGTAGGAAACAGCAGATTTTTTTTTCGCGATTTCAACGTTGGTCCCATAGTGAAAGTTGTTCATAATGATGAGTACAATGACCCCTTAACAGGTGTCGCATGAATTCAAATTCACCCTGTATAAGTAGATAAAAATTGTTTCTGTGGGTCATCCTTAGAACATATTATTATTATGAAATTGCGAACTTTTTTGTTGAACTTTTTAAGATGTACAATCATGTAGAATATTAATTTTATGTATCTTTTACGGTTTAACCAAACGCATCAAGAATCACAGAATGTTCTATCTCGCACATGTTCACAGGCACCGCAAACCACACCTGTTACATGCGGCACAAAAAATAATAAAATCCCCGCCGCGCGGGTGCCTTAGAAATCTTGTCCAGGGCGCCGGTAATGCTAAAACCGGCACTGGTTATTGGGATTGGCTCTACATTAGATCTGATAACTTTTGACGGTGAAAGCGTTTTTTGTGAGTGTTGGCTACTTTACATGTTTTTGGTGTCGGAAATGGTTGGCAAAAAAAGCAGTTCCAAATAAAGCTTCGTGCAGACTAGCGCGACGCGACACCGGCTATTGTTATACCGTCAAGTTTTCTTAGAAATTGTATTGTTCGAGTCGCGTCGCGGCGTCGCGTCGCGCTGGTCTGCACAAAGCTTAATGAATACGAAAAATTAATGAAAAACTGAACTTGCTCAAATCAAGATTACAAAAAGTAGGTTGAGGGAGCGACAAACACTGTCAGTCATGTCTGCAGCACTTTGATGATATTTGTAACTTGCTGATAATGGAAATGGGAACCTTTAGTGACCTATCTGCTGTGGTTGGCAACAGGCGAAATGCATGCAGTAAGGGGGGTATTAGAGTGCTTATCTTAACTATGTTCAAAGATATAATGAAATTGTAAAATATACATATTATGGGTAATAATACTCACCCTCCTACACACATACACTCATTTACACTACTCACTACACACGGAGGCCATCACTTTACATCTAATTTTTGTTTTCCTACATTTGTCACTTCCTTTTATTTTAATATTATTTCATTTTATCTCTCATCGAATGTGTTATAGATTTGTATTGAGGTCAAACAAATTTAATTTTTAAACGTCGCCTACAACAAGGGAAGAGCGTTGATGTCTGAAATACAGATATTTGATATCTAGTTCAGACACAGATATTTCAATATCTGATCATAGAATTAAGTGTTTTATAGTGTATCACTATATTATTTATGTCTGTATAGTTTTGAACAAATAAATTATTCTATTCTATTATTATTCTAATTTGTGAGCTTCGTAGATAGGTAAGATAAAATATGATAGTGTAATAGGGGGATATTACACTATCATATGTTATCTTAAATGTCTATTTTACCATTTCATTATATCTTTGATCATAGATCTATGATCGTATTTAAGATAGTGTAATAGCCACCTTACTTTAGTGTAGGTAAAGGTAGAGATGGTAGTACCTAATGGTAGCTATTCTATGCGCCCGGCGCCCGTCAGTCGCCAGCCAGTTAGACGTGTGGCCTTGGACGGAACAGTCGCGTAATAATATCGGGCCTCATTCGTGTAGTTTTATCAATACTTCGTTTTAATCGACCCATATTACTTATTATTTAAAAGTTATTATCGTCTCAAATTGTGCATTCAACAATTTTGTTTTAAAAGTATTGTGTTGGATAATGTAAAAAGTTGTTTTGTTAATCAGCAGAATGTGTTTGTGAATGTGAATGTGACCATAATGATATTGAAGTAGCTTTCTGTTTTTGATAGAACTGTTGACTAGTGTTGCGCTGATTTTAGATTTGTTTGTTTGTAAACAATGACTGCTGCTAAAGCCACTGGTAACTTACACATGACCACCACATGACTAACTTAATACTACAGTGTTGCCAACCCTACTGTTTTAACAGTAGATACTACTGTTTTTTGATTGGCATCCCTTTTTCTGTTTTAGTCCATATTTCTACTGTTTTTTATACTTTCGGCGCCATCTGTTGCAAAAAAATCTAAATGTTGTGTCTTATTTACAAACAGGTGTACCGTCTACTGATACTGATGTTTAACCAAAAATCTAAAAAACAATCTCTATGACTACCTACTTACCGTGCTTTAACTTTAAAATTTTTATTTATTCAACTACCTAAACTGTACATAATTTTAATACTTTATCATTTAAAAAAATTTACTGAAGGTATGCATTTTCATCTTCAAAAACCGGCCAAGTGCGTGTCGGACTATGCACAATGAAGGGTTCCGTAGTTGGGATGAATTTATCCCAAGAACAAACTTTAGTTATTTCAAATTCAATACATAGAGTTATCTTAATTATAATATACAAGCTAACACTAAAATATATATAAACTATTAACTAACTATACAAATATAAAGGGGGAAGACAATCATAGGGCATCAAAAAATTCGTCCGCATCGCTGTCAACAGGAAAAGTGCCCAAAAGTAATAAAAACTAATAATAAAAAGTAATAATAACTTTAGTTGAAAAACATATTCTCCCATACGTAATGTTTGGGAGATCTTGTTTTTCAAACTGCAAGTTGGTTGATTATTACTCTTTAACCTGTAAAGCCTACTTAGCTCTGATAGTTTTCCTTTTAATTTATTTATATATACTACTGCTGTGAAATTTTCACAAATCCAAGTACAACCACTTAGCCGGCAGGGGGGGGGGCACATGAATTAAAAAATTATCACTTTAAAGGTTAATATTTCGCAAACGGATCCCTGAATTGAAAAATGATTTTCACACACCCGCAATATTTTTGAACGACACCCTACACCATGGGATCCTTATATTTTACGAGTGGAGAGGTACCCTAAAAAAAAATATTTTTCTTGATTTTATTTTACCACTTTGTCGGCGTGATTAATACGTATACCCATGCCAAATTACAGTTTTCTAGTAGTAACTGTCTCTGAGCTAAACCGCGGACAGACAGACAGATACATGGCAAAACTATAAGGGTTCCTTGTTTGCTACGGAACCCTAAAAATGAAGAAATAGGGGGCCGTAAAAGTTGTCAGTTTTAGACCATTTTTGTACGAGCTCTATCGCAACAACTAAACAAGTTAGGAATTTGAAACTGCTGTATACTTAGAGTATTAACTGGAGAAGCCTAACGAACACTTCCCTTCTCTAAAAGTACAAGAACAAATGTTCTAGTACGTTCATAAAAACTACTTTCAAATCGATTCTAACGCACTTCGTAAATCGTTTTACTGGCGCGCGGAGCTCCGTGAAAATGCCTAGCTGTGCTGTTAAATTCTGTAAAAATCGTTCAAATACGTTAAACTTACATAAAGAACTGAATAACCTTCCATGAGATAACATTTTTTTTAATATTTAGTCATATTTTTATTGAAATTTAAAATCCTAACCTCATAATACATTTCGACTTTTTATTCGATTCAACGATGATTCAATATAAAACTGAGCATGAATCGAGTTTTTCCTCACATTGCTTCTGTGACGTCACCGAGTCTCGCTACATCTTGTTTCTATGTTCATAAAGATCAATATACTTTTCTTTTGCATTACGAAAATATACGTCAAATCAGCAAAATTTACATGCCCTTGACATGCGATTATGTCCTCTAGTAAAAACATGAACTAATTTAAAATTGAGATTACACTTAATACACATTTAGTTACTTTTATTTAATTGTAGTTATTTTCTCTTCTTATTAAAATGTAACTATTTTATGCAACAACTGTTTTATTTCATGGATGGGAAAGAGAAGACCGTAAGTACCATTAATTTTTTAAGTAGGTACTATTAATTTTGAATGAATATCGATCTCAAAACTCAAACTCAAAGCATTTATTTCAATTAAACCATTTACAGGCACTTTTGAATTGTCAAATAGTCGGTCAGTTAGTCGAGAAAGTTGAAGCTAGTTGCCCAGTTCCAAAACGTAGAACGGACGGAACGGAGAAGAACGGGCAAGAAACTCCAAGGACACTCTTTTAAATATAGAAAATTACACAATCCTGGGTACATTATTCTTGTTGCTTCTATATGTGAGAACAATGTACAATAAAAAAATTAAAACAATTCAAAATATAACATTAAAAATAAGCCCTGGCAGATAAGAGATGACCAGTCACAACTGACGGCGCCCGTTCACGAACATGACGCGTGGATCAGCACCATCCAGCTCAACAACTCGATAAAATAAAAATTCGGACGCGGTAACTAAAGGAGAAGACCCGTAGGTCTTCTCCTTTCCCCCGCTAAAAGTGACTTAGACTTTTTTGTTCGGAATATTGTGCTTAAGGCTTTTCTTTTCCTTTTTTTAAAAACGCCGATTCATAAGGTATTTTACTTAAATATGGGCGATTTGCTGCAACTGCAAAAATTATGTTGTAATCCACAGTACCTATCATTACGAAATACAAATTTATCATTGCGTTTTTCAAAATTTAAGATGAAATAATTCTTCGTTTAGTATTTTCATTGATCTGAACTAAAAAAAAACCGGCCAGGTGCGAGTCGGACACATGAAGGGTTTCGTACCACCGTACAATAATATTAAGCAAAAACCGCTAAAAAAAAACGGTCACGTTTCTTGTATGACTCCTTTTCATTTTTAACTTTTTTTGGGAACCCTAAAAATATGTAGGTTTAAATATTGTATGGTGGTACGGAACTCTTCATGTGCCAGTCCGACTCGCATTTGGCCGGTTTTAATAGTTGATTTGCTGTTTTTTAGTCGCGTAGGGTTGGCTACACTACACTGCAATGTTGTTAAGTGCTGATAACATTAGGGGCCATATTTTAACTTTTTTAACAGTTGTATTTAAGTGTTTATAATACACTGTTAGAGCTAAGAAAAATGTAAAACGTAAAATTAAAGTTCCAGGTCTGGAGCAGCTATCGCAGCTCGCTAACATCTTGATCCATCAGACTAGTCGAGGCTACAAAGGCAACAATTACACCGTCTTCGGCGATGGGGAGGAGGTCCTGTTCACCATGAACGAGGTTGTTCCCGACACCATATTCCGAGGTGGAAGCCAAAGAGCGTTTAAGTTTGACGGCGTGGATAACACAGGGAGGAAGGTGAGCAGACATAGATCCGCTGTGCAGTACTGACCACGCGAGCTAGGTACTGATCTGGGCCTTTACCTTGGCTCCACCGATCTCAGGCTCTGTCTTGCCTCCAGGACATGGCCAGCGGGAACGATTTTTTTGCTATTTGCTAGTACCTAATTAAAGGAACAACAAATAAAAGTGAGAAAATGAGGTTCTACTTTAACTTTATATACTTAGGTATTTTTTAAGTATTTTTGCTGGCCTTACCAGTGGAAGCAATGTAGCGGGAACCTCTTAAACTTGCCGTGCGGTGTGTCCGGCATAACAAAAAAATTTTCTCACAAGTGAAGCTAATCATCCTTTTGGCACTCCTAAATAAAGTAGAATGTTCCGTATATTGTATGTGGCAGTGCTTGTTGCCCACCCATGAGGGGTCGACAACTAATAGCTTTAGTGTCCTCAAGGTTTGCAGTCTGTGGCATAACGTCACGTCATGCCAAGCTCTCGCCCGCTGCCGACTCCGCCACGAACAATAGGCTTTTTTAGTATTGTCGTGGTTCTTAACCGACTTCTAAAAGGAGGAGGTTATCAATTCGGATGTTTATATTTTTTTATTTTTTTATGTATGTCGGGCATAACTCTGTCTTATACCTACATATAGACGGATTAGCAAAATTATTTTTTGGTTGAAAGGGTATACTTCCGAGATGGTCCCATTGTCATCGGGTCAGGATCTGATGATGGGATAGGGAACTCTTTAAATATTATAGGCACACCTATAGCGATTTGGGTATTTTTTATAGTAATTCGTGCAGTTGCTCTCGGAAAGCTCTATTTGGTGAAGTGAAACTGATGATAAAGACCACAGATGGCCGCCGAAACTACTCAATAATAAGTATTTCACAGGTTGCGATTCGATTACTTTAATATGGTTGCCACGAAATGTATGCTCATTACAATGCATATATAGAGAAGTGGAGCTGATGGTGAAGTACCAGGAGAACTCGACGATTAACGTCCCTGCATCGGGAAAACCAATATTTTGTAAAAGGTGATGAGCAGTTGACATTAGGCTATTGTAACTTAGATAAATTACAAAGTGACCCACTAAAAAGCGCGAAATAAAAACTTTTTTACAAAAAAAAAACATTTCCCTACCCCTACCAAAAACACTCACACGCGAAAGCATAAAGACAACAATTTTCAAAAGAATGTATCGCACAAGGACTTGTGTCGTCTTCGCGTATTTCTGCTGCCCATATTCTTTGCTACTATCAGGAATGTCCAGCACTGTTCATTCAATTTGACATAACGTCACGCCAGTATTCTCCGAAGAGGAAGGCATATTAGCTCACACACGTTTCACCAGCTATATTATTAAAGTCTCATGTCTCCGAGTGTATCTAATTCCAGACTGTACCCAACGAGTACACAAGCTGCTTATACAGGCATTGTACAGCCTGGTAGGTGGTATAGGAGTCGTTGAAGTGCTGTACAATTTTCCTTAAGATGTACAGTAGCATATTTAAGAAGCGTTTAACAGCAAGTGGTACAGTAACCGTTTAGTAGCAAAAAAAAATATTTTAGTGATAAAAGAGCATGCAATAGCGTCGCTAGACAGCCATAAGAAATATAATCGAGTTAATGGAGTATTTTATACCACCGTGAGATGTAAGAGTACTTTAGTAGGTACAGGGTTTAAAAGAAGTTATAAGCTGCTTTTATAGCGCTCAAGAGCGTAGGGAGCCATTTTGTAAAGCCTTAGGTTCTTTAACGGATTTTCTTACGGCTGTTGTATTACTAATCTATAGTTGAGTTGTGTAGCTCTAGGATAGCGCCTTGAGCGCTATATGAGATAATTATGTGGCTACTGTAGGGCAAATAGTTGTATAAGGAATCATACGAAACAAGTTATACAGGGGTTACAGAATAGTGTTATAGCACCTTCAGTTTTTTTATAGTATTTACTAGCGCTCTTTTAACTATACCCCTATTACGAAGGAACATAACCTTATACTAGAGCTCAAATCGCTATATTAGAGATTTATACAGCGGTATTGGGATGTAAAGCTGTACAATGTTATATAAAGGGATATCTCAAAGAGTATTTTTGGCGCTGCAAGAGATCTGTAGCCGCTTATAGAACCACTATATTTCTTACTAATGGAGCTGAAGCCGTTATGGAAATCCTTTATCCGGCTACTGTGCAGCTTGTTATAGCGCTTGTGTGCTAGTTGGGTAGTTAATTACTGCGAATTTTAAGATTATTCAAATTCCTTATACTACCACATTTTCAGATGTTCTCGTTCCGTCGTCCAAGTGGAAGAATATTTATATCGAGTAAGGTGGAGCTGTTCTTGAACGAGGAGCTGGTCAGCATTGTCGGCTTGGTGAAGACTTGCATTACGCCAATCTTCAGCATCCACGACGCACAGGACAACCCCATCATCAGGCTCAAGGGGAAGATCACTAACACTAACTACTTTCAGGTAAAAGATACATTGCTCCCGCCCCTCACAAGCCTTCCAAAGGTCCGGGACCGAGCGGTACTTATCAAGATACGTAAAGACAACCATACTAATATGATAAATTCGAAAGTTACTCTGTCGGGCTCTCTGGCCGTCTGTTACTGTCGGCGCATCACTTATGCGCGTGATGCACTGCGAGGAAGGCGCTACGCCTCGGGGTACCGAACCCGTACCCTAATTGCGTAATAAACGATCAATCAGAATCTAAATAATTTTGAAACAGATTGCTAATCCATTGCTTCATAAGTTCGAAAAAAATCAGCGCAACAACGTCAATAACGCAATGAATGCTGTTGAGCTGTCAAAATGAAACGGAATCGTTAAAGAAAATATGTTACATAATTAGATAGCTGGTTCCAACGGCCGCTGCGCGCCCGCCACTCCACTCAGCTCACAGACGTGCTCCACTACGGGCATTTCTTTTATCATGTTCTTATGGTATTACACCTATTTTAATACAGTCCTCTAATTCATTGATCATAAAGTCCGATTGAGCCCATGCAGTTACCTTGTCACGCCTTATCGGCTGAAAGCATTTCGATGAAATTTGGCAAACGGAACCATGACATGGTTAGCACATAGGGCACTTTTTATCCCAGCAGTATGTTCCCGTGGGATAATTTTCGACCTACACGCGGGTGAAGCCGCGGGCAAAATTTTGTAAGCACAATATCTTCAATTCCAGCTGCAGACAAACACCAAGGCCGTCATAGGCGGCCTACAAAGGAAGCCTCGCGGTTTTGGAAAGGGGATGTTCTCCTTCAAAGATGATTACATCATCAGCTTCCCCACTGATCTAGCTGTGCAATTCAAGCTAGCTGCCATCGTAGCCTGCGTTTACATTGTAAGTTTGTAACCGATTTCTAAGCAAGCTATGAATGAATGATGAATGAATGATTATTTATTTGTTAAACACAGATAGGTACATACATTTGGTCTTCAGTAAAAATTCAGTTGGCTCTCTATGTTTTGCCAGTGGCGTACAAATTTTATAGATACAATAATACATTTTTGTAGGTACAATAATATTAAAAATTAAAATCAGAATCATAATAAATTATTAAATTAAGTATTAACAAATTCAGTAAGGTATTTTAGATTAATTAATATTAAATTTAATAAAGAAATCGCACAATATACAACAAAATCACATTCATTATTTAGTCAAATTATAATAATATTATTGTCATTAAGAAATTCATCTACAGTGTAATTAATAACATTTATGGATTAGAAACATTGATAATTTCTTCAACTGCAACTAAAGATTACGAGCTTCAAGCTCGTAATCTTTAGTTGCTTCAAGGAGTCAGGTAACTTACCTATTTTATATTCTTGGTGCTATTCCCATCAAGCTTTTGCGCATTAAAGCTGGCACACAAAACGTTTGATATTGAGCACGTATAGGACCTCTCCGTATTTGAGACAATTTAGTAAATAGCATTGCATTTTGTTTTGTCATATGTTGCAACTTCTAGAATATACAATGGTGGAAAAGTTAATATTTTCAAAGATTTACACAGCGGCACACAGCTATCTCAAGCTCAAGCTCATATCACGGTGTCCTATCTTTGCTTACCGTCCTGACTCCTGGCCGCGCACAAGGTACAGTAGTCGAAACGTTGCCAGTATCATTGCAGTGACTAGATCTATGCAGCAAAATAAATACGCATATCTTCAAGCTTCGCTTGCTAGCAATTGTGAGTCGACTCGTATATGAATGAATGAATGAATGATATGAATGAATAAATGAATGAAATGCACTGATCCCAGCATGGTTTAACCAGACTCGATAAATCGAATGAACCCCAAGATTTGCACTAGCCCATGAAGCCTCATGTTTCATGGAACTACATAGGCCATTGCAAATCAAGTAGTAGACCGGGGAGCGCGGGTAATGGTAAGGAATACGCCCTTAAAGTGTGAGTCGACTCGTATAGGGCAAGAATTAATTGTAATTCTTTAGTCAATCACACAAAATGTTCACAAAAAAAAAACAGTTTTTTTAAACTAAATGCGAAAGTGCACTTACGTAATGTTGTCTCAACATAATTATACTCCCAGAGTCCTCAGAAAGAACTCGACACACAAAAAGTAATTTTAAGTTTAGATGTGAATTGCTGCAATGATGTTTATTTATTTATGTATTTTAATATTTATGTATACACAGTAAAATACATATAGATACAACATAATTATAATTTTAAGTAAGTACAAAGATGCTGCTTATTTCTTAAGAAATTGCTTCACGCAGACCTGCGAAAGGAGAAGTGAAAAAGAAATGTAGATAATAGTTTGTGAGAACAAGAAGAGAAAATATAAATAAGCGAAGTCTTAAAACTTAAATTAATATTAAATATACCTACATGTATAAAGCTTATAGAAATACTCACAGTTGAGATGAAAGGTACTCTTAAGCTACGCTTTTACTCGATATTTGAATAAGCAAATAGTTTTTAAATCACGAATGCGAGGCGGAAGTAAGTTCCACAATCTTACTGCATGAACAGAGAAGGAATAAGAATAGTAGCTAGTTTTATGAAGGCGCTACCCTGACCAAATAACCTTGAGTATTCGAAGACGGGATCTACGGTGTGATCTACACGGAGCGTCGCTAGGGCGAGCGTAAAAAAAACGCTCTCGCAGGTAGGAAGGATAGGCTCCTCTTCAACGTCTTACGTTGAATTGGAGACATAAAATTGTGTGTTCCTGCGAAGCCGGATTGGGAGCCACTTGAGTTCCTTGCGAAGGTGAAAAACACGGTCATACATACGAAGACAGAACACAAAGCGAATGCACAAGTTTCGCAAACTATATTATATGTATGCTATGTAATACAACTTCACTCGTAAATGTTGTTGGTCGTATGTTTGCTCGTGTGCGATAATACCTATTTCAAAATATTCCAAATACAACATCATTGCTGAAATTATCAAATCAAATCAAATAATTTATTTGCATAATACATGTTAAAAAGGTGTTACAGGTATAAAAGGTACATTGTATTATAACCTAATGAGGTGTGCAAATTAATATCTTATTAATATCTCATGCAAATACTTAGAATCGCAACATTAAACATTCATAATAAATTGAAAAAAACATAATATATAGAAACGCAAAAATAAAAAGTCAAATCAAAATTTCAATAATCATTATACTTGTTGTGGTGCCATTTCAGATAAAATCAGTCATCTTTCATTTAAATAGTCATTAATTGAATAGTAACATTTTGCAACTAGGAATTTGTGCAAACCTAATTTAAATTGGTCCATTTTGTGTAGGTCTGTGATAAGTTCAACTAAACTCATGTTTCTTTTTTGTGGATTATCTCGTTTCTGCTAAACTACATCGGTCACATTGGTACTTGCTCTACAGTTCATGCCTTCGTTATATATATGACTAGCTAGACATCAAAGTGTTAACTGAAACGATTCACATAGTTTGGGTCGTTTTAGCCGAATGCAAAACAGGCTTGTTTCTTCGTACTTAAATCAATTTATCAGAAACAATCCACACAGTGGGAATAGTTTTACTTGAATAAAAAAATATACTAGTTTTATGAAGGTAATTTAACTAAAACGATTCAAGTGTTTTGAGACAATTCTGGTATATTAAATATAGATTTGCTTCTTTCAAGTTGGATTTATTAAAAATGACCCAAGCAGTCTGGGTTATTACAGTGGTTTGTAAAAAAATACACATGTTTATGTGGGTTGGTTTCTATCTTTAAAAAAACAACCTTATCTTTGTAGAATTACGGAACTTTTTTGCAGAGTGAAAAAGCAACATTTCTCCAAAAGTAACCTCTCTTTCGTATATACAACTCATTTTTAACCATAACGTGGTTTGAGTCATTTCTACTAATCTATTTATTGTTTTAGTGTTTGTAATTGTAAAATGAATGTGTAACTGTGTAATGTGTAGTAGGCAACTTTTGGCGACTCCATATTATGTAGTTACGAGGCTTGAGCATGCGGATTTGTGTTACTTAGATAAAATAAACCACTGTTTTTTTTCCAGGACTTCAGATTCCACGAGGGCAAGTGACGGAATGGTATCGCACAAGGATTGTCCTTGTCAGTGTGCGCTGGCGGATAGAGGAATCCTCCTCGATGCTCTCCCCTGCCGTCCGCCAGTGTGCGCAGGCCATAACTGTAATCTAATATTAGAAAAATAACTCCATATGATAGGTATTTGTCTATTTACCTAGGTTTTCTTATCCATTTTTATCTCCATAGGAATAATGACAAAACTCCTTGGTTTATGGTACGACCTTCCATAAAAACAATTGAGGTGGTAAACTTTGCTTATTAATGGGAGTCAATTGTGTAAAATTATGTGGTAGTAGGTATATTTCCGTTCCTTAAAAAGATAACAGCCCCATCTAGCTTTAGGTTTCGGAACGTGACTCGTGCTTTGTTCTGGTTCTGTGCCTTATACGCGTCACTAGAAGTCGCTAAAGAGGGCGCGAAATGAATTTATTATAAATTTATGTGATTTTTACATTTTCGCGGGTCAATACATTTGTATTTATATGAGAATTAAAAAACGATGTTAATATTTAAACTGTTATATATTTATTTGTTTTATGATAAATAAGAAGAATGGAGATGTAAGAATTTACAACAGCGAGAGCCTCAGCATCGAGCACCTGCAGCACGTAGGTGTACACCTACCCAGAATACTTGCTTTGTTTTTTACCCTGTGTTTAGGCCACTCCCATCTGCCCGATGATCTCATGCGTACTACAGTTGTACCAATCATCAAAAATAAAACTGGTGATAAATCAGCTGTAAACAACTATAGACCGATCTCTCTAGCCACAGTGCTCGCCAAAGTGCTGGACAGTCTGCTTGGTAAACCGCAGCACCAGGATAAACACGTCTCGCTAAACGACGCACAGTACGGCTTCAGGCCCGGCCTTTCCGCCGACAGTGCTATCGTGTGCCTCAAGCAGACTGTACAGTATTACACGAGTAAAAGACCCCAGTGTATGTATGCTACCTTGATTTATCGAAAGCATTTGATCTTGTATCGTACGATATTCAATGGCTAAATTAAGGGCTGAAACTTGTCTCCCTAGGGGAATTGTGATATTATTTATGCATTGGTATAACAATCAAAAGAATTTTGTAAGATGTGCAGACGCTCTCTCGGAGGAGTACGGGCTGGAATACGGGGTGAGACAGGGGGGGGGGCTAACCTCTCCCACGCTCTTCAACCTGTACTCTACAACTGTACGTCAACCGACTGATCGGTGAGCTCAGCAGCACCGGCATCGGGTGTCATGCTGATGATGTCAAAGTTGCTCTTTCAATATCTAACTCTAGTGATACGGCCACACTTCAACTCGACATCGACAACATTCACACTTGGAGCACTATAAACAACCTCAACCTAAACATTAGTAAATGCGCGGTCATGACCTACTTACTCAAAAGCCACAAAACCCAATACAACATCTACACTATGAACAATGAAAAGATCTGGGTGCTCAGTTTGATCCACATCTTACATTTAACCAGCACATACTACAGACCTGCAACAAGTCTCGCAAAAACTTAGGTTTTGTCTTGCGTCAGGCCAAATTTTTTACTAATCGTCAAGCACCGGCCATGCTGTACAACTCCTTCATGCGCAGTTTGCTAGAGTAAAATGAAAAAGTAGCCATCGAAAAGGTTCAAGTCTTTTGTCTGCTACCTCTACTTAAATCTGTATGGATATTACCCGTACATGTACCCAACACCATTTATACTAGGTATGGTGGGCTACCAAAGTTTAGAAGTAAAGAGAAATCTTAGTCTCGTCAAATATTTCATCCGCCTAATTCATCGTACCTATTTCAATTCCTTTTTACTACAGCACATCTCCTTTAACATCCCACTACCCATTGGACACACACTTCGCCCTCCCCAACGTCCTCTATTCTCAACACCTCAAACCAGTACCATAACCCTCAAGGCCAGTCCATTGTACCTAGCCCACAGCCATATTAACAACATTTTGCTGTATGACGAATCCTCAGATGTCTTCGCGAGTACTGAACTGAGATTCCTGAACACTGCTACTCGATACTTGGAATCCATTGCCAATCCCAGGACAATCTCCTTGGAGTGAATAAATTAATTGTGTCTTGTTATTAATAATTTTATTCCAATTTTATCTAATCTTATCTAATTTTGTCTACTTTTATCTAATTTTGCCTAATCTTGACTAATTTCATTTCAACAAATTTTGTCTACTTTTATGTAATTTAATCTAATTTTAATTTTATGATTGTATGTGTAATTAACTAATTACTATCGACTACGACTACGATTTTGTTTTTCAAATGAAAAAACAGTTTTCAAAATTGGTCCACAATTGACGAAAATATCAATGAACATTGTAAACAAAAAAAACAGCCGAATATATAACCTTCTCCTTTTTAAAATCTGTTATGTATGATAGGTACCTACAACACGCAAAGCCGCGCAGCGCGATTTTTCCTAAAATTAATATATAATATACTGTACTGTTGATTGATACTGTAACGTAAAGGAAGTCTTATCGTGACTGTAACATAACTTTTATCGACAACAGTACTTAGGCATACAAAATCCCCCCCCAGTGATTTATCACCACCATCGGGGAGTCGACCTGCCACTTACTATTTCATTAAATAGGATAAAATAAAATTCCAATTATCATTATGTATTTAATTCAATTATTATTATTATATGTAAATCAATTATTAATTATTACTAACACTAGTTAGTAAGCTCGCAATTGTACTAACACATTCCATCCTAGGATTAATCTGAAAAAAATATCATTTACATATTTATTTATTTTATTAAGTACTTGGCTCTACATTAGGTCAGATATTGTTTTAACAGTGAAAGCGTTATGAAAGTTTTGTCAACCTGCTTTACATAAAATGTTATTGGTGGGATTTCATTTCTTTGTGTAGGGAGCTTCATTTCTTTTCATGATGATATTGTACTGATAATACACATACATGTTAAAATCATAACCCTTACTTCTAGCATAGTCGGGTATAAAAGGTATTTCTTGCACGCCAGCAGTTACTTTCTTCACAGCCAACGAAAAAGTTTCTTCTTTGGTATGTAGGTACATACTAATCTAGCTTTTATTACAAACGAGCTGCGCCCCGCGGTTTCACTCGCATAAGTCTTGATCCCGTGGGAATATCGGGATAAAAAGTATCCTATGTCCTAATCCAGGCCGTGTGCTTTTAATCCAAATCCGTTTAGCCATTTTAGCGTGAAAGCATAAGATAACAAACAAACAAACTCACTCTCGCATTCATTAAAAAGAGTGGTGAAAAGTTCACTCATCCTCTATAGAAAAGAAGGGATCCTCCGACCAAACTGGTGTTGTGTCTGGTGGGCGGCTGCCCGACGATTGATGTCGGGAAGTTATATATATACTGATCGCGCGCTAAACTCCGCTTGCGCGATGCAGGATTTTGCGTGACGTCATTGTGATGCGTAGTTCGCATGAGGCGATGTAAATGCCGCCACAGAAGTATGCACACTATTCGACACAGATAATTAATAAGACAAAAATCCCTATCCGCGTCGACCGAATTCTTGTTCTTATGTTCGTACTATCGCGGGCGCGGACATCTGGACACCGCAAGGACCACTCCCGCCTGCAGCGCTCGGCCGCTATTGTAACGCTTACCTACGATCATCAACCAATAGCATTGCAGCATCAGATTTTTGCTGAGGCTCTCGTTTTTTTAAATAAAAAAAGAAAAAGACCTTGTAGAACCATCAGAGTTGGTGCGTTTTTTCATTGAAAATAATTATCAATACCTTTGTCCGGTCGTTCTTCGAGCAGGGACGGGGCAAGGGCATAGGTCTATGCTATCAGAAAAGTATAAAAATAGCGTCCAAAGTTGAGTAGATTTCTCACATTAGCAATATTTCTGTGAGACCCGGAAAATTTCCATAAAACTTTAAAACGCGTACAATGTCGATAACCAACCGACATATTTGTTTTAAATTAAGTCGAGTATAACCCCTTTTCAAGGAATGCACCTAGTTAACCATCACTCTTTACCTAGACATCAGTTTGGGTAAATAGTAAATGATAAAAAACAAAGTATGTCGTATTTATCACAATCTACAGTTACGTTTTCACTGTCAGATTATACAGCGCATTTACTGAGATACGCCGTTATGGCATCCTATAATATACACAAATAGTGAGCATCATAAAAGTTAAATTACCAATTGCTATGCGCCATAAAGGCCGGCGCGGACGCACATTTGTCGTGAAAAGGGGCTGCAAATTGCAGATGTGGTCATCGAGTGCACGGAATTCCGTTTTAAGTTGTTAGGTATACCCGTGATCGTAAAAACACAACGCACCACTCAAAAAACAAGTCTCCTTGTACCAAAAACGAAATTGGAACACTAGACACAGCAAAAAATATTATTATAATTATCACGCATGCATTATATCTAAAGTTGGGTACATTATTTAGCCCATAAAACCAATTAAACCTGTAGGGACAAAATAAACTAGTGACTTAAAATGACGAAAGTAAGCGGTCTTACAGAAGTTTTATTGGAAAATAGTTTTGTACGAAATTTAAAGCCATAATGATATTTTGTTAGAATCATGTTGTATATAATTTATCTTGCCATTATATAATGCACATAATATGATCTTATAACATTAGCTTACAAAATAAGATTTGAATGTGCGTTTGGCATCAAACGCACTTCGCCACTGCAAATACGCGGTCGCGCTGTTGTCCTTAATCTATTAAAGAATATATCGATTTTGCAAAGGGAAGGAATGCCCTGAAATATACGGAAAGATTTCACCAGATTAGCTGGGGTTCCACACGTAAAGTGGGGATGGTTTTTTTATATCTCATCTATTCCATAGTGTGGGGTGTCGTTGGAAAGGTCGTTCAAAAATATTGCGACTTCGTGAAAACCATTTGGAATTCAAGCATCCGTTTGCGAAATATTAAGCTTTAAAGTGCTAATTTTTGCTAGAGTCAAGGGGGGCACTTGACTCTAACAAAAATTTGCACTTTAAAGCTTAATATTTCCTCCCGGCTAAATGGTTTTTTCACATTACCAAAGTAATGTGAAAAAATTCACGGCAGTAGTATATACATATAACGAAATTAAAAGGAAAACTATTACCGCTAAGTAGGCTTTACAAGTTACCGAGTAATAATCGACCAACTTACGTTTGCGTAGTTTGTTCTTGCGATAAATTCATCCCAACTACGGAACCCTTCATTGTGCGTGGTCCGACACGCACTTGGCCTGTTTTTAAGTATTCATTTAGACAAGTTTAATGTCAGCCTTAAGTATTATAATTGTTTTATTTTATTTGAATGTTGAGTAGGTATTATTTTTTTATCATTAATATGAGTTTTTAATTTAATGTAATACACTACCTGTTTGGACCTGACTGTTTGAAAAATGAATGAATTATTTTTATTATAGCCACAAAAGTTTGTAGCGGTTAAAACAAAGTCCTTGGTGGACGGGCTTGCGTTAGAGAACGCCTCGGTGGGATCCCGTCGTGTGTGCTCCACCTAGAGTTCTGCATGAGACGCTTGTTGCCAACGACGTGAGCATAGGGGCATCAAATCTTAAGGTGGGCCCACACCAGCGCACGCGCTTGCGATAACAGCAGTTAAACATAGATTCAGAATCAGCACAATGAGCCGATTCAATTTGATCTGGTCTAATTTTAATATCTTAACGGGAACCTTTAATTTTCAATAAGGATAACGGCAGTAAGTCGATTTTATGATAAGTTTTCCTTAGCATAACAGCAGTAGGTAACCGGCGATAAATACTTACGGCGAGTTTCTAAGTCCGGTATTATCATTCATTTTTACTTCTGCTAATGATATGAGCAGTAACTTTATACTTACTGCGGTTATATTAAGCAATTGATGCTAAAGTTATTAAATCGTACTAGATATAAAATAGTGATTGTCATTTAAAAGTATACAAATAGAAATACATATTTAATGATTACACAATGAAATAATACTTAGGCTACAAATATCAAAATCAGAATTTAAATAAGTTAATAAAACAAGTCAGAAAAGTTAAAAATGTGACGAAAAACTTTGAGCACCAATTACTCGAAACTATGGTAAACGAGTCCTGCCATTATCACTAGCGCAGCAGCGCGCACGAACCGTGTACGCTAGGCGCCTCGAGTAGTTATGGACGCGCAGGGCCGTAGCCAGTCATTTCGCAGGAGGGAAAAAGTTGGTAACACTAACCAACTTTATTAGAAGAAATAAAGTATTTCTGATTTCAGAGAGGGTAAATACATAGAGTTATAAAAAGTTTATTGATTATTGTTATTTAAAAAAATACATTATTTGTTCTTTTTGCGGAATGTTATAAAAAAATAATGATTTTATTCAAACTCAAACTCAAACTCAAATCATTTATTTCAATTAAACCATTACAGGCACTTTTGAATTGTCAAGGTATGATCTTAGACTCTCTAAGTCAGAATTCAAATTGATTAAGAGCACTGTTATTATAAATTTCAATAAAGCCCTGTTTCTCTTCCGCCACTTTGCAATCATGACCAAGAACATGGACATCTTTAACCTTTAAGGCCGATTTAGTATAATGGGGCCGCTATGGATACAAGAGTGAGCGAAGCGAGCTCAACATTTTTAACATCCCGTTTCCAATAAATTAGGTTTTCATTCTCTTTGACCGTTCATACAGAAATATAAATAAATTTATCTACTTATTTATGCAGAAAAGTTAGGGAATTAAGAGAATGTAGGATGCAAGACCGAGTGAAGCAAGCTCGAAAATTTTAGCACCCGTCCTGGCATAGATTAAACTCGCTCAGAGAATGCTGAAGTTGCAGGAATTCATTCAATACAAAGTCAGAGTCGATAAAAACACAGTATTTAAGCGTACTCTTACTGCTTTTGTAGATTATCAAGTACGCCTATGCGAAATAGATTACAATTATCTGTATTAGAGTACGGAGGTACCCTAGGGAGGTCGATCTCGAGATTGAGATTCTGGTTTCTCACATTTCGGGGGGGGGGGGGATTGCAACCCCCAAACCCCCTGCCTACGATCTTGTGAACGTTTCACATACTACGCGCGCGCGCATGTTGTGAACGGTTCGCGTGCAAGGATCTACACCTGCGCAATTGAAGCTCATGTGCACGAACTGTGCATACTACGTGCCTCGAACGGTCTCGAACTACTGAGCGCATCCGAGGTAGCACAGGTACACGGCATGCACGCGATGTGTTCGTGAAAGAGTGTCTTGACTGTCTCTTGCACGCGAACCATTCGCTAACGGCTCGCGAACATGGCCAAAGGTGTCCTTACTATGTTCCTAAGATGAAGGCAGACTGTACTGTTCGTGTCCGCGAGAGGATATTTAACTTGCACGCGAACTAATCGCTAACAGCTCGCGAACATGACCAAAGGTCACGCGAACTGTAGTTCGTGCGCGTGCGCGTGCGCAGGTGTGGTTATGGCAAATTGCAGCTCTGTATTTACGTCATTTTTATTGATAAAAGTGTGATACGCCGCATTAAGAGCAAAATAAAATAACCAATTATTTGACAATAAAATTGTAATATTTTAAATAAAACATTAAAAAATATTTTCTACACTTAAATTATGTATAAAACAAATTGTAAAAATCACATAAGTAGTTTTAAAATGTAAAAATTCATTATAAATCCCTAAGTATGGTAAGCAGGGGTAATGGAGTTCGGGTAATGGCACTAACTTCATTATCTTGATAAAAACAGTGTACAATAACATGTCACGTATCCTTAAGCGCCGGGGCGGGACCATTAGCAGACACTGCAGACAGCGACAAGTACTCAGTCAGCTTGCAACAATAGACAGTGAAATGCGTTTGTTTGTTTTCGGCCGCGCCAATCTAAGTTTCAGCTGATTTTTTTTACGGTAAGACCAGAAAATTTGTTCTTATTTGTTGTTGCTATTTTTCTAGGTACTAAAACATTATATTTAGCAACATTTTTAAATAATTTGTATTTGAATGTTTTTAAATTTCAGCTTTAACAAAACGATAATTTGGGGTTATGCTGTATTTTTTTTTTTCTTAGTTCACAGCCCATCGTCAAAGGAGAAGAAGAAGAAGCAGAAGCCGCTTTGGCTGTGACCAAAGCGGCTTGGAAATAAAAAGACCTACTGCGCGCTAAAACTGTGATTAAAAGGGGAATGTCTAAAAGACAAGCGGAGAAACACATCCCATTCACTACGTTAAAAGATTGACTAAATAATGAGAACATGAGCAGCCCAAGATTAGGTCGTAAGACTATTTTGAGTCAACAGAACAGTAAGAAAAAAAAAAGTTTCTTTTTGTCCTTTGCCTGAGCGGCATTACCCATGTCAGGGTCCCCAAAAACCTATTATTTTTTATTATTTTTCCTATAAATGAAAGATAAATACGTTTTGTGTTACAATGTTGTTTACTGAACAGTTAAATCTTTGTTATTTTACATATTTTTAATATAATAATATAAAACCAAAAGTAAAGCGTTTAAAGTGAACGACATTCCCCCTGCTTGGGTTACCTACATGTTACACTCTATATTATTGCACATATCCTGACGATTACAGGATCTAATAAAGGCACATAGGTCTCATAGTCGATGGTACCAGTCAAGTTCAGAAGGCGGACATAATATACTATGGCCGTTTGAAAAAAAAAATGAAAACAACAGTTTTTTTTTTAATGACTGTTGCTCTATTTCTGCGCGTTTAGATAAATAATACTATTTTGTTTTGGTACGGATAATAACACTGACAATAATCTATTTAAGGATATTCGATATTCAGTATTCGAGACGATGTCTACATAATTGGCTTATAAATTGTATTCAGTTTCGTCAAGAGCGCTCTTCCCATTCCTTTCAGTTTCAGGGATACCGATAGCGAAGGTCGCGCTTACTTTCATCCATTCATTTGTAATAACAATATTTTTGTGCAGGAAAAACTTTTTGCTTACTGTCTCAGATAAAAAACACTTATTGTTATGCACTTAAGAATAAATAAAAAATAACGGATCCTAAACATTTACGCGGCAGCACTCCGTCACTTGTACTCGTGGACAGCAGCGGCCCCAGTACTTGATCAGGGTAAAGCGAGATTGTCTTTCGGCAACCTTTGATCGACGCTTTTACTTCACGTAAATTCTACTTCGGTTTCATGTTAAATAAATAATAATTCCCCAACTTTCAAAAACAATTTTTATCGCAAATATCTCGTTGCGGACTAAGCCTGTCGGGGTCCGGGTCGTAAAAACTTTATGGGGCCCAGGAATGAACGTCGAAATATATAATACAGAAATAGGAGATACTTTGTAGACAACAGTAAAACTAGATGAACAAAGGATGGTAGAGGGAGTGAAGGAAAATTTTTGCACCCCGTATATTATAAGCTTTCTTTTGAACATTTGTACAGAAATAGGAATAACTTTGTCAACCTATACAGAAAAGTTAGAAACATAGGATGCAAGAGCGAGCGAAGTGAGCTCGAAAAATTTTTGCGCCCCACCCCGGATAGGTAAAATTTTATTTTGACTACTTATACATAAATAGCAGTTACTTTATCGACTTACGCTGAGAAGTCTGAGAAAAAAGAGAATATAAAATAGGAGAGAGAGAGAAGCGAGCTCAAATATTTTAGCACCCTACGCTCATATTTAGCATGCGTAGGGGCCACCACCTACGAACTGCCTGAACTAGATGAACATATTTTGGTCTTGCATGGGATTTCATAAAAAGTATTTCTCGAGCTTTGGGGGGCCCCAGATCGGGGGCCCGCAGCAGACCGCAACTGCCCCCCCCCCCCCCCCTTAGTCCGCAGTGCAAATACCTACACACTAATTAAATTAAGTAATTAGTATACTCCTGTTCCTTTAACATAAAAAGCTTTTACTGCTTTGTAATTAAATTAGTATTTGGTGTTAATTTCTAAGTGAAAAATAAAGTTATTTTAGTAGTTTTTTCTTTTTTTGTAAAGTGTTTTTATAATTCACTTTTTAGGTGTAGTACCTATCAGACTATTGAAAAATCTGCCCTAAGTGAAAATATGTATTATTGAAGCTAACTCAAAAACGACTGAAACAAAATTAATAAAATTTATATGGGACCACCTCTGAAGTATGACCTACCAAACAAAAAAAAAAGAATCATCAAACAAACAAAAAAACATACAGTCGAATTGAGAATCTCCTCCTTTTTGAAGTTGGTTAAAAATGCTGCCAGTCCTCACAAAAGGTGCCTATCAAAAAAAAAAAAATTGCGCTGTAAATTGTTTTTCGCATTTAGTTTTCTGGCGCCCCTTGCCATCTGGCACCGAGAGCGACCGCTCTACTGGCTCTACTTGTTCTACCGCCGGCCCTAGCGGCGCTGCTCGTGGAATCTGATGTCCTGGAGTGGAGAGAAAAATCAACGGTTAAGTAATTATGATTTTGTTTCGAAAAGAGCAAATAATTTCGGGTTTGACGAGATTTGTTTTTCAAGCTAATAATAGCAATTAAGTGTTAGTAAGCTTCAATCTCCTTTAGTTTCCCTTTTATAATCCACATTGCTTCATAACTTTGTATTCATTGTTCGAAACATTCGTCTGCTCGAGAACGTAGGTTAATAACGCAATATTGTTGCTGAACTGTCAAAATTAAAAGGATTGTGATCGCGAGTGTTACAAACTTACAATGATAATCATTACTTAACTTTAGGCGATGTTTATAAATAAAGCCCACAGTCGGCCTATGAAAACCTGGAACATAGGTACTTTGAACCTTGACATATTTATACGATGCAAATGGCGTCATTAGTTCATGACAAATGAAATCAACAAAGTATCAAATAATGAGTTAAATATGAAAAAGTCAGGAGATTTATAAGCTAAGGATATGGACTCACAATAAGAACGCAGGCTCCGATGACAGCTAGCTTGAAGTGCAGAGCGAGATCAGCGGGGAAGTTGATGACGTAGTCATCTTTGCGGGACATCATCTCGTTTCGCCAGCCGCGATACTTCTTCAGGACGCTGCCAATGACAGTCTTAGTTTTTGTCAGCAGCTGGAATTGGAGATTATTACATTTTATTATTGAGAAAGCGGTTACCGGAGGACTTGCTTTTAGAGCACCAGGTTGCGGGTTTGTTAATTACCGCCGACTGTCGGGACAGGTCAACTCAAAGCTGCAATGTCTTTTTTATTCAAAAGCCCCTTTCCAACATGGCCCTGCATTGTTAGACTCCCATAATATTTTAATAATATAAAATGTTTGGAGTTTAAAAGATTTCATTCTTTCATTAGAAGACATCATTTCATTACCTGAAAGTTGGAGAGGTTTGTGCAAATCTTTCCCTTGAGCCTGAACCCGGTGGGGCAGTCTTGTGCGTCGTTGATGCTGAAGTCCGGGGTCAAGGAGGTAGGCTTCATGCGGACCACGCTGACCAGCTCGTCGTTCATGGACAGCTCTATCTTTTCTGATAAGAACGTGCTCGGGCGACGGAGCGACAGCACCTGGAAATGTAGCAAGTTGATAAGAAAAATGGATCTAATCCTGAAATTCGCAGACAAGAACTATTTTAGATTTTGTTCTATGGGCACCCCTGGAACCTGATGTAGGTACAAATCCTAAAAGAACAAATGTGACTTGTGTGGAAAATTCTACTGTGGATCTATGTCAGCTCACCTTCCTCCCTGTGTTATCCACTCCGTTCATGTGAAAGCCCCTACGGTTTCCACGGGTGAAAATTGCGTTCTCTGTAGGTTCCTCGATGAGGTTGAACAGAACCTCCTCTTCACTCAGGACTGCGTACGTATTGCCTTTGCCTGTGCAGCTTGAAACCAGCTGGTTGATGATGACGGTTTCAAGGCTAGTCAGGCGGTCGAGAACTGGAACTGAAATGGTACAGCTATTTCAATCATCGTATCATTCACTAATGATGCCCGATGTTTTGAGGTTCACATATGCAGGCTGGCTCAGAATAGGCTTTCTTTTGGGTTAAGGATATTAAAGATACCGTGTATCCGGCCAAGCAACTACACGTTACATCACTAGCTATCGTTTTTTTATATCAAAACCCGTAAAGATAACTAAATTAAGTAATGCATTTACCTCCAGGTTGGCTTAGCAAAAATATTAACAACCTAAATATTTTTAGGACTAACCGCGTTCATCCAAAAAGTTGGCAACGTCGTAAATAGCTGTCATATATTTACCTGTTTCGATTAATTTCGCAATATTACTGTTTGGAAATAAGAAATATGGCTAACTAATGAACTAAAATATTGATTATGAAATGTAATAATTGATACCGTTTTAATAGTCAGTCCACTAGACTAAGCTCTGGCACTCTAGTTAATCCGATCACTCAACCAAACTCCTGCACTGAAATAAATGTGATCATTCAACTAAACTCTAACACTTACTAAATGTTATCACTCAACTAAACTCTAGCAGTCAGTAGTAAAAACTTGCATTATGCTAAATGTGATCAGTCAACTAAACTCTAGCACTCACTAAATTTGATCACGCAACTAAACTCTTGTATTGTTCTAAATGTGATCATTCAACTAAACTCTAGCACTCACTAAATTTGATCAAAGTCAAATTCAAACAATTTATTTTAATTAGGCACATAAAAGGCACTTCTAAACGTAAAAATTTACAAACAATAGAATTGATTCTAGTCGCACCTTCCAAAAAGTAGTTTTCGCTTGGAGAAGAATGGGCAAGAAACGCCACTGTTACTCTTTTAAAACGTTTTCACAATATTTTGTACAGATTGATTACATGTTTAATTATATGTGAAGACGATGCACCTAGAATAAGATTAGGTAGGTACTATAGAAATATAAAAAGGTAGGTGATAGGTATAGAGAATGAAAATGAAGTAATGACAGATAAGTTAACTAACGGATAGGACTTTTCATCCTGGACATTTGTATAAAAATTATGAAATAATTTATAAACGTAGGCGAAGTCGTGTGCGACAGCCAAAATACTTTAGATGCCGTATATTTAGTAACCTAATCCGCTTAACTGTTCTTAAAGAACCCTGTAAGAAATCGATACGTGTTTCCCCTCTCAACGAGGCATACTCAGGATGACGATAATTGTAAATAACAGCTTTAGTTATTTAAGATAGTCCTTTTTATGTTTTTTAGCTGGAAGTCTTTTATTATTTAATTACTAAATTTGAATGTTTTCTGCGTTAAATGTTCTACAGCAGTCATTTAGCCCTTTGTTTCCCATTATATTTCTTATTAGAATTGAGTAGTTATGTTAGCCTTTGTTTCTCATTGTATTTCTAATTAGAATTAAGCAGTCATTTTAACCTTTGTTTTTCATTGTATTTCTGAAATATCTTCTGGACGGCAAACATGTGAAACCTTTGTCTACTGCTGAACATCTTCTGAAAGTCAAAAGTGGGCTTGTACAGACTTCAAGCTCAAATAAAGATCTACTTGGAATCTAATAAGTCTGCATGTAATTAAACCTTTAACGATTAGAATCTTATAAGTCTTAATATGTAGGTATGTAACCAAATTGATTACGTAAATAAATAAACTGCAACGCCATTACATACACACACACACACGTACACAGAGAATTATTTAAACTATACTGGTCCGCCTGCCCTGACCACCTTCATAGTCCTGTTATGCACCACGAATGCGATGCGAAACTATAAAAGGCAGGCGCGCCCGTTCACGGCGTCATATTCTCTTAGACCCAGATGACCCCATAACCCTCCTCCAGGAGAGCAATAGGGCCACCAGTACAGTATACAAACACAGACGACACCCTTCTTATCGACCTCTCCGCTGAGGTCCACCGAGATCGCGATCGCGACCCTCCCGAGTAAACAATACTCCCCCCGACCCTTGAAGATGCGCCAGCCCGCGTCGACGCTGAGCCTGTAGTCTTAAATTCCCCTATAAATAATAACTTATCCTTGATCCAGCCTGTCCCATCTTGCTGTCCTCCCCTCAGCGACACCCTAAGCCAAAGTTCGTACCCAACAGGGGGTGCCCTTAGCGAGCGTTCGAAAAATGAAGAATAGTTTATGCCCCTGGCTGGAGGCTTTGAGTGTAAAAGCTTAAGGCAGCCACAGGAAAAAACCCGGTTCAGTAGCTACGACCTTAGTGGTCACAGGTAAATAACCTCATAGAAGCGGGTTATGCTGTGTACCGCCATCTATGTTAAAAATAAAAACGCAGAAAATCACAGTCAGCAGTATCCCGAGGTCGCCAAGGCTACAGTCCGTCACTTTTATATGGATGACTATTTAGGCGCGTTCGACACCGAAAGCGAAGCGAAACGAGTAATTAACTCATTACATAAAGTCCATTTAGAGGCATCTTTCGAATTACGCGGATGGGCATCGAACGTGCCCGAAATAATTAGTGACGTCACGGACACACGTAGCAGCGACACGACCACGCTAGGTAAAAGCGATACAGAGCGAACGTTAGGTCTAATATGCAGTGATAGGAATAGGTAGTGCCTATTTGCCTAAACTTTGAAGAACAGAAACAAGAAACGGAGACTTCCTAAGGACTAAATTTTTTCCGGGACATCTGTCCCGAAATTCGGGAGAACACTTTTAAATACATTAAAAAAATATGTTATTTGGAATAAGTAATTCGTCTATATTTACCTAAAGTTTGCGACTAGACATAACATAACAGCCCCTAACTTTCCTTTACAGCCCATAGAGGATAAGTTATTATTATGGAGTTATAAATTATAAATGTTATGTCTAGTCGCAAACTTTAGGTAAATATAGACGAATTACTTATTCCAAATAACATATTTTTTTAATGTATTTAAAAGTGTTCTCCCGAATTTCGGGACAGATGTCCCGGAAAAAATTTAGTCCTTAGGAAGTCTCCGTTTCTTGTCTCTGTTCTTCAAAGTTTAGGCAAATAGGCACTACCTATTCCTATCACTGCATATTAGACCTAACGTTCGCTCTGTATCGCTTTTACCTAGCGTGGTCGTGTCGCTGCTACGTGTGTCCGTGACGTCACTAATTATTTCGGGCACGTTCGATGCCCATCCGCGTAATTCGAAAGATGCCTCTAAATGGACTTTATGTAATGAGTTAATTACTCGTTTCGCTTCGCTTTCGGTGTCGAACGCGCCTAAATAGTCATCCATATAAAAGTGACGGACTGTAGCCTTGGCGACCTCGGGATACTGCTGACTGTGATTTTCTGCGTTTTTATTTTTAACATAGATGGCGGTACACAGCATAACCCGCTTCTATGAGGTTATTTACCTGTGACCACTAAGGTCGTAGCTACTGAACCGGGTTTTTTCCTGTGGCTGCCTTAAGCTTTTACACTCAAAGCCTCCAGCCAGGGGCATAAACTATTCTTCATTTTTCGAACGCTCGCTAAGGGCACCCCCTGTTGGGTACGAACTTTGGCTTAGGGTGTCGCTGAGGGGAGGACAGCAAGATGGGACAGGCTGGATCAAGGATAAGTTATTATTTATAGGGGAATTTAAGACTACAGGCTCAGCGTCGACGCGGGCTGGTGCATCTTCAAGGGTCGGGGGGAGTATTGTTTAATCGGGAGGGTCGCGATCGCGATCTCGGTGGACCTCAGCGGAGAGGTCGATAAGAAGGGTGTCGTCTGTGTTTGTATACTGTACTGGTGGCCCTATTGCTCTCCTGGAGGAGGGTTATGGGGTCATCTGGGTCTAAGAGAATATGACGCCGTGAACGGGCGCGCCTGCCTTTTATAGTTTCGCATCGCATTCGTGGTGCATAACAGGACTATGAAGGTGGTCAGGGCAGGCGGACCAGTATAGTTTAAATAATTCTCTGTGTACGTGTGTGTGTGTGTATGTAATGGCGTTGCAGTTTATTTATTTACGTAATCAATTTGGTTACATACCTACATATTAAGACTTATAAGATTCTAATCGTTAAAGGTTTAATTACATGCAGACTTATTAGATTCCAAGTAGATCTTTATTTGAGCTTGAAGTCTGTACAAGCCCACTTTTGACTTTCAGAAGATGTTCAGCAGTAGACAAAGGTTTCACATGTTTGCCGTCCAGAAGATATTTCAGAAATACAATGAAAAACAAAGGTTAAAATGACTGCTTAATTCTAATTAGAAATACAATGAGAAACAAAGGTTAAAATGACTGCTTAATTCTAATTAGAAATACAATGAGAAACAAAGGCTAACATAACTACTCAATTCTAATAAGAAATATAATGGGAAACAAAGGGCTAAATGACTGCTGTAGAACATTTAACGCAGAAAACATTCAAATTTAGTAATTAAATAATAAAAGACTTCCAGCTAAAAAACATAAAAAGGACTATCTTAAATAACTAAAGCTGTTATTTACAATTATCGTCATCCTGAGTATGCCTCGTTGAGAGGGGAAACACGTATCGATTTCTTACAGGGTTCTTTAAGAACAGTTAAGCGGATTAGGTTACTAAATATACGGCATCTAAAGTATTTTGGCTGTCGCACACGACTTCGCCTACGTTTATAAATTATTTCATAATTTTTATACAAATGTCCAGGATGAAAAGTCCTATCCGTTAGTTAACTTATCTGTCATTAATTCATTTTCATTCTCTATACGTATCACCTACCTTTTTATATTTCTATAGTACCTACCTAATCTTATTCTAGGTGCATCGTCTTCACATATAATTAAACATGTAATCAATCTGTACAAAATATTGTGAAAACGTTTTAAAAGAGTAACAGTGGAGTTTCTTGGCCATTCTTCTCCAAGCGAAAACTACTTTTTGGAAGGTGCGACTAGAATCAATTCTATTTTTTGTAAATTTTTACGTTCAAAAGTGCCTTTTATGTGCCTAATTAAAATAAATTGTTTGAATTTGACTTTGATCAAATTTTGTGAGTGCTAGAGTTTAGTTGACTGATCACATAATTAGCATAATGCAAGTTTATACTACTGACTGCTAGAGTTTAGTTGAGTGATCACATTTAGTAAGTGTTAGAGTTTAGTTGAATGATCACATTTATTTCAGTGCAGGAGTTTGAGTGCCAGAGCTTAGTCTTGTAATAATAACATATTTTTTTAATGTACTTAAAAGTGTTCTCCCGAATTTCGGGACAGATGTCCCGGAAAAAATTTAGTCCTAAGGAAGTCTCGTCTCTGTTCTTCGAAGTTTAGGTAAATAGGCACTACCTATTCCTATCACTGCTAATATGGAACCACGCGCGCGATACTTTAGGTTTTAATGTCAATCTCAGAAATACACCTGCGAGCGTCATACAAGGCGACATTTGACCTACCGAGCGTCAAGTAACCAGTGTGGTCATGTCGGTATTCGACCCACTAGGATTGGTTTGCCTATTACGATAATAGGCAAATGTCTCATACAAGCAATATGGCGCAGCGGCATAGGTTGGGACGACCCATTACTACCGAGCATCACGTGACACGGCTATCATTCATTAACAATTTACAGTTATTAAAAAAAATTGAAGTAGACCGCTAAATAGCCAGCTACCTCGGGAAGGGCAGTTACACGTCTGTGACGCAAGCGAAAAAGTGTATTCTACCGCAATATATTTCGTCAGTACACGGACGGACGGTATCAAAACATCGCGACTAGTTGTAGGTAAAGCAGAGATAGCTCCGCTGAAACCTATAACGGTACCCCGTCTAGAACTTCAAGCCGCAATATTAAGCAGCCGATTAGCTGAATCGGTCAAGCGCGAGTCTGAATATAAAATCTGTTAAACTGTTTTCAGTCTGTTTTGTGTTCTGTTTAGAGTCGAACCAATAAGTCCGACTCTAAAACAGTATTAGCCTGGATCAAATCGGACCCGCGTACTTTCAAATCATTTGTCGCACATCGATTGGCCAAAATCGAGAGCCTAACCACGTTGGGTACCCAGTCCATCAGTCCATATAATCCTCCATGATAATGAGCCTACGAGGAATAATAGCACGCCGTGGCTCACCGACCGTGATATACAGCGACAACGGAACCAACTTCGTGGGTGCTGAAAAGGAAATCAACGAGGCCATTCAAAACAATGACTCAACCTTAGACCTTTGCATCTGAAAAACTGATCACCTGGAAGAAGATACCACCAGGTGCTCCAAGTATGGGCGGAGCCTGGGAACGCCTCGTCAGATCAGTCAAGACAGCTTTAAAAGTTACCCTCAAAGAAAGGTTTCCACCTGACGACTTCTGCATACGCTACTATTTGAAGCAGAGCGCATAACAGTCTTTTTCTCAACCTCTCCCAGGCCTCAAAAATATGTGAAAGAAGCTCAACACCAGCGTCGGAAGTCGAGCGAACCGAATTGCTTACTGTCTAATAACTTATGTTTCTTAAAATGTCTTTGCAATTGATCTAGCATCAATTTATCAAATATTTTACTAAAGGTGGGAAACACAGAAATAGGTCTAAAGTTTGTGGGATCCTGATGTGCTGCACGATTTTTACAAAGGTATTATTTTACTACTCTTCATTATGTCAGGAATTAATTATGCATTTTGCAACCTCTACGGAATTTCCCCATAGATCAGCAGTTTTTTTAACATTGAGTGTAATATCTCGAGCACTAACATAGTCGAAATTAAAGTCATGGTTACAAATATCAGCATTTTCTTTCAATAGGGTCTCGGCAAAAGTGAGTGAAGAATTTAAAGGTTTAGTGGTTGAGACTGAAATATCTGTAAAAAAATTTTCAAAAACTGTGGCAACTTCTAAATCTTTTTTAATAACTGTATTATTAATATTAAGGCTGTAGTCACTACTACGCGTTCTGTCTCTTCCAGTCTCATTGTTTATAATTTCCCAAGTAGTTTTTATTTTATTTTAACTATTTTTAATTTTTGAGCTTAAATATCGACACTTAGCTTCGCTACAAACTTATTTAAATAATTTGGAATCTTAGTTCTTAACATATTGATATTGATCACTCAACTAAACTCTTGCATTGTACCTACCTACTAAATGTGATCAAGTGATCATTCAACTAAACTCTAGCACTCATTAAATGTGATCACTCAACTAAACTCTTGCACTCACTAAATGTGATCACTCAATAAACTCCAGCACTCAATAAATGTGATCACTCAACTAAACTCTTGCACTCACTAAATGTGATCACTCAATAAACTCCAGCACTCAATAAATGTGATCACTCAACTAAACTTTTGCACTCTACTAAATCCGATCGACTAAACCCATGCACTCTACATTTGATGTTTTGCAAACCCTGATTAGGTAGGTACGTCACTCAAACATGAGTCATACCTTTTAAAATATTTGTTTACTTGTCTTGTATAGGTCATTTGGTACATTGTAAATGTACCAAATGACCTCTGATTAAAATACCAAATAACATTTAATAATTTTATTATTAAAAATCTGTAACTTACCGGTGTCTTGAGCAGCAGCCATTGTTTGCAATGCAATAAACAAATCTAAAACCAGCACAACACAAGTAGTAAAAATCAATTGCGATAAACACTGTAAAAACTACGCGAAAAACGTCAAACGCGGACGAGACTCAAATATTAGGTATTATTCTTTGCGACGAAATGTTCGCGATGCGACTGTTGTACCCAAGGCCAGACGTCTGACTGGATGGCAGTGGATGGCGCCGGCGCGGCCTACTAGGTAAGTCTCTATAGTCTCCACTTCCAATAAGTTCCTACAATGAACCAGTAATCAGTACCTACATTATACTGTCTACACAGTGTCTAGTAGTACTTAGTAACAGTAACACACAGAAATATAAACAGCAGAACACACTACAGGTGACGAGGCATAGCAACACAGTATGCAAATAATAATACCTAGCGAGATCATTGTGCTCAGTTATGAAAGTCAAGGTCAAGTGCATAATAACACAATCTGTTAGCCACCAAATTTGTTTTTAGGGTTTCGTACCTCTGACATGGAAAATCTTTTTAAAAAAAACCCAAGGAACGACGTGCCGATATTATCGGCGGAGGAACCACCTGCCGGCGACGGCAACCAGAGTCGAGGAGACTCCTGTCCCTCAGGGGACAATGCGAAGTCCGACCAGGACGCGGGACGCTTGCGTTCTAAGTTCTGGGGAAAACGCCCGCGCGACCATAGGTCGGACCCCGCAGGATCGGCGGGGCTATCCTCGAGCGAGGAAAGCCTACCGCTCGCTAAGGTGCCGACGGTGAGGAGAGGCCGAGGTCGCGCGGTGAGCTCCAAACAAGGACGGGGCAGTCGGGGTCGCATCAAGCGGCCTGATGCCCCCCCAGGAATCGGCGGGGAGAGTGACGCTGAGGTCTCGTCAGAGGCCTCGACCGAGGAGTCGGAGGGGGTCGCCGTCACCGTCCCACAAAGGAGGACCCCCGTCCAGGTCCAGGACCGGGAGCGGCCGATGGAGGGGCGCCACCCTGCTGGTGGTGGGCCAGCCGCTGCGGGGGGCTCCAATTCGGAGCGAGCGGCCGGGTTTGCGGAGGTCGTAGTGGCCGCAATTAGGAGTGTGGCCTTGAAGAGACTCCAGTCCTCCAAGGACAAGGCCATATCCGCGGCCACGGCCTCCATTATGGCGGCAGCGGAGGCCCTTCTCGGGTCTCCGTCGGACGGTATGTCCGAGATGCGGGCGGAGGTCGCCCGCTTGACAGCCGCCATGGAGCTTCTCCGAAAGGAGAATGAGGAGCTCCGAGCAGACCTGGCAGGGTTCCGTGGAGCCGGCGCCCGCGTTGTGTTACAACGTGGAGCGGTGCAAGGGCAAGGCCCGCCCTTGCAGGCGGAGGACCGGGTTCTGACCCTGGTGCGGAAGGAGCTGGCTGCCTTCAACAGCCGGTTCTCCGTACTGGAGGGCATGGTCCTTCGCCCTCCTTTAGCGGCGGGCCAGCCGGCCTCGGGCCAGCGGAAGGCGGCATCGTATGCCGCCGCTGCAACTGCCACGGCCAAACCAGGCTCGTTAGGGCAGACCAGGGGTGGGGCTGTGACACAGGCAGCGAGGGCCCCGGCAAAGGTGGTGAGGGCCCCGGCCACGGCCACGGCCCTGGCAGCGGGAGCTCCGACTCCGACCCCGGTGGCGAAACGGCCGCCCCTGCCTCCTTCTAAATCTCCTCAAGCTGACGCTGAGTGGCAAATAGCCGGGGAGAGGCAGAAGGCGGGCAAGGCGAAGAGGGCGGCCAAAAAGAAGGCGAGGCGGCAGCGGCGCAAGGAGCAAAGCGTCGCGGCAAGGCTCCGCGCCCCGAAGTCCGCAGCTGTAGTGATAACACTACAGCCGGAAGCGGAGAAGAAGGGCGTGTCCTACCGCGACTTGCTTACCAAGGTTGGGACGGCGGTGGACCTAAAAGAGATCGGCGCTGCTCAGGGCATCCGGGTCAGGGTCACAGCGACAGGGGCCCGGATGCTGGAGGTCCCCGGAGCGGCCAGTGGCCCGGCCGCTGACGCCCTGGCTGAAAAGCTTAGGGCGTCCCTAAACGCGGACGAGGCCCGAGTGTCCAGGCCCACCAAGTGCGTAGACATGCGCATCTCGGGCCTGGACGACTCCGTGGTGGAGGCACAGGTGGTGGCCGCTGTCGTCAGGACTGGGGGGTGCTCTGCTGAGCAGGTTAGGGCAGGCACCATCCGTCCTGACTTCAAGGGGATGCGAGCCGTAACGGTGAGCTGCCCCGTGTCGGCGGCCAGGAAAATCGCCGGGGAGGGCCAAAGGTTATTGGTGGGCTGGGTATCCGCGCAGGTCAAACTGCTAGAACCCAAACCTCTGAGGTGCTTCCGCTGCCTGGTGGGCAACCACGTGGGAGCTAAATGCACCTCGGAGGTGGACCGCAGCGATCATTGCTATCGCTGTGGTCAGCCCGGTCACAAGGCCGGCTCGTGCGAAGCCACGCCGCACTGCGCCGTATGTGCGGCGGCTGGCAAGCCGGCCGAGCACCGGATTGGGAGCAAGGCCTGCGCCCAACCCGCCAAAGCCAAAGCCAGGGGCAAGCCCTCCGCCACCGCCGTCACCGCCGCAACCGCCGCCGCTTCTACTGCCGCCGCCGCTGCCGCCTCCACAGTCGTCGCCGCCGCCGCCGTTGCCGCTGTGGCGGGGCCCTCACGCGGGGCTCGGGGGGAGGCGAGAATGGACTGCCAATAGTGGCCCCATTACGCCTCCTCCAGGCGAACATCAACCACTGCGCCGCAGCTCAGGATCTGTTGCTCCAGAGCATGGCGCAGTGGTCGATTAACATCGCCGTGGTCGCTGAGCCGTACTTTGTCCCGCCCAGGGATGACTGGGTGGAGGACCTGAGCGGCTCAGTGACCATTATATCGTCGGCCGCCGCCGGTACCCCGTCCCTCGAGGCCGTCAAGAGGGGACAGGGTTGCGTGGCAGCACGGTTCGGGGAGATTGTCGTGGTGGGAGCGTACTTCTCCCCGAACCGAACTCTCGCCGAGTTCCACAACTCCCTTGGGGAGTTGAGAGTCGTCGTCGTCGGGTACCATCCCCTCCCCGTGGTCGTCCTCGGGGACTTCAATGCCAAGAACGTGGCTTGGGGTTCCCGGTATACGGACACACGGGGCAGGATGGTGGAGGACTGGGCCCTGGAGACAGGCCTGGTCGTCCTGAACCGGGGTTCTGTCCCCACGTGTGTGCGGATGCGGGGTGAATCAGTGGTGGACATCTCGTTCGCCAGCCCCGCTCTGTCGCCGCGTGTCATTGACTGGCGCGTCATGGAGGGGGTGGAGACCTATTCCGATCACCGGTACATCCGGTTTGACGTCTCCGCCCAGACCTCGGGCGCGTCGGTCCGACAGACCCCGAGTGGTCCGCGGTGGGCGCTGAAGCAGCTGGACCGGGAGCTCCTCCTGGAAGCCTCGATCGTGCAGGCCTGGGTGTCATCACCGGACAGGCCTGCCGACATCAATGTCGAGGCGGAGTGGTTCCGGGAGGCCATGTCCGAGATATGTGACGTGGCAATGCCCCGGGTCCAGCCCGGACGTGCTCGGCGCCAGGTGTGCTGGTGGTCGCGTGAGCTGACCGCTTTACGCGCGGCATGCGTTGCTGCGCGCCACCGGTACTCCAGGCACCGCAGGCTCCGTATCCGCCCTCCGGATACGGAAGCCATTGAGGCGGAGCTGTACGACGGGTACAGAGCGGCGAAGACCGCCCTCCGAGCGGAGATCGAGCGGGCCAGAGGACTGGCCCGCGAGGAGTCGCTGGAGACTCTGAACAGAGATCCGTGGGGACGCCCATACAAATGGGCGAGAGACAAACTCCGCCCATGGGCTCCCCCGCTGACGCAGAGTCTCCGGCCCCAGCTCGTGGAGGACGTGGTGAGCGCTCTGTTCCCTTCGCGGGGGGAATATACTCCCCCGCCCATGGCTCCGCCTTCTGCGGTGCCCAATGCGGACCACTATAGTGACGACGACGACGATACTCCGGAGGTGACCGAGGTAGATTTGAGAGTGGCGGTACGTAGGCTGAATGCCAAGAATACCGCCCCAGGACCCGACGGCTTACCTGGAAAAGCCTGGGTTCTGGCCTTGGAGGCTCTCGGGCCTCGACTAAGGGGGCTCCTAAGCGCATGCTTGGAAAGGGGCCAGTTCCCGCTTCGTTGGAAGACGGGGAAACTGGTCCTCATCAAAAAGCCGGGGCGCCCGGCGGACTCTCCGTCCGCTTACCGGCCCATTGTGCTGCTCGACGAGGTGGGCAAGCTCTTTGAAAGAGTGATTGCAGACCGCCTTGTCGGGCGGCTGGTGCGAGTGGGACCGGACTTGGCGGAGAGCCAGTTTGGTTTCCGCAAGGGGCGCTCTACGGTGGATGCCATCATGCGCGTTCGAGCCCTCACGACGGGGGATGCTATTGCCCGGGGTGGGGTCGTCTTGGCGGTGTCTCTTGACATCGCCAATGCCTTCAATACCCTGCCCTGGAGTTGCATTAGGGAGGCACTCCGGTATCACCGGATGCCGACCTACCTCTGTCGAGTGGTCGAGGCCTATTTGACGGACAGGGCCGTCATCTACCCCGGTCACCACGGAGAGTGGAACCGGCGAGAGATGTCGTGCGGTGTCCCACAGGGATCGGTCCTGGGGCCGCATCTGTGGGACATCGGCTACGACTGGGTGCTGCGCGCCGACCTCCCTAGCGGCGTCAGTGTAGTCTGCTACGCTGACGACACGCTGGTCCTGGCGCAGGGGAGGTCGCATGAGGCGGCGGCCGAACTGGCGACACGCGGGGTTGCGACAATCGTCGATAGGATCCGGCAATTGGGACTCGAGGTGGCCTTGCACAAGTCCGAGGCCATGTGTTTTTATGGTCCTCGGAACGCGCCACTGTCGGGTTCCCGGATAACGGCAGGAGGGGTTCACATCGGTGTCGAGTCGACGATGAAGTACCTGGGACTCGTCCTCGACAGCCGGTGGAACTTCGTGGAGCACTTCCGACGTTTGGCTCCCAAACTGCAGAGGGCAGGGGCTGCTTTGAAGCGGCTTCTGCCCAATCTAGGGGGTCCAAACGCCTCCTGCCGGAGGCTCTACGCGGGGATCGTGCGGTCCATGGCCCTTTACGGGGCACCGGTGTGGGCGCGTTCATTAAGGCTGCGACCAGCCCAGCGGTTGAACGCGTCCCAAAGGGTCATGGCCATCAGGCTGGTACGAGGATACCGCACGGTCTCCCGTGAGGCGGCGAGCCTCCTTGCCGGACTACCGCCATGGGATCTGGAGGCAAAAGTCCTCGCGCACATGTGGGAGTTGCGCGAGGAGGCGAAACGCCGGGGCGTAACTCCGCTGCCGCGAGAAATCGCGGCACAGCGGACAGAGCTCCGGCGGGATCTCATGGCGGCATGGAGAGTGCGATTGTCGCAACCCAGCGCTGGGCACGCCACAATTGTGGCGATAAGTCCCCTCTTTGAGGAGTGGCTAGAGAGGCGCCACGGCGTCCTCACCTTCCGCCTGACACAGGTCCTCACCGGACATGGTTGTTTCGGGAGGTTCCTGTTCAGAATAAAGCGGGAGGAAACGCCCGGGTGTCACCACTGTGTGGATCGCCCGGAGGACACGGTGGAGCATACGGTGGAGGTCTGCCCAGCTTGGGCGGAGCACCGCCGTGTCCTCACGGAGGCGATCGGCGGCGGCGATCTCTCGCGTCCGGCCCTGGTTCAGGCCATGGTCCGGAGCGAGAGTGCATGGGAGGCCGTCACCTCCTTCTGCGAAGCAGTAATGCTCGCGAAGGAGGAGGCGGAGCGCGCGAGGGAGAGGCAAAATGCGCCCCCTCGCGCCCCTAGTCGCCGCAGGAGACGCCCCGGGCGTCGGGAGTCGAGAGCCGACTTCCGGCCACCGTAGGCGCGGGCTTGCGGACGGTGAGCAATGGGTAGCTCGCCGTCCGATAGGGACCAGGCCCGGGTCGACGGCGCGTTGTGTTCCACGCGCGCCTCAAAGAGATGTCAGCACCAACTGACGGGGTCCGGAAGGGCCAATGCCTGCCGGGGTTGCGGGTTTGTCTGAAAGGGATATCGCGACCTCGGCACACAGGCATCGGAAGGAACACGGGTGGGTTTTAGTCAGTAAAAGTCTGACACGCCCTCCCGCTCCACCCAGAGCGGGAGAAGTTATTTGATAATTTCCCATCCAAAAAAAAAAAAAAAAAAAAAAAAGGGTTTCGTACCTCAAAAGGAACAAACGAACGAACGAACCCTTATTGGATCATTCGTGTGTCTTTCTGTCCGTCTGTCACAGCCAATTTGGTCGGAATCTAATGGACCGATTAAGTTGAAATTTGGTACACATAATTATGTATTTCTGTGACCCGAACACGGACGTGTAACATAATTAAATGAATTTTAAACATGGGGTCACTTTTGGGGCCAAAAAAGAAAATTATAAAAGGTTTTGCAAACTGTACCGTGTGACATATCAAATGAAAGGGCTTGTTGCAAGGATCTGCAGAGAATGTTTATTTACCCATAAGTTACAGGATAAAAAGTCTATGGTCTTAAAATAACATGGTAAATCACTCAATATTGTGCGTATAAACTTACATTTGCATTTGGAATGTACGGGAGAACATGTTTTTCAACTACAATGTTAAGTTTGTTCTTGAGCTAAATTTATCACAACGACGGAACCATTCGTTGTGCGTGGCCCGACACGCGCTTGGCCGGTTTTTATCTTACAACGCCCTTGGACGGGCGAGCTTTTGTGTGACTGTTGTTGCCATCCACGCGAGCATTTTATCGCCTTAGCTTTCTTTTTCGATTCTCAGGGAAGTTACGAATTTCATCAAAGTCATTAGTTTAGCAGATACTTAGACTACCGAGATGACGACTAATAGAGAAGTATGGAAGAAAGGGACATATTGCGCGGACCACTAATACATTGGTATAAGACAAGAGAATGATGACTCTCAGTTGCGGATAAGTGCTAAGCCACACCAACTTATCTGGGGGCACGGGAGTGCTCCCACCAAGTCGAGCAAAAACTAACCTATTATGAAGGGTCTTTTTCTGTAAACACAATGTGAACATTGTGTTTGAAATCATAAATAAAAACAAGTTCATTAAAACTATAAAACTAACACACACATAATAAAATAAAAAAACAAAAAATAAAATAAAATTCAATAATGCAACAAATTAAACATTCAATACAATTAAAAATTCAATAACATCACAAGCTACTACATACTAATATTACCCAGTCGCACTTAACTAATATCAAATCTTTAAAACGTGGATATGTCATCGTCTATCGAATACAGACATTTCTCCAATAGCGTTCCTATTGGAGAAATGTCTGTGTCTTGTAAATTATATTTTTTAAGTCCAATGGCAACATGTTAAAAATCCGCACTGCTTGTTTACATTGAGGACTATGTTGGACAATCCTAAGTTGGGGTATTATTTTGCTTTTAAAAACTTCCCTGCGCGTACTTTCCCTCAACTGTCTCTCCTCATCTGTTTCATAGTTATACAAGTATTTTTTTTAATTCACCAACAATACTAAAACATAGAGACTGGGCACAATAAGAATTTTTAAATTTATAAAGTGTGGCCTACAGCTCTCTATTTGTGATAACTGGGCCATGGTTCGTATGGCTCTCTTTTGGAGTACAAAGGCTCTCTGGCAGTTATATTTCAAACTATTCCCCCAAAACTGAACACTATATCTCAACCTTGGTTCTATTAGAGCATAGCGCATTTTAAGGTTTTTATGTCTATTTCATCGCTGAGGAAATAGACGAATCAATGGCTTGCAATTCCCTTTTCCAATTTAAATATTTGTCAATGTATAGAAACCTTACTAGAAACTTTACTTCAATAACTATGTCAATTTTAACTTTATTAAGTACGATCGTCGTGTTGTCTTTATTACGAGCTGTTGTACTAAATAACATTATTTTGGTTTTTTCAGTGTTAATTATGAGCTTGTTACTTTCAAACCAAGAATTAAAAACTGTCAACACTGCATTAACCTTAGCGGAAAGCTCCTGTATGTCATCAGCTTCAACTATTGCGTTGGTATCATCTGCAAAAACTGTCAGCTGTGTGTCGGGAAATTTGAATTAATTCAAAAAAAAATCAATATAATCGTTTGTAAATAATATAAACAAAATAGGCCCCAAAATCGATCCTTGGGGTACGCCAACTACTATATCTTGCATAGAAGATTTATTGCAATTGCTATTACCATTAGCTTGCATATTACTAATGTCCACATACATTTTTCTGTTACTTAAATAACATGAGAAAAGTTGTAAAGTTTTGCCTCTCACACCATAATGCTCCAATTTTTCAAAGAGTAATTTGTGGTCAATTGTATCAAAGGCTGAGCTTAAATTAAGGAAAATGCCAGCTACCCTCTTTTTCCTATTTAATTTAATAATAATATCTTCCACTAATGTATATATAGTAATATATATTTATATATATATCTACTCAATTGTTTTCTAACTTAACACACTGAACCTGTGGCCTTGACAATAATCATAAATTTTTGGTGCTACCAGTACCTAACCTACTATGCGTTTTGAAAATGTATAATATCGTTTTAATATTATTGTAAACTCTTTAAGTAGGTGCATCATTTGGTTTGTTAATAGGTTTAAGTTAGGATATTATTGAATTTTTTGATTAAATCATCTACCATCTCAGCTGATATTATTTAGCCACAACTACATAATTACGATTTATTTTTATTGACTTTTTCTGTTCCCAGATAAGAAGGGTCAGCAAAATATTTTTTTATTTAAATAAAACAAATAATTAATATTTAACACAGTTTTAATAGAACATTTTTCTAAACCTTCACATTTTTTTTTTACTTAATAGATTATTTAGGTATAGGTAAATGTAAAAAATCTCTAGTTTATAATATAATAGTAATTTTATTCTGAAAATTGTAAGTGTGACATCTAGTGACGATTACAAGAACTAATAAAGGCACATGTCACTCACTAGATCAGATGAATACAGATGAGACACTCCACATGTATGAAGCTACAAGTGCGCGGCGGGCTCGACTAGTCGGGTCCATCCAGTGAATGTAAAGTAGTTAGTAGATATATGAGTTACGCGATGCAAAGAGAGGCAATTCTAGGTGAACATAACTAGTTACATAACATGCACTTTATGGTGTCGTTGCAAGAGTCGCTTCTTATTTAAATGATTTTGCGGAGTGAACCATTTGTATTCAATGTGTCACTGTCAACTTTATAAATCTTCTAACTTAGAAGGCACTGCTTTATAAATCTTTTCTCTGGTAACTCCATAGTTTATCAAAAAAACGAAAGGGATAATCCTTGATCTTTAAATAATATAGGTATTATCAAGTTGTAAATGTTAATTATATCATATTTACATGAGTAACAACAGATATGTCGCCCATTTTTCTGCTTGGTTTAAGTACCTCCACCTAGATAAACGTGCATTAGTACCTGAACTGTCTTTATGCAAGGTTACACGGTACGGTCAAGGCATATTTATCTTAATTCAAATAGAGTAAAAAAAATTAAAGTTCTAATTAAAAAAAGTACTTACTAAAAACTAAAAATCCTATAAACTACATTTACCAGTTAAAATTATAGTAAAAGACGTTATAGACGACGAATTAAACTGGTACGAACTTGGGAAGGAGGTTAAGAAGGAATGTATCAAGGGATATAAATATTCAGCCTATAAACACGGTGATCTGTTCATATCACTAATTATTATTTTACTAAGAAATGCATATATATCTGACTAGTTACAATTCGCTAGCCCAGCTCCAGAGTTTGACAATGGACATTATCTTTAACATAATGACGGACAGAATGTAAGTATTGACTTAAGGAAAACTTCTACAGTAGGTATCGGTAAGCAGACCCTTGCTGCAGCGAATAACACAAACTAACAAAACATTTAAGTACTTAAATGAACATAGCAAAATATTGCAATCAACTGTTAATTAAAATCACTGGTTTTATTTATATTTAGTTAGACATCGACTCCCGATAAGTGTTGCATATAGTAGGTACATTTAGAAGCAAGATACAAATAACAATTTCCACGAGCCATATAAAATGTATACATTTTTCTGATAACAGAAATAGTGTTAAATCACAAGTAGTGCCATGTAACTTCGTAGATAAGATATATAATAAATATCATAGTATATTTGAGTTGGTTTCGTTCCATTAGTGGTAACAAAATCGTTTCACATTATCGACTATTAGGTAAATGCAAAACTAAAGTCTTTTCATCTGTTTGATAAGTTATCACTATCATCTGCTCAACTACTCATTCGTTCAGCAAATACGTTCTTTGTATTAACATGTTGTGGGCACTTCAATCCAAGAAAAGTTCAAAAGTTTTTTTTTTAGTTTCCCCAACAAGAAAAAGCACAGTAAATCCGAAAAATAATATCATTGATAATTTGATCTGACATAACCGTTTCACACGTTTTTGCCATTTATATTTTATTTGATTAACCCTGGCTTACAGCTATCAATACAGAAGTAACAGTGAGGTAATTGCCGACAAAATTTAGAAGCCTCCATAGTTAGCAATAGAGTATTGTTGGGTATTGTTTTGTGTTGTGTTGTTTAAGTGGGGTGTTCTGATTCAAAAGGGTTGAGATGACTTCATAACACAGAACATAGAACAACAACACCCATTAATCAGTAGCAGGTATTTCATAAGTTTTTGTACTGGTCGTATAATTCCTAGTTACCAAAATTAATACATTTTTTTAACAATATGGTGGGTTGTTCATTTAAGGCCAGAGACCACTTGTTGCTTGCTGTCATAGATAAGGAAAACACTTATAATTAAGTAGGTATTTGAGAATACAAAATGTAAAAATAAATCAAATGAGTGTTGCAGAGTTCCTTCACTAACTCTCGTGGTATCTGTAGTCCTGAAAAGAAAAACAATGGTTTATTATGTAGCTATGTAGGTACCTATAGTACTGTATTGTATAACAGCCGGCGTCCGCAACTCCACGTGCAGACCTAATAATGAATCTTTGACAAATCATTTTCTATCGTGAAAGTGGCATTTTGAAAATCGTGTACAAATCTTCGGACATCGTGTTTCCAGTCTTTCAACTGACCTGCAACTACATAAATAGGTAGGTCCTTATCTTTCGCATCACGTTACAATAAAAATAACAGCCAAGTGCGTGTCGGACCACGCACAATGAAGGGTTCCGTTTGGGATGAATTTATCCCAAGAACAAACTTGTCATTGTAGTTGAAAAACATGTTCTCCATATTGTATTTTTCTTGTATTTTTGGCAAATAAACATTTGATTTGAAAGAATGTATGGGAGATCATGTTTTTAAAATTGCAAATTTAAGTTCGTCGATTATTACTCCTTAACCTTTAAAGCCTACTTACCTGAGATAGTTTTTTCGGCGTGATTATTGTGGATACCCATGCCAAATTGCAGTTTTCTAGTATTAACAGTCTCTGAGCTAAGCCGCGGACAGACAGACAGACAGACGACATGGCGAAACTATAAGGGTTCCTTGTTTACTATGGAACCCTAAAAATGGCAGTTAATCTACCGTGAAGAGTGTAGCATTTCAATTAATTCTTGACGTACGTCAAATTAAAACGCTCAAGGAATCATTGTATTCGGACTAATCGTGGTGGTATTATATCAGCTCGTACCAAAACAAGAAGAAAACAATCTGGGTCTAGCTCAAGAATGAGTAAATATGAAGAAAGTAACGTTGCCTAAAACTAACAGACATCTAAGAAAGGTCAATAAAAAAAAATTAAGCAGACCTTAATCGTTACTGAACTTTAGGTAAAGTTTATAAATTATCTATACGCCGACTGTGGGACAGTCGGCGGCGGCGTATGGAAACCTGGAGCATAGGTACTTTGAACCTTGACATATTACACGATGCAAATGGCGTCATGATTTCATGACAAATGAAATCAACAACAAAGTTAACTTAATGAAATATGTATCAAATAATCAGTTAAATATAAAAACTTTTCACTTTTTTCAATTTTTATTTTGTTGTTTGTATTTTTTGTTTCACGAACTGTGCCCAAATAAACTTTATTCTTTTTTTCTTTCTAAAAAGTCCAAAACTAATTAACGTTATCCTAAGATAATTGTAAACTGATGATATGAACTCACAATAAGAACACAAGCTGCGATGACAGCTAGTTTGAAGCGCACGTCGAGATCAGCGGGGAACGTGATGACGTAGTCATCGTTGTACGAGAACATCTCCTTCAGCAGGCCGCGGAACTTCTTGCTGATGCCGCCGATCGTGGTCTTGTTCTTTGTCTGTAGCTGGAATGGGAGATCATGTCTTCAATTTAGTTACCGGTAATGGGGTATCTGTGCCTCGAGATCAACGGGTTAACGTGTGACACGTTAAGCCGTTGATCCCGGCTGTCATTCGTAGACATCCTAGTCCAAAAGTCTGACAACCAAGAGTTATCGTGTTACCTAGAAACTGGGTTGTGGCGGTCAGATAAGCAGTAGCTCCATGCAAAATACTGGTATTCAGCTGCATCCGGTTAGACTGGAAGCCGACCCCAACATAGTTGGGAAAAGGTTAGGCAGATGATGATGGTGTGTCAGTCTAAGTCGTTGAGAAAACACACTTTCTACTGTTCAAATCTGTTCAATGATTGATGCTTTATGAAAAATTTTAACCAGCCCTTTATACAGCAATGTGAGCTGTAACTTTCAAACTATAGAAAAGGGTTAGTCGATCGAACCTCGAACCTTCTAAAAGTCGTTCTACCTCAAAACTATGTGACCAAATTACCTGAAAGTCATAATCAGTGACCTCTCCCTTGATCCTAAGTGTGGGGGAGTCCTGTGCGTCGTTGATGCTGAAGACGGGCGTCATGAAGGTGGCCTCCTTGCGCACCACGCTGACCCGCGCACCGTTCATGTACAGCTCCACCTTGTCGGACACGAACACTCCAGGACGACGGAGCGAGAACACCTGGGAAAAAAGCAGGTTGAGTATCAGCACGTCTTGGGCCCTACAATTGTGCAGGGCGGGTGAACATGCGTACTAACTGTCACTTTTACCCAATTTGTTATTTTTGTAATTGTAAAACCAAGCACGACTGATTGTTGCTGCGACTGCTCCTCGGCTTGTTAACCAGTAATATAAGGTTTTCCATCAGGAAATAAGCATACTTATACATACCGGGAGAGAACTACGCTCAGTCGATAACAGTGCGTGTGTCTCGACATTCTTTAAAAAATATTTTTCAGGTTTCGTGTATAGTTACTTTGGGTATTGTTTGGGTACCTACATAATATTAAAACAAATTATTCATACACCTAAATTAACGCTACCTGCACGAAAGCATAACTAGGGTTGGGTTTAGAAACGTGCCGCCTCACTAGTAAGAATGTCAGGTTATTTGGCGGGTCTAGAAGGTCTCCTGAACCCTCCACAACAATTTTTGTTTGCCGGAGACGCATTTTTTTTTTATAAGAAATATTTTGATTTAGGTAAGTTTCAAAATATTCTACATGTTTACGGATGCAAGAGAGAGCCTAGCGATCTTGAGACTTAGGACATCGCGGCTCGCACCCAACCTGTCTGAATCGGGGTGCCCCAAGTCCCGACACATCTCGACTTAGTAAAAAGGTAATAAGAACTTAGGATGCAAGAGCGAGCGAAGCGAGCTCGGGACTTGGGGCACCCCGATGGGACAGGTTACGGGTGTCCGTCGACTACGCCTTACTTCAAAATTTTATATTAACGTTAACCCATTTTTTTTTTTTTTAATTTGTGCTTCGAGACGTTGAAAATATGTCTCCTGTGAACTAATTGGTGGGGTAATGACTTACCCTCTTCCTCTCTTCCACCTCCCTCTTCATTTTATTTAACTACGTTTTTATGAGGTTTATTATATCTTATTAAAAATTCGTTAATAAAACAAGCTATATACCTCCCCCCCCTCCGCTACCCCGTATCAAAGCGGCAGGTTTCTAAACTTCAACCGTTAAACAAATTACTAGCACTCTACGTAACTTTGCATGATAGCTATTTCATACAACGGTCAAAGAATGACAGTTGTGATTTGATTATGGACTATTTAAGCTGGTAGTCAATTTGCTTAACAATTAATTTCCCTGTCTTTACTTATCCAATGACCTACTTGTCGTAGAAGTCGATTTTCTCAATAAATACTTAAATGAAATAGGTGCAGAAACCATGAATCAACACCACTTGACAAATTAATTTATCGGTGCCTAAACACTCCAGCAACGCCAAGGACTCAAGGAGTTTACCGATGCGCTGCCCATTTCACATAATTATATTGTAACGCACTGCCATCAGCTTACCAGCCGGGGATGCCCCGACGAGCCTATATGCCAGCCAATAGCCACGTCACTACTCCACGTGCCATAGTTGCCTGCCAATCCCGCGATGCCACGTTGTCAAGCCAAGTCCAGAGTGGGGTAGTGACAAGCCAGCCTATATATATAGCCCGCCATTCTTTGTTCGCTCGCTTTTTACCAGGACAATATTCGTGAGTGAATGTGTGACAAAGACAAATTGTGAAAGTTACCTGATAAGTAAATTAAAAGGTATTTTAGTGTTTAAAACGGACTTTTGATTATATATCCCTTACAATATGCTGCAAAACTGAATTATCAAGTGCCTGTAATTTTATCGAAACTCATATCTTGGTACTGGAATTCAATATTACTGCTTGCTGTGGCCGAGAGAAGTGTGAGGTAATCCCCGGACAAGGAGCTCTACTACTACATATGAATTAGGTTCACAGAGAGCATTGTTATTGCCCCATGAACTAAAGAGGTGGTTACTCGGTAGCCCACTCAGTATCCTGTTACTACCTACTATACACACAAAACTCCATTACAATCTTTTAGGCAACATAAACATATACGATTACTGAGCAACCCTTTTTTATGGGAGCACACCATGAGCCCACACTTATTGCAATTTAAACTGTCAATTAATGGGCGTGACGTAACGCCACAGTGCCGACAGTGCAAACCTAGAGGACACTGATGCCATTAGTTTGTCGACCCCTCACATGGGTTACGAAAATAACCTATATTTAGGGGACGTTTTACTTAAAGGTGTGTCCAAATCTGATGTTTGTTTGTTTCAGAGCTGTTTTTAAACCCGCCCTTTATTCAGGTAAAATACCAAGGCTGGGGCAACCTTTTGAAAACATCACAACAGACGAAATTGCTTTTTTATTTGAATTTCAATCCCATTAACTCTTAGATAAAAGATTACCTGCAACTCAGGTTGTGCCACTTCACATCAGAAAAGGATCATCGGGGATCTTGACAGTAAAGCGTGGTGGGGCCAAAGTAAACTTTTTAGGTTTGTTGTTCCTGTTGACGCCACTGCCTTGTTCCCTGGTAGTTTTTCTATATGAAAACCCTGGAATCCATAGTCACATCTCCCAAATTAATCTCACCCAGAAGTACCCAGCAATCCCCTAATCACCAAACAATGATCCTTGTAACATTATCTTATTGCTGCTCATTCGTTTCTCACCTTCCTCCCTGTAGTATCCACGCCGTCCATGCGGAAGCCCCTGCTGCGTCCATTTGCGAGGAAGGTCAGAGCATGGCCATCCTCCTTCAGGTAGAACAGCTCCTCCCCTTCACTTAGCACCGTGTACTTGTTGCCCTTAAACCCGCGACCCTTCTGGTTGATGTGGATGTTTGCCAGCCGCGTCAGGCGCTCCAGACCTGAACCAGTCATATTAAAAAAAAAACTTCGTCCGTATCCTAACTAATATTATAAATGCGAAAGTGTTTGTGGCTGTTTTTTTGTTTCTTCGTTACGCTTTCACGCTAAAACGGCTGAACGAATTTGGATGAAATTTGGCACATAGGTAGACCATGCCCTGAGTTAGGACATAGAATACTTTTTATCCCGATATTCCCACATATCCCGAATATCGATCGGGGCGCAGCTAGTATTTTAATAATATAATAAAACATTTTGTCACTAATTTGGTTTATTTGTTTTTTATTGCAATGATATGACACTTTTTGTCCACCTCCCATATTTGTTGATCATGTTATATAGAATCAAAGGCGATCTATTACAAGATGTTTAAATAGTAAAGCACCTAATTGAAAAAAAAAAAAATGTGTATTTCGGGCACTATTTTGCCTAAGTACGATGAAAAATGCTACCGACGACACGACGATTATTTTCCTCTAATTGTTATTTAACTATTGCGCATTTCCAAATTATCCGGCAATCATAAAATTATAGGAAATAATTATTTTTAAGTACTTAAATATATTTTCCTGGTAGGTTTAGGTACTAAATAGCGTGTTTTTTTTACGACGTATCGTTTTGTCCTACAAACGGTCAAAAAGCCAAAATTTAAAAAGTAAGCCTCAGTAGTTCGACCGTCTGTCCCCAGCCACGAAGTACCTATACCTATATCTACTCTATGGTACTGCATTGTCTAATCAACTACCCCTAGGATCATTCTACAAGTTGAGATTAGCTACGAGCCACAACAGAACGTTCTAAACTTTGCAATTTACTAAAGACTTGCAATCTAGGTAGGCACACCGAACATCTGTGTTAACACTTACACTACGAAAATACGCCTTTATTGCTACGAAATAAAGGCGCTGTCATGTCAATGGTTACTAAGCAAATATTGATTTATAGTTGACGGTATTAAACTCATGCACTCTACTAAACTCTTGATAATGAATTAATAACGCAAAAGTAACTTATAGTAAGGATGGGCAAATCTCTTACAGGTAGATAATTAATAAACAACTTATTTATTCTAATTAGCGTTTTATAAGCATTGGTATTTGGACATCCACTACAAATATCGAGACCCCTACCGCACGTTAAGCCGTTGGTCCCGGCTGTCATTCGCGGATCTTTGACAGTAGTTACGGGCCGTGAAAAGCCCACCAAAAGTGTGACCAAGGGGTATCGTGTTATCCACTAACTGCGCTGTGAATGCGCAGATGAGTACAGATGGTCCACTCCGCATTTTAGGTATGAAGCTACAAGGTTTGGGGCGAGCTCGACTTGTCGAATTCAGTGGGCGTAACGTAGTCAGAAGTAATAAAAGTTACGCCATAGAGAAGCAACTTCTAGGCGAATATAACTGTAGGTAATTAGCGCTGTGCGACCTGAATTGCACTTTATTATGTCATAGCAAGAGTCGCTTTTTATTTAAATGATTTTGCGGAATTAACCATCTGTACTAATCCGTGGTGGAGGTAATAGGCAGTCGCTCTATGTAAAATACTGGTAGTCTGCTGCATGCGGGTAGACTAAAGCCGAACCCAAAATATTGAGAAAAGGAAAAGCAGATTGATTGACTTGGGTAAGTAATTATGTATCACAGGTAAATTACCTCTGACTAAATCCGTTGGATCATTATTATCTGTAACTTACCTGTATCTTGAGCAGAAGCCATCGTTTACAATCAAACAAATCTAAAACGAACACACAACTGTCAATAGTCCTATCAAAGCCGATAAACACAGGCACTTCAATGTTAATGAGAGTGACAACACATTTGCTGTTGAACAGTCGCAATACAATTTATAATGTCAAACAAAAGATTAAAAACAAAAATATATAAGACAACATTACTGATAAATGATAATCCACGACGTAGGTGTTAATTAAAACAAGTTAATTGACCAAACTTTACGAATGAGATGGTTCAACAATTAACGGTTATTATTATTATTCGCGTTGAATGTGCGCGACTGTTTTCTGCGAGGCCAGACGTCTGACTGACTGGCGTCTACACTCATGAGCCGGTTCAACTTGCTGATACTACGTTGTCCAGGGATGGCGAACGCATGGCTCGCGTGCCTCGGATGGCATGCGACATGCCAAAATGTACGGCATCGATGAAATCGAAATAAGTATGATAGCTACAGTTACTATACACATTGCATAGCATAGAATTCTTCTAGGTTAACAGAAGGCTACTGGGGATTTTGTTGCGCCACTTCTTCCCAGCTATAGCACTAGGAAGTGGCGAAGGGCGGGCGTTTCTGTTAAAAAGTGCTGACTCTCGGCCTAATTTGAATAAATAACTTTGATTGATGTATAATTTAATCAGACAAGGTCAATAGTTGGGAATACTTGGCAGATGATGTTCATCATCATCATCAGGTCAAATTAAATTAGCATGTTATCCTTTCAAGATACTGATACCCACCACGTCTGTGAAGTTTTAAAAGAACTCAATCAACATGCTTTCTGACACTAAGGTATTTTAAGGTCCCGTACCCAAAGGGTGCCAACGTGACCCTGTTACTAAGGGCTCCGCTGTCCGTCCGACCGTCCGTCCGTCTGTTACAGGACCGTATCTTTTGAAAGTAATAGGTGGACACAGTACTACTGTGGCCGAAATAACAACAAATAAAATAAAGTAAACTATCTTACCCTTTATTTTTTATTTAGGTATTTATACCTTACAAGAAACCGGATCTTTTTTATTAAAGTCTTTTTTTTCCGATCATTTGTCACACAAACATTTTATTTTACTCAAAATGGCACAAGGTTACAGAAAGGTTCGCCACCCCTGCTATAGTCACTACCTATGTACCTATATGTTATTAGTAGGTCTGTAAGTCTTGATACATTATCAGACCCATGTGCCCAGCAACTCGTTTTGTATGCATTTCGCAGCCAAACAATTGACGTAAGCTTAGCAAAACATACTCCGAATAGTGAGTTGATTGTGCTCACTTATAGAGGTCAGGAGAATAATAAATTATTAAGTTTAAACAACAAACGAGTTTGTATTATTCGATGTAGTTGCTGACAGGCATACACTGTCCTCCCATAAATAGGTACCTATTAACAGTGTTACTTGAAAACATTATAATAACCAATTTTGTTTTTTTAAGAATAATCGTTGTGTTTTTTTTCCGGCTCTTAAGAAACGACCAAATGGATCCGCAGTTTTATGTGAAATAAAAAAAATTGAACTTGAGTTAATTGTGGTATTTTTAAACCATTTTAAGTGTGAAAATTTTGTCGCTGTGTAGAGGGCAGTTGCATTCATTTCATTTCATTTATTTCATAACAATTTTTACATTGTGTCGAAATCACTTAAAAATTACACACGTGCATTTAATTATATTTATTAATAGCGATCTTATGAGCTTATCACTGTCATTAACAGTAATAACATAGAGATTTGAGTCTAAATTATGATCATAAGTCATGCAAATAATAGGCAATGTAAAAGAATCATGTAAAATATTAAAGGTCATGTAGAAGAATAATAATGTCAAAACTTAACACGGTCAGGATTATGTCACCATATACTATCATTATTATACAATTTTATTGGCCTAGGTAAACACGTCAGACAGAAACTCATCAATAGCATAATAGCATTTCTCTACCAAAAATGATTTAAATTTTTGCTTAAATTGGTTAATATTGTAAACAGACTTCAAATCTCCTGGAAGTCTATTATACAGCTTGATGGATTGAAAGCTTGCAGCATGAGTAACAACTTTCATATGTGGGACTATGTTATGTTGCAAGTCCTTGCGCCTAGTAGCTTCTCTCTTATTTCTTTGTTCAGTTGTTTCTGATCTGTTAAGTTTCTTTATAAGATCCGTGAGTACAACAAAAATATACAAGGATGGGACGGTTAAAATCTGTAGATCCTTAAAATACTGCTTACACGATACCCATTGCGGAATTCTCACCATGGTTCTTATGGCCCTTTTTTGTACTACGAAAGCAGTATTCACATTGTACGCATAACTTCCGCCCCATAGAAAAATACTATACCTAAGTCTGGATTCGACAAGTGAATAATATACCAGTTTTAATTGTTTAATGTCGATCTCATCTCTGAGACTTCTAAGAGCATAACAGGCTGAACTAATTGAGCTTTCTATGGTTGATAGTTCCTTTTTCCAGGTTAATCCTTCGTCAATATAAATACCTAAAAATTTAACGCTGTCAACTAAAATTATATTATTACCATTCAAATTTATGTCAATTGTATCTTTATTTCTTGCCGTAGTTCTAAATAACATTGCATTCGTTTTGTTGGTGTTCAAATTGAGATTGTTCAAGGTGAACCAAGTATTAAAGTGAGTAAGAGTCATATTACTTTATTAGTCAAGGCTTCTATATTTTCTGCGGTTATTATAGCATTTGTATCGTCAGCGAAAAGAACAAGTCCTATATCAGTTTGATTTGTCATGTAATTAATTAGGTCATTTATGAACAAGATAAAAAATATTGGCCCTACTATTGAACCCTGTGGGACACCTTTCTTTATTAGTTTTAGACCTGATTTGTATACTTTTTCACATTTATCTTCAGCTATTTTAATTTCTACATATTGCTTTCGATTTTCTAAATAAGATTTAAATAGACTTAAAACCTGTCCTCTAATTCCATAATGCTCCATTTTCGCTAATAGTAATTTGTGATCGACAGTATCAAAAGCTGAGCTTAGATCAAGAAATAACCCGGCAACTTTAAGTTTCTTATTAAGTTTGTTAATTACTTCTTCCATTAGTGTGTCAATTGCGTCATTTGTTCCCACAAATCTCTGGTAACCAAATTGTCTATGATCAAGAATTTTATTACGGTTCAAATGCTTAAGCAGTCTAGTTATAAGAATTTTCTCAAAAATTTTCGAAATTATCGGTAATAACGAGATTGGTCTGTAGTTATGTGGGTCTAATTTACAACCTTTTTTATAAATGGGTAAAACTCTGGCTATTTTCAGTTGTTCAGGGAATATACTCTTATCTATACACATGTTGACAAAATGTGCCAACGGTTCTGCTAATAAGTCAATGTGATCTTTTATTAATTGAATCGGTATTTCATCATGGCCATAAGATTTTTTGTTTGCCATTGCATTGACAATTTTTACTACTTCAAGCGCGGTGACTCGTTCAAATGTCATTTCTACGTTCACTCTGTTTACGTTACTTTGCAAGATTCCAATAGCTTGTTCATAATCAACATTCCCACCTGTTTCAGCTTTGTCAAACGTGTTCGAGAAAATGTCAACTATGTCTTGGGGATTCGATATAATCTTATCACAAATTTTAAGCAGTATGCATTTATTTCCGTCTTGTTTAGGTTCTTTATTTCTATGCCTGTTTATGACCTGCCATAAGGCTTTTGAAGACTCCTTCGCTTTAGTAATTTCTGTCCTAATAGCAATCCGTCTGGCTTTTTTTAAAACTAGTCTAAATATTCTAATGTACCTTTTTGTATAAGTCCTTAATTTCTCAGTGCAAGTCATCTTATTTGTGTTTTGAAGTAGGAACCGTTTCATTTTACTAGACACCTTTATCCCTTTAGTTGTCCAGTTTGCCATACGACATTTTTTGTACTTAACCCTTTTTTTCCTCTTTTTGAAACTGTCGCGATATATTTGTACAATTTTCTTTAAGAACCCATTTAAACCTTCTTCCATCCAGTTAATATTTAATAAACTATTTCTAAATTTATTTGAATTTTTAACGCTGAACTGTCTAGCCTCAATAGTTATATAGTTTTGGTTATCATTGGATGCTATTTTTTCAGTTTTAATGCCACACAATAATGCTGCGTGTCCGTCAGCCAGGCAGTTATGATCAACGAGAAATTCAGTTATAACATTATCCGGTAAATTGGTCAAAAAATTATCCAGACAAGACTGCGCATTATTTCGTCTATACGTGACTTCTTTAAAAATAGGTCTAAAATTATAGGATGTCAGTAGTGTTACGAATTTGGTAGCTTTTAGGTCAGTTTTAAGCAAGTCAATGTTAAAATCCCCGCAAATGATGCATTTTTTGTTGTAAAAGTGTTCAAGTAATTGTTCTAACTTAGATAAGAATATTTCATAGTTCTGATCGATAGGATTTCTATAACAGCAGAAAATGTATATACTGGTGTTGGCATCTCTAATTTTGTACCTACTTCCAAATTGCCAGTAATGACGTCACGTTCGGGGGCATTGAACGGCCCTACCCGACCCAAATGTTATAGCAGCAGCGCCAGCCATGTCCGCGGTCGCAGGTTTGATTCTTCTAATTATTATGAACATTCGAAAACGTCTGAAAGATACCTATTACAGTGCTAATGTCGAGGAAAAACGCGTTATAAGGAAACAAATTTTGTTATAAAAATGAGTTTCGGCATTGTAGAGCGGTACCTACATACCAAAGGTTATACTTTCATACCATTTAAAGTACCTACATAGGTTCACGCAAAACACCTACCTGGTAAAACTGGATAACGTCGAATTAGGTAAAAATGTATGCTTAGGTGTAAAGCTTCGTGCAGACAAGCGCGACGCGACACCGGTTATTGTTATAGGTACCGTGAAGTTTTCTTAGAAATTGTATTGTTCGAGTCGCGCCGCACCGTCGCGTCTCGCTGGTCTGCACAAAGCTTTACACATATTTCCACCATAAGAATTTATAAACAGTTTTATAAACAAAAAATCTGCGTTGCGTTTCTGAAACCGTTTCCTCGTAGATCTGGTGGTCACAAGCGCGACTGCTAAGCAGTGTTGGGTTCGATTCCCGGTCAGGCAGTGTCATTATCATTTATCATTATTTTCAATGAATAATTATTCCAGTGGCCCAGATACAGGATACGTACCCGGTGAGGCCGTTGACACCCTTATTATCCTGGAGCTTAAACATGATACATTATGTGGGTGTACCGTACGCCTCTGCCTATTTTGTATCCCTTCAATACCTACATTACGCAGGCCACTAGAAGTCTTTATCTCAGGAGTCTTATTTTATTACTAGATGTTGCCCGCGGTTTTGCCCGAGTGGACCCTAATTCTTTTACTAAAATAAAAGTCCCGTCAAAATAGGTGCAGCCGTTTCGGAGATAAGCCGAAACAAACAGACAGTTTTTTTTTTTTTTGTTATATTTTCCGTCCATTAGATACTTTCATGTAAAAAGCAGATATTTTTACATTACAAACAGACACTTCAATTTAATTTATTTGTATAGATGTATAAATAATAATAATATCCTGTTTATATTATTATGTAATAATTAGATAGTCCATAACAATAATGTTTTATTTACCTACAGTGCAGCGTCCTTCCTACAACGGAATTAATTATTTACACAATACCTACGCTTGAAAAATGAATAGAACACCCTTTATTATGTACACCATATGAATAGCTTTACATAGGGTGACGCTGATAAAAAATACAACACGGCTGTTTTAAATTAAGTACATTTATTTAAATCAAATTAACCATAATACAAAAAAAAATAGTAGGTCTGTAGTTCGGCACCGTACCTACAACTAAACTAATCAGTCTATAAAAGTAGGTAAGTAAAATATTTTGAAAACACATTTCCTCTACGACTTTTGTTCGCTGCCAGTAGACTTCTCCTGGATAGGAATGGCTCGCTCCTGCAGGGATTCAGATCTGAACGCCACCAGCACCAGCTTCCCCTTGTCCAGGTGACACTCCACACGCTCCGGAGGAAAACCTTCCGGCAGCAGGAACCGCCTCTCGAAATGACTCCTTGTCCAACCATCTTCTTTCTTAATCTCCTTCTTGCCTTCCACCATTATCTCATTCCCGACTGTCTTCACTTGAATCTGCTCCGGAGTGAAATTCTGGACGTCCAAGTGTACTTCCACTTTCTTCCCGTCGACTTTGATTTCGTGGTCGGAATACACACCTTCAATATGGTCGGCCGGGGCTGTTACTGCCTTGATGTATTTCACCGGATCCCTGAAGAAAGGGTCTCTTGTAAATACCGCGAACGGGTCCTCGAAAGCCCTGGCGATGGGGTCCCGGGTCGCCAGATTCCTCAGATGACGAAACCAATACGGCGTGAGTGACATTTTGATCGTTTTAGGTTTTGTTTACTTCGTTTTCGCTTCTTATCTCAGTCGCTGTCAAACTTTGATTACTGCGGAGTTCCCGCTCGGCGCCCTTTATATACGCTTGCTAACAACGCTATCTATCTACGAGAGGCGGCATGAATAGACTCGATGAATCTTCAACAATCCAGAATATTCGTGTAAGTTAGTAGCCAACTTAATTTAGCGACATCTAGCGTTGAATAGCAGACTTTCTATGAACCTTGAAAGTTGAGTCTTGATTCGGTAAACAAGTATCTTAGTTTTTCACTAATTCTGTATTTAATATTTTCGTATATTCTTACAACGTCAAAAAAAACAATAACTGTAAAAATGGTAAAGTCTAGCGTTAGTCTGACTCTAATAGACACTACAAGATATCGCTTGGGAGCAGCATTTCACTATACGAAAAGTTGATAACCGCGCCATCTGTTGACAAGTTGTAAAACCATAGTGTTAACTATAAAGTTCAAGAGCGCATCTAAAATAGACAAGTCTTTCGAAAATCAATACTATGCTATACAATATCGATTAACTACCATTCGATGGACAAATTAAACTTTTCGCATGTCTGTTTATGGTTTCGGTGTAAGATCAAAATATTATTGTGCAATCTGAGATGATGAAATCTAGCTCGTAGGTATTTAGAGTAATTTTGTGCACTATTTCATCAGCTAGCAATATTTGATATGCGATACCTCTGGCATTCTAGATGTCCATACGCGGGGGTGATTATTTAGGTATCATCACGCGGGTCGCCTGCTTGTTTACCCCCCAATAACTATAGGTAGGTAACAGAGAAAAAGTCCTCATCAATCAACTCAACCTATCTCGGGACATATCTGCTTTTATGCCCAACAATAATAAATTATCCTTATTGTGCCAACTGGTTAAAAAACTCTTTTACACATCCAAATATATTTAAAAAACTACTCTTCAGAAGAAACACCGAAACAGTAGGTACCTACTGACATTATCTTGGTCAGACCACGTGAGTAACATGTAGATTTGTGTCTGAGATGGTCTTTTGAGGAAAGAACCAAACAGATTTAAAGTGGACCTGTCCAGTTACACACGCACGCACGCTATGGCACGCAAGTGTCAGTAGTTCAATGAAAAAAATCATATGACTTATGTACAGTATACACTTAAGTAGCAACTTTTAAGTGTTTTTCTCCTACCGTGTTGATTGTAATTTTATGTTGTAACTTACATAGTATTTTGGAACCCACACTAATATATCAAACAGGTCTTATCTCAAAGTTGTAGTCGTTATTCCATGAGAAAATCGCTTTTGAATTCCGTTAAGTGGATATATATTAGCGCTCGTGACTGTACACCTATTGCAAACAGAAAAAAAAAAAACCACCAGAGGTTCATACACAAGAAACTGCTCTGTTATCACAAGTAATTTGTTCAGTTTATCTCGAGCACACAGCGGATACAAGTCGCTGATATCTTGGATAAACACCACCGAATGGAACTGGTAACAATTGACGCATGGATTGGGCACTAAATATGTATTATTATACTACTAATAGGATATAGAAAAAAATTACGTTAAGCTGTGCCAAACATTCATTACCATACCATACCTACCATTAACATACAAAACAATATATATATACGGCGGTAATACCAGTATTTTACATGGATCGACTGCCTATCTGACCTCCACAACCCAGTTACTGGGTAACACGATACCCTATGGTAAAACTGGTTGTCAGACTTGTGACGACCCGTATTGACTGTCAAAGATCTACGAATGACCGCCGGAACCAACGGCTTACCGTTCTTTACGAGGAATAGGGAGGTCTCGATATGGAATGGATGGGCACCCATCCACGAACCAACCGCGGCAAGCGTAGGTTACCTTGGATCGACCCGTGCGGCTGCTATCATTTGGCCAAGACCCAAGAAATGCTTCCTGCAACAGGTTTGTAATAAATTCTTTGTAAAAGAACATCAGACGAGTCTCTGAGATCTGGAAATATCTGGTGACGTAAAATTGGGAAGCCGATCCCAGAACAAATTTAAACTTAAATAGGAACAACTAAATTTTTTCAGCCTTAGGTACATTAGGAACAGTCAATGTTAAATTAGTCTTTGGATGCCTATTTCACCTTGATAAATAAAAGTGCAGTTATTTTCGAACTCAATGCAGAGCGGGAGGGCAGCGTCACCGTGTGGGCCTTGCCTAAAATAGATTACCGTGCTGCAATAGGTGAAGAGAAGTCTGTTTAGCATAGGAACCAGACAATGTGACTCTCGTCCACTAATAGTGCAATAGATAGAACAAGTTGAATCTCTTTCCTCTCTAGATCAAAATTCGAATAAAAAAAATAAAAAAATAAAAAAAAATAAAAAAATTAATTTTGATCTATAGAAGAATGAGATTCAACTTGTATATTCCTTCATATGGTATGTACATAGCTAGAACGGTCTCGTAGAACTTACACGTGGGGGACATTTCTAATTAAAATGATCTATTGTCTCGTGGCCCAAGCGCACGGAAGTCTACGGATCATGTGTCTCGCCTCGCCACCTCGTGACTCTGTAGTTACTATCTTACCTTTATTGAATTAAAAATATAAATAAAGCAGCCGTAAGATTCAGGTTCCGCATACTGCACGCTTAACATGAACACAATGAAACGGTTTTTGTCGACGGAAAATGACAGATAAACAATCACAATCTGTAATTTTGTCTATTCATCCGTTGACAAAACCCGTAGAAAACCCGGTTCTATGGTTGTCATGCTACGCGTGCTGCAGTCTAGATAAAATCTAGATGGAAAACGCAGCGCCCTTAGATGTCATAATTTTTTTGGCCAACTTTGGCCGGACGATGTCGACAAATTGCTAAGTGGTTTGTTATGGTTCCTACACACAATGCCGGCGGCACTGCCGCCGGGCAAGCCGCGGCACGCCCGGCCCTGCCGCACAAAGGATCGCAAGGGAAATGGAGGCGCAAAAGCCGGGGGCACGTGCCGCTCGGCACTGTGTGTAGGAGCTTTTAAAACCACAAATAGTTTAAAATCGTATTTGGAAAATATCTGTACATGTCACTATTACTTTGAGAAAGGAGAACTGCCCCCCAATAAAACTTGGAAACGACGTTCTACCCCATCAAATTCAGCAAAATACTGAGGGCATGCCTAAGTATCTTGATAGGAAGCAAACATGGCAAACTCATGTCCAAAAAAATGCGACGAGTTAAATATACGGCTCAGAAACCTACACTGGTTAATAGGCAGAAGATCGCACGTCACCGTGGAAAATGAGATACTTATTTATAAAACTATAATCAAGCCGGTTTGGACATATGGCATTGAGTAATGGGGGGGATCAGCAAATAACTCTAACATAGATATCTTACAACGGTTCCAGAATAAATCACTCAAAATGATAACTAATGCATCTCTATTGATCAGGACCAGTGAATTGCATGAGTACCCAGAAACGAAAACAGTTAAGGAGAAAGCCGATCACAGAGCATAAGCATACAAAGCCTGTATAAAATGTCCATATATAAAATGTACATATGTAAAATCCATGCTCATACTAACACACTAGCAACAGAGTTATGTAAAGCAATAAATGACAGAAGACTCAAAAGACAACAGATGGGATCTTATTCACTAACAAATTCTAATTTAAGAAGAGACAGTGAGACTGACTCACCTGCCGATCGATTCTGTAAAAAGATCACCGTGAAACTTAGGTGAAGTGAGCTGTCAATAGTGTTAATCCCTATCATCCTGCCGGTCGATTTGTGACCGTGACAGCTCACTTCACACTCACTTCACCTAAGTTTCAGTAGATTTTTTTACAGAATCGACCGACGGTTCTCTTCTGTCAATAAACTCCCTCAACAAATCTGTTATGGGCTTGTAAAGCCGATCGCAAGATGTTAAATAATAAAAAATATAGTTTCATACCCACAACAATGTCTTGTTCGAGAAACGGGTGCCCTTACTACTAGGCTACTGGGCTACTCCTTATGTTATCGGCTTCGTCATCACAACCTTTCAATGTAAAATTTTTTTAGTTCATCATCATATTCTATCATCTTAGATGATCTCCGGGCCGAATAGAGTCAGATAGAGTGTGATGTCCTGAAAGCACCGCCAGATCCGCAAGATGAAAAACTTTCAGAACATCTCAGAAAAAAAAAGCTATCTAATAATCTAAAATCTACTCGGTGCCGATGCGGCGGCACATGGGCATATTCATTCGTCTACGCAAACATGTGGTCCGGCGCCGGTGCGGCTCTGGTGTCATGTACAGGAAGCCTTATGGTAGTAGAGTACAGGCCCCTCTTTACAATTCGTCCCGGAAAGTAAGCACTACCTAGGTAGGTACTGTTTACTTTTAGTGTAGGTACACTACCCACACGTATTTCTCCTCCCAAGCAGCTATCAGCCACCCGTCCCGTTCCGATTTATAGACTGCACCTGAGAGGTCTAGATCTTACAAGGCCCATAAAGGGCAGAGAAAGATAGAATAACAACAAGCAGTTTTATCCACTATCTAGAGACCAAAACCATCAAATGAGAGCACTGCAACGCTGCTTGAAATACATTAGAAGATGTATTTGTATATATATGTCTCGGTGGCTTTGGCGATCAAACTTTTTTCAAAAACCAAGCTTCCATATTTTGGCATAGTTAATGATTGATACCATGGATTATTCTGTTAGATCAAAACTTTGCCCTTTCCGCATTGTATGGAAGTACAGAACCCTCCACGCTTTGTTGAAACAAATCGTTTGTTCTAGTTAGCACCACATTATGGCTGTATTATTTATAATTTCCATTAAAGCTGCGATACGCGTCAGTACCTTCCGACAGCGGACAGAACTTCTATATAACGGCAGGAGTTCCGAAACGCATCAGTTACAATTTGGCAGAGGCAATTAGAACATAAAGGAAATTCGAATTTTCTAAAGTGTTGTGAAAATGCAGAAAATTATAGTATTTGTATTTGTAGCTTTATTATGTACAGTTTTGTGTCAGCCTTTGGATTTAGAAATCACTGGTAAGTACCTAACTTTACCACTTGCAGACGAGTGCGAAGAAGTTTTCTTCACCTCAAACTCAAACTCTTTAAGAATATCATATTCGTGCAACCTTTTTCTAGTTCTGAAATATTTGGTCACTCCCTCAATTCAAGTTTTTTTTTAAATTAAGTAGTTGGTTTTTTTTTCTGTTTCAATTCTATAGTTATAATACTCATAATATAACTAATGCTTGTTTCAGACGATGATGAGTCGAAGGAGGTGCAGCATCACCTGAGCAAGAGGTTTATCAACCCTATGTTCGCGTTGGGAGGGGCGGCAGACAGCGGGGTCACCAAGATGAGGACTAAGAGGCAGTAAGTGATTGTGTACCAGAAAATTCATAATATATGAGCAATGAATGATCTGCCTTACAGTAAAGGAAGCCTAAGAAGAGACTGGAAGTTGTCTACATAACACCCAGTTTCTGAATTAAAAAGAATCTGAGATCTTGTCAAACTCTACATTATGATGAAACCCCGAAATTGAACTTTACAGACTACTTTGAAGGAATCACCTTAAGTAGGTTATGCTAAAGAAAGTAGAGTTAAACAAAAACTCAATTTAATATTCCCAATTTAGAAACCGGGTGTCGGCCTCTTTTCTACAGAGAAGGCAAAATAGCACGCTTGCTCAATCCGTGTTGTAGGTACTACAGTCATGTCTTTGTTACAGAGCCGACGAATGTGAAAAACTAACACTGTGCAAACTACATGCGAGATCACAACGTAACTTCTTAGCCGCTTTCGAGCTGTACTTCGTCAAGTAAGTTACTGACTACCTTTTATATTAATGAAAGTTTTTCCGAAATTAGGTGGCCAGAATTAACTGTAACTGAACGATGTCGAGTACATCAGTCTTCAGATTTTGTTTTCTAAAGTACCCGTCTCGAAAAGCTATACATTTTGTAAATAAAGAACTTCTACTAAGTTACGTAGCGACAATTCAATCAATAACAAATAATCCCAAATTAAATCAACTCAAAGTAACAAACGTGTACTTAATAAGAAAGTAACGAGCAATTTCACTTGGTCGGGTTATATTTTAGCGATATATAGCGCTGTCGTCTAAGGTTTTGTGGTACTGTACACGTATGATACTTTATAGCTTCTCGTGACGGAGACGTTATCTTTATAGACCGCTGTGTGATTAACGTGCCGGGGTGTCCGATTTCGAATTCCGAAAAGTCATTTGCATACCCGAATGCTAGCTAACGACAAAACGTCTGGACTCCGGTGCAAATAGCTTATTCCAGTTACCCTCTAAACAGTTATCGAGTTAATAAAATTGTCTTTATTTACAGCAAAGAAAACGCGAGGCTATGGGACCACCATGCAAGATCATTCGCCGATTGTCAGGAGCGCTACGGAGACTGTTATGAATAATTTATTTATTACATAATTATCAACGTGAGGATTTCTGCTACTGGTCGAAGCTTTAACGTCTACTGCGATATTTAAACAAAAATATTAAAAATTGTTTAATTTCGTAGAATTGTGTATCTGAAGCTGGTCACTTCATTTGATATATAAAATATGGCTTATTATTTGACTTGGTAGAAACCCATTTAAGTACTTACAATATAATTCGAGAAATTAAAATAACGAAAGTATACCTATTTTAAGAGGTTAAAAATAAAAACAGTTTTATAAACAAACAATCCATTTTATTTTCCCGACATTTGGAACATACAACACATAAATGCATTAAAAGTTTAAACAATGCACAACAAAACCGAACATAACTTATAATATATTTATATTAATAAATGATATCAATAAAATTGGAATACAACGATCGCCGCGGACATTGGTTCAATCCTTTAGCGAAAACAAATAACGATGATTTTATAATAAAACAAAGGCCCGTTTTAATAAATCACTCCAATGCTTGAGAGTTTCCTCTTAGGAGATGTTTAGTATAACAGAAGCACCTTCTAAGATGCTGTTTCTAAAAGGACAGAATAATGTAGTTTACAGTGAGAACTGACGTTCTGCTCTCAGTCGTCGCGTGACATAGAAATACGGGTATTTTTTAATGAAATGCAGTCTTTCTCATTTTAAACGGGTTCAAAAGACAATAAAATGCTGTGTTTTATACCAATTTGGGTAATTTAAAATGTTTATTATATAAGTATTTACATTATATTTTACAATTTTAAATTCGTTTTGAATTAATTAATGTTAAAATGATTCATGATAAAAATGACGACAGTTTGCCGTTGGTATAATAAATAATTATTATTTAGTTAGACTGATTCTGTATAACATCTTGTATACTTATTTAATGAATTTGTTCGAACATGTTTAACAAAGTTAATATTGTGGTTTTATTCTTTTTTGGTATTACACACAGGTATTTGTGTTTGAAGAAATAATTTAATATGGATTAAAAAACTTGCGATATTTTGGTAAAATTATTTAAACAATGGTTTATTAATGTGTCACGATTGTAGAATAACGTAGAAAATGATCGACGTATCATTTTCAAAAATTGTGATCTAACACAATTTCCAAATACACTTCTCCACACATTTTCATGCAAAATCACTTCTTAATGTGCCAAGAAGACCTCAACAACAAAGTTTCCACTCACTTCAACACTTCTTACAGTTGCTTCTTCTTAGGTTTCTTGCCAGGCGGGTTGAGGGAGGACACTATCTGGTCAATGCTCGCGCGGTCCAGCGCGTCGGCGCGCTCGGCGCGCTCGGCACGCTCGGCGCGCTCGGCGCGCTCGGCGCGGGCGCGGGGCGCGCGCGCGGGGCGGCCGGCCGCCGCCTGCGCCAGCGCCGCCAGCAGGCGCGCGCGCTGCGTGTACGCGAACACGAGCGCGGCCAGTAAGGGGATTACTAGGAGGGATGTTTGCCGGACTTCTTGTTCGCTGGATTTTACCTGGGGAGAACAGCAGTTTTATAGTTTTGTCTTGTATATTCAACAGTATTATAACAGTATTTTATTGCAAAAGAAATGGGTACTGTAAACAGATTACAACAGAAAGACACAGATCATTTACAATATTTTTACTTTCTAGGCAAAGGAAGATACTATATTTTAATATACACGGTAGTCAAAACTATTTTTTTTTGTATTTTCAATGACAGACAAAATATGTTAACCTAAATAATAATATCTATCCAATGAACTAAATATCTTTTTTATAAACTATAAACGAATAAATACTCAATATTATAGAGGTATGAGGAACAGGGTGCAAAATTCACTCATCCTCTGGGTGTTGTGTTTGACGGGCAACTGAAGAATTGAAGTTATATATGTCGATCGCGCAGAAAATTCTACTTGTGCGATGCAGGATTTGTGTGACGTCAGAGCTTTGATGCGTAGTTCGCATGTGGCGTTGTAGAATCCTATATCATTAACATAAATCAACTCTTACTATTTATTTAAAATATAATAAAACTGCTCACCTTAGGCACAAACTCAATAGTAAAATGCTTGAACTGTCCATCCGAATTAAAATAATGCACCTCCTCGCCATACGAGTGCGTCGCCTTAGACAAAGTGGACTCTAACTGCAGTACATAAGTCTTATTATCGGCTGGCAGGCGGGGCAGGACATACATAAGTCCTGGGTTGTTATGTGGGAAATACCCAGCTGGGTCTAACTTGGTGGAGTAGACGGGGGAGTGAGGAGTGCTCTCTAAAGCGAGAGTGAGACGGAGCGACTTGTAGTGGTCGATGTTAGGCGTGTATACTAGCACGTTTGTGTCTGTGATCTGGGTCGGTTGGATGGCGATGAGGCGGACGTTTTCGATGTCTTTGTTGTCTTTCACCTGAAGGAGATATAATAGTTAGTACACCAAAAACATGTGTTACAGGCACAAAGTAAGCGGCAACCCTCAATGATTATTTATTTAGGCGTTATTTCTTTTAAGCTCAACACACACAAGGCGGGTGCGTGTCGAGCGCGGGTCTGGACGGCAATACCTACCGCGGGCTTATATATGTATATTGTAATTCCTTGTATTGTATGGATGTCAGCACAAAAAACGCGTGCGCGGGTCGGCGCGGAGCGGGTCAGAAGCCGCGCACGCGTTTCGTGTACTGCCATCCACATAATATTGGGTTCCCACCTATGAAATTGGCGTTTTTTTTTCACAAATAGAGAACCTCGTCACTTCTATGATTTAAAATATTCATCAATTGCTTGGTATTATATCGAATAATGACCATCTTAGACAACAACCAATAGTAAAAAAAACTTAATTATTACTGTTAGTTTTCCAAACATAAAAAATACCTTAAAAATTACTCCTCATTATGTTAGCAGAAATGACCACTATTTGTTTTAACTTAGCCAAAACTATTTGTTTTACGTTATCTTAGTTTTTAAACATTCGTGCATAAAAGTTTTAAAACATTAGTGTTCATGGTTGTTATATAAATTTAGAAAATGTTAGTATGGAAAATGCAACTTCTTTAAAATTCTCGATACAAAACGCTGATTTCATAGGTGGGGACCTAATACAAGGAATTACAATATATACAAGCCGTACTGCCGTTATAACTAGCGACCCATTGCACCCCTGCTGCGCACGGGTGCAATGGTAACATGTCAAAACAGCGACATTTCTGTGCTATCTGTACTTATTTAAAAGTAAAGTCGTCCGTTGAATGTCTGTGTGAATGCATTGTTCTTCTAAAGTACGCAATAGATTTTGATGCAGTTTTCACCATTATTTGGAGGATTTATTCCGGAAGGTTTATGTGTATAACACATTAATATTAAACTTACATGTAATAAATGAATGTCGATGTTTTGTCAAGTCGTAAGACCTTGCGAAGTAGGGGCGCGTCATAATAATATGATATATTTATGTGTTTACTAGCTGACCCGACAGACGTTGCCCTGTTCAAACAATAAGTCATACAAAAATCACATAGAAAACAGGACATTCAGTTTATCTCAAACAATGACAATTTTCCGGAGATCTTTTCCAATATTTCTCTCCATAAAAACCTAATTCAGTCCGAATTAGGTTAGGTTACCAACATTTAAAATAAAAAATTGTTCAATCGGTCCAGCCATTCTCAAACGATGGCGCTTACCAACAAACAGCATTTCATTTTCTAAACTCAATATTATTATTATAATTATAAAGAGAAAAGATTTGATTTTTTGTATATTTGATTGTTACGCTTTCACGCTAAAACGGCTGAACGGATTTGGATGAAATTTGGCACATGAGTAGACCATGACCTGGGTTAGGACATAGGACTTTTTATCCTGTAATTCCTACGGGATCAAGACTTATGCGGGTGAAACCGCGGGGCGCAGCTAGTTATTTATATATATAGAAATGAAATGAAATTGTGTCAATAGGATATCGGAATCACTTTTACACGTAATTATGAACCCTGAGAAGAAATGGCGAAATAAAGTCAAGGGTCAGTCTTTTTTAAAGTCCAGACATAATTTTGGTCAGATCATGTCAAGAATATGTAGATTTAGTGCCTGAAATGGTATTTTGAGGAAAGAACCACACAGATTGAAGTGGGCCAGTCCAGTCAGTGCAAGCATTTGTCAGTAATCGTGGAGCACAACTCAAAACCTGTGGAACTCAACGATTCGATGAACAATATCAAAGAAAGGACATTTGGGGAGGCCGCAGAAAGTACTCAAACTGCTAGACTGTCATTAAATTACCCACAACGTCCTCACATTCACATTAATTAAAGTAAAATACAACACTACAAAGTAAATATTCATGTCATTTTGTATATAATATTCATCAATGTCAATGCATATATATATTATATACAGTGATGTATAGTGTTCATTTTGCAAGATAATTAAAATGTCAAGGTTAATGGTATTATCACAAGACTTAGCAGAGCGATTAGACTTAGATACACATAAACCGGAATCCAGAATGCTCAAAATTTTTAAATGATGGTTAAAATCGCATCAGTCTATTGTTCAGTTTAGAGGATCCAAGCGGTCACACAAACAGGCACGAAAAACGAGTTTGTTGAAACAAAGTTCCTGAACGCGGCTTGCGGTAGAAGTTGACTGGTAGAAATCGTCACGTAAGGAAAAACCGTTATCCCCTCTTTGCGACTTTCTCTCTCTCTGTCTGTCTGTCTCTTTTTATTATATACGAGTGTGTGCGTCAGAATATCACGTAAGGAACTACGTTCCTGCCGCAACCGTTTTTTATACATGTATAGATATAGATTTCAATTATGTCTGCACTTACAGTTACATATCAACACGTGTAGTCAACACCGTCATAATTATGCAATCTACAGCTGAACAAAAGCCTCTGCTTCACGCACTCATCAAAAGCAGTATAAACACACAGTTAATAATCTTGTGAATCAGGGTGAAAAAAGGACGATAATTATGATGTTTTGTGGCGATTATTGGCGTGAACCTACATCAACACCCGCGGTACCGGGTCAGCCAAAATTAGGAGAAATAAAATTTACATACAACTAAGTAGTCTCTTACCTCTAATACAGGGGGTGCTTTAGCTAATTTAAGTCCCAGCAGCTCTGGGGTAGACGAGTCCTTAAGCTGAATATTGTACACGCAGTTCGGTAGTAGGCCTCGGATTCTGTAAATAATTAATTAGTAAGTCGTTAATTTGTTGAGGAAAATATTTTATATATACACAATGTTATAAATCCAAGAACAGTTGGTGCCATTTTGATTGAGTGTTATGTTTTTCTAATCTAAATTAACCTTGAGAAATCTGAGATGAGACTGATAAGTTCTTGATTTAATATTCAAATTTTATTATTCTTTATTATTTATCAGTTGAGTTAATTGGTTCAGCGGTAACAAAATCAGTATAAGCTGACCTGTTATTCAGTTGAAATTTCGTACTACGCTAGGTTAGCTCAAGTCAAAGTGTACGAATGCACACTAGCAGTTAAATCAAATTATAAGTACAACTGTACAAGGATCTTTTGGCGCGTGGTCAGAATCCGAACTAACGCCGCCATCTTGTTCTTTCAATACTATTGTGGAACAATTTCTCAAATGTTTATGAACAACGCCCCCTGTCAATGTCATCCAGGGCGACTCCATAAGACCCTCGTAGCTCTACAAGGTGCTATCAGTTCCTCATATGACCTGAAGGCGCCATTCGGTTCCGTAGTGGCCTCCTCGGCGGCGCAGTGCGGCGCGGCGCCGGCGCCGGGCGCGGCCCGCAGCGCGGCGCGCGCCCAGCCGCCGCCGCCCAGCGCCTGCAGCGCGCCCGCGCACGACCACGCCACGCGCACTCCTCTGCCAAACAATGTACATACGTTACACACAGTCACAACAGGTGGGCCCAGCAGCGAGGCTGACTTCAACTCTAATTTCTATACCTATCCACATGCTATTCACAAATAATATTAATCGAAAGGCTCGGACAACATGAGTTACAGCAAGTTATTTCGAATATTTTTGCTGTTTTAGTGTTTAACGACGAGAGTCAGATCTTTCCACGCTCAGTAACTAATAAATTGCTTGTTTATGCCACCGTATAGTTATGAACTTCGTTAATTAATACTTCGCCACGCCTGTCTGTCTGTCCGCGGCTTACCTCAAAGACTCTTAATACTAGAAAACTGTAATTTGGCATGGGTATACATATTAATCACACCAACAAAGGCGTAAAATAAAATCTTAAAAATAAAATTTTTGGTTAACACTACACGTAAAGTGAGGACTTTTTTTTTCTTGTATTTCCCACCTTATAAGGCGTTTTTGGAAAGGTTGTATATATATACCCACATAATATTAAAAGTATGTGAAAACTAATTTTGGATTCAGAGGTCCGTTTGCGTGTATGAAGAATTAAAATTGTACCTGCAAAATTATTTGTGTGAATGTTTATTTTGCCATATAACTGGTTAAGACTGAATTACACTTATAAACACGTCAGTATTTACCACCATTCTACCAAAAAGAATTATTACTAACGCCGAGCAAAAAGACTGAACTGGTTTGAAACCCGCGCCGCCCGCGCACGAGGTCGCTAGCTGCCTAGGCCCGTAGTGCGGCCAGAACACGCAGATAGGAACGTAAAACTACGCGCACTATCTCACTCGGGCGCTCTGGGCGCGCGCCAGTCACTCTGGACGCAAACGGCAGCGGTTTCATATGTTTGATACTTCGCGCCCGTCGTCGTAACCGCGCTAAGGTGGCATGTGGACGCACACTTATAAATCGATACATTAATTTTGCGATAATCTCCGTCGAGGTGCACCCGATACTTGTGCCCTAGTGTACAGATAGGATCCCGTCGCCGACACAGATTTTGAACCTAGTTAATATTACTTATAGAGGTGACTTACTTCAGCGTAATATGGTGCGTGTGTCCTTCCTCAAGGGTCACAATATGGTGCGGCGGCTGGAAGCGGTACTCCTTCATGTTGGGCTTCACGTAGTACTGCGCCGGGGACAGGGAACCGAACCGCAGGCGCCCGTCCGCACTGCTGGCTACGTTGCGACGGTACGTGCCGCCGCTGACTGACACTAGAGCACCCTGGGAACATAAGAATACGTATATTTGAAGTCAACATTTTGGTACGCCATACCTAAATGGTAAAACATGTTATATTCTCATTGTAACTTAAAAAAATACACCTCTGCCTCACCCTTCGCGGTTTACAGGCGTGACGTTATGTTTATGTGTAAGAAAAAACATTATACGCCGTTCAGTTAGTTTCAACAACACACACACTTGTCATCTTTTCGAACCGTCATTTTCATTCAAAACGTTGTCAAAAAGCCATACATGGTGCAAGTTAAAAAAGAGCAAAAGGTGTTTACCCTTACAATACTCATAATCTAACCTGCAAGGGCGTGCCATCAGCCTCATCTCGCAACTCCACAGTGATCTCCGCTAGCTTGTGGGCGACGATATCTCCGTTATCGTCCGGAGCACTAAACACGTAAGAATCCTTCTCCGCGGTGATCTTGTAGTGTTTAGACGCGTCGAGTGGGCCGAAGCGGTAAGTGCCGTCTTGTGATGTCACTTGGATTAGTTTCAGATCGTCTGAAATGTGGAGAGGTAGGCTAAAGAAGTGTTTGATTTAGTTACATTGTAAGATTTTATTGATAAAATCGTCACATTCATTATAGTGCATAAGCTAGGGTTTGTCTGTATAAGAAAGAAAGCTCTTATTACAATTTCTGAAGGCCAATTTCCATGTATAGTCTTCAGACCGTTCACTATAACTTGTCCCTTGCCGTTATGTAGGCAGCATTACCAAGTCAAGCTTAGTTTCAATACTAATAGAGTTCAACGACGACGGAAGCGACTGCGGAAAGTGCTATCAATCGCGTCACGGGTCAAGTTATAATGAACGCACTGTAGTCGAAATCTCATTTCGGCGATTAATGAATGTCAGCAAAACATGAAAAGATTGGTATTTTGAATAGATTGAAGTTCAAATAAAAACTCAAAGCATTTATTTCAAATAAATCAATTACAGGCACATCTGAATTGTCAAGGGGTCGGTCAGTCAGAGATGAAGCTAGTTGCCCATTCCAAAGCGTAGTAGGTTCCTATGGAGAAGAACGGGCAAGAAACTCCACGGACACCCTTTTAAATCAAATATTGTTACGAAATATTGGTTACATCATTCATGTTGAAATTATACATGTGAGAACAATGTAGAAAGACGTGCACGTTAAAAGCGTCCGTAATAAAAAGATAAAAACAAAAAAAAAACAAACAGTTAAATAAGCAGTGGCAGCTAAGGCCTCATTTACGACCTTGCCGCGGTGAGCGGCGGCTAAGCGCGGGGCGGCGAGCGGTAAAAACAAAAGTATGAAAATGTTTGAAGCACGCCACGAGTCGCCGCTCATAGCGCAAACGCGCGCGGTTTTGTCGGAGCGAATCGCTGCAGCGGTGCGCGGTGCGGGGAGCGGCGAGATCAAAAGTACAAGCGAATGAGTGCGACGCCACGAAACAGAGCGGCGCGGATATCGGTGTAGGTGTCACGGACTCGGCGGCGAACTAAACAAACAATTTTTACGATTTTGTGGCGGTAATGGATACCGAGGCGTTTATAATTGAAATTTTAAATTGAGCCCTTATATGGAATTGAATATAATCAAATGTTTCCACACTCATTCTTGTGTACTCATAAAACTTATCCGGACATTTTCTGTAATCTTCGTATAGGTCACGAAATTCGCCATTTAAATATCGATCTTTATTCAGTTCGTGCACTCCTCTCATATTAAGAATATCTTGTTTTAAAAATGTACTGCTTTCTAAACACAGAAGGGATAATTTTGATAACGCCATAATTTTGAGCACGTTCTGACTACCTAAATACGTCCACCTCGGCCGCTGCCGCCAGCCGCTACCGAGGGCACGCGGCGCACGCGCACCGCGCCGGGAGCCGCTAAGACCGAAGTCGTGAATGGGCCGTAAGAGATGACTAGTCCCTACTGACGGCGCCCGTTCACGAACATGACGCATGGATCAGACTAGAATGAGATTGTTAAAAATACGGGAATTGCTCCTCTGATCGTTGGCTAAGTAACTGAGCAATAACGAGATGCGTTGCTATGATAAAAATGTGTTTGCAAAAGTGACGCTGACTTTAGAGCAATGCTCTTTAATGACATTGACGTGGGGGCGTTGTTAGTAAATTTGGGAACTTTTTTTGTGAAATTGTATTGACAAAACAAGATGGCGGTGTTAGTTCCAATTTTACTCACGCGTCACCATAACATTGTAGCGCTATGTGCCGTACCTGACGTGAGAGTGAGCGTGACGTCACCGACGGGCGGCACGACGCTCCCCTGCAGCGTGAGCGCGGCGCGCGCGCGCAGCGTGAGCGCGTGCGGCTGGCAGCGCGCGCGTCACCATAACATTGTAGCGCTATGTGCCGTACCTGACGTGAGAGTGAGCGTGACGTCACCGACGGGCGGCACGACGCTCCCCTGCAGCGTGAGCGCGGCGCGCGCGCGCAGCGTGAGCGCGTGCGGCTGGCAGCGCGCGCGTCACCATAACATTGTAGCGCTATGTGCCGTACCTGACGTGAGAGTGAGCGTGACGTCACCGACGGGCGGCACGACGCTCCCCTGCAGCGTGAGCGCGGCGCGCGCGCGCAGCGTGAGCGCGTGCGGCTGGCAGCGCGCGCGTCACCATAACATTGTAGCGCTATGTGCCGTACCTGACGTGAGAGTGAGCGTGACGTCACCGACGGGCGGCACGACGCTCCCCTGCAGCGTGAGCGCGGCGCGCGCGCGCAGCGTGAGCGCGTGCGGCTGGCAGCGCGCGCGGCCCACGACTTGTTGCGGAGTGGACGGGGACATCAGCAGGGACGACGAGGACGCTGATACTACTGCTACTTCGCCCTGTGCACGGTGGGGAAAATAGATAAGTCAGCTAATCAAAAAATACATATTCATCACTAAATTTGATTATAAAGGCTTCTCGTTACAGACTTAATATTAAAGAATAATGTTTTTTCATAATTTATTAGAAAAAATCGTTAGTCGTTGCCCGTTTCAATTTGTTTTAACCAAATTTTTGCTAATTAATTAGTAAGTTAGTAGTCAAGGCGTTGCTGGCCTTCTTTGAAGAGCGGTGCGGTGGATCGAATAACCGACTTTTCCACATGCGCAAAATACGCGCTTTGACGTGGAATTGCGGAAACCAGCCCGTATTTACCTAATCTACGTGCGCAATTTATTTGCCAAATGTTCTGTAAACAAACACGTGTTTTCCACTTAGACAAACATCAATTTTATGGTAGTGTGAATAAAGTTGATTTTAGACTGACTAGTATTGTTGAAGTCATAAAAAAATATGAAGTTTTAGCGCAAACTGAACCTTATGTGTGCCTACACATAAGGTTCAGTTTGCGCTAAAACTACAGTTGCTTTTTCTAAAACTCGTGTTTATTTACATGTTTGGCAAATGAATTGCGAACGCAAGTTAGTTAGTAATTTTGGGAAGCGCTAGAACCTCTTAAACTCAGCAAAAGGTGGCTGTTCACGTCGACATCACCAAAATATACTCATAGAAGCTTCATATAATAAAAACATATTCGAAAAAACGTTCAACTCTAGCACTGCATTTCGTTCGGTCTGACACTCTTCCGAACATTGACTATGGGACTATGGTGCAGACCGAACTGAGCCAATCCGAACTTTGTTCGTAGTAGGACAACAATGCAAAGTTCGGTCGTGTTTCGGTTTGTCCCGAACATTCGTATGTGTCATTTCAGAGTATAACTTTCACATATATTTTTTTATCAAAACATCTGTGACAGACACCAGACGACTGACGTGATTAAAAACGAGTCTTTGTCATTCATCCTAGCAAAAATCTAATTTGAAAATAATTTCAAAGAATAAGAATAAAACATGCTTGCCCTTTTATTTTTGCGTGTAAAGAGGTCTTATTGGCAGGGGAAACACTGCAACATGTTATCACACAAAATAAATATAACCTGCGCAGGCGCAATACAAGCCACACCGCAAAAACGTGATTTTTCTCGACATGTTGCAAGTTTGAGTTACAAGCCGGGCACCGAATTCGAAGTGTTTTTTTTTTGTTTTGCTGTGTTTGCGAGTTAATGTTACAAGTGAGACAAGTGTAGCAGGTAGTTGTTGCCAAACAAAGCATTCCGTTTAGATTTTATTGCTCTTGACTCTGACATTGGATTTTGAACCCTATAACTTCGAAGCTAAGTGTAGTTTTGTGCTTATTTGGGTGGTTTTGTGTTTATATTTTTGTGAAGAAGTGTTTACGTTACATATTTAAATATTTGTGAAGTTGAAGACGGCGTTAAGAAGGCTGCTAGCGAGATTTACAAGAAACCCGAAACGGATAGTAGCCAGACGAAGACAATGGAAACAGCAACATGTAACACAGCATAGCAGTGACATAGAAAAGACAAAAAGAGTCGAGAAAACAGTTAACCCCGCCAAAAGATGCACTGGTGAAGCTGGACATAAACCAACCTGGCGGCGCCGTTAAAAGATGCCCATCCATAGATAAATATCACCAGTCTCTCCAATACGCCATGCCTACACAAGGATGCATATCCGGTATGGCTCGCAAATCCTTCCATATCCTAAGGGCACGTCTTCCTTACCATTACCGCGCCACCCGGTCTACTCCTTGATATGCAATGGCCTCTGTAGCCCCATGCAACATGAGGCTCCAAGGGCTAGTACAAATCTTGGGGTTCATCCTATTTATCGAGTCTGGTTAAACCACGCTGGGATCGGTGCATTTCATTTATTTATCCATTAACAATCATACAACAGATTAAACAACAGAACAATCAACAATCAATTCAACAGATCAAAGCCCTCTTCCTCTCTCCTACCTTGCTGTGCCTAACAAGGTCCACATTGATCCTTGTAAAACCTACCACATAAGTTCACATTGTGGAATACAAATAAATATTGAGTAGTTATTGAGTACCAGGAATATTCACATTTTTAAATAATCTTGATCGCAAAAAAAAAACACTTTCTCTACCAACAATCACCCATATTATGTGCCAATTTTAGTAAAAATGAATAGTTTTCTATCTACAATACTCTATTTATACTAGTTTTCTACTTACATCAGCCATATACACCGTATGCTCGAAGCCGTATCCTCCGCCGGGTTGTTTGAGCGGCACTAGAGGTCCCACGTCCTTGGTGGCGTGACCGTCCGTACTGATGTGTAGCACGAGGTCTTCTACCGGCTGGGGTGATGTTACTTTGATGACTACTGAGTGGGCGGTGGCTACGAAGTATACAGTCTGGAAATGAGAGAAATATATTATAGGTAAGGCAATGAAAATTGTGTGAATTTTAAATGTCTGAAACCCAGAAAGTTTTTGCGAGAATGTCATAAACATTAAATGAAGTACAGGCAATAGCGGCAAGATTGTTTAAAAAATATCCTATGAATAATGCCCACTTGCAAATGCAAGTTTATAAGAACACATTATTTTGCAAGTTAGCAGTTTTAGTTGGTTAACCTCGTAGAAAGAGGTTTGTTTTGATCTTTACACGTCAACAGGCTCGTTTGCGGACGACCACCAGTCAGTGAACATCTCGCTTATAGTAATGTTTCGAAAGGGTGCAATAATTCATCATCAGAGCCAATGATCAAATAGAAAACTTCAGTCAGACATGTAAATGCTAGATGATACTCACAGTGGGCAGTAAGGTGGAAGTATCAGCATGCGCCTGCTCCGGCTGGAAGCGGTGACAGCCGCGCGGCGTCAGCGTGTACAGCTCGGCCGCCGGCACGCACTGCTGCGACGCGCCGCCCGGGACCGACATGGTGCCGGCCGAGCTCTTGCTGCTGTATTCCACCTGGGGAATAGGAACAAATTACTGCATTAATGACTTGGGTAAATAAATAAATAAAAACTTTATTGGCAAAAAGTTTACAGGGGGTTTTACATTGGCTCCAAACTAGCCAAGTTTGTATTTTGGGTCTGTCTTGTATTAAATTTAAATTGTAGCTACACTTGTAGCTTTATAACTTGACGACTATTATATTCTTATTTTAAAAAGGCTGGTATATAACTGTTTTAAAAGTTAGAAAGTTGCTGCACACATGTTGAAAAAATATGAGCAAACGACATTGTCTCGTTTTGTCATCTGTTTAACGCATATAACATACATAATAAACTGATAATTAGCATATTTGTATCTCCTTACCTCAACCTCATGCGTAGAATGTATCCTCAGCACATAGCCGGTATGTTCAAAGGTGGGCACATTAGCATGGTCCTGTGTAACAGCCACGTTATGTCTTGCCTCTGCCCAGCACAGAGGGTCGCTTTCTACTGAGATCTCTACGCTGCCAGGAAGTACCTCCTCGAAAGTGTACTTGCCATCTGCAAATTGAAGACTGAATCAAAACAAACCCGCCAAAAAAATTTGTTGGTTGCGATTTCTGACTTTTCTAGTACTCAAACCTCAGTCGGTGGATTGATCTAAAGCAGTGGTCAGCAAACCGCGGCTCTTCGGCCTAGAGAGTGCAGCTCCGAACAAATATCGATGAGTGCAAACGTAGATACGCGTGGGAGACAGGATTTCGGTATATTAAGTTTTATACAAAATTCAAACTATATTTCAAAGATTTATTTTCGAAGTATATTCACCTAAAATTAACAGGACATCGAATTTTTTTAATTTACTGTAACTTTCAAAGTTTTCTCAGGTTAACTTGTTAATAAATAGACGCCTTCATCATATTATTATTAGCCGATATGATGATGATGATGATGAAGGTATCCTACTTCTTAGGAAGTTAATTTTATGAAGCGTTGTGGGTTGGTGGTTCTATTGATTAATGAGTTCACCAACCACTGGTCTAAAGTGTTTTGATACATATAAGAAAGAGGATCGATTGGCATCAAAAAAAGTTTTAGAGTTCCATACTCGAAGGGTGCCAAACGGAACCCTATTACTAAGCCTCCGCTGTCCGTCCGTCTGTCAGTCAGTGGGTTTTCACATGAACTGTAATCAGTGACGTGCGGCCCATAAAGACAGAAAGACACTGCCTACCCTAGTTCTGATAATAGATCTAATATTATTTTATCAATAAACAAAACAAGATAAAAAAAGCTAATTCATAAATCAGCTCCACCTATCGAGTGCCGGTGGTATCATTAAGACTAAGACGTAATTTTTCATCATCGATTCGCGCTGCACTAGCAGCGCCTCGCCATTGCCACGGCAAAAGACACAAACTATTACTCTCTTAGTGACATAAATGTGTGCTGTCGTGGTCATGCGGATTTAATGTGTGTGCGTTCCTATAGCTACGTGGGTTTTGCTGACACACAATGACAAAAATCACGCACACAACTGCATGAAAAGCCAGTGTCTTTTTGTAGTATTATAAACAGCTAACACGAAAAATTACGACTCGTACCGAACATTTCCGAACGAAAGTTTGCTATGCAATGCAAATATTTTAGAAAGTAACATTGTTTCATTGAATTTTATATAGTAGATGACCATAATTTTTTGTCGTATTATGTTTCTATTTTTACTACTTATTTTCAAAAGTCAATAATCGCCATATTGTTTGATGTGTGTTATGTTTGTGACTACGCTATCGGGTATTTAGAATTTTAATGTTGATAATAAGCGTGTAAAATGGATAATATTGTCTGTGAAACTTGTTCAGATGGTGTGTATATTGAGAAAATAAAACATGATGCGTTTTCAAAACTATCTTTCGGTGAAAAAAAACAAGTTATCGAGATAGGTCGTGGTACACCGGATTTGCAATTAATACAAACTAAAGGTAAAGTGAATCGCAATCTAGTGTAGCGTCTGTAATGATCGAAACAATAAAACAACAAATCGCTTCCACTGATTTTGTAGCTGTGATGGTCGATGAAACACCAGACGTAAAATTCAAAAATTCAAATTCAAAATTCAAAAGTCCAGTCATTCAAATTTATTCAAACTAGGCTGATAATCAGGACTTTTCGAACGTCAAAATTACATAAGACAGTCCCCCAAAACGCTCACCCTTCACCACTTCCTAGTGCGTTAGCTGGGAAGAAGAAGTGGCGCAACAAACTCCCCAGCAGCACAGCTGTCTGTTCAGTTAGAAGTGGCATAGAGCAACTAGTACTGGTTTTAAGATATTTTCATAAGTCAGAAGTGTTTGATCGATTTATAAAATATATTGACGTAAGTTCCGACCGCACCGCGAAAACTTTACGTGCCATCGTACTGCAGATTTTATCAGAATTTAAATGTTTGTCGAAATTAGTAGCTCAGACATATGACGGTGCAGCTGTCCTGTCATCTGAACGGAACGGCGTTCAGTCGCTGGTTCGCCAGCAATGTCCTCTTGCTGAATACGTTTGGTGTTCCGCCCATATCCTTAATTTGGTACTTTCCAAATCGTGCGAACGTGTTCCGGAAACTAAACGTTTTTTCAATCTCATAAAAACATTAGCAAATTTCTTTAATAATAGTACCAAAAGGCAAAACCACTATAATAAAATGGCTGATATGAAAAAATTGCCTCGCGTTGCTGACACTCGATGGACTTACAATTCACATACTGTAAATGTAATTTTCAATTCTTCTTTACATTTAATTTATTTATTTATTTGAGGATATGGCTGAAAACGAAGACTCTTGGCATGGCGAGACATTAAGTCAAGTTTCGTATTTGTTACACAATTTAAAAGACTTTCAATTCCAGTTTTTACTCCATGTGTTTAACGAAATATTCGCAGAAACTGATGTGCTTTACGAAATTATGCAAAAAAAGACGTCAGATGTAACTTATTGCATTAAAAAAATTAACGAGTCTGAATCGTTTTTAGAATCATGCAGATCTAGGTTTGAATTAATTTTTGAAAGCGTAAAAATAATCACAGGGCCGCCACAACGAAAACGTAATGTTGTGAACGCAAAAATCAATTTTAAGCGGATTTTTATTGAAATTATAGACAATATATCCAACGAATGTCGCGACCGGTATAAAAATCTGAAAGAGTTAAATTTTTTTGGACTACTTTCATGTGAATATTTCAATAAATATAATGTCAATTTTCCGGTTGAACTAGTATCGCAATTCGTAAATGTTTTTAAATTATACGACTTTTACTTAGACCGCCTTATCAATGAGCTCAAATGTGTTTATAAATCTGCCGAATTCAAAAACCTTAGTATTTACAAAATTATAGAACATTTTTACGAAAATAACATAAATACAGCTTTTCCCGAAGTGCTGCGTTTGGCAAAATTAATTGTTACAGTTCCCGCGAGCAGTGCGTCAACCGAAAGGTCATTCTCGTCGCTAAAACGTATACACACCTACTTAAGAAATACACAAGGCCAGCAACGACTTACAGATCTTTCCATGATTTCAATAGAAAAAAACCTTCTTACGGAAATAAAACGCCTTCCCAACTTTTACGATTCCATATTGCAGACATTCTTACAGAAAGATAGGCGTGTAGATTTAATATACAAATAAAACAATCTTATATAGTATACTCACACCACCATCTTTTCACTGCTTTTATTTAAATTTTGCAAATCACATAAACATTACAAAACATCAAACAAACGCGCCGAAAGGCCACTTCGAATATCCGTAAATTGATATGTCTATAAAATCAGTCAATCTATGGATATTTGAGCTGGCATTTGGCAATTACCTACATCATCAATCGACAAGACGACGAACCAAAACTAACGTGCAGTATTTTTGGTGAGTAAAATTTTCTGCCTACCCTGTCTTAAAACTGTGTGCACGCCACTGACTGTAATAAGTAGACAGATAAAACTAATAATAAAGTGAAAAATTAAAGGGGTCCCATACAATAAAAATATGATTTTGGAAAAAAAAAAATCATTGTCTAGAACTCGTTGAGCAGAGTACAAATATGTATTATACTTATTTACTGTTTTTCTTCAAAATGGCGAAAAAAGGCGGCCTGTTTCGCCATTTTGAAGAAAAAAAATAAAGTTGTCAGTCTTAAACCATTTTTGTACGAGATCTATCACAACAGGTTAGGAATTTGAAACTTCTGCATATCATGACCCATAAACTGTATTTAATCCATAAATATTAAAAACGCCGACTCATAAGATATTTTATTTAAATATGTGCGATTTTCTGCAACTGCAAAAAATTACTTTGTAATTCACAGTATCATTATGAAATAAAATGTATCTTTGCGTTTTTCAAAATGTATGATGAAAAATATTCTTCATTTAGTATTTTCATGTATCTGAACTAAAAAAATAAACCGGCCAAGTGCGAGTCGGACTCAAACGGTTCCGTACCACCGTACAATAATAATATTAAGCTAAAATCGCAGAAAACACACTTTTCTAGTACGAGCTTGTACCCGCTTTAATTTTATTTTATTTTGGGAACCCCCAAAATATGGAGTGTTAAATATTGTACGGTGGTGACAACTCTTCGTGTGCGAGTCCGACTCGCACTGGCCGGGTTTGCCAACATCTATGAATGCAGACCAAAATGTCTGAAAAAGTTAAGGAGTCTCCCAAGACCGTTTTCTTGTAGCAACAACAGTTAACAACCTGTCCTTACTGCCCAATCTCAAAATTTCACCCTGTATGTATATTATAATTATGTACTATCGCGGACACTGGCGCCTGGTCACTTTTCGACCTTATGGCCTAAGCAATAAGGTTAGGCACCAGTGTCCGCGATAGTACAAACAAAGTTTCATATCGATACGACATGAGAAGTAGGTTAAAATTGACTTCCAAGATTTTATTATGTTGTTAATTCCAAGTGAAGCTAATAAAAGCGTGTTAAAAACATCTTTAAGGTGATTTAAAATTAGAATTCTGGTTTAAGTTTACAAATAATCAAATCAAGCACTTGGCACTACAAATTAGCACCCACAGGTACGTTTTCTGATCCAATTTACATGTTTACATTTTGGAACAGATTATATTGGTAGCTGGACCTTGCCAAGCTCGCCAACAAGCTGTGTCTGCTTACCCTTAGCTACGGTAGTGACGGGCGTGCCCACGTACCCGCCGTCGGGCGACAGCGGGCGCAGCGTCACGGGGATGGCGGCGCAGGCGCCCGCCAGCTTGCAGTGCACGCGCCCGCTCAGCTTGCCCTTCAGCTGGGAGAATGTCACGCCGTCCACGCGCGCGTTCGCGACTGACACTTTCTGAGTTAGGGGGTAGTATCTGTCGGGAGATAAATAATAATAAAATACCGCGTTATTGAGACGAAACTTAAGATGAAAACCGAAAAGCTGTTATAGTAGTAATGAGCATGATTACAGAGAAAACTGAATGTTATTTCATAAAACCAGAATATCATTTTGATCTTCTCAAAAATACTTCTCTAATCATAATTGTATCAAGCAACCAGCAATAACGTTTAAGGGGGAAGCAAGAAAGTAGCCCCCAAAATTCAAATCTTCTGACATTGTTTTGCAATTTTCAGGTCAGTGTCAGGTTGTATCTTGATTAAAATTTGATTCGCGACCGTAACAAATATGGCTTTACAGAAATCATTAGAATCAGCAATACATTACATTATGGTTTTCTTTCTACACAACATTTAAATAATAAATTAAAAATAAATATATTTAAGAGGTTTTCACTGCTTGGCGACGATATTAGAATATAGTAGTACCTGGAAGATTAGACTAACAAATACTCACTGCAATCCATCTCTCTGCTCCTGCTCCGACACCTCGACCTTAGCACTATAGACGCCGGGCGCGAGATACGTGCACCACGCGCCCTTGTCGCCGTCCGCGGCCACGCGCACCTGCCCGCCGGGCCCCTGCGCGGGCTGCAGCAGCACGTTGCGGCCCCCGGGCGGGGTCACGGCGCCGCAGACCCGCCAGCGTGACGCGCGCGCATTTGGGGACGAGCGGGGACCCGTGGCGGTCACTACGAGTTGGATATCGTCGAACTGGCATTGTTCTGGAAGAAATGTTAACCGTCACTTATTTTCTCAGTAGCAGCCCGAAGTCCTGAATACTTGACTGATTAATGGCAATATCTACAATGGGACTTAAACATAAGTGGCGAAAGTAAAGGTGAGGGCTAAAAGCCTCTGCCCTTCGAAGATCACAGTGATATGTATTATGTTATGATATGAATGTCTGAAACAAACATAATTTGTTTTTTCTGTACAAACAATTTTTAATACATAGTTGATTTAAAAAGTCTATCTTGGTGCATGTAGTAAGAACACCACTTAGTATGATAATGCCTTGGTTTTATTCCGAAAATGGCTTTTGGGTAACCCATAATCTTGAACAAACTGAAAACAATTTGAACAATCTAACTCATTCAATTGACACTTTTAAGTCACTAACACAAGCTAAGTCATATGTTTCAAAACAACAATTCCTTACCATGCTTAAACCCAAGTGTGTAAGTCGAAGGCTGTAGATTGGGCAGAGTGAACTTGCCGGCTGCGTCAGTGTTGCCGATCGGTTTGCCGTCCATTACGACGCGTGCGCCAGACAAGCCCGGCCCACCTATTGACTTCACTACATTTCCTACCACGGTGAACCCTGTTACCTGAGGGCAAGAAAAGATAGTTAATGATCAAGAGGAAGCTTTAATTTATAAAGTTTTAGAGCTGAGTAGCCTGTTGTAATATCGCACCGTCGCGCGTCGGTAGGACAAGGGCATAACTAACAAAAAAATAAAAATTACTTAAGTATGCCAAAGTGCTTTAAAAAGTACCTTTTATCCAGAAGAACACAGACCCGTATCAATACAAGCTTAATGGCAGAGGGCCACAGTGCCTTTGTCATATTGTTGCTTTGTTTTTACTATCTTGGCGCAACAAAAACTCAATGGTCAGTTGAGCCGCCGCCCCCGCGCGAGGTAGTTGTAAGCCAGAGCGTCAAAGTCATTATGGTAAGTATGCCCTCTTTCATTTTAGTTTTCTGGACGGAAAAAGTCACACTTAGTCTTATTTTATGAGCACATATTTGGAGGAACAAATCCTTTCAAACTGTTGTGGCTTTGTATGTCTAATATGTATAAAAATTTTGTGGAACAAAAGCTTACTATACATTTCATAACAAATACTTATATATTTAACTCATTTAAACAACATGCTTTCTATTCACAAAAGTATAAGGCTGATTTTATGCATAGAATAATTACTTCAAAGTAATATATGTATAGCTGAACAATACAGTATTGAATGTAAAAAACAAACTTATAATGGCTCTCCTGTAAAATCACTAAAAGTGCAGTTATGCATATGTCCTACCAAAGGTGTGATAATACAAGATTGTTGTTTGCAAATGGTACAGCATTACACAAGAATAAGTTAGAATAGAATATTCTTTATTACGTACACCATAAATTACAGATAATAAATGTAGAAATTTTACATAGGGCGACACTGCTGCCCATTATGTCACCCTATGTAAAATTTATCACTAAAACCTATCTTTTAAATACATCTTTTGGATGGATTATAGATAGAAGAAGAGACAATACTGCAGGTATTCTGTGGTGCAAAGACTCCGAAGATAATAATATTGAGTGTTGGGTTTTTAATTATAATTTTCTCTGTCTGCGTATACTCAGGACTTAAGAGATTATAAAATAGGCCTTACAATTAACAAATTTACTTTAACATAACCTGAAAAGATAACAAACACTACACTTAAATTATCTGTATAATTAATCAAAACTTACTTCAAAAGCATGTTTGATGAACAGACTGTCATGCCTGACAGTGAATGGCACTGCCTCTGGTCTCACATTGTAGCTGACGGTGACCTGGCCAGGGGGTGTGGGCAATGCCAGGAGTTTGTACTCTCCAGCAGGTACCAGGCCAAAGCTGAACTCGCCATTGGCATCAGTAATGGAATGGCAGATGGGAGCATCTGGCACACCTTGGAGAAGAGCTGTCTTGCATCCTTCCACTCGGAATTTGGGACTTTCCTAAAATATTTGTTGAGTAATTTGTACTTTCGTTTTTAGAGTGTTAAATCTTAAAGTATTTATGTGAAATATATTGACATGCAGCAGTTTTCTGGAAGATCGGAAGAGAGATAACTAAGTGGAATAGTCACCTCTTTGGAATACAGCAGCACATACAGGCCACCCATAGGGCTCCCGAATGAGGTGACTGATCCTGTCACATCATAACCTTTCACTGCAAGCACACCAAATGGCAAAGCAGTGTTACCCTCCTTCACCTGAACCACAGCTTGAGCAGGGTCTAGCTTCCATCTGAAATAAACAATGTTCTTGTTTTTGACAATATATCTGAATCAAAAAGTAATTAATAAATAAGCAAGTCATCATGTCTATGACAAACAATACTAGTTGTATAAAATTGAGTCAAGTCAATTACAGTACTTTAAAGAATTCTTATTAAAACTTGAACATAAAAAAAAAAATGTTTTCTCTGAACATATAAATATTTTTCTTACTTTGCATGGGAAGCCTTCACAGTATATTTCCCTGGGATAACAGGTGTGAAATGGAAGTCACCACCAACTGAAGTCACAGTATTCCGCACCTCTCCTTTATCATTCACCAGTTGGATAGCTATACCACTAGGACCTTGCTTCTGACCAGCAGTGATCACCTGTCCGGTTATGCCGAAGCCATTAAAAGCGAAGTTGATGTCCTGACCAGAAGAACACCGGTCTGTGGTACCGTCAACTGACAAGTTTACTTCAGACGGCTCGAAGCTCCATCCAGCTGGAGGGTGGACCTTTAACACATACTCCCCTTTCTCATACAAAGGCAGGAAATAATAGCCATTTGTAGGAGCACTCTCAGTCTTCTCTTTCAAACTGCCTTCTTTGGTATAGCTGAAAAAATAATTTATGAATTAAAGAGTTCATTGTGAACCTACAAATAAGTAACTACTGTTGAAAGTATTAGTTCAAGCCCTAAGATTTCAAGGTAATTGCTAAGGAATACATAGGGAAAATTAAATTAGTATAAGTTTTAGGTTAACTTACAGGCCGATTTCTATTTTAGAGAAATCCAAAGGAACATGACTTTTGACGAAACCACCACACCCTAGGATATCATTTGCACTACATTTTGTACTTAATAATAGTAAAATTACTGGTAAAAATATTCTACCGATGTAAGCAATCATCGCCATTTTTAAATAGTGTTGGGCACTTTCGTGATGTATTACGTCAGTTTCGTTTTGCTGATATCACTAACCAACTAAACGTATGAAGATAGTCGAGTTAAGTGACACATCAAATTATTCAACTTTTTCGATATTTCAAGTAAAACAAGGTTTAGGGTATACATTATCACTAGGTGAGTATAACACTATCATATCTTTGATCAAAGTTTTATTGTAAAATTGTAAAATAGACATATTATGGGTAATTTGTGAGCTTTGTAGATAGGTATATATATTTATTTATTTATTTATTTATTTGGATCTCCAACAAAGATTACACCTTACGTGATAAAAATAAAACATAAAAAGATACAAATCCTTGTGCATCTTCAATTATAGGAGACCACAGCTTGCATTAAGATATCAAACAATCAATTATTAATATGGAAATAAAGTATACAATTTAAAGTAAAAATAACAAGAATCAAAATTATAGAAAAAAAACTACTATATATATTGAGTTGAACAGTAGGGAGTTGAACAGTAGGGAGGAAGGTCAACACTTACTCAATATTAAGTTTTGCGTGTAACAGCAACTTAAATTTACTTAGGCTATTGGAGAAAATGTCTATATCGTCGGAAGAACATGACAGTGAGTTGTATTGATTGGTCATCATATGATATAATAATGATAGTGTAATATCACCCTGAGGGGGATATACCCATAATATTTCTATTTTACTATTTCATTATAAAATATCTTTGAACCACTTGAAGAGGGACTCGCTAAGGTAGTCCGCGAGATTCAAATTTTCTTGAGTTTTTTCCATTTTGCAGGTCAGTGTCAGGTTGTATGTTGATTAAAATATAATCTGCGACCGTAACAAATATGGCTTTACATAATTATAATCATTACAATCAGCAATAGAACTTCATAAGTTAGCATAATTGTCAAATGTCATGATTTCATGAAATAGTCATTTGAATACAACTCTCTAATCAAACATTTGATTCGGCCGCGATCATATTCGCGGGCTACCTTGACACTTTCGCTAAAATGTATGAATAATATGAATTATAAATTGGAAATACGAACACGAATTGAACATTAATTCAATTCGTGTCCGTATTTCCAATTTATAATTTTTTATTCACACTTTGGGATAGTTAACACAATAAGGTCCGCCACATACAATACGGCCGATATAACTTAGCAGTTCCGAACTTGGCGCATTAACATTTTTTAAGAACCAAATGGTGACATGAGGCGAGTGTGAGTGAGAGAACATGTGCGAAAGTTCGCCCACAGAGCATATAACTTTAAGTTCGCCGATCATGTTCAGTCAGACCTGCCAAGTTTTGAAGTTATATCGACCGTATTATACATAACATAAATGATGATACATGAATTCCGAAACGGAATAACGTTTTGGAAATACCTCCCCACATACTTCAACTGAATGAAACGAAATTTAAATCTTATATTAAACGCACACTATGCAGCCAAGCATATTATAAATTGGCAGATTATATTGCTGATAAAAATGCTTGGCCCAACGCTGGTCCTGCTCCACAAGGGCGCATAAACTAATTGATTAGCATTTGAAAATACAATTGGAGCTGCTGAAGATTTAAAAAACTATCTTTGCATTGTATAAATTCAATCTCTTAGCATTGTATAATTGCATAGAACATGTGTGAGTGCTATGTACCGACTATAAAGCTACCATTTAGGTGCAGGGTATGTCTTTCATTGACTTGAATGTGTCATGGCGGCTGAGAGTATGTCATGCTCACTCTAATGTCTCGCTGACGGTGGCGCGTGTGTTGGATCATTTAGCTCCCTTCAAAATGGTTGAGCTGAATGGTGCTAATCCATGCGTCATGTTCGTGAACGGGCGCCGTCAGTCAGTAGGGACTGGTCATCTCTTAGCTGCCACGGCTTATTTTAATTTAATTTAATTTTTTGGATTGTTTATTTTTTCACTTACAGTAGTGCTCTGTTCGAACTTTTCTCAGATTCGTAATTCCGAAACGGAATTCCGTCTGTATATGGCCAGCCTTTTGTATGAACGTACGTTACGTATGAACTCCGAATCATTATTCCGTTTCGGAATGACGCATGTATGTGGCCGGCCGTTAGTATATCAGATACCTATAAAGCACACATCAGGCAAGAAAAATAAAATAGTGTACAGACACAATTTTATTTTCCTTACTTGCTGTTCCTTGTTCTCATTGCTGGGCATATCTTTGAGTTCTGGAACATGGAGCCCCTTTCTGAGAGAGTGGAGTGAGCCATAATCCACCACGTGATGAGCCCAGCAGTGCGGGTTGGTAATCTGCGTTCGCAATTCATTTGCCAAACATGTAAACAAACACGAGTTTTAGGAAAAACAAGTGTAATGCCTACACATAAGGTTCAGTTTGCACTACAACTTCATATTTTTTAATGACTTTTTCAACATTACTAGTCGGTCTAAAATCAACTTTATTTACACTAATATAAAGTTGATGTTTGTCTAAGTGGAAATCTCATGTTTGTTTACATGTTTGGCAAAAAAAAATCGGACGCAGATTAGATGTCTTATAATACCTTCGTCTTCTGGTTCTCTTCTAGGACTATGCCGGATTCCTCGATGTTTTTCTTCACAGTCTTGAGGTGATGAAATAAGTTTAAGCATTCAAGCAAGCCAAGTAAAATGCATGTTAGAGAAATAGTCTTGTGTTTAAACTTTAAACCCACGACGCACAGCTCGTAATTCTGGCCAGTAGTTCCCTAGAGTAAATATATTCCTTGGGCCAGTAGCTCTGCTCCCATACTTTTAAAATAAATTACTTTGATAAGGTTGCGTATAATATTACGTACCTACCACACCCAGATGTGTAAATACTTCTATATAAATTATTGTATTTTGTTTCAACATTGCTTGGGGCAGGTACCCCAATTTCAATTGAAATAGATTGTGAACACGCGACTTTATTGATTTAGGAAGGTACCTTGTTTTTTTTAACATAAAAACGTTAACGCAGCATTTGCTTTGTGCACATTTATTCAGTTATAATTAATCACATAAAATAGTAAGATATAAAATAGAGCAGGTGTAGAGTGGTAAAGTTGTACATTTAAATATATTATAAAACAAAAGAAATAGACTTAAAAATACATTTACTAAGTTATAGACAATACAAGACTGTATCTTTACACTAATGAATTTTATGTTGCCACCGCAGTTTTGGTCTTATTTTGAATCGGTAGAAATAACTTAAACTCTGCTGGAAGTTCATCTTCTGAATAAAGTCTATCAGAGAAGTACACCCTTCTGATTCTGCAGTTTGCATGTATTTGTACCCTGAGAGTTTCTACATAATTCGTTCCATAAGCTCTTCGAGTAAAATCGGCCAGATTGAACTGGATTTGATTCCAACCTTCATCGAGACGCATGGGCATTGTACAAATGAAGGGCTTCACTCGAGTCGTAGACTGATAATTGCTGGCTCTGAATCTTCTTCGTACATTCTTATCATCCAAAACCTGTAATCACAAGAATTTGAGGTTAGAATAAGTTTTATAACCTACATAATTTTGATATGACTCATCTTCTGAATGATAAGAAATTATGTTGGCTAGAAAAATAATGCTAGGCTTACCTGAACTTCAAATGTGAAGTACTTCTTCAGATTCTTGATTATCATAACCAGAAAGGGCAGCTTGATACCGAGCGTCTTTTTGGGATCAGCGGGACACGTAATGTACGTTGTGCTGACATTGGTACCAACTATTTCAAGCACTAGGCTTTGTATATCATTGTCGGTGATCCTTTTTATATGCCCGTTTCGCACCTTTTTGTCCCAAATTTGCAAAGGTTTGCTGCCTATACTGTAAAGAATGGAAAGGAAACCGGACTGAAATGTGTTCTTAAACATTTTGCTCGAGCTTGCCGCTACACACAGTGTACTCTTACATTTATCAGACGATTAACAACAACGGTTTGATCAATATTTATCCCACATTCGCGGTTGCATTGCAATTTGACACTTTGACAGTAAACACAGGAATTTTGAAAATGGCCATTGATTGGTCATGCGTTTGTTATCAACACGATTACCATAGCAACGATACAGAAAAGTTCGTTTCATTATATGTTGTATATAACACAATGTCGTTTCTTATATATTTCGTTTCAAAACCAAACATTTTACTTTCTCGCTTATTAGTCAAAGGAAAATAGTAATGTAAAATGTTTGGAACTAGTTTTGAAATTGATCAAATAAATTTAAATAAAATAAATTAAATACAAAATATAACCTCACTGAAATAAAGCTTAAAATGGAATGTTTTCTAAAATTGACAGCTCCGAACATTTTATCTGTGCTGTCGCAGTAAAAAAAAAACTCAAGCGGTGCATGTGCAGTGCTTGCGTATTTATTTCCGTACAAAAATATATAATTTACGGCCGTATATTTTACCATTTTATAGAAAATGTACAAAGATAATATTGCTGAGTGTTAATACAAGTATAATGAACGTTTTTCATTGTGTATCGAGTTGTTGATTTCAGTAAGTGATATAGCAACAATGACGGAAATGTCATCGAAGAGGTAAGATTACTTCGTTACATTAGAATGCTTACTTCATCTATATAATTAAACTGTTTTATGTAATTACCTGATAAAGTTGCTACAAATTATATAACAGTTACCGCGGTGTCGTGATGGCTGTCCCTACACCAATATTATAATCTAAGCACTTTGAACATTATTCAAATTATCAATTATTCAAATAAACCAGGTTCGATATTAGCAAGTTTCTCGTTAGTGAAATATTAATCTATACCGCAATATATAAATCGTTTTCATAAAATTCGTGCATTAACTACAGAAACTTGTTTACTGACTTCTGTCAATATTTTAAAATAAGAACAATTTTCGTGCCTTGTTATTTTTAGACTAAACTACCAAAGACAACATCTATCAGCAGAAGAGAATGGTATTAACTTACAGGATTTTAATATTTCAATAAAAGGCATCAGCCTTGAAACAAACAATTTTATAGACATTTTGCAATACTCTCATCTCTACCCACTTAAAAAGATGGTCCTTTCTATGTATAATAATGTTAGGCCTGTTCATTTAGCTTTTCAAAATTGTGTTTGCAAGTAAGTGCTTGATAAATTTAATTAATGACTCTAAAACTTTGAAAGATAAGACTGAATCATACTTGTTAGTTGGTTTATTTGCACAACTGCTAATCATTGGATCCTTCCAGACAGGTTCAACTTCTATTTTCTACATAAGTTAATAATAGTTCTTTTGCACTTGAAATTAAGTACTCAAAACTTAATCTCACAGCACATACTAGGATTGTGTAATTATTTAGCTAATACTATATTATATGATAATAATACTATAAATATAGCATGATAATTGTTACTACTAAATAATATTTTACTTTGCAAATATTACAGTCTGAGTGACATTAAATTATCAACAACTATTGTGTCAAACACATTGTTACCAAACAAAAAAGTCTTAAATACTTTTTGGTAACAAAAAGGTTGGATTGCATTTCAATAATACAAACTTAATTGCAATATTGTAAATCAATAATACTTCATCCATTATTACCCAATGTAATTTAATATGCTGTGAAGTAACTCTAGGAGTTACATTACCGGGTATCACTTGATCAGTTGAGCAATATCAATAGCAATGACTTCATCATACTTTGAAATTCATTCATATTTAGAGGGATTATTAAACAATTCTCTGCAATGATTTTTAACCAACTTCAAAAAGAAGGTTATCTATTTGGATGTTAATATTATTATATTTTTTTATGTTCGGGCATACCTCCATAAATATAGACGGATTCGCAAAATTCTTTTTTTGTTTGAAAGGGTATACTTTCGAGGTGGTCCCATTGTCATTAGGTCAGGATCTGATGAGGGGATCCTGGAGAAATCGAGGGAACTCTTCAAATATTATAGGCACACCTATGCCGATTTGGGTACTTTTTAAATTAACTCGTGCAGTTGCTCTCGGAAAGCACCATTTGGTGAAGTGGAACTGATGATGAAGACCACAGATGGCCACCGGAACTACTCAATAATAATTATTTCATGGGTTACGATTTGATTACTTCAATATGGTTGCCAAGCAATTTAAACTCGTCACAATCCATATGGAGAAGTGGAGCTGATGGTGAAGTGTGAGCAGTACTGTGACCATTACCTTCTACAAAACTACCATTTACTGGGTAAGTCTTTCATTGACTTGAATGAGCCCTGGCGGCTGAGAGTATGTCATGCTCACTCAAATGTCTCGCTGGTGGTGGTGTGTGTGTTGGATCATTAAATTCCCTTCAAAATGGTTGAGCTGAATGGTGCTGATCCATGCGTCATGTTCGTGAACGGGCGCCGTCAGTAGGGTCTGGTCATCTCTTAGCTTCCATGGCTTATTTTAATGTAGGTATTTTAATTTTTGAATTTGTTTATTTTCTTTTCATTGTGGACGCTTTTAACGTGCAAGTCTACATTGTTCTCACATGTATAATATAATTTAAACATGAATGATGTAACCAATATTTTGTAAGTAAGTAAGTAAGTAAGTATATTTATTTGTTTAAACATGGTATACATACATTGCATGCAAGATATTACAGTAGAAAAGAAAGTTCAAACATGTTCAGCCGCGTGACGTGGCGTACAAATTGTTGAGTGGCGTACAGTTCCTGGGTTTTAAACCGGGACTACACTTATTAAATTCAAAATGATAAAATTACTATAACAATCGTACTACATTATCAATACAATTCAATTATCAATTCTATTCAATGTCAGTTCAATTATCAATTCAATTCAATGTCAAGTTAATTATATTGTAAGAATATTTGTAAGAATATTTTGATTTAAAAGAGTGTCCGTGGAGTTTCTTGCCCGTTCTTCTCCATAGCAACCTACTACGCTTTGGAATGGGCAACTAGCTTCATCTTTCTGACTGACCGACCCCTTGACAATTCAAAAGTGCCTGTAATTGGTTTATTTGAAATAAATGCTTTGAGTTTTTTTTTTTTGATTTTTTTGACCAGGAGAACTCCTCCACAATTAAAGTCCCTGCATCGGGAAAAGCATTATTTTGTAAAAGGTGACGAGCAGTTGACCAGCTGACATTAGGCTATTGTAACTTAGATAAATTACAAACTGGCTACCTACTTTGTACTGACAAATGCATGCACTCACTGGACAAGTCCAAGCAAATCTGTGTTCCAAAAGACCATTTTAGACACTACTCTATAAATCACTTATCTTTTCCCAACAATTCTACTGAGCCAGTATATATTTTTATACAGACAGACTTGATTGAAGTTTCTCCATGTTGTTTCACCATGTTCCTATGAATTATATAACATTTACATGTCCATAATTGTATTCAAATTGATAGCCAAACCACCAAACATTATCCTCATATTATTTATCCTCAATTTAAATCTGACAGTACCTAAACAAATGGTTATTGAAACATTGTGATTAATGTACAATTGTCCAGTAGGGAAAAGGACACGGGCCTTAGTTTTTATCTACGCATACCGACACACGCACTTCCGTCGATACGGCCGAACGGCAGAGTCCTTCGTATGACCGTCGCCCTCTATTATAAAGGGACAGGCAGAATTATACCGTCGTACATTTACAGTTAGGTAAAGATGGCCCTAATGATGAAGCGTGAGTAGGTGTTGCCTTTTCTGGTATTTTATATCCTAAACTGCTACTGATGTTTTCGGACAGAAAGTCGCCGCGACAGTTCCTACCGAGAAAGACCATACATTTAGCAGTCTTAATGAACCAAATACAACTTTTATAACGATATCTTTATAAAATTCACATTGAGTATGACTCCTCGCCCCGCTCTTGGCCAGTTTACCGATTGAGTCGTAAGTGGCGGAATGCGCGCGAGGAGCTATAAAAGGAGAGGACACAATCACGCCGATTAGACTTCGTCGCCAACATTCTAATATGCGAAAATATCCTCGCATTTAGGCTGCACTAGATTTCCATGTATATATTTCTTTAGAGAAACTCAATCCGAGAAAATGCAGAATCGGAATTTCTATGCAAAGAATTTAGCGTAGTTAAATTAAGAAGCCAAGCGAAGTCCCCATTAATGCAACTGCACCTATCCGCAAGCGATGCAGGTACCGGTTAATTAGTTACTTTCTCTGCTTATACTCGAGACCAGTTTTTGCAATAACAATAAATACGGAGTTTTATACACGAGTCGTTTGTTTTCTTTTTATTTGGCCCAATGAATGAGTCGGAAAGGCATCGCTTCGATTTTACTCGGTACGGGGTCGCTCAACCCACCGCCTGCTTGCAGGACTATTCTGCCGTATTTAATACTCATTTAGAGTATGCGGACCCCATTGTACACATTTTGTAGTTAAGTGTACTTGTACTTTAGTTAATGAATCGGTGCAGACAGGCATGGGGTGCTTGCAACAGTTCTTTTGTACAGTTTTATCAAAGAGTAAATCCAACCAAAACAATGATCAAGTTAATGCAGAATCAAATGCATATAGGTACAGTACATAGAAAATATGCCCATGAATCATGAGATAAAGTAAGTTTTAATTAAACTTTTAATTTAAATCCTAGCTGTATTGCGAGACCAGAATCACGAAAACTTTTTATCGAGTTAACAAATTGAAACGGTCGGAAATCAGGCAAACGAGTGGTAATTGAAATAATCATATTACACGCTGCCGTGAGCTTTGCAGATCAGTTTAACTAACTAGGAGGTGAACAGTTTGGCTTTTCCACTGGCTGTATGACTACTTATGTAATAAGTACTTACAGATTTTTTTTTAATGTTGCAGAATAACGCTTGAGAATTTCCTTGCGCGGGAAACCTGCGTATCATCGCCATTGTTCTCAGTTTTTGTGTTCACGAACTAAGTACCTACCCATAATTTAGATCAGATTTATTTAAAACTTGCTTTTAATGTAAATAATTGAGGAGATCCGGAACAAAAGCCGATAAATGCACTTTTCGTATTTTTACAGGAAATACAACATAACGATTTACGTAGGAACGATTATGTTGTTTGTTAAATTAATAAAACTTCAATTTGGCTTGTAGCAAGGGCTTTCAAATAGGTAAGATTTAAAAAATCTAGTGTTGATAGTTTTCCCACAATTTTAGTTTCGAACATGGAATTATCGGGTTTTTGTCCAACCTTAATGTAATTATCGGGATTTGAACGGTTATATTGTAATTATCGGCTATATTTGAATATTATTTGAACATTTCCGGCAATGTATATTTTGGAAATAGCAATTTTTGTTAAACGTAACATGCATCTTTTTACTACAGTATCACAAAGTAGTAAGAGACCAATCAGAAGCCAGTACGAAACTATTTTACTAGTTGAGAGATGCAATACTGAATTACATAAAAAATATGTTATTAGTATGGGACCTACAATATACAGGGTGTCACCCTGTTAACAAAATACCTGACTAATAAAAGATGACATAATACGCAATTTTAAAAAGAAGTTAACAGCATTATTGATTGAAAAATGTTACTACTCGATTAACGATTTCTTAAATGACAATGACTTATCCTAGTGTAAACTAATTAATAGGTAATTATAATAATTTATGCAATTTAACGACATAAAAACTTATTTAAATGTATTCGTTTTGAACTACGTAATTAACTAATTCGTAATTTTGTATTTTGACACTAAATATTTTTTTATTTTTTTTGATCACCTACTCGTTTACTTCATTAATTAATGTTTGCATGCCTAATCTACGGTAGATTGTACAAGGATCACATTTTCTTTTAAATATCTTATGTCATGTACCTACAATCTATGCAAATAAATAATTTTTACTTTACTTTATTATATTGGAATATTTAGTACGTGTTTATCGAGATCTGCTGCAACCTGTGTGATGTATGTTATGTATGAGTACAATGACTAACAGAAAAAAATTATAAAAAAATCGTGGTTTTATCGGCTTTTGTTCCGGAGCTCAATTGTTATAATTTAGTCATTTCCTCAACATACCAAGACGTTACATTATTCGACAATCGACAATAACAGACCGCGAACCGCTAACTGAAACAGAATATTTTCTGTCTACTAATTCTCCCAGAATAACTAAATCGTTTATTTCCTATGCCAAGGTGGCAATCTGGTAATATAAACACAGCCAATCAGCTGATAAGTTCATAATCACAATTATTTGTATGGGGCGATATCCCTTATCGTAAGCGCCAGACATGCAATTTTTCATCACCTTTATGACGATATCTTGGGCATTTTACACTCAATATCGACTGAGATGAATTTAAATGTCGCTTGGTCCATGTCCAAGCGACTACGCACAGGTATTCTGCATTATTAATGACGGTGCTTATTGTTTTATTGGGCAGGGCAGTCGAATACAGTGAGTCAGTAACTATCGGTATCTCCATAGCCTAGATGCCCATTGTTACGTGGGCAGATTTAATTTGTCATTAAACCAGTATTTTTGGGTCGAAGGTTCAGAAAACTTTTTTTTTTATAGTCTCGTCATGTCCGTCTGTCTGTCCGCGGCTTAGCTCAGAGTCTTTGTACTAGAAAGCTGTAATTTGGCATGGGTATACATATTAATCACGCCGACAAAGTGGTAAAGTAAAATTATGAAAAATATTTTAGGGTACCTACCTCCCCTACACATAAAGTTGGGATGTTTTTTTTTTTTTTCTGATATGAAATAGAACACATAAATATAAAACCCACACTAGTTCATTTTCGTAATGATAATAAAAATATCCGCCATCAAAATAAAAGTGGATCGAAACGATACGCACCTTGTTCTGATGTAAAAAGTTGTGATAAACAACAGTTATTTATTAACAAATTACACGACCTGAAAAAAATGACTAATACTACCCGCATACGAAGTCCATTAACCTGGAACATTAGCAGAAATTAATGTTTCAGGGAAACTATAAACGTACTCCTTAATGCTTGACTGGACTGGATAGATAGATTAGAACTTGTCATCACAACTTATTGGAATAAGAACTTAAATCTTAAAGTTAAGGATCTAAAAAACGAAGAAGTATATATTTCACCAATAATACTTATCTATTTTCAGCCGTACCGACCACTGAACCATTCATCAAATGCATTAAAACGTTTATTTTACTGGTTCGCTTGCAAAACTGGTTCACGTGCGAATAGTTGGCGGATCGCGTGGGGGTATATCGAAAAGCGGGATTATGAACGGCTTTATTTGTTCAGTTTCTGGGTCGTCGATCTTGGCTGACCTGTCTCGTTTCAACGAGAAAGTGAGTGCTTTTTTTACATGGCATTTCATGTCTTTGCAGCTATATTTTCAATTGATAGCATGGCCACACATCTGACCCACAATTTCAATCAACCTCAATAACACTTAAACTATTTGATTGTGATCAATGCACTAAGATATCGCAGTTACATATCGCGAAAACGATGGCAGTTAAATTAATAATAAAAACTCATGGCCACTGCACGATTCTGTGTAATAGGCTGTGTATTGGTAGACAGTCTGTCTTCACCAAGTTCATTGCACGATGAATTGCGGACGCAAAAATATCACAAACGGAAGCTAAAATGTGTCAAACATAAGCGGTATGCAGTGACATCTTGGCATAAATATAAACTCTTCATACGAACACTGAAGATTCCAATTAGAGCATACGAAATATTTGGTTCCACCTTTCAGAAGTTTTACTTCCTTGTTCATTCAAAAGAAACGTTTGAGTGACATTCACTGTGGGGTCCAATTCTTAGATCGTCATAACGTCTTTTAAATAGTTTGGAAGTTCGAACTAGTCACAGACGCTGATGTTAGGACAGGAAGTAACAGATAAAATATCAAAAAAGGACAAACCAAATCTCAAGATCTTTGTAAATATAAAGTCCATTATAAAGTAACAAACAAACGTGGGATCCTAATATAACAGAGCGAAGTAAAGGAGGAAGACGGATGAGAGAATTACAGTAATAATAACAACAACAGTACATGTTACAGTAATTCTGACTAATGAACGTTAACTGTATAGCAATAAAAAGGTCACAGTGCCGATGTAACGAGCAGGATCTGCGTATTATTTATAGACAGACCAACACGCGGTTTTATTTATCTAGAGCCGCCCACCCGGCCGTCTCGGGCCCGCCGACCAAACGCGACGTACACCACCGTCTTAAAAAACTTTATGTTGCGATGTGATTTATGTGTTTTCGTTATTTTATCGAAGACAATATTATTTCAAGAACATTTCATGCCCCTATTTGGCATTTTCTTGTTATTCAGATGAATCACTCTTGCAGGCATGTAAAATAATCTGAGAATGGCCCACTTCAAATTAGCAAGTCTTTTGGCCAATTCGTTAACTCGATTGTAACAAACTGCTAATGAAACGTTTGATATCAGGTATGCAGTGAACAAACAAGGCGATGTTAAGTAACCTGATTTTTTTCACCTTTATGAAAAGTCTTTTGTTTAACAGCTAGCTGTGTAGTGTTGCCGCTTAAATTGCTGCAAAATCCAGATTACTATACAAAGTCCTGTCTGACCGCTCGGAGCAAGATCAGTTGAACTTGGAACGCTGGGTTGTTGTCGAACATCAAAAGCAGTCACGTAAAAGCTGTCGCAGTGGATAGACGCGCTGTCGCCCGCCTCCTTGCCGGTTTTAGCCCTGAAAGGATACGTACGTGTTTATTTCGGGACTAAACTCTTGTTGATCACTTTTGGATGATTGCCGTGGACTTGGCTCGTTACGTAAATTGTGGGAAGTGCGTGTGCTCCGCATTCACTGATGAAAGCTCAAGTTTAATGGACTAAAGTTTTAGATACTCTCGATGTTTCGAGTCTAAACAGCGATCAATTTCAAAAGATAACTCTATCTAGTGTACACCACATGTGCCCTTACTCCGTTTTATAGATAGAAACGCGGTGACTGTTTACACGATAAACAAAGTTTCGGTCGTGGAGTTTGTGTATCGATGTTTTTACTAAAAAGAGTGGCGTGTACCTCAGGATTCTGTGAACACAGTGACATTACGAATACATAAAAAAAATATGGATTTAAGTTATGTTGTTTTGCAAGTCTAATAGAGAACAAAAGGTGAACTGAAAGACACATCAAGGGACATTACCAATGATGCTTCGATTATGGTAAAAATGCAAGCCCCTCATGGATAGTGAGGGTAGATTGGTGTTTTGGAAGAGCGGTGTATGGGAGGGGGGAGCCCCCACTCTAAACTGCAACACCTGTAAGAAACGACGCGCCGACAGAATGAGCGCCAACGAAACGCATCGCCCCCAGGGGTGAGTATCGGGGAAACTCCAACTTAGGGCACGAAAAACTAAGTAAAAAATGCTGTTTGAACTTTCACATTGCATTGAATGAATGCTATCTTGCGTGAAGGTTGTTACCAATCTACACATTACAGTCACGCACTAGATGATCCGGAAAAATACCGGTTGCTGTCCAGAAACATTCTAATAACGTGTAGACTAAATATAGCTATACGAAATGACGAAACTTAGCAATGCCAACTATTTTTCACGTTATGGATATATTCGTGCGAGATGCTTCATCTAAGTTCGCAATTTTTGTCTATCGAGAAGAACATGCATTAAACAAAATTGTTTATGTTCTTGATCATCTCTTGATATACCTTGCCTGACGAAGACTGTCATAAGTGCGAAGTCACAGAAGCTGATCACATAGCATATACACGAATAATTGATTGTGTACAAAACAAATCAGCTAGAGCACCATACAGTCTGCACGATTCGCTTCTGTCAAGTTTATTATTGGAATCAAAAATAAACATTGCAAGCATTCTACGTCCCCATACAATAACATTCCTTCACTTGGCTCGCGAGTTCGTACAGATTTAGTCAACTAAATGTAGGAGAAGATAGTTTATAAGTTTTGTTGCTTAAAACTGCATTCACTGCTCCCAAGCTTAAGTTTTATGTAGAAGACATTCCTTCCGTAGATATATGTATATATGGAACTCTTCCATTGTTCGCTACATTCCATAATGTTGTAATGAAGAAGCTTTGACAGGTGCACTGATGACTATATCTACACGATATTTGCCTTTAACGTCACCTACGATTCAGGGCTGAAAGATTCTAAGTTATTCTCCGAGAGATTTTGGGCAAACAATTTAATTACTTTTGAAAGTTCTGCTTCTTTAAAAACGCTCTTTACAAAGAGCTTGTACACCAGAATTGATCTCGCACAATTTCTCCGTGCTTAAAACCCAAATCCGCGAGATTACTCTGGCAATTAAAGTGCGTTACTCGAAATACCAAGTCTGCACAGTGTTTGTACGTAAATAGATCGTTATTTTGAACAAATTCTCAGCATTGTGTGCTTATTTTCGCCTTGTTGCATATAAGGGAAAATAATATTTGCATGAATCACAGCTCCCTTGCAATAGGTCCGGACTTCGGAACCTGTTTTCCTTAAGCGGACTGCAGTCGATTTTTAATATCGTACGTACGATACGGATGTTTGGACTTATTATTGGTTTAATATTGTTAATTGAGAACAATGGAACAAAGACTGATCTTCCATTTATCTCCCTTTGTTTTGACATTGTAAAGTGAGGTAAGATTTGACCTCGAATTCGTTAAATCAGCGAACATTTTGCTTCAATACTTTCCTGAATTCTCGTACGCACATTCTGAATATTTTAGCTATCTCCTTTATTTTTATTGAAGTAGAACATTTTCGCCAATGGCATCGTGGTTAACGAGTGGTTGAATATGAGAAAACATACGTCTTTAATTGCTGTTACAGGTGAGATATATGCTTTGCCAAAACTCCAATGAATTTTCGGTTTAACAGCTGGAAACATTATTGGGAACTGGCATTGTTTAGTGAGCAGGTATAGTCTTATTATTAAAGGCTGAAGACAGAATGTCTGCTCGCCCTTTTGAAAAATCTTCCTCGATCCTGATTAAAAGTCATCTTCAAATTCTGATTTCCCTTAAGGCTACTGCCAGCGCCAGGATCTACAACCTCAATGAACTGTGCCCAAATAAGGTCAAAGAAGTCTTCTTCTTAGATATACTAGAATTATATATTCCTGTGTTTTATTGGCACAGCTACACCGAATAACCTCTATGCAAAATAGTCTTCCTGTAGTAAGGAATATTCTCGATTGTATTAATATATGGGGTAGGCGGATATAGTTAATCACGTGTTACTCATCGTAGTAAATGCTTGGCATACTTATTCATGTTACGTCGTAAGAGCTTCCTGTGTTTATTGTCTTTCCAAGTCCTAGATTTGTAACTGGTATTGTTATTTCGTAAGAAATTATGGTCCATGTTAATTAACACGCTTTTATTAGGTCGACCTGTATGTATGTAACTATGTAATCAAATCTAAGAAAAAAATTTTAACCATCTTCTAAAGATCGTAGCGTTATGAAAATTGGCAGTTGTATGTGATTTTGATGACAATACAATAACATGGTACTGTCGAGCTGATCTGATGATGGAGCCGGAAGATATGAACTGGAGCTTCATGATGGATGATTGTATCATAGCCGTGTTTGGACTTGTTAGAAAGGTCTTGTAATGAACGTTGACCATAATTATGTTTCAAAGTCTGATGATGAAGCCGGAAGATAGGCACTAGCATTCCATGATGAAATATCGTATCATAGCCGTGTTTGGACTTGTTAGAAAGGTCTTGTAAAGGTGCACGTAAAAGCGTGTTTTTTAGTGTTTTTTAAACTATCAATTTTTTTATTCGTAACTATTGCTAGTTAATAACTGGTCTACTTATAGGTCACACAGATTTTCAAAAACTTGAACAGAAACCAAGTCCGTGGACAAATTACTTCCACTACGTTTTGATCCATATGCACGTATTGCAAGCGTTGATGTGTCCTGTTCACGAGCCCACCGAAAAGTCACCTGAAACTATTTGCGACACCGAACAGAAATAAACCTGCACCACCTTTCACCTTTCGTCCAGAATTCAGAACTACTGGTCGTGTCAACATTCTTACTATGATGATTAGTTCAGTTTTAAATACATATATTGAGGCAAGTGATGTGGTGTATTTCGAAGATGCTGAAGATTATAAAAGTCGCCCGTCGTCCCAGTCGAGCTCCTGTGAATACGTATGTTCCGACACACATTTAAAATTTGACACCGGCAATCCAGGTGCTGTCAACATTCTGTCGCGCCATAGAGCTGGCGTGCCAGTCATAAATACGGCCAATAAATCACCACAGTGCATTATAATTAGTGTGTCGCATACCGCACCCCGTTCTAGTTTTAATCACTAGTCTGCTTGTGTTTTTCGGGTTGTTTAGAAATTAATTATTTGAGTTGCTGTCCTTGTAGGTGTAGCATCATATTCATTGATTGGGCCTGCCGGGTATTGCTGGGAATAGGACGGCGTCGTTTTGCGGCGACTATATTGCTTATGATCGTCTTATGCCTTCTTAGCCCCGATAGAATTGCGAGTCCGCGAAAAAATTGGTTTTCAATTTATGCCAAATTTTCGCAAAATCCTCAGTCACCTCTCTTACTCGTCTTCTCTAAATCAGCAGTGTTACTCTTGCTGTATTTTCTAAAGGATCATTTAATAAACATGATGTCATGTATGTAAAACTATTTACAGTAACATGTCTGCTTATTCAGTCACGTTTCATTACTATAAATACGAGGGAACTTTGATTTAAATTAAACGGAGTAGTTACATTTTAATATACCAATGCATCGTTGGTTTACCGGAAACTTCATGGAATTGAACATTTCCTATAATATATGGAATTCTCCTTAATAATATATAGGAATTAATTGTCTGATCCATACAAATACACATTATATTAAGATCTGTAGAATTGCCTAGAGCCCGCTTGGACGCGAAACGAAATTCTCAAGAAACCTATTCTGGGACGAGTATTACAGGGCAAAATTACTGAGACGGTCTTTTGACCTTTAAATAATAAATAAACAAGTTATTTCCATCTTTAGATTACTTTGCTATTTCTTCTTTGCGTTAGATATTCTACGTGTAGCAGGGTTTCATCTTTTCTATCAACTGTAAAATGCTGATTTATTATTTCATTCTATTTATAGGTCTTTGCTTTCAGTATAATATTTCGTATTCATTTCCTTCCTTCCTTTATTTATTCTGGTTTCTCTTCATTCCGCTTCGATGTGTCACATCGTGACTGTTATTTGGGCGAGTTTGAGTTGACCTCCTTCGTTTTACAAGTTATCAATTAATCATGCCACGATTTTTTTCCTCCTACTTCACTAATGTACGAAATAAATGATGAGCTGTTATGTGTAATCAGATTTGAAATGATTGTCGTCAAGAAGTTTAAATTTATTCAATTCCATGATAAGTTATATAAAACTGGGCGAAACATGGCAGTAGAAACTGAACAAAAAATTATGCGTCATTTATTCTACGCAATAGTTTTAGGGACAACTTCAACTGCGTGGGAGGGAGGTGGTCACACCCATATTTGATAAAAGGTCGTTAACACCGCGTCGATAGTTGTACAATAGTTTTTATTTAGTCATGTTTATTGACAAGCGGGTAACTCAATAAAGATATGAGTAAGCAAACGGGCAATAATTTGTCGATGCTGTCTCTGATATGCTGAACTTTGACCTTACGATTGTCGAAGATGTATTAATGTGGGTTGACGTTATTAGATTTGAATCGGAAGGCGTTGTATTGTAATAAATATGTTTTATTTAGTTCTGTTCTTATTGAAGCAAACCTTATACGACAGGAACAGGAATGAGTCCAGAAAACTAAAAACATATAGTTATATAAGTTTAAACTTCACGTGCAGTACTGCCATGCTATTCTGTAACCATCTCACCGTGAAAACTTAGGTGAAGTGAGCGTGGAGTGAGCTGTCATTCCACAGGGATTGACACTATTGACAGCTCACTTCACCCTAGTTTTCACGGTGAGATGTTTACAGAATAGCATAGCTGGTACCTACATAGGCAGACTTAATGCGACAAGGCATTCTCTACCAGTCAATCTTTGGGTTAAAATAAAAGGAATACATTGTAAAAAACAAATAATTCTGTTTAAAAAAAAATGTAAGATGTTTATTTGTTTGTTGCAGCGAGCTAAAGAAGCTCTCTGAGGAGAGTCTGACGCGACAGCCGGAGGAGGTGTTCGACATCATCTGCAAGCTCGGAGAGGGGAGCTATGGCAGCGTTTATAAGGTAAGGAGGATACTATTCTTCTTATTATAATTATTCTAGTCTCAACCTTTACAAAAGCCTCGGAACTTATATGTAAGTAGGGTGATAAAGGAAGTAGGTATATATGCTTACACTTGCATTTGCTTCTCCATTGGGATGTAAATTATTTGGAAGGTGGCACTCGACAGTTATAAAAGTCCATAATTAAATAAATAATAAAAATAAAATCTTTCTAATCAGTGATGAATTAGACGAGAGAAAGATACTGTTTAACGCACACAGGAAGTGTCTGGTAAAGAACGATGTCCACGAACTTTACTAATAAAAGTTTGTCAAAGTTAAGTACGACTTCTAGAACTTTACAAATTAGATAACGGTATTCTTCCTTTTAAACTGTTTCAAGTTAATTAAACAGTTCTACTTAAGAAGGAAACTACACATTTAGGATGGTAAGATAGTTAATGTAGAATGGCACTATCGCAAGCAAGACCATACCTAGGTACTACTAATCCAATTACTAAGAAATTATTTATTGAGAGCATGTCAAAGAAGCCAAGAAACCTTACAAATTCATGTAAAATGCAACAATACCCGGAGTCACGAAAAATAACCCGAGTTGAGTTTCTTTATGTAGACTAAGACTATGAACATCTCGTAGTCTAAATGGAAAATTTCATGGTCTAGGCATACATAGACCATGAAATTTTCCATTAAAAAAAAAGGTTTTTGTTTTTTTTTTGTTCCAAGTGAACATGTTGATTTTGAAGTCATGCAAACTCATATATCTTTGCTGCAATTAGCACCTATTTCCTAACTCATACATTTGTCGCTGATTAGTTAGTACCTACTTAGTACGTAGAAGTCCTTCGTTGATTACCAAAAAATGGCAGAGCAATGTCAGTAAATCCCAATCTATTTCATCTTAGCGTCTTTCCAGGCTCTCAAGGCTTCCTTTATCTAATACAATTAGTGGAGCGCTCATTAGTAACCAGTCAGCGACTGCCGAAATCCACTTAGATACAAGACTCACTAAATTCTATTCAGTTGTATATGAACACTAAAGTTTCTGTAGTATTATTTCCTGCGCTGGCCGAGTCACTAGTCCAATGTCCAGGCTCGCCTAAATTGCAAATTAGTATGCTTTGCTAGATTTTAGAAAACTAGACCAATCCACTAGGCCATAGTGGATGGTCTAGTTTTGTTATTCTCTCGACTAAATTATGTTCGGTTACCAGATGCAGCTGAACATCAAAAACACACGCCTTGTACCATAGGGGTAGGCAGAAACTACAGCTACGTGCATAGATCTGTAAACTTCTTTTCTTTATCCATGTTCATACATTTTTCAAAGCAAGCACTACGCAACCGCCCTTTTGATGGACATCACCAATAAATTAAGCACCTAGACTACTATTCTAGAAACCATCTTGATTTTTAACCAAGTTACGAACTCCCTTTTCAAACTAAATCTTTTCCTTCCAGGCATTACATAAAGAAAGCGGCCAAGTCCTGGCCATCAAGCAGGTCCCCGTCGACACCGATCTGCAGGAGATCATCAAGGAGATCTCGATCATGCAGCAATGCGACAGCCCCTACGTGGTGAAGTACTACGGCAGTTACTTCAAGAACACAGACCTATGGGTGAGGCATTCAGAGGTCACAATATGTTTAGTAAGTGGATAACACGGACGCTCATCTTCTTGCTAATGGTTGTGAGAGTGGTTGTTTGTTGTAAATGAGGCTGTAGTAGTTTTTAGCAGGATTTTGTGTAGATACTTTTATTTGTCGTAGTTTCGCTTGTATTTTAGTTGAACACTTCAGAGCCATCCGAGGACAGTTTAGCGGATCATCTGTGTAATGACACCGAGATTAAAATGGAATAGTTTCGCCGTAGAAGGCGTTGACGGGACTTGAGCGCATTGGCGAAAAAGATTAGGGTTTTTTACGTCAGTTTTTGGAATCGTCAGTCTATGAAACTGTATAACTAAATATATATAGAGATTAAGGTTCGTAGTCTTGAATGCAACGTATACACCTGTGTGTTTATTAAGTCATTTATGATAGGAAACCTAAAATGTTTTTTACGGTTACAGTTCATAGACTTAACAGCTGTACAAATTGTTTCACTGACATTCTTTTATGCGGAAAGATGACTAACGTTAACATAACTGTTCAAGATGTTAGTCATATCTCCAAGAAGTTAATCGAACGGACGATAACTCGTTTTGTGAACTCCAGGGGGTTCTAATAGGTATCTAGCAGTAAATTGAACGTAGTGTCGCCGATCTATAAGTAAATGTTAGTACTTAGGGAAACCAATTGTCGTAAACTATCTATCAAGTGTCGCTGCTAATTGGCCGGCAGACAGGCGACAGACGGACATTTTAATTGGGGAAACTTCAAGGTAAAGCAACGATCGATAAATTGTCCAGACATAGCTTTGGTCCCAAGTGTACCCAGAGACGTATGCTGTAAAGTGGGTTTACTCTTGACCTACATTTTTAAATTGCACAGTTCGACTGTTCGGGTTAGCTGAGTCCTGTGATTTTGACGTAGTTGAATGGCGTAGGTGGTAGAATTGGTTTTATTGTAGTCGTTTGAATCCAGGCAATGGTAGGATTTGTTTTTTAGCGGTTATATTTCTACCGTCTATCGTATTGGCAGGTAAACGTTCCGTTCTGAATAGGGGTCAATTGATCGCAGTTGGTCATGGAAAATATTGTCATTTAAAACAATAGTTGGCTTTGTTTTTCTTTTTATTTAGCCTTTACTTCTGTATTATTATGGAAGTGTATAGAGTGCCGCTAACGGCACTTTATCCCTATCGGATAAAGTGCCGCTATTTGTGGCATAATAGTGGCGGCCTGGTTAAAGTGCTGTAAGCATTGCATTGTCATTGTCACATACATATTTCTCGCAATATTATACTGTTTCTTATGGAAAAAATAATTACGTGATATTTGGCGAGACCCCCTCTCCCCCAAGTGAGATTGGGTGAGATTCGGCTTTTCGGATTCCCCCCCTAAACGCCTCACGTAATTAATGAACGCCCCTAAGTACAGCTGGTTACGAAGTCAACGGTCGCTAGTAGTTTCCATCACGTCTGTGTAGTTTCGTCACGTAAATTAATTTGATCTAGTCGAAATGCTCCCCATCTTCTCATCATAAAGTAAACGTAACGAGACTCCACCAAAACGTAACAATTCTCACACATAACCCCATTTCAATTCTAGATCGTAATGGAATACTGTGGCGCCGGTTCCGTATCAGACATAATGCGGCTTCGCAAGAAGACGTTATCAGAGGACGAGATAGCCACGATCCTGTGTGACACGCTGAAGGGGCTGGAGTACCTGCACAGGCGGCGGAAGATACACCGAGACATCAAGGCAGGGAATATACTGTTGAATACTGAGGGACACGCGAAGTTAGCGGACTTTGGAGTGGCCGGACAGTTGACGGTGAGATGAATGTTTGTATTAAAAAAAAAAAAACCGACTACCGTGAATTATGACCCTACTCTACTGTGCACTGAAGTGTAATAAAAATATTGCTCCATTAAAGTAATATGTTTTTTTGAATTTTTACTAAGTAGCCTTAATTAAAAGGTTAAGTTTGCTTGCCTGTTATAAACAAGAGCTGAACAATTTTGGTTCGTTAACGATGTCTTAAATGTATTGATGGGTAAAGTTGTCCATTTGAAAATCAAATTTAATTTGATACATAAGAAAATCCTGATTAGCGATTTTGCGACTCATAACACCGCACCGCACGTAGTGACGTCACCAATAATTTATTTTGACGTGAAAATGTCACTCATCCTTTGACCCTCACCGAAAAACATTCCTCCAATTTCAGGACACAATGGCGAAACGCAACACAGTGATAGGCACTCCATTCTGGATGGCGCCGGAAGTGATCCAGGAGATCGGCTACGACTGCGTGGCCGACATCTGGTCGCTCGGCATCACGGCTCTGGAGATGGCGGAGGGCAAGCCGCCCTACGGCGACATACACCCCATGAGGGCCATCTTCATGATACCGACCAAACCGCCGCCGTCGTTTAGGTGAAAATTATATTGAGGGTCCAAAGTTACCAAAGATAGCCCCAAAAGCAAAAGCAATATAATAAAATAAACGAGCCTAGATCTGCTGTAAGGCACACAATACTAGGTTCTCTGCCTTTCGCAATTTGCTTTCCAATTGTCTGACATTTTAAATAACCAGGTCTTTGCGGCTTACTCATTAAGCCTGACAGTACGAACGATGTTTCCTAGCGTTCTTCTTAAGTAGCCATTGTGTATCTTATAGTATATTGACACCGCATACTGGGTGAATTGAATTTTGTAAATGTTTCTTTATAAAGTGATTTCCACATTGTGGAAACTTTTAACCAAGGTGAAACGAAATAGTGAGAGATTTTTTCCGCCCTGTAATTATATTGTATTGCCAATTTGATAAATTTTATGTTTTACTCAGTTAATAAACTAAATGTATTTCTCTTCTAGGGAGCCAGATCAATGGTCCCCAGAGTTCATAGACTTCGTGAGTCAGTGTCTCGTGAAAAACCCCGAGGAGCGAGCCACCGCAGAGTACCTGTTAACACATGAGTTTATAGGTAAATATTACTTTTTTTTATTACCCTGTATGACCTGCGCTGTCACTGAAAACCAGAGCTGTGGCTCTGTGTCGCTCATGAGTCGCAGCATTATGTTACATTGCGTTTTATTTTCATTATTTGTACTTTATTTTAAATTGTATGCGTCATATTAGGCGACGATAAACTTATTTTCTTTATTTCTTGTTACCTGCCATGCCCATGCTGATCACACGGTCAAAATGTTAGAGTTCAATTTGTTGTTCTATCTCTTCATATTCAGATTTTATTACAATTGCTGTTAGCCTCTCGGACGATGCAAAATATGCTTGCGATTTGGTTTAATACTAAAAAGTGTAGAATTGTTCAACATTGCTTGTTGGATAATTCGCGAGCATTTTCGTCAAGTTTAATGTTTATTTGGTTAACTTACCACCTACTTTAACTTGATTTATATGCTCATATATAAACAAATTTGTCTCCTCAGCATCAGACGTTGGTAACACGAAACACCCCAGCATCCTCAGCACGATGATAGCCGAAGCGCGCGAGATAAGGGAGAGTCAAGTGTTCAGGAACGCGCAACATCATACCAATAATGCTAAGGCTTTTGCTGCGGTAAGTCTTTGTTTTATGTTGGCACGTTGCGGCACTACTATAGCTCTCGTCGTATTCAAAATAATGATATGATGATGGGGATAACGCAGCGTCCAAACGATGACAACCAATTTCCATACAAGTTTTCTGACAATAAGTTAGATTAAATTGTATAAACCTATTTCTTAATAAAGAATGAATGAATGAATTCTAACATAGTGCAATTACAATGGGTAGATTTATGAACACGTAAATATTTTATAAGACTACCCAACTATGCTGAGGTCGGCTTCCAGTCTAACCGGATGCAGCTGATTCACACGGAGCGACTACCTATCTGACCTCCTCAACTCAGTTACTGGGTAATACGATAGCACTTGGTAAGACCGTACTGCAAATATTACCAAAAATCAGAGAAATAAATGATTTGATGTGAACGTTTTCATGTAACATAGATTGTCTTGATTGTATTCCAGGGCGAGGGTTACGAAGAAGCGACGATGAAGCAGCGAGGAGACGGCACGTTAGTACCTACGAGAGACGCTACAGCTGACCTGGCTGCAGACCTCGGCACCATGGTCATCAACGAACCGGATGCAGACCTCGCCACTATGAAACGTTAGTATGGTCGAATTATTATTTCACTGGAGCATTGAAAAGTTGTATTTTAGTAAAGCCCTATAACGGGTATAAAAAGACGCTTAACGAAGCCGAGAGTCACTTACACTACTCTTCATTGCGATTTTTTTTTTGTACACACAGCTACACATCAAGCTATACATTTCCAGTATAAGCTGATCTCGCATTGTATAGACAATGCGAGATCAGCTTATACCGGAAATGTATAGCTTGATGTGTAGCCGTGTGTACTGAACCATACCTGGGAACCTTCCCGTTAGGGAGATATTAAAAGTAAAATTTGCAATTTTCTTACTTGTAAGTTAAATTTTTAAATATTATAACTTAACTTTAAAATGGCACATCTCCTGCCGACCGTTGGCTGTACCTAACCTTAAGCCCAATGTTTAGCGTGCGTTACATTGCGCACTGCTGGAAAACTACTTTCAACTATCCTAACTAATATTATAAATGCGAAAGTGAGTTTGTTTGCTTGTTTGTTACGCTTTTACGCTAAAACGGCTGAACGGATTTGGATGAAATTTGGCACATGGGTAGACCATGACTTGGATTAGGACAAATGATACTTTTTATCCCAATATTCCCACGGGATCGAGACTTATGCGGGTGAAACCGCGGGGCGGACCTAGTAATATATATAAATAAAAATTTAAAGCTGTTCGGTGGTAAGCGCGTCACTTCAGAACGGCTGAACCGATTTGGCTATTTTTTGTATAAAAAAGTTGGTAATAGTACGGTACTAATGGAAAGAAAAAATTGAAAATTTGCCCGGAAAAATGATGAACTCAACCATACTGAAGTTTTGACAGGACAACGTCTGTTGGGTCAGCTGGTTGTCGATAAACGTGATTGGTGTTTTTACACCCAGGAGCTGTACTTGCATCACATGAAGGCATCCTTATTCAAAAATATATTGTTTCTCTTCAGGTCACGACACAGACCCCATGGACACAAACAGGCCCAAATACCGTCCTCTATTCCTGGAACACTTCGACAAGAAGGAAGTGAACCACCTCAACATCGGCGCGCCCACCAACGGGACGCTCACGCCGCTCGCGCGCCTGCCCAGCGACGATGTTGTCAGGTATGGCGCTTAGTATTTGTTCCTGACGATACTGTCCGGTATTTATTTATTGATATGGCACTTCAACTACTTACTCACTAAAACATACACAAACAAATATTACATACAGTTTTTATTTTATTTTATTTATTAGGGACAAAAAAACAGTTACATGTTAAGGTTAAAAATTAAGAGTCGTAACACTAATAGGTAAACATATAACCCACACCATTGTCCACGAGTTAATAGATTAATAAATCAGGAACGGAAATGTATTTACAATATTATCTTATTATGTTTAACTGAATTTAAAAATTATTGATAGGTTAAGATTGTGGTGAAAGAGTATTTATAGCTAGTGTTTTAAATTTTTTACTTGAAAGAGAGAAGACATCTATGTCCATGAAGTGCGTGTTATAGGTTTCAACAAGTTGACGAAGAGGCACTCGATCCCCGGCGTTAGACCTGCATGAATCTACGTGGAACAGCCGGGGCACGCGCGCTGCCCGTCTGATAACAGTTCTAGGCACTGTATAGCGCAACTTATTTGTGATTTCAATACAGTCAAATCTATTGTTACACAAACCATGTAGCATCATGGCCACCAAAAGTAATCGCCGAGATTCTAAACTTAAAATATTAAATTGCTGTAACAACTGTGTGTAAGGAATCCTTGAATGATAACATTTATAGTTTACAGTACGTAAAAACTTTTTCTGTACTAATTCCAATTTAATGTTAGGCATTGTATACCTAGTAGTATTGCAAACCTAGCAGTATCGTCCAGTATCAGATAACAAACAGAACATATTTTGTTATCTGTTAATGGACGGTACTGCTAGGTTTGACCATGTTCCTTGTAACTGGACGATACTGTCAGACCTTTGCCATTTCCCTTTTTAGTCCTTGTCCGGTCATTGGTCAATACTGTGAGGTGCCATGTCATTTGTAACTGGATCACTTGTAAGCCACATCAACATATTGTCAAGTGTTTATCATTTATTATTTATTTAAACACTTTAGTGAATTATAATTTGACAGTTTCACACCTTCTTTTGGTTTTTACCTCAAATTATCACAGTTTTGATGATCAGCGGTTGGTTTGAGAGGCAATAAGTCATTATAAAATTGGCACGGATCTTTGTCAAAGACAAGAATTAGGTGCGTCTATTCTTAATTAAATAGCCAGTCTCTAGATCTCAACATCATGTATTTCTATTCCAGCGTCGGCCCCGAAACCGAAACCGAAACGAACCCCGCGCTGGCCTTCCAACGCGCGTTCGTAGAGGAAGGCAACTTCGAATTCGTAAGTCAGCTCCACGTGGTCTCCATACTGCCGCTGCCGAGACGTAAGCGTGTGCGCACACGCACTGTGTCGACACCTCCATTACTATCTATTTGTTACTAATACCTTTTTTGACTAAAATTTGAGGTTTTTCGAGGAGTAAAGGATTGAATGCAGGTGTGCAACCAGCACCCTAATTGCGTAACACACTTTCAATCACAATCGGAAAGATATTGAAGAAAATTGCAAATCCGTTGCGTCAGAAGTTTGAAAAATTCATCAACGTAAACAACGCAATGAATGTTGTTGAACTGTCAAAATGAAAGGCATTGCTATTGTATGTGTTACGCAATCACCGCTGATGAAAGAGTCGCTGGCATGGTAGAATTTGATGAGTGTACGCTTGCATGGAAATAAGGCCATAAACGCAAGTATTGTGTTAGTGGTAAAATAACATGGGTTTGTTATTGATTGATAATGTTGGTCCTGATATATTTTATTGTTTAAAATAAATAATAATAATTAAAATATACGATTTTACTCATCAGAATTGTTATAGTCTTGGTAGTTAGCGCGTGCTTTAGTTTGGAGGTGTCGATATGTACTAATACGCGCGAATAACGAATCGTGTGCGTCACTAACCGCTTTACTACTGTGTGTACTGGTATCAGAAATAAATAGTTTTCTTTATGCTAGTGTAAACTTTTGAATATTTGTTGATAACATTTTGTGTGCTTTATTTTAAGTGAAAGTTTGAAGTCCAATGTCCAGACCTGGACGTATTTTGACCGAATGACAGTGATTTTGAGAGTAAAGTAAAAACTTTACTGTTGCGAAATTCTTAATATAATTCCAATGTTTCTTATCTAAATTACTTTCTGCCTTTGTCTATAGGCAATAGATTAGAATAGCGTCACAAGGATCATTTGGAAGATCTAGTAAAATCAAAAACTATGAAAACGATACACATGATGAAAAACTTGAACATTTTCTATTTTGGATTTTCATTTTGACTAAATTCGCACTTTCACACTCTCTCGCTCTCTCTCTCTAGAAAATAATTAGCAGCGAAATGAAAATGTGTATTCAATTTTAAAGTTTTGTCACCACCTCCGAACGAACGTGATAAATTATGTTAATCATCCGTCAAAATGTGAGATTTGTGACAAAATGGGTGCGCCCGTAGTAGCAAATAAGTCATAATGAAGTTATGTCACAAATCAAGAAATCATCAGCAACAAATGCCTCTAGATTCATGTGACATGCTTGACCTGTGCTAGCATTTAGAGCGTTTATTCTGAAAGTTGGCAACGTCGTAAATAGCTGTCAAATATTTACCTGTTTTGATTAATTTGGAAATAATACTGTATGGAAATAAGAAATGTGGCTAACTAAGTTACTAGAATATTGATTATGTTATGAAATTGTAACATTGAATTTGATGTTGTACCCGTTTTAGGCGTAAAAAATGCATTTGGAAACTTTCCAAATGATTTTTTTACGCCTAAAACTAAATATTCGGTGTTACAATATTAATTATTGCATATCATAATCAATATTCTAGTAACTTAGTTAGCCACATTTCTTATTTCCATACAGTATTATTTCCAAATGAATCAAAACAGGTAAATATTTGACAGCTATTTACGACGTTGCCAACTTTCAGAATAAACGCTCTTAAGACAAATTGTAAGACATGACAATATGTATCATGTCTTGTCACAAACGTCTTGGGTACGCCTGTGCTCGCTCCGCAGCCGGTCTATTCTGTAAAAATCTCACCGTGAAACCTTAGGTGAAGTTAGCTCACTTCGCCTGTCTTCATGGTGGGATTTTTACAGAATATCATTACAGGTGTGCGCGCGGTCACTCGGTACAAAGGATCGGATGATTTGTGTGTTTGTTCGAAGATTCATGAGCGTAGCGATGCCGCTCTAAAATGTAAGGTGGTGGTCTAAACGACGATTGTTCCGCCGCATCTTAAGTAAAATAAGCTTAAACTTCTTTACCATCTAACATATATCCCTCCCTAGTTCGCATAATGTTTTTCCTCGTCCTCCCCCTCAGCTGGGCTACCTGTCCGTGAGCGAGCTGGAGGCGCGCATGGCGTCGCTGGACGCGGAGATGGAGGCCGAGATCGAGCAGCTGCGCGCGCGCTACAACCGCAAGCGCCAGCCCATCCTCGACGCCATACACCTCAAGCGCAAGCGGCAGCAGAACTTCTAGCCGAGCCCAGGCTGTAGCACCCTGCTACGCCGTAGTAACCCGCTACGCCGTAGCGCACCCACTACGCTGCTACGCCGTCGGACACACTACCGACGTCGCACGGAACGTATGCGGACCTTAACTGCAGCGGTTTTACTACTGAATACGGATTTAGGTAAGGGAATGAATTCCACTCACTCAAATGTACAAATTGTACGTGAAATGTAAAAAAAAAAAACAATATAGCTTAGTTTCTTCAATTATCTTTCAAACGCGCTCATTTTGTCAACATTCAATATTATAGAGCTACAAGGTTCTTTTGGCACGTGACCAGAATCGGAACTAACGCCGCCATCTTGTTTTTTTCAATACATTTCACAAAGCACTTACTCTAAATGTTTACCAACAGCGCCCCCTGTCAACGTCATTCGAGCGCAAAAAGATCCTTGTAGCAGTGTAGGTGCTTTTCATTAGAAGGTGCCAAAGTTCAAGATACGACTGTCTGTATGTTCCTAACTTATCTCTTGACGCATTTACTAGGAAACAATTCGGCCTTATGTTTTTGAAAAAATTCTCGTCTCTTGCTATTGGCCAAATACCGTGCCATTCGTGTGGAATGTTCGCTGTGTGCTCACTATTTGTACCATTTGACGCAAAATTGAAGTTAACATACTCTCGTTTCATTATTCGATCAAATATTTATAAGAGGTTCGCTAGTTGCGGATTTTTTTTATTGATTTCGCCAAAATAACAATCAAGACTAACTTTAACTGCCTAAGGTAATGCTTCTTATTGATTCTGACGAAATATTGATGAACAAAATATAACACAAGACTCTCCCTCTTTATCATTTATTTCAACTATACTGTAATATTAGGCGATGTTTGAGAGATCAATCTGAGCTTCTTTACGAACGACGCTGCGTGGCTCATCTTTTTACAACGACCGAAGCGATTCAGGCAGGCTTGACAGGAGTAGTTAACTTCAATGTCGCGTCTTCTCCACGCGTGTCACAAAATCAGTGAAAAATTGGGGTCTCCGCATGTGTGCGCCCCCTTAGGTATAGCGTAGCTTGTTAATATAGATCGTTATCGTAGTGTAAATTAGCCCTAACTAACGTAAGGACACGTAAGGTTGCTGAAACATATCCCCGCGGACTAGGTGGCGCCACTGTCGACTGTTCAATACATCTAGGTGAAATGTGGCCTGCCTTGTGTAATTTCTTTGTATTTTAGAATCAAGAGTGTAAGATGATTTGTGACAATTTTTAGGGAAGTTATGATCATGGCAATGGACTGATAAGAATATTGAGATTATGGAGTCTTGTTGTCTCCAGCGACATTAATAGTGATGTAATAACAAGAATGATTGAAGACACTTGCATTCACATTCTAAGGGAAAGAAAATACACATCCGCCTTGTAGAATACTGTATTAAATTCATGACAATATTATTTGTAGATATTACTATAATGTAACAAATAATTTGAACGTGAACTGTTTCGTTTTGTTTGGTATATTGCGTTCGAACAGTTATATTAAGTTCCTTATGTTTTAGATCTCAGATGTATCTCGCAAACTGTATTATATATACGTATATATTGTAATTAGATTATTCACTCAATTTGTACATTGTTTACGACTTTGTAGTGGGTTGTGAGATGAATTTATTGAAAAATAATTATAATACAAGTTACATGTGAATTCAAATGATTTCAAGTGGAGGCACATAGTTGAGTATGGGGACGTAGTGGACGCGGGCGCATTTAACGTTCATTTACATACAAGTTTGGTGCAATGTCGCCTAAAGCATTTAATACCTTCCCATACTCAGTTGTTCATACCTGGTATACTATTATTGATCGTTCCGGGTTCCACTCTCATATATTATATTTCCCGCGTGCCGTCTGATTCTCATAGTACAGGGCCCTGTTTAATAAACGTTACAATCCTACAATTTTGTAAAAAAGTCACATGTTAGTTAAGTTTTACTACATGTGCTGTTTAATAAACCTTACAAATATGTAAGAAAGTCACAAGTAAATAACTTACAATTATCACAATTGTAAATGCTGTTTAATAAACATTTACGTATGTAGAAAACAATGATAATATTGTATTTACAAATATTTAGTTATAAGTTACAATTTAAATAAAATATAAGTAAGTATTAAAATTTGCTCGGTCGGTGTAAGGGCTACATTTCTCTTGGTATTGTGTTCAAGTAAATGCCCTATTTTTGTTATCAAATATACAAGTCACAGTGTGTTTTAGTCTTGCTTACCCGAAATTTTTCGTTGATCGTAAAATTTGTCACATTAAAAGTAATCCTTTTACGAAAAAGTCGCCGTTGCCGTTCAATCACATATCGATACCTCTGGGCTCAAAGGGCGTATAGCACAAAACATAAACCCATGTTTTGTGCTATACGCCCTTTGAGCCCAGAGGTATCGATATACGTCATCATTATTCGTTGTTAGAACTTTTTGCATATAATTTTTAAATTTCTTTAGTTGAGGCACAAAATTGTAAAGTATTGACACACCATGAGACCACCTGTCAGAATTAAACTACAATTTACAAAATATGTAAACTTGTATGTAGTTACAATTTTCAAACTCAAACTCAAAGCATTTATTTCAAATAAACCAATTACAGGCACTTTTGAATTGTCAAGGGGGTCGGTCAGTCAGAAAGATGAAGCTAGATGCCCATTCCAAAGCGTAGTAGGTACCTATGGAGAAGAACGGGCAAGAAACTCCACGGACACTCTTTTAAATCATAATATGGTTACAAAAATTATGTGTTCAATAATGTAGTTTTCCCTACAAATAATTAACTTACACTTGTAAAGTGAAAATGTTTATTAAACAGAAATATGTAAAATTGTAGGCACAATTTTGTAAATTTTCCACCATGACTTTGTAACTTGTAATTTTTATTAAACAGAAACTTGTAAATTGTAGCTTGTCATCTACAATAGGGATGATGACAAAAAAAATTTTTTTGTCCCTCTTTGAGATTATAAAAAAATATTGGTAATCTAAAGATTACGTCGATACATTGAGGTGAAATGTGCCATGACGTCACGAGTATGTAGATTTTATACATACTAGTGACGTAGCGACCCCCACTCCCCAACTTAAAATGTGTTTCATCTATTTTTTTAATTAATATTATAAAGCAAAAAATACGTGTCTAATATTTTTTTATTATCTGACTGACGGACTAATTAGAATTTAATTTTTTTTACCCAGGCATCATCCCTATTTACAATTTGTAAGTTTTATTAAACAGGGCCCAGATCGTAGCGATATTATCCTCTAAGGATATTTACTCTATTCTTACAAGATTTTATGCATTTCGACATTGTAATAATGTAAAATAATTAGCAAATATTATGAAATACAAGCGTTAACGAGTGATTATTTGAGCTGGACGTAGATAGCTGTTTTCATGTAAAAATGTCTCGACTTTCTTCTGCCATAAATAGAGTATTTTGCAAATGGTAGTGTTCAACTTCATCGATTTGAAATTAAACAATACAAAAGTTTTAGAAGTGCCATTAAATATAAATAAAAACATAGTATTTTCGTACTACAAGCAATAGTTGTATTTTAGAAATCTATATCTTTTGTCAATGAATTATAAATGATCGGCGATATATTTTTGTGCCATTGAAGTTAAAAGAATTCTGCATAGTGTTGGGTAAAGTGGATAATGAACTTGTGTGCTGCTGCGCTGCTTTCAGGTATAGGGCTCTATTCTACTTTTAACATAGAATATAAGTTTGCCACAAATCTGGGAGCAGACAAGCTTTTTGTGACATTTTATGGACTCTAAATATTCGAACAAAATTATTATATTTCCAGTATTACTTTTGTAAAATTTAACAATCAATTGCTTCAGCATATTTTGTGCTAATAATGTCCTTTCGTTTTTGAAACGGCATAGTTTATACAATGATAATAATTTGCAAGTAATTTAAAAAAAATGCGAGTCAACAGGTAACACAAAAATTACAAAACTGAATCACTTATTTATTTTGTTGTGACGTCAATACTGAACAATATAATAAATAGTAATAAGTAATCAAGAATCACCGCTCAAAACAGTTGCTAGTTTTGAGCGGTGATTCTTGATTACTTATGAATTTGAAGTGTTTTCAAAAACCTGTTGACTCATCCAACCGGCCTATAATCAAATAATTGGAAAAAAAAACATTCGTCTGTGTAAAATGTACAGGGTAAAATTATAATTAATACTTAATTACTACGAAAGTCGCTTGTTGTCACATGCTTCGTACATTCAGTTCGACATTTATGAACTTATTCATTCGATTTTTAATCAAATTTGGGAAATTAATATTGTAATCAATCTAATTTTTGAAGAAGTTATATATGTATATTTAATTTTAAGTGCTGTAACTACAAATCTAGGATAAAATAGGCTGAATATGGATGACAAAATAGCAATAACTACTAGTGTTGTTGATACAATGTGCTATTATTGACATTCGAATGTAAATGATGCCTTGTTGGGAATGTTTTACAACGCAAATTGAGTAGGAATTATCTGAAAGTGTTAGTAGCAATTCTACTTTTATAGTTAGCATTATCTCCAAAGTATTTTTGTACCCTTTTCCTAAAATTAATAAGCAATAATGGACGTTAGAACATTTGCAACAAGGTTGATTATCGAACAAAACAGTATAGTGTTGTTGACGAGTGTTTCGTTGAGCGTTCGTTCTAGTAAGTTTGTTGTTGGAAGTATGACGCCGCTTTGATTATACAGCGTGTGTTTTGTGATTTACTGGCTGCACACCAAGCGATACGATATATTGACCAAGTTTCCAACCCCCTCCAAGTTTTTTTCTATGAGATAGCATGGATTAGAATTCCACACGTCACATACGTCGCCGGTGCCGTCTAAAAAGCTAGATTTGAACCAAGAAAAGTAGAAGTTATTGAACGCGAAATGTTTAGGTTTGCCAGCGAATGTGTTTTCTTCGATATCCATATTATTTGTTTGAGAATGACAATTTGTTATTATGAGCCTCTAGGGGGAGGTCTAATATTTCAATGAAATTTTATGTTCATTGAAAACAAGAAATTTGTTAATAATTGAAATGTGTTATTCTTAAAAATAGCTCAACGTAAATTAGCTCAATTTAACAACGATCTATTTATACATTATCTTCTGTGGAGTGTGTATCGCTCGGTGTGCGGCCGGCCCTATGCCTTGTATTATAGTTTGTTAGAGTACGATGGAAGTGCACTTTGTAATTCTGTAGCCTGTTGACGAGTGTTCAATAGCTGCGTACGCATTATATTTTTGGACAGACAACTCACTGAAATAAAAAGATTAATTCATTATAAAAACTTTTATTTTATTTCTCGTTCAACGAAGTTACAAATCGGTCAAGACTCTGCACCTATCTATACAATTATACACATCTTTACAAACATGACTGCTTAGCCAATGAAAATTCATTAACGTTCAGTATTTAAACCTCAAAACAAATTAACAATTTATTTATTTTTTGTTTTATAATCTCTTTACTCTCTGACTAGTATTTTAGATGCTTATAAATCAATCCTTAAAAACCTTTTTTGAAGCATTTTTTGGCATTAAATCAAAACATAATAAAACAACCGAAAAATCACAGATAAAAAGATTCACAAACTTATATAAATAGAAAAAATTGGTAAAATTGTTAAAAATAATACTTGTGAGGATTTCAGTGCAGGAGTTTGAATACTTAATATTCGGTGGGAAGATTAGGTAGCCAGACGCGGATCAACAACCAGGAAGGCCTTTCCTTAACTACGAGAATTTACTGATAACTATTGCCCACAGAGTGCGCAGACGCCGCGGCGGCCGCTGCTAGAGGCGGCAATGTCACCACTGTCCGTACAAACCAAGCGCGTCACCGTGTACCCGCACTACGATACTATGCTCGTATAGAAACCTGACTCTTGAAGGCGGTCCCTGACAGAAATTGTGCGCTCACCGCACTTTTGGCGCCACGAATTTTATAACTACTGCCGTCTCTAGACGCTGCCGGTGCGGGGATTCCGTGCTCTGTGGTAGAAACAGACAAAAATATTTTCGGCGAGCGAAATTTCGGCTGAGTCCGAAACTAGTCGGATAATCTCGATTACTATAGGAGTAAAATCGCTGATCTTTCTTACAAATTGTACATCCATTTTACAAAAAAAAAAAAAAGTTTTAAATAAAAAGTTTATAGTTGGATCCGCGTCTGACTATCTACATAATTTATCTAAGACTTAAAACTAGATAATACTAGTCTACTCTACTACCTTACAGCTAGTCTTAGGAAAAAGTAAAGGAATGTACACAACATGGGCAAGGCAAGACTTATGTGATACAGAATCTTCTGGTAAAGCTATCATAGTGTGAATTACAGTTTATTGTCTCCGATATAAAAACTCGCCAAGTTCATATAGCGTGGAAATTTTAACAGTGACGGTGACATCAAATGAATGGCTAAAACCATTTGGGAATTGAGTTTTTAAAGCATACATTTTTAGCTGCCTACTGCCCCGTTTCTGAGTGCCTCGGGATTTTCGTAATAGCTATTGGTATTAATTCAACAAAGTTTTTGTGAGAAGTGTTCACAAACACAATGTGTCAAGATATCGAAACATAAGACTGTCGAATGGATAAACTCCGGTCAAGAATACCTTAGAAACCGGGCATATAAGATCATAAAGTGCTAGAAGGTTCTTTTGGCGCGTGGCCAAAATTAGGACGAATGCGGCCATCTTGTTTTTCAATACATTTCTCAAGACAATAATGCGGAAATTTTGACCAACAGCGCCCCCAAGCGATCATTCGAGCGCCGAAAGATCTTTGCAGCAGTATAACTCGCAGGCTGAACCTGATAGACTAAAAATCAGATACAATCAAAACTGATTAATATCGATTCAATTCGTTATATTCGACGATCACAGCTACAATGGAATGATCATTATATTTTATTTATACCTAATACATGTTTAAACCATGTCCTCTACGTCAGCATTGCTTGGAAGCTATTACAGTGCAAATAGGTAGTGTAAGAACTAGACTATTTACAAAAAAAGAATTACTGGTACCTTGAAAGTCAAAAGCCCTACATTTTTGGCCAGGTTACGCAAAACCAAGCAATGCCGATTATTTCAACAAAACCTATCGTTTTTCTAACACAAGGAGAAGTCAACTTCCCCTTTTAAATGCATTGAACCTTTTTACAAGATTGCTATAAGTTCTTGTAAAATCGCAGATCAGCCTCTATGGCGGACGAGAGCATCCTATGGATGGCCACTATAATAACGCCTAAATTACACATGTTCGCCCAATACTAGTGTCGGAGTATCATTTGGCAGTAGAGAAAGCTGTCCAGCACTGAAAAAAAAAGGAATATTGCATTAATAAAGGCCACAGAGCTTCTAATTTATCATTTGGGAAAGAGGGATGTTGGAACCGCATTGTATATTTGCCAAAGCTCAAGTTTCTACATTCAATAACTTAACGACATTTGTCTTCTTGTATACATTGTAGGTAACTGTTTTTAATATCCTTAATGAATGAGGAGGAAGTGAGTCTGACATTGACTTTATGAAGCTAGCCTAGGCATATACGCTGTAAGGAAGGACCTAGGCTAGGTGGGCAAAACAATTTCTACTAAAAGTTGTACCAGCCAAAACAGAATACAAAAAAAGTCCTTATAAAATAAATCATGTTTGTTGAATGTGTAATATCCCAATGTTTTCAGGCAACATAGGTGTGTACTGTATGTAGCATATACACCCTTGACCTACTTGCTAATGGTGTGACCTTTCACGGCTAGTAATCTTTTATGCCATAAAGAGCACGAACCCTTCAGTAGGGCGCCGAGTAAATAGAAAAGATACATAAACTATGCGCATTAATTTTGCGTAGGAAGTAGGAACCGTAAAATACGTGAAGTCCAGCACAAATGGGCGGACGAAACGACTGAGGGTTTTAAATCTATCCATGTACTTATAATATTTTTCGAATTAATTGAAATAAAGATGATTAGGTGCCGTTGTTCAGAGGTCGTGCTCCGGCATGGGCGTATCCATATTTTTCGTCGTCTATGTTTGGCCCCTCAAAACAATAACATGTCAAATAAATGCAATTAAAATATGATTAAGATAGGTGCACGTTTGGCGCACCATGTGTCTTAGCCAGAGATGTGACTTATTTTAGATACAAGTATTTGAAATACAGATACAAGATACAAAATACGTATTTGTATCTTATATCTGAAATACTTTTTTAAATTTTAATTTTGTATCTTGTATTTATATACATTCTTTTGGTATCTAAGTTAGGTAAAATACTTTTATTCATTACGTATGCATTTTTTTACATTACTGCATTTTATCTTAAAGATAAAAGTGAACGCACCCATAAAATTTAAATTTATCAACTATTCAAGAGGTTGTATGGTCTAGTAGCGACAACAACGCAGGGTCTACTGCAAGGAATATTAATACTCAAGAGGTCTATTGGTAGCACAGCTTACTTAGACTAAAGGCTACAATATAAATAGTTTAAATGTTTATCCTACAATTTTATTTTTTTCCGCCCCTAAGGAGCGACTCTTCTCCGACCTTAGGGGGATGATAATGAGACCTCATAGAAGAAAAACCGGCCAAGTGCGTGTCAGACCACGCACAATGAAGGGTTCCGTTGTTGGGATGAATTTATCACAAGAACAAACTTAACTTTGTAGTTGAAAAATTTGTTCTCCCATACATTCCGTATCGAAGAACATGTTTTTGCAACCGCAAATTTAAGTCTGTCTGTGATGTGGTCTGATTTGAGTCTGTTTGTAGTCTGTGGACTCGTAAACTTGTAAAGCCTACTTAGCTGTGATAGTTTTGCTTTTAATTTCGTTATACATATACCGCATGAAATTTTTTACCGTCTCGAGAATAATATGGTGTGTTGTGTAAATGGAACAGAAGCCATACCCGGTAATATTTGCTTAGTACCATTGAGATACAAAAGTTCCAAATATCCTTAAAAAAAAATGAAAACTATCCATGATAAATTCCGCGCATCTAGTAGGGTGCGTATGAGGGTAGGGTTCTTTTTTATTTTCTATTTTTAATGTTCTGGAATGAACAGTTCACTTTATATGCTTGGTATTTATCGATAAATCAATTTCATTCTAGGTTATTGAAAAAAAATTAAAAATTTAAATTTCTATGCCATAGGCTTCTACCCCGTTCACCTATTATACCTACCCTATTTTTTTCGAGACGGTAAAAAAAGTCATGCGGTATACTACTGCCGTGATTTTTTTCACATATCCAAAACCAACCATTTAGCTGACAGGGGGGGGGTAAGACACTTGACTCTAACAAAAATTAGCACTTTAAAGCTTAATATTTCGCGAACGGATCCCTGAATCCGAAAATGATTTTTTCAAACTCCCAAACTCCATGTCCCCACACTATGGGATAGACGAGAAAAAAAACAACATCCACACTTTACGTGTAAAAAAAAATCTTGATTTTGTTTTACCACTTTGTCGGCGTAATTAATATGTATACCCATGCCAAATTACAGTTTTCTAGTACTAACAGTCTCTGAGCTAAGCCGCGGATAGACAGACAGACATGGCGAAACTATAAGGGTTCCTTGTTTACTACGGAACCCTAAAAATCGCCCAAAGCCTTCATATACCTACACATACAATGCTGATCAGCTCTTCTGTACTCGGTGTAACCCGGATTTTCAAGACCAATTTTGGCTTTGCTAGTCAACAGAGAGCTCCAGAAAGGAATTAAAAGTACTCTGGGTCGCTATACTATAGACGGATATAGCTTGAAGAAGACTATATATATATATATATATTATTAATTCTTTATTTGGCCACAGTTTCTCAACATTGTTTCCCGCAACATGGAATTTTTCTGGCAACAATATTAACGCCGAACTGTCCGGGGGCGCTATAAATAGAAATCCTTTTCAATATGTAATTTTAGGTCAACAATCAATCTCACTGGGCAAGCCCCTCCTTACGCGCTTGTTGATTGGCCAAACATGGAGGGCTTTATTCGCGCAGCTACTGAGCAATTGGCTTATGACTTTATGAGTTATGTGCTACGTACGCGGCAGCGTTGTTATTGATACGGCAATTGCTGTATTATACGGCAATCCACGATTTTTTTTCAGAAAATACGGCATGCGGCAGGCCTCTCATTGCCGTATCACAAAATACGGCAATTAACTATAGGTGAAACGAAACGTTTTTTCACTAGCTTATGGGGGGTATTACACTATCACATCTATGATCCAAGATATAATAAAATTGTAAAATAGACATATGAGTATAACGGGCTGAGGCGGATATTACACTATCATTTTATATATAATATAGGTACCTATCTACGAAGCTCAGAAATTACCCATAATTATGTCTATTGTACGATTTCATTACATCTTTGATCATATATCTATGATCATAGATATGATAGTGTAATACCCACCTTAGTGAATGAAACGAAAATCAAACTCAAATATCTGTAAGCTAAAGAGGCCGTGCGCCATTTCGTCAATGTTGTCACTAACCCAGAAACTACCACGTATTGTCAAAATTGAAAATGACCTTCAAAAAATCGATGACAATTGATTCAAAATCAAGGATACCTACTGTGTTGTTGTTAGTTTAAGGTGTCGCGCGACATGTGCGACAAAATGGGAAGCAAGGACAAGTATACATTAGATAAACATGAATCTAATGTAATAGAAACGATAAGAAAACTTTATGGAGAAGAAATAAATTAAAAATTGTATTATTTTTAATAAATACGACAATTTAATATTTTTTTCCTTTAAATACGGCAAATCAGACTGTGACATACGGCAGCTCAGATCTTTACGATAACAACACCGGTACGCGGCTTCGATTACCGGGCGAAACGACGGGTAATGTGCATGATACAGGAAACAAGACATAAAATACAGAGTATGCAAGTATTTTCATTGTTTTCTTCAGTTGCCAATGGCAGGATTGTGCGAAACATAGCAAGAACATGAGTACGTGCTGCAGCAAAGCACGAGGAAGTGGTGAATGGCGTGCGCTTTTGGGGGACTGTCTGATGTAATTTTGACGTTCAAAAAGTGCTGATTCTCAGCCTAATTTCAATAAAAGACTTGATTTTATTTTTTGCACTGAGATATTCCGAAGAAATTGGGGTAAAGGCAGGAGGACGAAGAGAGGGCCATAAAAAAAGAACAAATACTCACGGTACTGTGCGGCGCTAATCAATAGCTCATACAACTGCATCGGCCCCTTCCCTTTCAGCAGTATTTCACATATAAACACGTACACAACCCGCGTAGTTTCAAACAGCGAGTCCAACAGTAACCACGTGGTTATATTCCGCCCTGTATTGTGGCTGGCACTGCGGTTCATCACCACGCAACTGTTGAGGAACCCTATGCCACTCGTCACTATCATAAGACCTGATATGAAGTAGTGGATACCTGTGGAGGGAACAGCTTTTGCAGTAAATGTTATTTAAAATAATTTTAGGCATGAGAGAGTATGTGAAGCATTCAAGCAGTTTTTCTTTTAAAACCTGTTTTAATTATTGTAGTTTCAATTTATGAAGTTCTTGCCACAATAGATTGTACTTAATTTTTCTTTCCAAATTGTGCTAGACAGTTCTAAATAGCATAATTTCAAAATATTACTCTTTTCTTTTCTTGATCTATTTTAATTGAAGGGACCTGGTTCATGCAGGTTTACAAGGTCTTTATATAGTCACTTCTCTGCAGTAAAGATTTAACCAGACGAAGATAACGCAGCAAGATTTAGATGAAATGATGAATGGCATGCAACAGCAATCTAAGTACAGAAGTATAGTATACCTAACGCATTACCTATTTCATTTCCTTCTAAAGGATCTAGGTAAAACAAATCAGGGTTGAGGAGGCGGATTAGTGCCAACACAAATGCTGTTGCCGATGATATCTGAAAAGTAAATTTATTATTATACTTTGTCTTATCTCTTTGAAGACAGGACTTTGTGGAATTCTTTGAAGACATGTTTTTTATCTCAGTAAAACCTAGAAGTGTTTATTTGTATTCTTTCTCTGCAGTTGTCAGTGCAGCATCATCCAACTCTCTCTATTGAGAGTTCCTTGACCTCTTCATACATTGCAATCTTGAAATCCTCACTTTCTCCTTTATCTATCACTCTGATGAAGTTTCACCTTGGTTTACTTCTAATTTTTCAAGTATTGTTAATGATAATAAATCATTCATGAACCAATTAGACCATTTTTTCCTAAAAATAATACAAATAAAATATTCCTGAAATTATTGTTACAAAAGGAAACATAATTTAGGTATTGTAACTTGTGAACTGCACACTAGGCGAGCCTGTCTTGTGGAATATATTTAATATTAACAAGTATTTTATTATTTATAATACCAGTCCCAAACAAACCTTAATACCTACTGCTGTAAAAGTAATTTAAGAGTTTACAATTTAATTATGTCATACTTTTAAAAAAGGAGGAATTTGGAATAAATTCATTATTATCTAATCAACAAATGCTTTAACAATCATTGTTACAAAAACAAATAATAAACTAATGATACTTACTCTGAACACTGCAAGAACATAAGTAAATAAAGAAGCCACAGTCTCATTACAATTTAGGTACAAAGATCATGAACAAATAGTCATAAAGACATGAAATAAGATATTACTGAACACACTTATTAATGAATCCTGTACTGTTTGTTTGTGCTCTAGATATGATACAATAAATTATACTTTCGTGTAATCACCTTGCATCTAACGTTTTAAATTAAGGATTTTTAATACAATTAAACATGAGGGTATTAATTAGATTTTATGAGCTGCAAACTCCAATTTAACGCGAGTGATATACTTCATTGAAATCGTTTTTAAAAGGCGGTTTTAGAATAGAATATTTTGGTGTACTTTGAGAAATATAAAACAATATTTACTTACAGAAAACACAGCAGCGACAACTCTCACATACATTTTAAGGTCTAACATCGGCATCGTTTTGGACTGTGTTGACATCGAGACACGAAACTACACTTATTCCCAATCACTCTCACTGCATTGAATGCGTTATTTTGCTGAAAATCAATAAGATAATTTGAGTTGTCCGTATTTACGCGCTCGATATTTCTTGCCTGCAACCCGATCAATTTATCAATGAAAAATAATGACAGTTGACTGTCAAAACAAATTCAGGCCAAACGTCACTTTGACAAAAATTTATTACCAATACGAAATAATTTTGATCACGGTTAGATACAAAATTTTAAAATTAATATTCAGTTTAGATTTTTTATAACTATGTAATAGAAAATTATGGAATATAAATAATACAAACTATGGTATAATGTAACAATGTACAGTACAAATACTTGTAAAGTAAACGTTCTGCCAAGTTTTACACCGCCATCTATGCTTTTTATGTTTTCTGACTGGAGTTTATGTTTTGAAATGTTAAGATAGATGACGCTAGTGATAGCAATGGAGCTTTCCTGCACGGTAGGTGTACTGACTTGGAAGAATTGGAACTATTGAAAGACGCCAAAACAGTAGTATAAAGTACCCTGTGCGCCAAATTTTGATGAATGAAAGACAGACAACACGGAGGATATGGCGATGCAATGACGTGTTACGTTAAATTTGTCCAGTACCCTCCGTCTCTGTTAACCATGCTTGCCACAAATAGCCTACATAAGTAGGTACTTATGTTCCAAAGCAATGTGCGTGCATCACTATGTTCTGCATACACAACCTGATTAAAATTTTGTCATTTGTCTCGTGGCTAAATGATAACAGCCTAGCTGCACGGGTCGATCGAATATGGTTGGTTCGTAGATGGTTGACCATGCATTACACATATCGAGACCCCTCCGTGCCTCGGAAAGCACGATATGACGTTGGTCCCGGCTGTCATAATTTCGTAGATCTTTGACAGTCGTTACGGGTAGTCAGAAGCCCGAAAGTCTGACAACCAGTCTTATCAAGGGGTATCGTCAGAGACTAGGTTGTGGCAGTCGCTTCATCTAAAATACTGATATTCAGCTGCATCCAGTTAGACTGGAAGCCGACCCCAACATAGTTGGGAAAAGTCTAGGCAGATTGATTGGGATTGAGTTGTAAGATGTTTTGATAGCTGTAGCGACTCGAGGAAGAGCAGTTTAGCCACTCGAACACTGAAGAACATTAATGAACGTCACAATAAAGCAGTATTAATTTCAATTCTTCATAGATGTCAGCACCCATCACAATCAAAGTGTAAAAAGCAATTAAAATCATTTGTAAACTTTTTTCTGCGGCTGTCAACAATCGCATTCTGACGGGCCCATTTGCATGGGGTAACTTTTTATTTAATTGTTTAGGCAACAAATGAATATTAATGAGTTACTTCTGCAAGATGTTTTGATACAAAAGACTTTCATATAGTGCATTATTCTAATTTATTTTAGTATGTAAATAATTAAGTAAAGAAGGTCCATTAATAGCGCATGTAAGCGGTTTGCTTTGTTATCCCACTTATATACGTATCGAGGCACTAAGGTAAGGACTTTACGTCATTGTGATCAAAATAGAAGAACTACGTAGGTACCTAGTTACTTACCAGCATTGCCAGACGTCCCGATTTTGGCGGGACGTCCAGAATTTTAGTCCAAGATTACATGTCTGGCGCGGGACAAGCTCAGTCCCGCTTTTCGGGGATTACTCGACGATGCGGGCGCTGCGGTTGTTACTCGAGTAAAGTAACGTAATTTCATTAAAATATATAAACATGTTCTATGGCTATTGTAAACTTAATTTGTACCTAACTCAAATACAAGGATAAGCAGATTTCTACCTACCTTTAGGCTACCTATGTTGATAATAAGTAAGGAGCTCTTTTTCTTAGGTGGGTAGGTACACAGGTGGTTCTTTGAAAATAGGGTAACTCTATGTCCGCATTCAGCATCTTTTTTAGTGTATTGTTGAGCGAACAATAGGACAAGGCGACAAAATATGGACGAGTGTTGTGTAGGTAGGTAAATAAGAGATCATAGACCTCGGTAATCGGTATGTTGTCTCACCTCACTCTACCCCGTTAAGTAGGTACCTATACCTTCTCCACGTGAATGCTAATGAGATTGAATCTACGTCATCCCAGAAAGCCAATAGAATTTAATCTACTTATTTACTAAAACTTAATAGGTAGGTACTTACGGAGTGATACGTTTACATTTTAGATCCAGAACTAAACGGTCAAAATGAAAAACACAACAGGGTGAAGAAAATTGCAGTTTGAAATTAGAACCGCGCTTTTAGTGGTGGGGCGTTTCACTTAATGCACGTACGACGCACGCTCAATCATTAGTTCCCATTCATCGAATAGCCGTCCGATTCGATTAAACCGATTCTATTCCAATTATTAATCTGATTATAAAGTTACGACTTGTTGGCTGTTATAAATTTCGTTGATTCCACTATTGCATATTTTTATTACGTTTCTGATTTATTATTTGGTTACCAACTGGTATATTTACGATTACAGTTATGATAATGCATTTTAAATTAATTGCTTCCAAACGTTTTCAATTTAATAGGAATAAGAATGAACGCTCCTGTAAAATATTTTTCCTTTTGCCGTTTCTTATCTTGGACCTAAGTACCTAATTTAATTGTAAGCCCAAATTAATATTGCTTCATGTTAAAATAATAAGTCCCAAATCCTCTTCTTGATTAATATTTGTTTATGGCTGACCACTGACATTGCCTCTGTTTAATTAAATTTGTTCAAGTGTATATTGCTCAAACAATATGAAGCACTTTGATGGTTACTTATAAACTGTATGCTCATTGTTTTCACTGACCACTTGTCTAACTGAGAGGTCAGTGTGTGGTCAATTCTTTTGTCGGCTGTCACCCAAATGTAGTGCATCAATTGATATAAACTGGACTTTATTCGTTTGTAATAAGGGTCACGTAGTTTCGGATGTGACAATAGAGCTTGCGCCCCATCCCGGTAGCTAATTGTCGAGCAATAAAACGGTATGGTCAGTCGGAGTCGGGAGTGTATCACATGACAGGGGAACGTTTGATGCAATCTACTTTATTAAATAATAATGATTGCTTCATTGTAACAGGTTCGAGTAGTTTTGGTTTTGGGTTTGATTTTAATTGTGTTTCGGTGGTTTGTTTTTGTGACTTTGTAGTTGTTTTAAATAATATTCAGCATTTATAAATCCTATCTAAGTACTAAATTACTTAAATTATGTGGAACCTGCTAATATAGAATTTCTTAGAAAATATAGACTCAATCTTCAAACACAAAGAAACTTGTCAAATCTACTATGTACCTACAACCAAAAGTTATAATCTCGCGACTTATGCAAATGACAGAACTATTATAATATCAAGCTGATTCGGTCGCTCTTTATTATTCGAAGACTGACTGCCGCTCGTCTACATAGATATGTCAATAATAGATGAATAATAATATAATATTATTAAAGCTTCAACGTTTGTGTAGTGTTCGTAATGTTTACGCACATAATTCATACGGTCAATGTGGCGTGAGGACAGGACCACCATTGTCAATAATATGATAAACAATTAGATATGTACAACATTAATACGTATTTTTTAAATTACTTTATACTTGTCGGTACCTAGGTATATTATTATGACCAAGTTTTTTAGATTTGGGTACGTACTACTTACTACATACGTTTATGTACTACTTGATACGTAGGTACCTATATTTTGCAATTCTTATGGCATTTAGGTAAGTACTTATTTTAACAATGCTAATGTAGTCTATAGTAACAATTGAATTTTCTTCCATCTTCACTTGAGGGTTGATTTAACTTAATACAATAAAATTAGAACTTAGCAATCGGCACATGTTCAACTCTTCCTATTCGATTGTCTGTCACATCCGATGATCGATGGTAACCGATTGTCATAATCGATTTGATTGGCGTAATTCAATGACGTCTCATCGGTCATGCACTAATTTGAAGTTTATTTTTTGGTTATGGATATCTAAATTTTATTTTCATAGTGTAGATTATTCGAGAGCAGAATTATCGTTTGTGAGTTTTAAGATTTTAATTAAATTCTGACAACCAGTCTTAGGTACTAAGGGGTATCATATTCAAGGGCGTATCTAGGATTTATTTCTGGAAGGGGCACATGCGCCAGGCAGTTAAGAAGTGTCTCCGTGTCTCCCATATCTTAATTACACTATGCTGTTTTTAAGATTAATTATTTTTCTATGAAGATATAGTACTTTTCAGCGTTCATCATTGAAGCAATTTCTTGATAGATATGCATTCAAGCCAGTCCATTCAGGTGATTCAATTTTATTTTACTTAAACCGTTTGTGGGGGGGGGGGGGGGGGCACGTGCCCCTGTGCCCCCCCCTGGATCCGCCCTTGACCGTATTACCCAGTAAGTAACTGGGTTGTGGAAGTCAGATAGGCAGTCGCTCCATGTAAAATACTGGTATTCAGCTGCATCCTGTTAGACTGGAAGCCGACCCCATCCCAGCTGGGAAAAGGCTAAGCGGATGATGAGTTTTTAGATTTAAAAACAAACCTTATTATGATTTACACCCATGCAAAAGGAACATCTTAGTGTTTAGATCCCATTATTATATTTTAAATAATTTAATCTAGAATTAGATCCATAATTTCGGCGGCCAGAGTCAACGGTTCCATGGTGTAATGGTTAGCACTCTGGACTCTGAATCCAGCGATCCGAGTTCAAATCTCGGTGGAACCTGTTCTTTTGGCATTTTAAACTTTCTCTTGAAGCGTATTTTTCACCAATCTAGTCTTGTAACAAATTTAAAAAAAAACTTTTTTTTCATCCGTAATACCAAAATAAATTACGCTCTGCCATTAAGGTACTTACAGTTTTTCCTTTACTAAGTTCCACTTAAGTAGGTACATACAAATTCCATTTAAAATAAAATCCATAATCCATAAAAGCATTTATGATTCATCTTCGCAGCGCACGCCCCGGGCGCGCGTCACACACGTGCTACGCGCTCGGCACGCGACCACGCGCGCGCGCTTATTTATTTTTTGTTTTTAATGAGCAAAAATACTTAATTGCTCTTTGAAGCCATTGTGCCCTGAAACTCGTAATCTCCTAGACTGCTTGTACTGGGATGTGTATTGATATTGACGCTGTCAATGCTCATATCTTGCTTAAATCCTCTCATTACGTCAATTTGGGAAATATGAAATACACACATCAAAAGTGTCTAGGGATCAAGTACATATATAAGTATAAAAAATTATCTAATTCATATTTACCAAATGTTGTCTTCCTGACTGGCTTCTTACTTTAATTCCTATGTTTACATTTTACAACTTATCCCTACATATTGTAAAAATTAAGAAAAATTGAAATTTTTGCAAATTGTGGGAAATTACCTAAGCTAAGTTAATATCGTCAATTAAATGGCAAAAAGAGGAGTTTTTTAATATTTAAAAAAAAACTGTGTTTCCACCATTGACACGAATAACACAGTCACAGCGATTATGTTAAGCTTAAAATCAATTCACCAAAATCACTTTGAGGAATGGCCGCCCACGTTCTTTCTCACCAGTCAAAAAGTTGTTGTGGGGTATGCACGGCATCCATACTCGGGAGAGCTCTTCTTTGGAGCATATCCCATGCATGCTCAATTGGGTTGAGATCTGGCGATTGAGCACGCCTCGGCAGAACGTTGATACGAGCATCGACTTGAGTGCTTGTTACCACTCTAGCCGTGTGTGGAAGTGCATTGGCGTGCATTAGTCGAAACGAATCACCCAACCGGCTTCGCAAAGGGATGATCACGTCTGAAACAATCCTCTCCACATAAATCTGAGCATTGAGGTTGCCCCTGATCCAAATGAGGTTGATTCTTCCATCGATCCAAATACCGGCCCAAACCATTATTGTTCCCCCTCCATATGAATGGACTTCCTGGGAAATTTTCAACGACTTGATGTTCAGAGATCCTCCAAACTCGAGTACGTCTTGTATCCGGCCTCATACTGAAACGAGATTTATCGAAAATGCAAACACATCGCCAGTTTTCTTCCTCCCAATTTCTGTGTTTCGCGAGCCCCTTGTAAACGGGCCCTTTTGATGATTGCAGGGTGCTATAGGTGGAACTCTCAGCGGCCTTCGGGAACGCAGACCCACTTCACGTAAACGATTTCGGATGGTTTGGTCGCTTATCAGTAAGCCTGAAGTGGTGTGGAGTCTCGTAGCTAACATCATGGCGGTCATGGTACGATTCCGTCGTGCAGTATTTTGGATGTACCGGTTCTGTCTGGGAGTAGTGATGCAAGAACGTCCTCCATCTCGCTCGGCCACGCTGCCCGTGATACGATAGCGTATCCAGAGGCGGCTTATGACGTTCTGTGTAGTGCCAAGAGCGACAGTCACGGTACGTTGCCTGGAACCAACTTGCAACATTCCGACGGCTCTCATCATCTCTTCTTATGTCAAATGTTGTCGTCGGTCCATATCGATGCAATTTTTTTCAGTTCCGATGCAGAATTTGTAATTGTTTTGTAAAAACGCTGTTACACACTTTTATAGGAATCTTGTTTGCCAGTTGATTTTAATAAGTCAGTGTGTGAGGAAGTAATCAGAGAATGTAAAAATAATAATTTATACAACTTAAATTAGCAACCAGTTTGATTTTGTCTAGATTCTAGATTGTCCTATGGAGCAGGACCAGCATGTTTCCAAGCATTCTTATCTTGGATATAATCCTCTAATTTGTAATATCCTTGTTTACAAAGTGTACTTTTAATATGAGTTTTAAATTTTCTCTCATTTAATTGTAATATATCACAAGGTATTTTGTTGTAGCATTTAACACAGAACCCCATTAAAGACGAAGATACTTTAGATAATCTGAAAAATGGTTGATCTATTTTATCTTTATTTCTAGTATTAAAATTATGTCTATCACTTATTTTGTTAAAAATATGTAGATTTTTTCTTATATACATAATATTTTCATAAATGAATTGGCAAGGTACTGTCATAATATTATATTAATCCTTTTAAATAGTTCCTTTTAAATGTAGATTATAAATGGCTCTGACAGCTCTCTTTTGTAAAATAAATATGGATTCAAGGTCAGCAGCCCGACCCCACAGTATGCCATACGACATAATACTGTGGAAGTAGCTAAAATAGATCAAACGCGCGGTTTCTACATCTGTTAACTGTCTTATCTTTCTAGCAGCAAAAGCGGCAGAGCTCAGCCGCCCCACAAGAGATGTTATATGAGAACGTACTGGATCCCTAGACACTTTTGATGTGTGTAGTTACAAATAAGTACTATTTCATTCCTAAGGGGATAGGTACCATAAGTTTATGTTTCCGAATAATGAAAGCGTTTTTTTATTGGTCGTTAGTTTCGCTCCGTGGGTTGTTTTGTCCATGAACTTTTTGGTTTTGGCTCCCGCCACTGTTGGTGCTGGCAGGTTGGCAATCAAATGAACTTCTTATTTGGCATAGCCAATAATTTTTTGTTGTTTTAAATTTTACGTCTATATTTCTAATTCTTAATTTCTAAAGATGGTTTCATCTTTAGAAATTAAATCAATCTTTTTTTAGACTCTATTTTTGTTAGACTCAAGTGTCCCCCCCCCCTTCTGCCAGCTAAATGTTTGTACTTGGATTTGTGAAAAAAATCACAGCAGTAGTATATATAACGAAGTTAAAAGGAAAACTATCACAGCTAAGTAGGCTTTACAGGTTAACGAGTAATAATCGACCAACTTAAATTTGCAGTTTGAAAAACATAATCTCCCCGTACATTTCGTATGGGAGAACATGTTTGTCAACTACAATGTTAAGTTTGTTCTTGCGATAAATTCATCCCAACTACATGACCCTTAATACTGCTAGTCCGACACGCTCTTGGCCGGTTTTATTTATGCTTGAGCTTAGTTTTTTTATATATTGGTGTGTGCTGACGTATAGTATATATTTTTTTGTTTTATTATTTTAATTACTTTGCTTCCTTAAGTACCTAATAAGAATCAAGCAGGCAGCTTCCCAGCTGAAGCACTACGAAGTGGTAGGCGGGCGTTTTGGCGGAATGTTTTATGTAACTTTGACGTTCAAAAAGTGCAGATTGAATCAGAATATTCAGCCTTTGAATAAATGAGTTTTGATTTTGTGACTGTAATTACAGGCACCCATATCCTTCCAGGCGAAACACAGCTAGTTATTTGGCGGCAGAAATAGGACCGAAGGTACTGATTACTTTTTCTGCTAGGTTTCCTACAAACGAAAATTTTATCGGAGGGATGCTAGCCACACGGCGCGGCCGCACCGCCCTTGGTGTGTGCAACACCTTAGAACTTGTCTTTTACAAACTGCGTAGGAAACAGTTATCTGTAGACAACGACATGCTATTTCGTTTCCAGGTTGTTTGTCGGTTATTATAGCTGAGTTTGTATGCATGCGACCCTCGTTATGCCGTTTTTTCTTATTAGAGGTTTATGTACGCTACATAGCACCTGTTTTTACGAGATCACATGAGAAAACTAAAACTGCTGGAAAATTTAATTTCCCGTCTTTTAATTTTAAAACCATATCGCTTTACAACTTTTTATTAGACGGGTAGCTAATAATCATTAACTTATTTCTAGGTCTTTGCTGAAATATCTTTTTATACTTAATTATAATTTAAACAATGAAGTTTTCGTGGGGTTTATAACGTAGGAGTAAATCTATGAATACGTACAGGTAAATGCAAACAATAATAATCTATTTTAAGGTATAGTTCAGTTATGGAGTTTGTTTAACTTCTAACTATAGGTAACAAGAGTAACGAAAAAAATTTAGCTGGGAAATTGCTAGAGCTAGCATGTCGCCCCGCCTTTACATTTTTTTTCATTGATCAATCATAGAACAATCATCGCTAAATGTAATGAGTTATTTGATTCTTCAAACGGTTACTTACCATGCATTTTGCATATTCGATCACAAAAAACATGAAACTTTGATTTCAGCGAATACCGATAACTAAGGTCCTCTTGACCTAAAACTGAAATTGTTTACGGAAATAGCAGAACTTTCACTCTTTCAGTAAAAGAAAAATAAAAATCTTGACATTAATTTCAGGAATTGAGGATATCATTAATCGGTGCTACGGTGATCGGCTCCAGGCTCCACTCCTCCGGCGCGGCTCCATGTGATTATAATTTTCCGTTAGGAAAATCGGGTCTGTGTTTGGTGGTGCAAACGAATAAACTCTCTGTGGATTAGTTTACCAAGATCTAAGTCCTTTCGACGTCTTAGGGAAGCGATCAACACTTGTATCTAAATTAAATATTTTTAATATAATACTGATCGATAAAGTCAGTCACCCCTTAGACCATTTAACCTATAAATGGTCTAAGGCCCGTATTACAGAACCTCACTCAAAACTCAAGCGTTACTTATGACTCGGTTAAAGCCTTTTGATTGGTTGAAACTAGTTTTAAGTAATGCTTGAGTCTTGAGTGGGGTTCTGTAATACGGGCCTAAGAGTAACCAACGCATATTTGTAGTTTGATTATCTTCTGAGCGATGTTTTTAAAATTATTGTTAATTAAATTAGATGTTTTCATGGGCGTGTACAATATGTACATACCTCGGAGGTCGTGTCATAAGCATGCAACCTGTTAAGAAGTAGGAGGTCTGTATTGTAACGCGAATATGTTAACTAATGTGACACTGGAAATAAGAGTGATAATTAAATGTATTAACAAATTGTGACATTATTTTTAGTTACACAACTCAAAGCAACCTAACTAGAATACTAGAAGGTTATGCTATTTTAATAATAATAATAATTAAGTTTTATCAAAATCTTATTTCCTTACTGAATTGATTTGATTGGTGATGGCTATACCCGCCATGTGAAGGGGCCCTTCGAATCAAACTTAAATGTTATTATTTAAAGCAGCATTGAATACAAGTGGAAATTCTCGAGCAATGAAATGTTCGCCATAACAATAGGTACAGTGCCGTATTCCGTGCCTGTAACAGGTAATTCAATTCACGTGAATATCTCTACGTTACGTCAGAGACACAAGGTTGCATAATTTCAATAATATTGTAAATCGTGACGTAGTGTTGTTGACATCGCGGGGAGAAAACACTTTCTTTCATCCATTCATTCTATAGCATTCATCTTAATGTTATACCGGGGCCACACGATTCCTAATCTTATTCCGGGTTCATTTTGAAACTCTGTTCAGACGATACAAATCGTTTTTTTTTTATGTTTACTAGTGGATTGAATTCCTAGACCTCACACTAGGATTCCCTGTGTTGTGAGATCCAGGCTCCTTCGTTCCGTTAACAATTTAATGTAAAATGGTAGGTACATTTAAAAAACTTAACTAATAGATACATATAAAAACCGGCCAAGTGCATGTCGGACCACGCACATTGAAGAGTTCCGTAGTTGGGATGAATTTATTCCAAGAACAAACTTAACATTGTAGTTGTAAAACATTTTCTCCCATACGGAATGTATTGGGAAATCATGTTTATCAAACTGCAAATTTAAGTTGGTCGATTATTACTCGTTAACCTATAAAGCCTACTTAGCTGTGATAGTTTTCCTTTTAATTTCGTTATATATACTACTGCTCACAATATTTTTGAACGACTTTTCCAACAATACCCCATACCAAGAAAAAAAGGTAAAGGTACCTTAAAAATAAAAAAATCTGATTAATATGTATACATATGCCAAATTACAGCTTTCTAGTACTAACCGTCTCCGAGCTAAGCCGCGGACAGACAGACGGACATGGCGAAACTATAAGGGTTCCTTGTTTACTACGGAACCCTAAAAAGAGTGTATGCGTATGCATGGTGCTGTGATTTGTGTTAGTATTGTTGGTGTTGTAGGAGTGTCTGTATGTTATAGATATCTTAGTGAGTGCACGTGTATTTGTGTATTGTCAATGTTTAGACTGTTGATTAACTAAAATCGAACAGTGTGAACCGGGTATAAGTTGAATTCAAAAAGGTCTTGCCAGCCTATTTGAGAAGTCTAGTACATCATTCAAATTTGAGTCATGTCTGTCTTTGGAAAATAAACTTGAGAACCCATAATATGCCGTTTAGTGGAGTTTTGCACCAGTATCTTACAAACTCTGGCCATATTCACATCTAGTAGCAATTTGGATCACCAATAGACTGTCATATACTACATAATTTTATTGCGAACACATAAACTACAGCCACCATAAATACATATCAGCTATTGTCACACATTCCAATCATTTAATCAGTCATCGATAAGATTTTGATTTTTAATATCCCTTTTCAACCCCACTGAAAACCTCACCTTAACATATCTAACACAAAATTCATTTTCGAACAACAAGATGACTAAACATCCCCCATTGAATATCAGACTTTAATTATTAGATATAAGGTTGAATTTTGTCAATCAATGCTTTTAATAACATAGGGGGTGAATAATTCTCGTAGTATAGTGATTACGTGAGCCGCACGCGCCACCCCCCGTGGGATCGACGCGCGCGCTCGTTCCCACGTCATTGACGTCATTGCGGGGAAAATTGACATTTTCCCCCGCGCTAGTGTAAATATTGTCAAATGGATATTTATTGTATGTTATTGTACAAAGGAGCGGATTGTTTTGTAGTTTTGATTGAGGGAACTCAATGTGGAGTTTTACAGGTTGCTATTTCCACGCTCTACTCCCGAGAAACATCCCTTAGTAGAATTTTGTTGAATTCCCCACCAGGAAGTAAAAAAAAAGAATTGAAGAAAAAAAGACTAAGAACTTTCTTATGGATCATAATTTAACCTTTTTTTAGGCAGAACGTACATGTTCGATAATGAGTTTGAGTTTTCTGAAGGCTCTATTTGATAAATCTGTGCCAGAACCAAATAATACAAATAAAAAGATTTCATAGAAATCGTCATTTTCACTTTATGAATCTGAAATGGATTAAATAAATCCAGGACAAGGCCATTCAATACAGTTCTTCAATAAAACTTGACCCAAAAGCATACTTAATTTAATTATTGAGATTGATAAGAGACTAACTGTATCGGCCAAGTTATTCAATTCATTATGCTTATCTGTCTGAATCTGATCACTGTCTCGTTTTTCGTCCAATTATTGTTGAATGTGTCAGAAGGTCAGAGACAGTGTTAACAAAGGGACAAAAGAGTACTTTTATAGTTTCGTACGATACGACACGATTACGATACGAAACTTTGAAACTATATCCAGCATTCGAGTGACTCCACTGGTTGCTTTTTTATTACTTATTCAATTTTTCTTTTGCTGAAAAGCTTAAAATTTAATTATCCATTCCGAAGTCACAATGTCATGTTATCCAGTAGTACTCTTACGATCGTGTTGTATCATACTTATGTTAGAAGCTTCCATAATTCCACATACGGCTTTCAATCACAGAATACATGCATACACAGGGATCACCCCTGTGAGAGTTCTATGTGTGTTGGGGTGGTCCGTTATCGGTGGCCCGCAGTATTTGCTAACTCCTGGCGGTACTGCGTAACTGCGATTCATCTGTTGAATTTAATGCGAATTTCATGGTGACTGGACATAATAGTTCTCGCTGGATATGCAGACAACTTTCTATTTCATGGATACTTAAAGTTTTATACTGGGAAATAAATATATAGACTTGGATTACTTTTTAATGTTTATGTACCTATAAGTTTTATAGATCAAAATAATAGTTCATGGCGGGAAGCCGGTTAGAACATGTAGACCTTTTAACATTGTAACAAGTAAACAAATGATTTTTTAATTTTGGGGCAGATAAGAAAATAAAAATAAAAAGTTTTGCAAACTGAACCGTGTGACATATCAAATGAAATGTTGCGAGGATCTCAAATGTATTTTTTTAATAATTTTAAACTAAATACTTTTAATAATATTTAAGAAAATTGATCAAAATTGACCATTCCCCCCCTTATCTCCGAAACTATTGAACCAATGTTTTTTTTTTAATGCAGAGAATGGTTCTTTACTCATAGATTACAGGAAAACCTATAATAAGTCTATGATCTTAAAATAACATAACAAAAACAAAACAAAATTCCCATCTAAGTTAAATGTTAGATTCTCTGAAATTCAAACTCATGTCATGTCGCTTCGCTTGGTCAGAACAGTGTCTTTAACGTTTGGTTCAGAGCCCTTCGGTGTCACCCTTTTGTCTCCGTAAAAAAGTAAAGCAGGTAAATGCTTCCTGGAAGCCTTCTAAGGAAATAAGCTTCTAGATACCTTCCTATCTATGTGTGTACGAGTACCTAATGGATGTTGTTGACGAAAACAGAAATAATGAGGGAAAGTTTTCTGTTTGTGTCGTTCACGTTCAGGTAGCTGTATTATATACGATTATATGCCTAAATAATGATTTTAATATCAGCTGTAGGACTATGGTTTCTTGAACAATAAAGCTACTTCACATTAGTTTGCAAAGTGATTTAATTTGTATGTTTTGACTTGTAACTACAGATGAACTAAAACAAGCCATAACTTTCGTTGCGAACTGTAAAAGTAAAGAACCTATTAAGTATTGGTAAAATTATAAAAACTTGTCTCAACTATTATTTTAAGTGATAAATTGATAATATAAGGAAAATAGAATTTGAAAACTTCCAACTTGATGTATGTATAAGTAGTAGTAATTTGACTATCAAATTATCATTATTTTATTTTACGAGTAGAAAACTTAAAAAAATCTTATAACGTAGTTAGTTATGCAAGAAAAAGTAAAACTGATTTTATACAGATCGGTATATATATCGGGAACCTAACCTAATCTACATAGTTTCCCAAATTCATAACTATCTTAATTGCCTATCTAAATCTTTTTTGCCAAAACAATAACAGACTAAGTACATACATAATGTTTTTAATTTCACGGCTGGTAGGACAAGCGGACGGTGTTGCCAAATATTGAAATAATATCGGACCCAACACGTATGTATGTCAAAGTTCAAGGAAAAGTTTGCAGATCATAAAAAGATAAGAACCCCTGTTTAAGGGGAAGTAACGATTTGTTGATACAATGACGTGACGGAATATAGAAAGAAATCTATATTTATAAAAGAGTTCCGTGACTGCCAGACAGACAACGCTTGGATTAAACCACTGAAGACAAAAATGTTAAACCAAAAATACGGATACTTAATAGGTTTTTATGATCGAAAGAAAATAAATATAAAATACATCCAAAAAGGAACGGTGTTATTGTAATTCAAATTCAAAAGTCATTTATTCAAAGTAGGCTGATAATCAGCACTTTTCGAACGTCAAAATTACATAAGACAGTCCCCCAAAACGCCCACCCTTCACCACTTCCTAGTGCGTTAGCTGGGAAGAAGAAGTGGCGCAACAAACTCCCCAGCAGCACAGCTGTCTGTTCAGTTAGAAAGTAAAAAAAAGACTCTATATAATAGTATTCAAAATAATTAACCTAATTTAAATTATTATTCATATGTTAGCTAACTAGCACAGTAATCAGCGATTCCTGCCAGGCAACGGGAAGCATTTTTCGAAACTCAACCGCTTAGCGAAAAAGGGGTGCTGAATTGGGTGCGGACGAAGACGCGGGAAACATTATACCTACGTATCTATAATAATCCTAGTTGTTTGTCATGCTGAGTATGTTATATTACCTACTCAAGTGATGGAAGTAGGTAGCCTATTATAACCTACACTGGGTGGTCAGGTCATCCATCACAGCGTCGATGATAGCGTGACCTTTAATCTTAATACATTAGCTTTACCTAGCCATATTTTAATATTGATGGACCATCAATGACGATTACGCGTCATATAAAAAAATTAAAAGTTTTTTATAATGACTTTAAATACAGATGTTCACTGGTTCTGGTATAGTTATTACACAAGAGGCATTATGACCACAGGACTGGTACTATGGCTTTTGGTTATTCGCCCATAATTTTTTGATATAAGATGTTTTTTTTTTGGATGGATTGTGAGATCGGTTTTGTGATAAGTTTGAGTTTGATATATATCCTTTCCAATTTCTATTTACAAAGTCGATTGAAGAGCCTTAATCAAAATTTTATTTGTAGAAAGGCTACAATCAGTAAAAAAAAAAAAAAAGGTAATTAATTACCTAGTCATACGTCAGCGGGTAGTTTCACCCCCGCACTCATCAGTTTTAAAAGCTTTTTAATAAGCAGTCTTACCAAAATATGTCGATAAAAGATTACCATCACGACAACTAAAGAGCTTTTTATTTTAATGTCAACGGTCATACCAGAAAAATATATAAGTCTTTTAGGTACTTTATTATTTTTAAAAGAAATATTGAAAAAAGCTCTGATGTTTATTAATGTATTGCTTTTACGTCGAAATCAGGGTCTCAAAAAACAATATGAAACATGTAATGAAGTACCTATTTATTCTTATTTATGTGAAGGACATAAATTAAATTGGCTTCACATCCAAAGTTCTCCAGAAAATTACAATTTCAGACAACTGTCAGACTTAATTTGCAGTTCTGGAAATCTAGGAAATCCAATTTCATTCTCTGTGAATGGGGGGAAATATGAGGATAGTATGGAATCCAATTTGGCTGTGCCCGCTAACTCTGCATGGCTGCAACCAATTGGAGTAATTGGAACAGCTATAGCTCACAATCAAAGGTCTAGCTATAGGTCACAATCCTATTACGATAGGTTTCGCTGGATTTCTGTTGGTATTGGTTTGTTGGTGGTTATAAGGCCGCCCAGCATGATATATAACTTCATGTGTTTTAAATTTAGTATTTTGGTGAGAAAAAAGTTTGAAGGCCGGACTTGATAAATAACGCCTTACCATATGTTTGCTATCATCATCAAATTAGATCACCGTGCTGACAAATATACCTGAATGACATAAGTGGTCCCTTTGAAGAACTACTCATTCAGGCGTTTGGGTTGGCAACTGTAAATCTAAATATTTGGGATAGAACTCATTAGAAAATATTGGTTCTGCACGCTTCACATTCGGTGGCTTGATATTATGACTAGAAATATAGGATGCCTATTGGTGATTTTCTTCAGAAAGGTCAGGTGCTTAGTACTCGCAACCGGCGTACGTGAATGGCCAGATGTGTAAGCGCAGCAAAAGGAGTATGTCAGGATCGTAGCAGGTGGGGTACTATAGTTTTTGCCTCCCCCCATGGCAATAGGCGTAAGTTTATGTCTGTGTGTATCTATGAATATTCCTTATAGTTTTGCTGTCTCTGTTCTAGACCTATATAGATCTGGAACGTTCAGATCAATATGATTGACGACTTGTTTTGATACCGTGTGCCAGATGTTTTGTTTGATACCCATTGTTTTCGGGCCGTCAAAAAATGACAGCAAAGTTTTTCATAAAGATAGTGAAAGTCACAAGCAGTAATATAAAGGTATTGAAGTGAGTATTCTGTATTTATGTGTGGGTGTATTATATTATTTATCAGACGTTATTTACGAGCCCCACTTTTAAAGTTTATTTTAGATAATTTTTCATGAATATTCAGAAAAATACGGGCGATCACATGCCCATGGGCGGCATTGTATTTTTTAGTTCAAGATTCCTATTCCACTGATTTGGATTGGTTATAAATAGTACATTACTGTTGCGGCTTTCAATAAGGGCATTGATGGACAATCGTGATTTGTGGGCCGAGGTGCAGCCGAGGCACACATAATGTGAGTCCATCAATGCCTGGTTGCGGCCAAGCCTTTTATAGTACTTTTCTCAAATAATGCGCGGAAATTCAAACTAAGTAAATTGATTATAAATTCCAGAATCAATAGCGAACAACGAACATTTTTCACGCGCTTATAATAGGTCTTTACCTATGAAATTGCCGTTTTGTATGAAAAAATTTAAACGAATTTTTTTCATGTATTTTTTATTTGTATTGATCGAAGTAATCACCCATGCAATCAATGCATCTTTGCCAACGCAGTGGCAGTTTATTGATGCCCTTCTTAAAGAAATCAGCTGGACGGGAGGCAACAAATTCTTCAAAGGCATTTTGTACTGCCTCTCGGGTATTGAATTTTTTTCCCGCCAAGAAGTTATCCAAATTCTGGAAAAAGTAGTAGTCTGTAGGCGCAAGGTCTGGTGAGTAGGGCGGATGACGGAGAGCTTCCAACCCCAGTTCTTGCAACTTAGAGACCGTCTGCTGTGCAGTATGAGGTCGCGCGTTGTCGTGCAGTAGCAGCGGAGACGAGCGATTGACCAATGCTGGTTGGAGAAGTGCCAGCTTCTCCATCATTGTGTTCAGTTCTTCACAGTACACATCTGCAGTAATGCTCACCCCGTTTGTTAAGAAGCTGTGATGAATCACACCGGCGCTAGACCACCAAACAGTGACCATCACTTTTCTAGGGGTAAGTTTTCGTTTAGGGCATTGTTTAGGTGCTGAACCGGGATCCAACCAACTTGCTGAGCGCTTGCGGTTATCAAACAGAATCCATTTTTCATCGCAGGTAACAATGCGGTTCAAAATTCCTTCATTTGTGTGTCTGTTGAGCAGTGCAAGGCACGTCGCGACGCGTACTTTGCGCTGGCGATCATTGAGTTCGTGGGGCACCCATTTGTCAAGCTTTTTTACCTTGCCAATTTGACGCAAATGGACCAATATTGTTTTGACGCTAACGTCGAAAGCTGCTGCTAATTAAGCCGTAGATTGTGTATCATCAGCTTCCACAATCGCCTTTAATTCGTTATTGTCAACCAAAGTCTTCGGACGACCGCGAGGTTCATTTTTCAGGTCGAAATTTCCAGAACGGAAGCGAGCAAACCAATAACAGGTGGTGCGTTGGTTTGTAGTGTTAGCTCCGTAAACGTCGTTGATGTTGCGTGCCGCTTGTGCCGCGTTGCTGCCACGACGGTACTCATATTCCATAATTACTCGAATTTTTAACGTATCCATGATGACGAAAAAGATTGAAATGCGATGAAAATGTAACACTAATCAATAAACAAATGACTACTTTTGGAAAAAAAAATCCATGTTTTTAAAATAAAATTAATTTGAAATTAGAATTCTTAGCCAAACAAAAATTATTTTGATTTGAAATGGCCAGTACTGCAGAACGGCAATTTCATAGGTAAAGATCTAATATATTCATTTGTTTTTCTTTACGTTAATCAACTTTATTTGCAAAACAAATTGACATTTAAATAAAATCTTTGTTATGTTACCTCCTTGGTTGCCATGTGTTGAAGTAAAAAGTTCGTTCCATTTTTAAATAACACGACAGATATTAGTTTTCATAGTAATTTATTCGGTCGCTAAACACGACAGATATGGATTTTCATACAAACATTGCTGGCTGGGCACTCGCATCTATTCGACCAGTACCGCATTATCGATTTATCTCGAAGAAGGTTGTCAAAATACTGCACTAATTTCCAAGCATAATTGAAAAAAATACATTTGCATTATCTTTAAGTCGAAGTCGCGCTCAATCGACGTGCCCAAAAGAGAAGTTAGGCGCACTTCAATTCGGTTACAAGGGAACTATTGGTAAGTGCTGAATAATTAGGACATAAGAAAAAGTCGTAGGTGTGTTTTACTATATTATACAAATTATTGTTTTTAATATAAGTTAAAAGTGGTCTTCAAGCATCTATTGTCTCCTATTCCGTCCATTCAATAATACAGCCGGCTAAGACTGTTTCTTTTTACAAACCCCGTGTTTTACCCCGTGTTTTCCCCCATGAATGAAAGAAATGACGTTCATTTGTATTTATATTTAAAAACATGTTTTATTTCACGTTGCGTAGACAACTGAAGGATAAAACTAACAGGATAATAGTTGATTCATGAAATTGCCTTTTGTAACTATGATGCTCACTTATTTTAGACTAACTAATAAGTAGTTGGTTTTTGACGTAAGGGAAAGCGAATAGGTATGTAAGACAGTTCAGGAAGACAAGGGTCTTAGAAAGAAAAAAAGACAAAGTAAAAATACAAATAGTGCAAGTGAAAAATGGTTCACTTGTAGAGACTTGGAGGTGCATATTATGTATACATTATGCATATGTACTTACATAATTTGTAACCAGTATCCAAAGATCAAGTTGAGGAGCTGGTATGATGCTGGTGATGGTGGTTTGGTAAAATTAAATTGTTTACTATGCACCTCTACTACAGAAAAAAATGTTTTAATAGCGCATAGAGCTTATTCTAACAATGCAAGTATTTCATTACATGGAACCCATTTATTTTAATGGCCATTAGTTATGTAACGCTGCAACATTATTCCGATTCATGTTGCGCAGTTGCGCTTGCTAACGTACTGACCTCTGACCTTTCTCCTCGATCTTGACCTCGGGGTAAGGGGTTTGTTATTAAGTTGGCTACTGACTCTAGCTCGAGCTCTGCTCTGTTGGCTTGAGCTCTGGCTAGCTATACCTAGGCATGGCCGTGTGTGCAAGGGAGATAGGAACTTATTCTATTTAAGGTAAATGAGTAATTAAAAAATCCGGCCATGTGAGTGTCGGACCACGCACAATGAAGGGTTCCGTAGTTGGGATGAATAAAATGTATCCCAAGAACAAACTTAACATTGTATTTGAAAAATATGTTCCCCCATACATTCCAACTGCAAATGTAAGTTTGTACGCACAATATTGAGTGATTTACCATGTTATTTTAAGTACATAGACTGGACTAGACTTATTGGTTTTTCTGTAATCTATAAGCATAGAACTATTCTCGGTATTTTTTTCAAAATTTTAGGATCAGTTGTTTCGGAGATAAGGAGAGGGGAATGGTCAATTTTCATCTGTTCTCTTAAATATCTTTTAAAGTATTTATTTAATATGATAAAAAAATGTGTTTGACATCCTCGCAATAAGCCCTTTCATTTAATATGTCACAGGGTACAGTTTCTAAAACTTTTTTTTAAAATTTACTTGTTTGCTCCCTATAGTGACCCCAATATTCAAAATTCAGTTATTTATGTTACACGTCCGTGTTTGGGTCACAGAAATACATAATGTGTACCAAATTTCAACTTAATTGGTCAATTAGATTCGGAGCAAATTGGCTGTGACAGACGGACAGACAGACAGATAGACACACGAGTGATCCTATAAGGGTTCTGTTTTTTCCTTTGGAGGTACGGAACCCTAAAAACATCACGCCTGTTTCTCTTGAAGGGCTAGGCGGAGGTGTAGCTATACTACACCTACAGCAGTTCTATCGTAGTCTCCCGCCATTGTCTTTCGCCAGTTGTTTGTATAAAATGAGAAACCTCTTAAAATTAAGCTCCTCGTATAGGAGTACCGTATTCTACGTCTTAGAGTCTACAGTCAAACGAAAGCCTCTTCAGGTGATGGTCAAGGTTCTTGACTATTTTTGAATATCTGCCAAAACGACTATCGTCACAATGATTGCTGATATCCCAAAATCTCTATCGACAACCGATAACCGTGTCCGTTTTTTTGTTCACTTTTTTTTTTTTTTTTTTTTTTTTTTTTTTTTAATGAGGCACCAACCGACGGTTATCCCTGTATGCACTATGCAAGTGCACCCAAGGATAACCCCCGGTTGGTGTAGGACTATTGCAGGATATGGAAACAAAGATAATGGACTTTGGGTTTGGGTGGCTAAAGTTGACTGGTGACCTGGAACTATGGAAGGACTATGGCCCCTGCCTGATCAATGTTTTATAAGTACAAGGATAAAATGGCAGGGGGTGACTTGCACACTCAATAATGGGCCCCTGAAAACTGTCGCTAGCACATAGTGACATAGCGACAAGGGGGCAACATGTCCTGAGGTGCTTGAGGTGTGGAGAGGTATTCCACGGCTTTCAGAACAATCCCAGAGCCCGGAAGATGGTCAAGATCCCTACGAGCACTTACTGAAATACTTCCTTCCTCCGAGCACGTTTGCTCTTGCGAATCTCCACTCAAGCCGGCCAATTAAGGCAAGAATGAGGTGGGAGCTCTGTTCCTCGTCAGTGTTCACTCCAGCCGGCCAATAAAGGCAAGCCAGAGATGAGGAACAAGATTTCTCCCGGGAGATAGGGTCCGTGGGGTCGCTACTGCCCAACAGCTCGCCACATGCTGCCCTGCGGGTTTCTGTATCTCTCTTGGTCTGGCTCCTCATCCTAGACCTGTTCCGGCAAAGTAAACTCTGCCAGCACAGACCCAGAGTTTGGAGCGCGCAAGCCCCACCACGACGTCAACGTAGAGATACGGCGGTGGGGTTATTATTATTATTATTATAAGCGCAAGGTGCCAAATCAAGATACTTATTTTTTTAATATTTTTATTGTTACGTAAATTCATCTGTTTGCATGTACTTAACCCTATTATCTCCGCTGCAGTCCTGTATCTGAGTGACCCGGTTACATTGTCCCTCGCTGTGAAACGACGTCTGTGCTCACAACCTTATGGAAAAATTTATCTTAAATAGAACACTAGATGTGGCCTGATAACGACTGATAAGGAACTAGGCTTACTTGAGATACTGTGCGTTGATATTTATGGATAGTAAATATTTTCTATAGAGACCTTGGGTGACCCTGATTTTTGAGAATGATGTTGTATTATTTATCTTTTAACCGTTAAAGGCCTGATAAACAACTAATTAACGTGCTAATTGACGTGCTTGAGGGTCACCCAGGGCTTTACCGGTTAAAATAATAAAACGTAATGGCGCAAGCAAAGAGTTTTATTGTTGTATCATTGCGATGTGTTGTTGCATGGCATTATATTTTTCTATATACTGATGGTTGCAACAAATCAGCAAAGTATTTTTTGAAAAGATCGTGAGAGAAACTTTCTTCTTCTGGTTTATTAGTAAGTATCTAGGTATAACGCCGTGGGAATCGATATTCAAGTACGTCCAGTACACCCAGGCTAGGCTAGTTAGCCTAGCCTGGGTGTACTGGACGTACTTGTGACGTACCAGTGATTTACTGGGCATTTAGCCCAGTTGCCAATCTTGCCTAATGGCAATAATCTTTTCATCATAGGATGATCAATTTGCTTTGAGGCAAAGAGAACTTATTTATTTGAGGATAATATCGTTTTTGGTCCCTTCCTAAGTATCTTACTCCGTGTTGTCCGAGTTGCCCACGGGGCCGGCAGCATGCTTATTTGTCTCTTGACGTACGTTTCTTCTAAGAGCTGTAACGTGCGCTGGACGCCGCCCACTGCGGTCCGGTTACGGTCCTATTGACATCTTAGACAGTCATCGCCTTTTATTGTAGGTAGGGTTGCTTGCTAGGGATGGAAAAGGGAACTGAAAATACGTCATATTATTATGCTTGTTTCTTTGTTGCTTGTTTGTTATACTTATTCAAATAGGTATCGCTAGAAAAAAAAAATGTTATTAAGAAAGATTTAATTAACATACCAAATGGTTGTAATCTGTCTAGTTTTAAAATGTATTTCCATAGAATTAGTAAGTTTTGTAGTTTCTGTCTACGACATCGACGCAAAAACTGATACCATGGATTCAGTACATGATTCTGAACGCCCCTGCGATTAAATTTTTAAACGATTTTTTTTTTTTTAATCGAGAGACCTTGGAATTTCATGGATGATACCGCGGGGCGCTGCTAGAATGAAATAAAGAAAAAGTATTAATTGGAACGCGCACAAAATACTGTTTACTCAGAAAGTTTTGCGGCTAACAGTTTTTGTCTATGGGACACTGGCTGGTTTTGATGTCAATTAAAACTATGACTGTTTATTACAAAAAAAACGACATTTCAAATTCGAAATTCCCTCCACATTTTTTACGAGCGAAGTTAAAATATTCTGTCTCACTGAAACATGGATTTACAACGAGAACATTTTCGTTCGATGGTTTTGTACGATTTCAAATGTCGAATAAAACCAGAAGAATCGTTTGAAAGATTTCGAATGGCGTTCATAGACAAAAACCCTTCTAAAGCGACTGTTTTCCGCTGGTTCAACGAATTTAAGCGTGGTCGAGTAACTTTGGCGGACTAAGGAAGAAGTGGCCGCTCTATGACGGCTGTTACCAGAAGAAAACGTGCTGGCTGTGAACAATTTCATTTAAGAGAATCGGCGAATTACATATGAAGGGATTTAGCATATAAGTACAGCAGATTGGATCGGGAAGTGTGCATGAAGTTCTGAAATTCCATCTTCGGGTAATGATGATAGTTTCACGCTGGGTACCGCACAATCTAATGCAGGCTCAGGAGGAGGTTCGGGTAGAATGGTGCCGAGACGTGATAGTGAAATTTGCAGCGGGCTCGTCTCGGCGCGTTTACAATATCATTATGGGTGATGAATCATGGATTTATCAGTATGATCCAGAAACGAAGCGTCAATCGACCGTGTGGCTGTTTTAAAATGAACCAATGCCTACCAAAATGAAGCGAGCGAGCAGTGCAGGCAAAATTTTTATCGCCCCATGTATGACACATCCAAAACGCTAACTAATAATTATAGGTATTGTCTCCGCAAACATTTGAACTACTCTCATAGATTACCTGAACAGCATTTTCCGAAAACGTATATTAGGAAGTTTTCTTGTAGGAATAACATTTATGAATAATTACGGTATAATAACCTTGTTAAAGGTGAATGTTACATTTGAGTTCATGTATTCCACTGCATTTGAATTTGAACTTTTGCCCTTTCAATTGCCATTTAACCATTGTTTTAATTTATTTAAATATAGGTACCTACTTTGAAGCTTTATTCTTTGGGAACAAACTCAGTCAGAACATATACCAAAGAAGGCTTTTTCAATATACGTACTTAACCCTTATAATGTTAATAAAAAATGCTTTATTTCGATCTGTCTGTTGAGGCCTAGGAAAACACTCAAGCTTGCATTATAATCACCAATCATATAGGTATCTCAAATAAAATCAATAAATCCATAAGTCATTTATCATCATTACGTCATATTGATAACGATTATAATGAAATAGTTCGTAGCAGTGACGTAGCCCGTAGCTCCTCTACGCCGCTACGCCACGTGCGTAACTTCATGGCGCCTTGCTACGCCACTCTTCAACAAGTTTTATTTGTTTCAGTTAGAGGCCATCCATAAATTACGTCACACGAATTTCATGATTATTGGAACCCCCCCATGTCCTGTGTTCGAGTGTGTGCCGGTGTGATGTCACATACCCTGATAATAATATTGATACTTGGTAATATTTTTAAGTTTACGTTCGATTTGTAGTTTGGAGTTGTAATAGGTACTTTAGATTTATACATGTGACGTCACGAAACTGATAACTCGTCCCCCTTAACTTGTTACGTAATTTATGGATGACTCCTTATGAAAATGATTGTTTATTGGTTTATTTGTTTACTTGGAATAAATTCAGGTCAAATGAAAAACTTTTCATAACAAGATCGATCTCAAGACTCAAAAGGAACAATAATGGTGTTTATAATTATCGTTTTCTGGAGTAGGTCACAAGAATTGGCAGTTCAGTCAATATCAACAAAACTATTAAAGTATGTTTAGCCCAATAAATACTTACAATGGACTGTTGTGACCTATTTCTTTTATTTAATCGGGGTTTTTCTTTTAACATTGTTTTTAGCTTGTTTACTGGCACTGTAAGCGACAAAAGTAGATTAAAGAAAAGATCGTCTATTAAAGAAAAAAACTTATTTTTCTTTATTTTTCTTCCCTTCATTCTAAAATTCCAGTTTTATGAATCTGAATTATTTAGTTAAAATTGGAACAAAAAAAAAGACAATTTATATAACTCTTAGCTATTATATTTCATTATGAATATTTTTGTGTTGATTTAGATGATGTGTAAAGTATCGACTTATGTCGTTGACCGTATCTGCATACGAATTTAAAAAAAAATGAATACCGACACAAGGATGACGATGATATGGTTTGACTAAAGGCGGCTTCTCACGCGTGCGCGATATTGCGGACGCACCAGCCTGCACGGCGGGCGACCACGGATAGCCACGCACCGCGCACCAAGAACCTTCCGACGGTGCGCGATATTGCGGTCGCACACGGATTCAGGTATCGGCAGACGTCTCACCGAGCAAGTCACCAAAGTCATCGACCGAACGGTTCTTTCGGCTCGTTTTGGAATACATTGAATCTTATTGTTCGCACGTCTGACAATAACTCTCGGGCACAATACGTCATTGTAATTTTTTTTTCTTGTCATTAAATTAAAGTAGTTTTCTACTTTAGCTCAATTACAATAAAAAATACTTTGGCATTCAAATGGAACTGCATTGTTTAATTTTGCCTGTTGTTACGAAAAGTCATAATAAAAAGAAACAGTAGTACTTAGTACTTTTTCGTTGTTTTGAAGAAATGACATGCATGTCACTGCGTGAAAAGTAGGCGAGCCGAGTAGTCTCCTTTAGCTTCGACACACGTGCGGCCTGAGTCAAATGAGCTTACAGTCGGTGTGTGATCGACTGTCGACTGATGGTATAATTTACGGCCCGCTATTTGGTTAAAATTAAGCCTCTTGTATCTTTACCAATAATGAAGCAAAGACCTCATTGCTTTGCATAGTAGACCCTCCATATGGAATAAGCTATTAAAGGTAGGTAGGTATTAGTAAGCAGATATATCGAAACGTATCTAAAATCCGATTTGAGTCACAAATCGTATCATATCGATAATCCGAACTAGACAAACCGATTTCACAAAACCACGGCCAGAGTAGATTTGCGTAAGCAAGTATTTGTTTATGTTTGGATAGTTTTGATCGATCCACTTATAACCGAATTATAATATTACTAGAGTCGATTGACACTGCGAGCCGGAGGCACTAGATCCGCTGAAAACTGATTTTGAAAACGATTTCTTAATTTGAAATCGAATAAATCGACGTTAAAATCCAAAAACGCCCATGTCTAAAAATTTGCTTACAAATATATTTTTATATGCCAAGTTGGCCAATAAAAATGCTGCCATTTGGTAAGCAGAACGATTCGTTTTAGTTTATAGGAACCGAGCATACCTCGCGCATCTTTGAAGTTTACTGACTCGCCGACGATCTGGTGCACCGCTATGGACGCGTCTGCGCTACCACGCACGTTACCCTTCCCATAGTGCGTGTCCGTGCGGGCTGATCCGCAGCGAGTCGGCAACTTCAAAGGGAATGTATCAAAACTCGGACGCACCGCGACACACGCGTCTGGGTTACCAAGCACGGTAATGTTGGCTTCCCACGGTGCGTCGTGCAGGCTGGTGCGCGTGCGTCCGCAATATAGCGTACCATGGGAAGCCAGCATGACATGAAGCTTGTCAGCAGTAAATCCAGTTCAATCTCCAATATAACTAGACATAAATCAGGTAAGTTCAATCGAAAAGAAAGGTTACGCAATAGATATAATAAGTACATTACTGTCGCGGTCTGCAACAAGGGCATTGATGGACGATCGTCTAACTCAAACTCAAAGCATTTATTTCACATAAACCAATATAATAATAATAATATAATTATTCACTAAAAAATACCGAAACACATTTATAATGTACATGACAATTCATTACAAGTTGCAAAATCTGTACAAAAGGTATATAACCCTGTCTAGACTAGGATAGCCAATTACAGGCACTTTTGAATTGTCAAGGGATGATGTTAAAAAGATGAAGCCCATTCCAAAGCGTAGTAGGTTCCTATGGAGAAGAACGGGCAAGAAACTCCACGGACACTCATTTAAATCAGAATATTGTTACAAAATATTGGTTTTGTTCATTCATGTTGAAATTATACATGTGAGAACAATGTAGAAAGACGTACACATTAAAATCGTCGTCGTAATAAAAATATAAAAACAAAATAATTCATAAATTAAAATAAGCCATGGCAGCTAGAACGGGCGCCGTCAGTTGGGACTGGTCATCTCTTGATGACCAGTCCCAACTGACGGCGCCCGTTCAAGAACATGACGCATGGATCAGCACCATTTAGATCAACCATTTTGAACGGAGCTAAATGATCCAACACACACGCCACCAAAGCGAGACATCTGAGTGAGCATGTCATACTCTCAGCCGCCAGGACACATTCAAGTCAATGAAAGACGTACCCAATAAATGGTAGCGTTAAAGTAGGTACATAGTGCTCACACATGTGCTATGTAATTATATAATACCTACTAAGAGATTGAATTTATACAATATACAGATAGTTTTACAATCTTCAGCAGCTCCAACAATATTTTCGAATCTAATCAATTAGTTTATGCGCTCTTGTGGAGTTGTGGAGCTGGACCAGCGTTGAGTCAAGCATTTTTGTCAGCGATGTAATCCCCTAACTATATATGCTTGGCAGCATAGTGTGCGTTTTATACAAGATTTAAATTTTGTTTCATTCGTGATAGGTTAGTCTATCAATGCCTGGTTGCAGCCATAAATTTCAGAATCAGTGGCAAGCAACGATCATTTTTCAAGCGCCATTGTGTTAATTAATTCTTCTTTTCTTTAAACAGCTCTATTTGCAAGCCAAATCGAAATTAAAATAAAATCTTTGATAAGTTACCTCCTTGGTCGCCATGTGTTGAAGTAAAAAGTTCGTTCCATTTTTAAATAACACGACACATATAGTTTTCATAGTAATTTATTCGGCCGCTAAACACGACAGATATGGATTTTCATACAAACATTGCCGGTCGGGCGCTCGCATGTATTCGGCCAGTACAGCAATTTCGATTTACCTCGAAAAATGTTTACGTCAAAATAATGTTCGAATTGCCAAGCTTGTTTGAGAAAACTCTTTAACGATTTCTTATTTTGCGTATTGATTTTTTTTTTATGTTGCCACGTTTTTATTCAACATCAGATATCTATTTTTTGTAATGAAATCTAACATTTCATTATACAAAATAACTACTAAAAGTTACTACAGAAAATTACGCGATAAAAATAAGTCAGAACTCGAATTGATTTATGGCAAAACTGCACTAATGAATAAAAGTACCTTCTGTATGGCCAAAAAAATTTTTAACTACCTGAAAAAATAAAAACGTTAAATCTGGAACATTTCAAAACAGAACTATTAAGAATTTTTATAAATAAATGCTATTAAATTCGATAAATAATTAATTATTGCCCAAATATTCCTGTAGTGAGTACAGGAATGTTTGGGTGATAATTCTATAATTACTGCTTCAGTAAATTGTACATCACCTCCCTTATTTTGACGATATTGAATTTTGAAAGTCAAACTTTAGCATTTATATGACTAATCTATTTGACATTTATTGAAATTGATTTTATTTTAAATTTGTATTGATATGCATGACATGTACTTATTATTATTGACTTTATTACTAATGCGAAAGTTTAAATAACTCTACCACCTTATGATTTATCTTAAAAGTTAAATTTGTGTTAAAAAGTAAAAAATTCGGTAATGTTATTCATTAAATATATTTAATGTAACTGTAATGTAAAAAATATATTAAAACATAGAGAATCTACTAAACTGTAACATCTCGCACACTGTTGTAATTTGACCTTTGTTTACAAATAAAGCATTCTGATTCTGATTCAGACTACTACCCTAATTTATACTTAAATCTAAAAGAAAAACCTCAACAAATATGCACCACACATTTAATCTCGCTATAATTAAAAAGTTTTTTAATTACTGCTTTATTCAGCACCTAATTAATAAAGCTTTCGTACAAAATTAAACGAGAGGAGTCTTAAATTATCTGCCTGATAACCACTCACCCAAATAATTTAGAGTCCAACCTCTATCTGACCCAAGTTCGCTGAACATCCTATCAATAGATAGCCGTAGAATAAAAAATCTGTATAGAAGCGAAAGGAAGAAAAAACTTCAAATAATATAATAAGAGTGGCTCAAGATTCAGAAAGAAAAAATATACGCTTATTTGCAGTAAACATGACGCAAAGGAAGAGCAAGTTGGGGGAAAATATGCGTCACATCTACGCAAAACGGCCATCGCTCAGCATAATTCTGTGACTCTATGCGAGACAGAGCCCCAGCGCTTGTTTCAGTTACTCCTTTGTGAGCGCACCATGGACCACTCGCCCTAGGTAAGCGCCCCAAACTGCACACTTAACGTGCCGCATAGTACTGGGTTCATAGATCTTCTTTATTAATATGTTAACCGTTCAAGGCCTGATAAACAACTAATTAACGTGCTAATTGACGTGCTTGAGGGTCACCCAGGGCTTTACCGGTTAAGAGACATATTCTTAATAGTGATAGTGTTTCCAGGTAAAGAATTCTTTCGGAGCGGGAGTTAATTTATAACTGATTTATTTAGGTTAGCCTTTTGTTTCCATGTATTTTTATTCTATGTCCCAGGTAAAGAATCTGATGACCTAGAAAGGCTATCGCACACGTACGGTAATTAGCGAGTCGGGAGCGAACCTTGGACGTGACGTATCGACGGCGTGGAGGCCTCATTAACTATTGATGCGACCTGTTCTAATAAATTGGAGGTTGTCAAGAGATTCTTGTAAGAAAGAAAGGGTTGTGAGATTTTTTTCAGTTTTATCTTGATACGGCAAGAAGCCGTTTGAATTTTGTGTTATTCCAATTTGAAATACAACTTGAAATTGTTTCAGAATCCATTCTTATTGATTACAGTATTTTTTTTTCCTATAACTTATAATATTCTATTCTATACTATTCTATTATGAAGATATAAAATAATGCTTTAATGAATATCTCTGGGGTGTATGAAAATAGTCGGCAGTCACAAACCGTTGCGAACATTTTTGACTATACTTGTTCGTGATAAGAATTAGAGACTCATCATCGGGCTATTGCTATCGATTTATTCAGCCTAAGTGCATTGGACATGTAATGAATTTCCATATAATATCATAATACGCAACGCATCTCATTTGTGTTTTTCCAATATGTCTGCCGTTGACGCGGCTGAAACTGAATCCAGTCAGCCTAGCACGAACGCACGTAAATTCAAACGATTTATAAATTGAAAATAGGTACTCGTTTCGCACATATTAACTTAGTTTTAAGATTTTGTTCATATTTGTGGGCGATACTTATTATACCTACTTGTAGGAAAAGTTTTAATCAAAATGCTATAGGGTAGTTGTAATTTCGATTCAAAAATTGTTCGAATCAAGTCCTAGCACGAACACAAGACGTAAACATAACGTAACGTTTACGTCGTGCGTTCGTGCTTGGGCTTCTGAAACAAAGCAATGCGCAATATTCCATTGCCCTATCTAATGTGACATTATCTACGTATGTCCATAATAATAATAACAGGTGCTACTCTCACCTTGACCGATTTACAGCTGTTATATCAATACGATTCATATGATATGAGTAACAGGTAAAAGTTTTTGTGGTGAAATGTTTCAGGTTTTTTAGTACTTAGGGAAACTACTTACTAGAGTAAAGTGAAATTCCTTGTGAAAGAATTCGCCTATAGAAATACTAGCAGAAGTCCTTCTGCCTCCAAGCAGAACCGCTATCAATTGACATAGCTACAAATGGTGGTCGTTGGTTAATTTATTTATATCTCCGGGGACATTACAGGCATATGTGATTGCATACAATGCAAGCCTTTTTGTCGTCAAGTAATCTTTAACTTTATAGAAACCTTTTTGTCGTCTAAGTAATCTTTAACTTTATAGAAACCTTTTTTTTTAGAAAAAAAGGCTAAAGGTTTTTATCCCGAGATTCTCACGGGATCGAGACTTATGCGGGTAAAACCGCGGAGTGCAGCTAGTCAACAATAATGCGAATTTTGTCAAAAGTATTCATAAAATATATATTTATGTTGATTTATGTTTAGCCTTGGTAAATACTTAAATTCTTATCGGTCAAAAAATCACCAATTGAGTAATAACATTTATTAATTAATAGATCAGAAAGGTCAGAAAAAAATGTTAAAGGTTTTTATCCCGAGATTCTCACGGGATCGAGAATTATGCGGGTAAAACCGCGGGGTGCAGCTAGTCAACAATAATGCAAATTTTGACAAATTATGCATAAAATATATATATCTTGATTTATGTATAGCGTTGGCAAATACTGCCCTGCACTGGAGGATTTGCGTATTTGTGCAACATGAGTGACCGGGTTTAGCAGATACCTATAACATTAACATACATCTCTATTAATTATTCTCTGACGTCGACAATGAACGAATTACGTAAGTCAAGTAATTATTTGCATTTATAATCTACAGTACGCCTTCATATTGTGCCAACACTTCTAATCTTATCGCGGCATTTTTAATTAAAGCTGACCTATTCAGACTGCTATGTGTCCTACTTTCTAACTTTCATGTGAATACTTGAGATAACATTTACGTTTGGCTGTAGAAATAGAAATATTCCTGACTCCTTGTTTCTTGGTTGTAATCTCGAAATCCTTATTTTTTCCATATTTTCGTACGTTTCAATCTTCAAATGCTAATCGCGTGCTTGTAAATATGCTGGTTGAGTATGAATCGTGAAGGAGCTTGGGTTTAAAGGTCCGAAGTCCCCGAAGACACTTGATCAATACGCATTACTAAATAAAAAAGTGTTGGGCCACGGGTTACATTACTTTCTAGGACCAAGCAAGTTTTCTTGAAAAGTATGGACTTAACCATTATCTACGTGTGCAAATATCACTAAATACGTCATTACCCAAAATTTATTTCTATTTTTAATTTCCTACTTTATGAAGAAGGTTACAAACAGGTTAAAACCTATGATAAATGACTTTTCTATGACGTACATTTTTTATTAACAAACATATCAAAGGTCTTCTGTGACGTTTGACAAGGAAGACGACTGCTCACATGCAATCTACAATTAGAAGAGATTTCCTCTCAATTTGTTGTCGTCGCATCAAGTTTTATATCTTCCGCATTTAAGATAATATTTTATTTGCAGGGATTCTTGAGAGGTGAGTGAAGACAATTTTATTATTTCGAGGTTAAGAATTTGTTGACTTCTTGATTAACATTTCGCACGTCATTGCGTTAAAATATACATAAGTAAAGGTATTATAAGATTTAACCAATTATATAATTGGCCGGCGTCCTGAGGCAAGCAGCTGGAGCGAGCAGCAGTGTTTTTGACTGGAATCGCTGAAGGCAGGTTTTACGGGGGTTGTTTTATATTGATCTTTCATTTGGGCTGAATTTTTGACTATTAAGTCTATCCAGCTTAACAAAGGGATATGTCAATCAGGCAGCATTATTACAGCATTTTTCAAGGGCACTGCCGAATATAATCTTCACCCAAAAGTAACTTGAAATACGCCAACTTTCAATGCTAATGATGATTATTATATTCTATTACTTCTGAATAACATTTTTCATCAGGTACCGGGCTAATGGGCGACAATATAATAATCCCTGATTATTCAAAACTAGATCATTAGACGGCATTACTTCGTTAATGTTAGAATTATTCTACATAATCTTTTACCTTATTATCTAGAGATCTAAGGGACTAAACACATTTGTGCGGAACTTACGCAACCTACACTTAAAAGTTGATTATATCATCTGGTTAAAGTAACTTTAATTGCGGAAATCGGTGCCAAAAAAGGAAATTCAAAACAACGACTTTCAAAATTAAAGTTTTTTTCAATTTGTAGTGTTTTTTTTTGGAAACGGTTGTTATATTTTTTTTGAAAAAAGTTTTTTTTTTCACTTTTTAATTGTGGTATCTACCCCACACATTCGAATACCACTGCATGCTTTGTAAATAACAGTGACAGGAAGTTATCATATATCATCCACATATAAATATGTGGGAAAAATACGTATTATTGAAGCATAATCAAAAACTATCCAACCAAAGTTAATAAAATTTATACGGGACCAACTTGAGAGTATGCTAAACGCGATCAACATTTCTAAAACGCGTTTAAGAGCTGTCAGTGTTAAAATTGTTATGGAATATTGTACACTGACAGCTCTTGAACGCGTTTAGATGCGCTGAACGCGTTCAATTTCATTGGTGGAATCCGCACTAAGTGTAATGCCAGTAGCAGTATTTGTCTTACGTATAACCGTTTTTTTTACTTTAGGATCAGCTCAGTATTAACAAAAAACCAAATAAAATGTAGCAGTACCTACCAAGACAAAATGTAGCAAAACGCTAACGTAGGTCTATATTAAATCCGCCCAACTTACTCTGTACAAGTGTATTCGTTTCTCCGACTGCTGGTCGCTGACACTCATTGTTTAGCATTCACAATGGCCTCTCAGACGTCGTCAACAACATCAGTATTCATGGTACCTGTCCTTACCGGCGACAGAATACTCTTCTGAAAGTGCCCTTTTTATAATCTACTCGTTAGGAGCCGAGGTTAAATTAATCCTGGCTAATAATAAATGTTTTACGGCTGGACTGGGTTTTAGAATTGCCAAGTAGATGAAGTTATATTAAGCAGGTTGTATAATGCATGTTGCTAATTTAATATCGTTAAACATAATTTATGTAAACCATAATGTTTAAAAATATTGTGGATTCGACTCCTATCATCCAGCAGCTTCCAGCCACCCTGAGAAGATCGTAGCACCACTTAGCGTGTCGATCTACCCTACGTTTTCCAATTAGTGGAGTATCTTTTTCGGACCAGGATAATAAAAGGCTTTCCTCATTAATGAACTCTATTCAGCCATTCTTATTATTCTATCTGAGAATAAGTAAACTCCCTAGCACAACGTCTCTGCTTGTCACCTTTTACACAAAAAGTATGCAACGTTGTTTTTGATGTCCCAGAAAAGAAAATGTACACACACTGTACTTGTTAGATAGTAAATTAGCAAGCAAATCCTCGGCAAACCCGAGTCTTATTTTGAAACTAATTATCAAACAACATGGCCGTCATAGCTAAGGTCCCAGATGAGTTGCTCGGAGTGGTAGTGGGTAGTGTCGCACATAAACTGCTGATGACGGCAGCAGTGCCCGCGGGACGGCCGAACATGGCAAATGAATGAAGGATTGGCTACTACCGTCGATTAATTTGTAATGTTCTATTAATATTCGTATGGGTACATAATAAAGAGTATTCTAGTCTATTCTACTTACAATCATCGGTCGTACATATAGATGTACGTACTAGTTAAGTTCCATTTATATGCGGATTTTTGATCAATGTAAACTGAGTGGTGAAAACCCATTTTCTTTATGCGTAAATCACTCATGCATTCGCGTATTCTCTGGAAAACGTACGGTGTTGCTTTACTCTTAACAGAACAAAAGCTCACGCTGCTCATATTTCAACCTCATGCCGGGGATCTGGGTGTTCCTTGCACAGACACCCACAAACCCAAGAGGCATAATCAATGTCTCTAGATGACCCCACGCTAGCGTTTCTTCTTCTTCTTTTCGAGTATTTTGTAGATTATGTAGTTGTCCCCAGTACATGGCCACGGTAATAGAAGTATCAGTGGCTTTCATTAAATCCTCAAAGGTGCAAGTTTATGGAAACCTGGGGGTGAATATGCTAAACAAAAAAATTTCGTGGAGTGGATGAAATGCCACTGCAGTAAGTTAAAATACAGTCGCAATTTTGTTTTTAAAGAGAAAATGTTGCTACCCACTTGAGGCAAGAATACAATGTCGCCCATATAGCATATAGCCCAACGTATTACTAAGTGGCAGTAGCGCGTAGAACTGATGGCCGATAAGGCAGAAGAGTTCTCGAATAGAGACCACGTACCGCAAGCGCAGCGTAGGAAGTCCACCCACAAGGTGGACAAACGATCTTAGAAAGGTCGCAGGAAGTAGCTGGTTGCAGGCCGCTTATAACCTGTTAATCCAGAAATCCATAGGGGAGACCTATGTTCAGCAGTGGACATCTAGCGGCCCAGATGATGATGATGATGATGAGTAGCAGACGGTCCCATTCTCAAGCAGTCCCTCTTTCGGAAATGGTATTATTCGCAGTCGGTCGCGTTCGCAAATGGTCCTATTCGCACAATATCCTATTGGCAATACGGTCCCTTGATTATTTGATTCGTGATACGTAAATGACTTGAGGATTCAACATTTTCATTTCGGTGACGTAAAAATAATTTCGGTGGTAAGATATATAATTTCGGTGGCATTTAATATGAATCTCAAATATCTCGTATGTTTCTTACGATATTTTGATCCCATCTAACATACATTCATTAAAATAGACTGAAGGACATTTTAGAGTTAAAAACAAATACTAAAACCTTGAAAAAAAAAAAAACCCATATGAGAAAAAATCACGACATTGGGGTGTTCTGGACAGCACATTGGGTGCCGGACAGATCTATAATCCTCAATTTTGGCTAGGCTAGACTTTACCTAGTCCGTAGCATTACTTATAAGTAGTCATAACTCATAATAACAGATCCAAAACAATGAATAATCAGTGATTTTATTTAAAAACAATACAATAGCAAAGCAGATTCCCATTCCATTCATAAGTCATTCCCACTGCGTACACCTAGCCGCACTGACAGGAAACTGGTGGTTTGTAATGATCACGTTTGTGCATATATGACGTATGACCAGATGACCCACGGCTGTGGTGAATGGGTATTCCCTTCATTCACTTGTGCTAGCGAAGAGGAAAGTTGTAACTCTAGCGTACATGATTCTATGAAACTATTTATAAGTAATAAGATGTGGTATATGTATTGTAGTATTAAGATTTACATATTTTTTTATTTAAATTATCTTCAACGTCTTATAAGAATATCTACAGAATAAAAAAAAATAGAAGTTATCAAGGAGGAGAGAGACCATTTTAAAGAGAAAACGGAAATCTTTCGATGATAAAAGGGTTTGGAAAAACCTATTGACTGTCAAATTTTTGGGCCGATCGACATGAAGGATATTGACCAAAAAGGTGGCGTTGTAAATCAAAGGGAATAGCGCATCTATGATGGAAATCCTCTCTCTATCTTGTAACGGGTCGATATTGTCTCGGGATAAGGTAAAATGCTTTAGATCGTAGATCACACATGCCACCAACATATTCGAGTACCTTTAGGATACTGACCTCTCAGCTGCAGTCAAAATTTAGTTCGTCGTGGAAATATTATATAAATATAATAATAAATTAACTACTTAATTAAATAAAGCTCAAAAGATTTATGGTTCTAAAAAACAGACCGAACGAAGTTCTGACTCAAGCTCCACAACAAAACAAAAACTAATCACAGAAGGTAGCATTCAACTAACGGTAGAAGTGCTGGTCACCAACCACAGTTATTTTCTGTAAGGTCCACTTGCACCACAAATCACTAAGTGCGTGTAACGCTAAACTTATGTATATATTTAAAACATCATTCTGTTTCTATCGTCTTTAAACGATTAACAGGAATAGATCGATATTTTAATCGTTGAGCGCTAAACGTATCTAAGGATCTGTGGTGCAAGTTGACCCCTAAATCGCCATCAATAATCTTGAAGGTAAACAAATTTTTTATTACTTACTTAAGTAATTATATTGCTTTTTCTTCATCAATCTCACCTTGGAAAAACCTCCAAAAAAACCTTAATTAAAATCAACGCGTGGCCTCAGGAATTTTCTTTATGGCGGATAAGTTACAGACTGGTTTAAGGTATCAAGGGTCAGTGGGGGACACCGCTCATTGACCCAGTTCTCATGACCCTAGGGGCTACCGTATACTTCAAGGCTACTGAAGCCTTATATCGGTAGTGTATCAGAAATATGTGTTCATATTTATGCAAATCAGCTGAGAACAGCGGTGGCCCAGTGGTAACGGCCGCGACTTAGGAGTTCGCAGGTTCGAAACCTTTACATTTTGTAAATAATTTCTTCACCACTGTTCTCAAAACGGTGAAGGAAAACGAGCCAAACATTTTAAGACACGTGACATCTACCGACCCACACAGCGCCCGCGGTGGAGGAGGCCTGTGTCCCAGCAGTGGGAACATTATAGGCTGATTATGCTAATCAGCTGCCCCATATACATATTTGGGTCGAGTAGGTATTGAAGTTGTGTTTGGGACGGATTCTGATGAATCTACGATATTGGTCCCGTGGAGAAAGTTGTTCAGTTTGATGATCTGTACCGTGTGGTACATACACCTTAAATATAAGCACACCTTTCTGATGCATGCTGTATATCAAGGACTTTTTTCCTTGATAACTTTATGATCATTTGTTTTACGCATATTTTCCCCTGAAATTATGAAACTGGTGCATAATGAGAGGTATTAAAATACGAGTGTAGGCGAGGTTTTTAATAGTATCACACGAGTTTTTTAATAGCTAGTTATGTGCAGTTTCATACACTGCTTTATCTACTCTCATACATTGGGATTGAACCTACTAAATAAAAGATCAAAGTTAAAGATCAAGAATAAAAAAGTCCCACAAAATTCAGTACAACTTCACGTATGAATGGCGCCTGCACCAGCACATCACCGCGCATGCGCTAGAGCCGTGCTGCTGTCCCCCGCTTTTTTTTTTTTTTTTTTTTTGGGTGGGAAATTATCAAATAACTTCTCCCGCTCTGGGTGGAGCGGGAGGGCGTGTCAGACTTTTACTGACTAAAATCCACCCGTGTTCCTTCCGTTGCCTGTGTGCCGAGGTCGCGATATCCCTTTCAGACAAACCCGCAACCCCGGCAGGCATTGGCCCTTCCGGACCCCGTCAGTCTGACATCTCTTTGAGGCGCGCGTGGAACACAACGCGCCGTCGTGCTGTCCCCGCTAACGTTCCATTACAAAGTTGATGGAGATTCCTTGGTGATATAAAATTAAATATATTATTGATAAATTCTTGAATTTGCCCTGTATCGTAATAGAATAAAAATGTTTTATAGCATTATTTTGTTATAGAAAAAGTGTTATAATATGATTCAATTTTAAAATGTTGGTATTATGTTTCTAAAGTATGTCACGTTTTGAAGTTTATAATTCGAATATTACAATATGGGAGTAGATAAAAGATATTAACATCCCTGAATATACTTATTACGTTTCCTAGGAAGAATCCTGCCTAAGTACAGCCTTGGAGTTTCTTAAGACCAATAGGTGTATGATTTCATGGAAGTTATGAAGCGATAGCGGAATATTTAAGGAACTTTCGTAGCTAGGTATAAGACTAAGCTAAGGCTAAGGTAGTTTTAGTTATAGCGTGGGTGTCCGGTATTTTGGGCTTTGAGGCTTTTCCAACCCTCGAAGGACACGTTTGTCGTTTGTAAGTGTCTTCCTAGAAATCACAAGTATTCAAACACTGTATGTACTCTGTTCATATTATGTAGATTCAACATAATGGGCATTATTTCTAGATTAGTCTTGAAGAAGAAAAAATTTTTTGTTTCAGGCAGACTCCCTTTCCCCTATTTAATATAAATATATAATTGTGGATAAATAAACATGTCACCAATCATTATAGGTACCTACGTAACCCCTATCCCTATTACACATTCCACTATTTACATAAATAGTGAATTAAATGAATACTACGCGCAATAATAAGTTAATAATACCATTAGACTTTTTACTCTCTGATTCATGTATGAACAATAGTATCGGTTATTGCTGCGGTCAGAAAAAATGATAAAAAATATACATAAATATTAATTTTCCGAGTAATAAAGTTGCTCTTGCGCACATTGATAATTACAATATGGCCGATGCGTGCAACTTGCTGATTTGATATTTTTATATTGTTCTGTTGGGACAATAAATTGATAACAATTATCACTGTTTATTTTGTGCTTTAAATTAAATGTGTAAAAGCTTGACGAAGTATTGCTATCTTATTAACAATATTGTACCGAAACAAAAGGACAGAGAAGCGATAAAGTAATATGTATTATATTCGCACACTTACAATCTCACCACACTTTGAACTCGCAACTTTTAATTAAATATCATATTTTGAATGTAATAAGGCAAGCGGTATATGTAACAATAACTAAATTCTTCTCATAAAATAATATTACGTGGGTTGTCCCACAATTTGGCTTGGAACAAAGCCACCGCAACTGCTCGGTTTTGTCAGTGTTAGTTCGGAACTCCAAATTGAGAGCAAAATTACTTACCTGTTGGCAATAGAGCGCCTAATGAAAGAGTTATTCGGGGTAAAAATGCTATCACCCTATCTTTTTTTACCGGTATGCAGCACTGCTGAGTCCTGGTTTGAAGGGTTTAGGCCACTAGACCTCTAACCATCTTCACAAGCCCTTGCGTTAGTGAAATCTGTAAGAGTGATAACCATTTGAGATCACAAGTAGATGAAAGTGTCCATGTTTCACCTACTAAAACCATGGTACTCTTTACGCGGTAGCTTATTCTCATAAGCGGCTATTTCCTCATTGCCATGCTAGGCGTCATACACCGCTTTCCACTTAATTTGATTGTATCTATTAATTATTTGTTAAGTTCTTCTTTCAGGTTGGCGAGTATTAACTGGAAATTTACAATAACTCAAGACCTGTGAGGTCAATAACCTACTCACAAATAAATAAGTTTTTCCTTATAGTATGTAGGTATGACTTGTGAATAACAGTTTTACTTCTTCTTGTCATGTTTCCGAATTCCCGAACTTACGTTAACATAATTTTGTGTAAGTATTAGGTAAATCCCATTTGGTAATAGATAGTATAATAGTACCTATTGGATTTTCACATTTTATGTTAATTAGTGGTTTGGTTAATCAACTGTATGGAAAACTTTCTTGGTTCTTCCCAATAACGCATGTATTGGCTGTAAACTAAACGCAAAATATATTGCGCCAGTCTTTTTAAAGGACCATTTAAATAAATACCTGTATGTAAATGGTAAAAGATGGTAAATTAATTCACATCAGCATTTCAAGTTTCACTAAGAGAAAAATAGAAACAATTACCTATATAATTATTATCTTTCATTGCTACAATTCCGATTCACAGGACCAGAACGAAGTTAATAGCTCCCCCACACCATGTGGTGTCCCGTACTTCTCCACATAATAACTATACAGCAATAGTTTTCTCCTAATAGTCCTATTTTAATGTATTTGCTTAAATTTTGAGTTCACTGATAAGATCATAAGCTAAGATCTCGGAATCATTCAGTTGTGCACGTATTACCCGGGTTCCTTTGGTGAAAAAATTCATTCGGGAGTGCACTTGGCATCATATAATTTTTTTAAGTTAAGTAGACTTGCGGTTTGATGAAATTACAGGCCGGTGAGGACGTTCAACTTTGGGTCTTAGGTCAGCAAAACATAGGCAAGTCCCTAGGTGTAACAGGTGTACATATGCGACACGTACCGCTATCCATTAGGGCTGTAACTGGCTCGTTTGCCAACATTTACCGTAAAAATGCTGTAGAACTATGTGATGCTTTGTTTTTTTATTGTTTTAAAATATATAAATAGGTGAACTGGCATCGCAATAATGCGAAGATAGTAAATCTTCGCATTATTGCGTAGTGTAGCGTAGTGCGTTTAGTGACTGTAGTTTAACTTTACTGTAGCAAAGGCTACATTGCATAAATGGTCACAACTCAATAAAGTTAACATTCTAGAGCAAGCTTTATGAAGAAAATTTGAAGACTAAAGTAAGTTATATTTTATACTAGGAAAAAAATGCTAGATTTTACAGTTTATCAATGTTTCATGAGAATAGGGAGCAAGTATGCTAGCAATGTTCGTAATATCTCTAATTATATAAAGAGTGGCTATAGTGCTGTACCCCCACTGGGACTATAATTTATACTGTCAATTTTTGTGTCTGCATCGAATTATATTATGTAAAAACATCAGCCCTCCCAAAAGAAGTGCGAAACCGAATCAATTAACATTCTATTTTATTGTCCCAATAATTGCATTAAAACAGACATTTTTCTAAATAAAAAAATCTTTTATCAACCACCCCTTTCGGAATCCATTTAGTTGATTGTATTTTTCACCCTTTTTAATTCGATTATTAAGCAATCATAACCGCAGACGTGTCCCTTAGGACCGGACGGAGGACCAAAACGGAGGGACTGTGGATGACAGCAGGACCAGGGTTGCGGAGTAGCGGGGGAGTGCGGGGGAGGGGACGTAGGACAGCGTAGCCTACGAAGCGCGGCCCTCCGACATTCCCTCAGTGACCGCGATCAGGCTCGCACGTCTCTCGTAGCGCCAAGTTAGCCCGCACGCGTTCTGTCGTAACTAATTAATAAATACACATTATCAATTTTATCAGTGTTGAAGATGGTGCTTTCCGATTTCTTGACGGAGACCAGAAGGCGATGGCTTAAGGTGGGCTTTTGTTGTTATTTTTTGTTATTGTTTTATTAACATAGTTTGCTGAATAATATTTTTGTTTATACCTTATGTTAGTCATATTTAAAATGATTAATTGGTTTCTCTAAGTTATACCTTAACTGATTTCGTAGTAAATTTTGTTAATTATATATATTAATGAATTTAATTAAATGCCAATGTTTTTCTTGATATGTAAACATATATTATTATACCGGCAGACTAATACACCAAGTTAGTTTTTGTTATGCGGTGTTACATGTTATTAGCAAATGTGTGGTCCTTATCAGCCAGTTGGTGTTTACTCATACTTTGTGTAAAGAGTGTTGATACTACATATTATTACATACTTTCACTATTTAGAGCGTGGGCCTACTATATCGTTAACGGGTGAAAAATACGAGTATGCTAGATATCACATACAGGACCTTTTGTTTGAGTATTCCTGACATCTCTAGTAATGTCATAAACATGCTGAAGTTAGCGAAAAATAATGTTTCATCGAGCGTGTTTAGTTTCCTATTGGATTCTTATTAATTCTCCCCCTTCCCCTGACTATTGCAATAGCCTAAAAGTGAAATGGTTATTATTTAATTAACAACAATTCCACATCTCTAGGTATACCTAATAGTGTTTTTCGAACGTATTCCTAGGATCCGCGTTACTTATTAGGTATACAAATTACAAACCGACTAGCAACATGTTTACAAACTGCTAGATTCATCACGGACATGGCGAATTTAGCGCGAGACTAAACAAACACTTTGTTTGCCACTCCTCTGAACAAACCAGCGATATGTCGTCAAACAACGGTGTCGATGGACACACTCTAACTATATTACAACGCTAGAAGACTGTACTACGCTACGCACATAATGAGTTAGGTAAACAGGCCTAGGCCTTGTTTACAATTAACTGTTTACCAGTTTGAGTCAAATACCTAGGTAATTGACTTTTTTACGACTGAAGTAGAACCCTACCTTGGTTGATATGCTAGCACTATGCTTAGCCTACGGCCTATCGCAGTCCACTCCCGGACAAAGATTCTCTCGGTAGTGACAATTCTAGGCAAAAAAGTGATAAGAGGAAGTCACTAGAAGACTTTAGCAGACGCCATAATTTTTACTGCTATCATAGATTGTCTATTGTCAGTCTAGGTTGAATATAGATTAAACAGATGATCTCCACGATGATGCTAGGCGGTAGACCAAACCGAAACGGAATTAACTGTCCTAAAACAATCACCACATTTGTACCAAACATAGGTCGACTTTTAATAACATTGTCATGATACAGCTATTATTAACCGAGCAATTAAAATAACTATCATAGACAAAAGACATAACTCAGTCTTTTAAAGGCGTCTTGCCAAATTCGAGCCGATGTTGTAGCCCAAACAAGACGCCACATATACAGTCATGAGCACTAATGTGTATACACTTAGCAAAATACAATAGCGATATCCTCGTGGAATACCAAATGCAATGTGAGATAAGACCTATTTCATATTGGTATGGGTCCCAAAATACTATGTTCGTAACAGCATAAAATTACAATCAATACAGTAGGAAAAACTCACTTTTAAAAGTTGTACACGTAGCAAGTTGTAATACATACGTACATATTAGTGCTTGCGATTGTATACTAGTGTACAATGATAATAATGTATGTAAATAATTACCAAATGGCCAGATAACGACGGCGACGTGCCTTCGACATAGTAGAGCCATCGACATATCGATACTAGGGACGATCACTGTTTACTGATAGTAGTAATGATTCGAAGAATGGGTCCAGTTGATTGAGGGTGTTTACCTATTAATCTACTGGTAAATATTACCATGGAGTGTAAATTGATTTGGAGAATAGAGAGATGTATAAAGACAGTTTTCATGTTAGATTAGAAAACAATACCTAAACAGAAGAATCGAATAGTCTAGAAGTGTATGCTAAACAACCTCCCATACCTCTAAGGACCAGTAATGCAGGCATGGTATTAAACATAAAAAATAAAAATATATTCCTAGTAGTACATAAGTTTTCTACAAACATCAATTTAACATCGTCAAACAAACCGCAACGAAACCGAGCGAGACCTAGGACGTCTCGTATCGTGGAAATAATCTGTTTGTACACGTCCTTAGCGGTATTTGTTGAATAAACAAAACTAGAACCTCGAGTTAACTGAGATCTTAGGATTTGTTCAGATATCATTAAAAGTTTTTTTTTTATCAAAATCGTGCTTGTTTTTGACAAAGAGACTGAAGACTATTAAGCGGTTCTAAGTTTGTAATTCTAGTCTTGTCAAAGTTAATGCTTTATCAGATAATATTAATAGGAAAATTGTTTAAATTGCTTCAGCTTACTTAGAAACAAACCAAATTGAATCGAAATCACACTCAGAAGCTCCTAACTCACAGCGGTTCTTAAAATCAAATCAAAACTTAGAAACAATACGCCTTGATTATTTTCTCTTCTTCGAATTATACAATTGTTAGATATTCCCAGAATGTGTTTAATAGCCCAGATGTACATCCTAAGTGGTCGAGCAGTCTCTTAGTACACGTTAGAGCCTAGTACTTTCAGAGTTCAAAGTTGAGTAGGCAACCTGATTAAATACCAGTTGCGACTATCTGGCCATAATTTATGCTCACTATCTGTTGCATACACTAGTTATACAAAATTTAATTATATGTCGGCAATGTTAATGCACTTTACGCAAACAATAATTGTTGATAATTTATTGAAAGTATTTGTTTGTTCCGGCCGCCATGTTGGTTATGGGAGTGTGCCAAATGTCACGTCTTTAATATAAAAGTGTTGTTTTGTTTCGGAATGATAATGGCAATTACGCCTTGTGGGCGGATGTTAATGGATTAAGGGTAAAATCTCGCGTCTTTGTCCTTAGGTACCTATATTAGTAAAAGTTGGTATCGTACCTTGAGTCTCATGAAAGGAAACTTTCTGTATTTGCGCCGCGCGATTGGCCTCTGACCTTTGCTACGTTTAGCCAAACTTGTTCACGGTATTCATGACAACCTTTCATAAGGCTTCATTGCAAAACTTTCTCTAACATTTTCCCCAACAACGTTTCAATGGGTCGATAGTAAATGTATAAAAACTTTCTTTCTTCTCGATGAAATTGAAAACTGCTCATAATATTACATGAACAGTATACATCGTGAGAAAACCGGCATGCTTAAGAAGCATGTGAAGCCAAGTCAGAGAGAAAAGAAGATGAACAGTTATAGTAACCGTGTTTGATTATTTTACCAACCTTATTTAAAACCAGGTAAAATGTCAACCTGATTATAAAATGAAGGTTTTTACAAAAGTTAATATAGAGCTCTCCAAGATATCTGATATGTCAGACAAGACGTATAACTTATCTTATTTTTTTATGACGTTTTTCACATAGAAAGTTAGTTACGAATGTTTCGCGTGTCGCCAATCCAATAGCATTCTTTTAAGCTCATCTTTGCGATTAATACATCTAGGATTTCTAAAAACATTTTTAACTTTTCTAAAAACTTAACAAGGCGTTTAATGTCGTAAAATTAATTGGAATTAATTCAGTAAGTTTAATGTAGGAGTTAATAAAATCTCTCAAAACTAGTTTGTCTCCCAAAATAGCCCAATTTCGTTAAACATCGCATAAAGGACTGAGTCCTAAATAAATAGCTTTTAAGGGTCGCAGAAACGATATCCGTACTTAAATAATTTTTTGGCAGGTTTAATATGTTTAATCTCAATTTTTTTGTTTCATTTAGATACCTATCTAAACTATTTTATTTCATTCTTGGCGGTAAGGACCAGATTTTTTGAACATTCTGTACATTTAATATTATAAATGCGAAAGTGAGTTTGTTTCTTTGTTTGTTACTCTTTTATGCTAAAACGGCTTAACGGATTTGGGTGTAATTTGGCACATGGGTAGACCATGACCTGGAGAAGGCCATAGGATACAGTTTATCCCGATATTTCCACCGGATCGAGACTTAGTTTAGACAGTTAGTTTAGAATATTACTAGCTACTGCTTTTGAACTGAAAAATATATTGGAAAATGCTTTCAATAAGTTCGACAAATAAGTCATTCAGATGCCTAAATCACATTGAATAGTTTTGTTTTTATGATAATAGAAGAATGGATTCAGGGCATTTACCTAATTCCATTTAAAATGTTGATTTGGTTTATTTAGTTTCCATAGAATTTGAGGTGATCAAACAGTCAAGGATATTGACCTTTACTGCGAAATCCTTAAAATACTCAGTTTAAGGGTGTTAAATTTTTAGCTATCTAATGATTACTTGTAGTATAAGGCGACAAAGTGAAGTATTTATGATCGTTTAATTAAAGGTCACTGACACTTAATTTGTATTTTATCAAGATGACAGCTCTAAAATTCTTCAATTTATACTGCTTCACGTATTACGCAAATTAATTAGTACCTAAGTTCTTTTGTTGAAAATCAAAATTACTTTTCAATTGGCCAATTTGCATAGACTTTTTTACAAACAAAGTTTGCCTAGCAAAAAATTCGGAAATTTGGTACAAAAAATTATATTCATTTCTTTTCCTCTTTCGAAAACTTCCGAGTTCTGAAGTAAGTATTCGCTATACATTAATTAATAAACAATGGAATCGTTAAACAATGATGTTAAGTAAGTCTTCTGAACTTCATTTGGCATGGAGTTATTATCGAAGCCTCAAGTTATTTGTTACCACGTGACTCGGTCGAGGTCGCGGTGAGAACGTCCTCTCTGACTAAATATGCATTTTCTGGTAAATTTTGTAACGTCATTGGATGTATTTACTAGTAATGAGAACTACGTAGGTATATTTCCCTGTTAGTACCTATAAGGAAAATTAGTCAATGGATAATGTTATGGGTATAACGTTTTAATTACGTGACGTAGGCATATGACGAGGACATGATTACATGTATAAATAAAATACATTTTCTTCGAACTAAATAATAGGCATAATTTTGGAGGCGTGTGTGGTGATATTTACGTTGTGGGTGTGGGGGTTTCCTGTCGTCCAATTCGTTTCGAGATATTTGTGGCTGTTGTCCTGTTTCCTAGGAGGGAAAACAGAAAACAGAACAATAATTATATCGCTCCGTTCAGTGTCCTTATTTGACTGCATGACGCACTGTCAGGAAAAAGCAACAGAAGAAATGTATCAAATCAAAAATGGAAGAATTTTTGAAATGAAAATGATTATTCGATTCTTAATGTAAATTAAACAAATTAATTTATTATTCAAACCAATAAAAAACGCGTATAATAATTCTACTGTCCTTAACCCAATTTATTTGTGGTCGGCGCAACATGTCTTCTTTCCATACTTGTCTCCTATAGGAATGGTCCTCTTTATAATTTTGTGTATAAAATGTTGCCACACTTTATACCCAAATATCTATAACATCCAAACAATTCCAACACACCCCTTCTGTCACCCCCGCGGTCGGGAAAAGTAGTGCAGTGCCCGTGTTCGACAGTATGCAAATAACTGTAGAACACGGGCAGGTGCGCGTGCGCCGCCCCCTCTTTCCCACGCGGCCCGCGGCGGCGGCGGCACACGTGGTCAACAACATGGGAATACTTTTACTACGCGATAGTACTGTTTTATAAACAGTATAGCTTCAATTAAGGGGTCTTATAAACGCTTGACTTCCCCATGCATTTTTTAGGGTAGATTGTGTGACCACAAATGTGAAGAGATGGCGTTTGATCTACGAGCATTTTCCATCCTGTCACATACCTTATTGACCTGTCACATAACATATTAAACCAAACGGAACTTATAAGATAATGACGTAGAATCATAGATTCCAATCTTAGAGCCCAACAGATGTTTTCCTTTGGTTGACTGATTACAAGCTACATACTAACAGCATTTTGTCGTTATGACATAAAGTTACACAACCCTCAATTGAACCGTAATTTCGGATAAATGCAGTTAACGTAACTTGATAAACTGGTACAACAATATGCAAATAACTGTAATGTGTTTGTATTAACCGGGCAGGTGCGCCTGCGCCGCCCCCAGTTCCCACGCGCACAGTTAGCGTGCAGGCAGTTCGCACATGTGCACTTTATTGCTTTACTGACTTACTGAATTATTGCTTTTTAACTTTCACTTGAGAATTTATGTTTGGTTTTAACAGCTATAATGATGCAATTGAATAATTATTAACGCTGATCGCAAAACTGTCGGTCAAGATTGTCGATAAGCATAGGCAAAGCGTATCTCATGATAATTCTCGAGGTGAGCTTAAGCGGCAACTCATCTACGTTAGAGCTATCGCCCGGCTAGAAAAATCAAGCGTAAACTTTAATTACAGACTGTACACTTAGGTACTTGAATTACTCTATCAAAAACACTCTGCGGAAAATTAAACATTACATGAATGAAACAGCCAACGCGACGCTCATAAGCTGACATAAGATTACCCGGCAGTCGAAAATACAGCTTTTATATATGTTTTAGATAGAGGGCTTTTAAAAGTCGAGAGTAAGAGGCTTTTAAGCAGCGTATGACGTTTATGGGCTGCAAATATGGTACCTTAGGTAGCTGGCAAACGTAAGTTGCAACCGCCGTTCGCTTGGAAATAACTTTACTGTTCACACCTAATAGGTAAATAAGGCTGGTAGGTAAAGTGGTAGGTAGTTTTTTTTCGGTAATATTAATGCACCTACCTTCAGTTGAGTTTCTATGTAGGCGTGCACTTACGTTGAAAATCATGTGTCCTAATACCATTAATAATATACAGGTATTGCCTCACATTACTATTAATAATATCTACGTGATATTTCACCATCACGCGAGTCGAATCACGCGTATAAAGCACTCCATTTGAACAAGTTTACTATCTGTAGGTAGTGATGATAGCAATACTATGAGAGCTGATAGCAATGAATGCAATATGCGCGCGCATTGTGGAATGTCATCGAGAAAGGCTATAACTATAATCAATTCTAAATATAGTTCCTACCTACTTATGGTATATTAAGAAAACTATTTTTAGCTTAGGATAGTTATTTTAACTAACTAACTAACTCAACTTACATTGGAACTCGCATTCTTTAACTTACCTTGGATTGTTCCCTATTCACTAGTAGTATAGGTGACCCTCTGCTTAGCCCTTCAGGAATTACAGACGTAATGTAATGTAATGTTTAGCCGAAAACTATCATAGTATACGTTATCCTATCCTATCCAACAAGGTAGGTAAAGGAAAATCGGACAACTTTTATTTGCAAATTGCATCAAATATTTGCTGAGTTTATGAATTAGCGGTAGCTGATAGACTACATCTCAATTAGGGCCAAGGTAACTGTGTTATCATAATAAAACATCTCGCGTAGAAATCCGCTGTTGTTTGGCAAATAAATTAGGTAGGTATCTAGTGAAATGTGGGTGTACTGTAATATGTACACTGCTGCCCAACCCTTCGGGGAAAACAGCCGTGATGTGTTACGTGTGTGCTTGATTACGATCGACAAAAATGGTCAAAAAAATGCTAGGGTTCAATAGGAAACAGGAAACCTTTAACTCATTAGAGTCACTCACAAGTACCTATATCGAGAAGAGTTTCGCGTACTATAGGTACTATTAAGTCTCCATTTAGAGAATGCGTAACCATGATCAGTGTCAAATTAAAATGTGCTAAAGGTATTCGGAAAACCTTCGAAAAATATCTCTATGTAACAATGTTATTAGTTACTATCGATAATGATATTTCCCTAAGTCATTCCGATAACAGTCGCTCCATTGATACAAAATGACAACAGTCCTAATATTCACCATACGTAGCTAGCAATACTTGTGTCCTGTACCTTTTCAATATTTTAACTTAGTATGAAATTATTGTGGACTAGCTTTCGCCCGCGGACGAAGCCGCGAAGCTATGGAGAAGAACGGGCATGAAACTTCACGGTCACTCTTTTAAATCATGATATGTATCATGATACATCAAATCCCATACATCCAATCCGTCCGGCCATTTATAATATTATATATAAGTAGGATAGTAGTATATAATATTATATATATATATATATATATAGTAGGATTCACAAAGGACACTTGTCTATATATCTGAACATTTGATATCCGAATTTCCACTTATTTAATATTTATCTATTAATTGTTTTGTATTTACTTAATCACTGCAGGAAATTGCGGTTTGTAATTCATCATCACTGACATCAATATGGTTTAGTTTACCTGAAAGTTAAACAAACATAGTGTGTCACTGAGCGAATAGTTTACCGGTAAATGGTACCTATTCATTTTGTATGACCTATTGCAAAAAAAAAACTTTTCAATTCAATACTACTTTTATTTCTATACAAGAAATTCTTACTTATCATTTTACAAAACAGGTAAAAACTAGTTTTAATTAAATAAAGTAAGGCGTATTTGCTCCATCTGGTATGTTTTTGATAAGTACATTAACTCAAATGTCATAATCTGAAGAAAGAAAACATTCACATTTATCTTGTTATCTTGCTACTTAATTATCTTATTGTCATGAAAACAAAATTCAACTTAATTTCTCGAAGCCCTGAGAATAATTTCCATAGCTAATTCTCTTCAAATTCTATTATCTCAGTCTCTCGCTGCCTTATCACTAACAAATATTAGAGCAGCCATCTCTCTTAGTGATAGCCGATTGCCCTAATTTAACTATCTGTAACGACCATTCGTTATTTATTAATTATAGCGCTACATTCCAGGCTATCTGACGATTAATTATTTCTGATCTGTTCTACAAATTGTAAGATGTAAGAATGTCAGTTTCGCGAAAAAGTTGTGTTTCAAAATAGTAAATCGATGACTGAGCACACGACACTGTACCTTTAGATTAAGCCTGACTATCAAATTCTTAGTTTATTACATCTCACTGCTAAAAAGGGTGCTTTGTTATCCATACCTTTATTCCTTTTTTAGGGTTCCGTACCTCAAAAGGAAAAAACGGAACTCTTATAGGATCACTTTGTTGTCCGTCTGTCTGTCTGTCTGTCAAGACCCTTTTTCTCAAGAACGCGTGGAGGTATCAAGCTGAAATTCATATCAAATACTCAAGTCTACTGTCACTTAGAACTGTGAAAAAATCCAACTTCCAAGCTAACGCACTCAAAAGATACAGCCATTTATGCTGCAAATTTTCGACTCTCGCAAGGGAATCAAAACCTACAGGGTACTTCCCGTGAACTCAGAATCTTGAAATTTGATACGAAGCAAGGTCTTATCTAGCACAGATAAAGGAAAAAATACGATAAGCATAAATTTTTAGTAACATCATATAATATAAATATTTTTCATAATTTTAAACTTACTACCCCTTTCCTTTACATAAATACCTACAGGTCTGTACGCAACCCTCAGTGCGCGAATCCGACTCGCACATGGCCGGTTTTTTTTAAAATAATTTAGTCATGCTCTTCCAATCAAAAACATATTAATTAAAATACCGGGCATTATCTACAAGAATCCGAAGAAAAAGTTAAAGTCCTTTGATCCTTTGTAGGAAGTTACAAAGGATCAAAGAAAAATTTACTTAACAATAATCGGTCCTTAGCAACGGATCAACTAAACGCGCGGACAAAAACACTACCAATCAATTATTACAAACACGTGTTGACATATCATCATATCACACACGAGTTCACCCCCCATGGTTGTAATGCGTAATATATAGATATTACCTAATATTCGCGTCTGTGCATACGCGGAATGTTATCACTTTATCAGTCGTGCCCAGTGAGGCCCAATTATTGGATATTATTATCTATCTATTGGATGTAGTGAGGTCGTATACTTATTGAGTAAAAGTTTTTTCATAAAAACTTTGACCTAGATAGTAGAGAAATCCCATTCATTGCATTCAGGGATTGCTATTTCAATTTCACAAACAGATTTGTTAGTAAATTTTCTGCCATGTTTGTTTTCCATTTCAGCTTTAATAAAACTTCAAAGGCTAGCGCCGCAGGGTCGCCATGTTTGAGTTACTTTGCTTATTAATTGCAGACAAAACGACTATTGTGTTATTAGCATAACATAATACTTAGGCTTACTGCGTGGGTGGAATATTGAAGGTCAGGTGATGTCAATAGCCTAGTTACTGGCCAGACATGTGCCCCGGTCCCAAAAGTTTAAAAAGGAATCGTTTTTTGTCAAATAAATTTTTTTTGAAGCGTTCTGGTCCTTAAAAATATTCTGGGGTCTATTTTACTTGAAAGGTTGAAAGGGCTTTATTTTTTGGCTTATGACGACTCTGAGAATGTAACGATTAGAAAGCGATTATGAGTCGGGTAAAAATCAATAGGTATTGAACAGCTTGTAACTTGCTGTTGGTAGAAACCATTTTATTTATATAAATTGACGTTACTTTTAAATAGATGTATATGTATAGTATCTAAAACCATCCATATATGGGAAGTTCATTATCCGCATATCGACTGAGCATCATTGACACTGAACCCCTCGACCGCACTAATCGGTATCTGACCGCTTTCACTCTGCGGTCTTATACCTACTAATTGGCAAAAGCTGGTGGTTATACTACCAAACAACTATAAGCGGGCCAAATAATCGATGTTATACAAAGATAAGTTAGCTATAGCTAAGTATTTAGTCAGACGGCAAATTTAGTCATGGGAATGATTGCAAAGCTAGGGTGCGCCAAACTCACTTTGGTATTTGTCATTAGTTAAAAGTTTCAGTGTACATCTAGAATACCTAGTCTGACACAATAGTGGCAAAGCTAACCTCAGCCGAAGTATTCTGTAAAAATGTCGTCGTGAAAACCTAGGTTATGAGCGCTTAAAGGGCGATGTCATTCCTTCTGATGCTCGGTATTGACTATTGACAGCTCACTTCAAGCTCACTTCAATGTTTCCCCTGTGAGAAGGTCTCAGTTCAGCTTTCTAAAGCCAAGTTTAGATTAGCAACAAAACTTGCAGAACTGAACTTCCGTCGCCGTGTGTTGAGCTTACTGCGATTATTTGCACGACTCACTTCCGTATTTTAAGAAAGAATTGCTTGCGGAACTCAACTTCTGCAAGTTTTGATGCAAATCCAAACAATGCTTAGATAAAACTTAAGTTTAACCCAAATAAACACAAAAATATTCGCATGTATATACTGAAAGTCTACCCCGAAATAGTAAAGGCTTGAGTGATAATAAAATTATTCTTTGGTGATATTAAGTCACAAGGACACAGTTTGGAGTGGTAACTAATACGCGATAAGTTTATGATAAGTCGATAATATTATAATGTCGGCATTGTATGTCATGTCACCGCTTTTGGCCAGTTATAGCGGATACATTTTGGTCTGATTATGTACTTAGCTTGAATTTTTAATGTACTGATTTTGTGTGCCATAAAACTTATGAGTTATATCAGTCACGTGTTTCAAGGATAAGAAACTATGATTTAATAGAAGCGTAAATAAATTATGGTTATCGTCATCATTCACGTACCATTAGCAGAAGTAGTTTCTATAGTATCAATACGCCAAAATGAAGTGATTGAAATAGGACATAATTATCCTAAGGCAACATTGCATTATCCTTCATTTGATTTGATCGTCCCCACAATTATGTTAATGAATACTCAACTAACCCATATCTCTCTTTGCAGGCCTTCAAATTGTTCAAGCGGAACAAGAGCCGCAAAAACACACGGAACCGTATCTCGCCGGAGCTGTCCCGCTCGCCGTCCTTCAGCGGAACCGTCGACGCACGCGCAGACATCGACATACAACGCTTCTGCGCCTGCCGTGCCTCCCTCCCGCCCCTACACATCTCCAGCAACGAATCTTACGAGAATACTTCTTACTACAGCAGCTACAACAGTTATAACAGCTCGAGGATTGACAGCTTAGAGTCTTATGGTACCAACGAATCCAACAGTGGTAGCAATCGTTCAGACTCTGCCTACGACTCTGCCAGGTCCAGTCCTGAACACGCCAGGGTCTGCTACGCTACCGTCACGTACTTTAACGTAAACGACAGCGAAGACAGCAGCAGCATCCGCACTGAGTACACTCTCCTCGATGACGCCGAGGCTGACCGAATGGCCGACCTAGATGACATGGAACGACACTTGGACGAAGATGAACGAACACAGAACATGATCAACGAGAGCATTGAACTAGTTAGCACGTTATGAACTGAATGCAAAGGACATTGTGGTAGATTGTAATTGTACTTTAGTTAAGCAAGTTAGGGAAGTGTTTTATTCCGAATTTGGAAGCATGTGTGATATTCGGTGCGTGGTCGAAGATATGTGACGAAATTATTCAGATTTGTTAGGAGGATTATGAATTAATCATATAATCGTAACTAGTGACTTTTTCCACGTGTATACTATGTATTTATAATCTATAATAATCTGGCAACTGTAACCTATCCGGTAGATCTTAAGGTTTCATGGAAAATAGCTTCTGTGAATTTATATCAGATTTTTCACTTTGTAGAAAACACAAACAGAAACAAAAGCAACTCAAAAAAATCCTCTCTTTGTTGAAAGTCTCCAACGCATTGACATAATTGACCAATCAGCTTTCACTAAAAGCCCTTATTATTGACCAATCAGTGCGAAGCTACAGCACTTTGCACCGTGAAGATTCTATTGAAACATGTTCTTCAGTCGATATTGCTCCCTGAAGTGTTCTCGCGAAAAGATGTTGGAAAGCGGAAAATATTTAATCTCATCGAGTTTTGAAGTCTTAGATTTCGCTTTATATTTTTGAATTAATTATATGCTTACTCCTATTTGATTTTGAAGCAGTGACGAGAAATCTAGCCAATATTTTCTTTTTGTTTGTAGAAAGAGTACCTACTTTATACAGAATTCCAATTATTTTAGACATTACTTTATGTTTGGTAGTCAAGGCCTTAGGTTGAGTTTCGTAATACACTTTATTATTCAAGTTTCTTGTACTAATACCTAGCTTATTATACAAGCCAGTCTTTTGGTAATATCCGTTGATCCTCGAATTATCTTCTACAAGACAAATAAAACTTTTGATTGAAGTGCTTGGAGTTATAATCTTGTTCCAAGTTTCCTACATTGAATCGCGTCATGTTAAATTAATTTTGAGTTTATATGTTATGAGAGTTTATAATATATGCTGTAACCAACTGGGAAATGGGGAAAACCACAAGAACGCAGAAATTCAGGTTGATCGATTTTAATTTGGATAATATAATGTGAAATAATTTAAACGGTAAATTGATGAGATACTCACTCTTTAACATGTTGATCAACTGGTTTTGTAAATAAATTGTTCAGATCTTATGAAATTTGAAACGATGTTTCTGAAACTGTAAATTGCTGTCGTGTCAATATTTATCGTGATATTGAACAAATTATTGATGATGTTGACTTTTGCCCTGTTTATTTGTAGTTTTTATGTATACCAACTACCTATTACCTGAAATTATAAACATAACATCACGCCTTGTTTCCCCGAAGCGATGGGCAGAGGTGTACCCATAGTACCAGCCCACATATATGCCAGCCAGTTATGAATTGAAATTATATGTGGTCTGCTAGCAGCGCCCTGCGGTTTCACCCGCATTAGTCTCGATTCCGTGCGAATATTGCAATATAAAGTATTCTATGTCCTACTCCAGGTCATGGTCTACCCATGTGCCAAATGAGATTGATTTTGAGAGACTTTTATCGTTCATAATAATAATTTATATTCTGAAGGTATTCTTTACGTCCGTTTAGTAACAACCTTTTAATCCTATTACTGACCTTCGGCGGACATAAGCTTGTCGCAAGAGTCAACGAAAGCGAATTGGTCGCTACACAGTGGAAGTCGGTCAATCGGCTTATATAAATTATTATTAAAATCAGTTCTGCTTAACAAAACTTATGGAATGTAATTTATGTAAGACGATCAACATTAATATTTTCCTATCTTTTGTCTGCATATATTTTGAAATTCTTTTTACTATTCTGCTTTAACCACTCGCTGGTCGAGTGATTGTTAATTTAATACGAATTATTTTCAAGGTTATGCTTAGATAATGAAAATATTGTCACCGTGTTATTGTGGTCGTGACTGTCACGTTGGTCTGGTGGTCGCAAGCGCTACTGCCGAGCATGAGGTCCTGGGTTCGATTCCCGAGCGGGCAAGGTGTTATTGGTTTATTCCTTCTGGAGTTCCTCAGTAGCAGCCCGGTGTCTGGATTTGTGTCCGGTTGTTGGCAATAGACTCACCCCCTATTACATGGGACTTAAACATAACTGGCGATATGTGGGTGTACTATTGGTACACCTCTGCCCAACCCTTCGGGTGTAACAGGCGTGAAGTTATGTTATGTGTATTGTCACTGAAATCCTTTATGTAAAAGTACCCCCAATTTAATGTCTCCTTCAAGTGTTTACCAAAGTTAATGTGATACTATAAGATTATTTAAGTATAAGATATTAAGATAATTTAGTAATACGTCAGTTGATCTCAATGGTGTTTTTAGCGTAAGTAGATTGCGTCAGAGACTGCTTTGCTATGCAGAGTAGTGAATAAGATCAGAAGCAAAATGTGTTTACGAACTGCTGCGACGCACAGAGTACCTAATGTATGTTATATTATACCTACATTTTCGTAATTACAATAAACAAAATTACATTTTTTAACTATGGCATTTTTCTTGTTTTTCTCAGCCTTTAATTGATGTTAATCGTAGTTTAATGGGTTTTACGATTTAAAAATGGGTATGTTATTAACATTGTTATATAAATTATCTATTTTTACACATAACAGTACCTACATATTATTTCGCCAGTAATTTTAAAGGTATTATGCCTATTCCTACTAAATGAGCAAAAAGCTCAGCAAAATGTACTTACAACTGTGTTTCTCAAAGTCCAGTGCTTAACATGTGACTACCCAAAACCCAGTCTTCTTCTTAGAATGTCGCTGGCAGTCTAAACTGAGTAGGCCCAGATGTACGGCTCCGAGTTTGCAAACCCAGTAATATAATATACCTGCCTGTATTCACAAAACTAGCGAATCAGGTCGTTGACCGCTCGTGACGTAGCTGCCACTGACCTGTCCTAAATACTAGATGGGACTGACATCCTAGTATGTCCTACTTTTCACCAGCCAACCAGTCTTGTAACCTACTTCTAGTACCGGGGATCATAGCTTTGTCCTGTCTAGGGCGAATTTAATTCAATAAAGATTGGAAATATAGGTGAGTTGATCAGTTGACAATTGAGTGATTTAATTGATTTTTCAGAGATTTAAAGCTGATATCAGACGCTTCACTCGATTAAAGGTTCGTTTTTGTTTTATTCCACGTTCATTCGACACCGACAAAATTACACAGAAATTGACGTTTATCTGCTCATTTCAGCAGGGATTTTGAATACGTTTGGAATCTCGTAGCGTAATTTTGTATTTTGCCACATAAATACTCAACTTTAGAGACATCAAACTGTAGTGGAGGATAGTAAATGTTTTGGTAATTGACGTCATGCAGAAAAGTTTACGAGACATCGTACATTCAAATTGCAAAGTTCTGCAGATCTTCAGTAGTAGTTTTTCTGTTTATACAACAGTACCATGTTGTGTTGTCTTTAAATGTCTAAAATTCGTGAACTAACAAACAAAGTAGAGCGATTAGCAAACCGTTTTTTTGAACGAAAAGCACACTTTTACTTGTCACAAGTAAAACTACTCACCAAAAGGCGAAATCAACAGTTTACCATTATGTGTGTCAACCAAACTTCACAAAACCATTCACAATTCTCATTGAATAGCTCCACAAAATCTAGTTCTGCAGCAACTAACACCAATTACGATATTTTGAAGTACCGACACAATGGCGCGGCCGGTAGGGGGCGCCACGGGTCATAATAGGCCCCAACGTGCCGATAATAGGTTCGACAAACAGGTTCCCGAACACTAATGGACGTTTTGGGTTTCACTCAGCGGAAGAGGAAACTTTGTCACATTAGTGTTTGGTAAATAATTAAGTAAGTATATAGGTAAGTATGTTTAGTTGGTGGGAAAGGAAAGAGTGATGTGGCGTGTGATTCCCGATAGACGTTCGGGGAAAATACTGCAATATGACCCTATTTTATGAGGCCCAGGTCCAAGAAGTACACTAGTTCTGAGGCCCGTTCACACGGCGATGATCAGTGATCGAGTACCTACTATATTTTACTGCATAATTTTGAGATCACATGGCATGCAGTTGCATACTTACTGCATTGTTTTTAACCGTATGAACAGTGTGATTTTGACGTTTGATCCTAACGTTTACTGTAAAATACCGTACTGATCATCGCCGTGTGAACAGGGCCTAAGAGTTCCTAAATTGAACCGAGAAATGGAAACCTAAAAAGCATATTATTTAGCAACTATTATAACTTTACTTACTAAAGCAGTGGCGGCCCAGTGAGCAGTGATGGCCCAGTGGTAACTGCCGTGGCTTATGAGTTATAGGTCGTAGGTTCAAACCCCGACAGTCGCTTTACTCTGTGTAAATCACTTTCATTACCACTCCTCTCAAAACGTAGAAGAAAAAAATTGTGGGAAATCTGGCATCTTCTAGTAGAACCAAAAATTCGAAGGCGTGACATTTACAAACCCGCACTGGGCCCGCGTGATTACGACCCACTCTCTCACACCGAGACGAGGTCTGTGTCCCAGCAGTGGGAACAATATAGGCTGATTATGTATAACTTTACTTCATTTCATCCCTAAAACAACAAAGTTCCTACATGCGGGAAAAGCAGCACCTATTTTCAGCCACCCTTTGCGTGAACTTTAATTACACATGGCGGCTTTCATTGCGATTACGACCTAGAACTTTTGTGTTGTGGTCCAAAACTCCAGCGTGCGACATCATACGAAGTTAGGACCACTTTACACTGTACAGCTGACGGATTTAGAGCCACCTACATACATGAGGTTAAAATAATTAAACTAGTTAACCATTGTAATGGAACTGATGGAAGTCAGTCTAACTAAGTTCTAACATGAAGAGACGTTGAAACTATCAGGGCGAATTTCACCAATGAAACTGAACGCGATCAGCACATTTAAACCGCGTTCAAGAGCTGTCAGTGTCATTATTATTGTGAAATATTGACACTGACAGCTCGTAAGCGCAGTTTAGACTTCAGTTTAACTTTAACTATGTTGTATAAATAATTTTCATCTTACGTCATTTTTACTACCTCTGCAAGACAGTGTTTACTAATTATAAAAAAATTGAGCATTTGCATAAAAAATATCTGCCGAGTAATTTAACTAGAACTTATCGGAAGATTAGGAAACGGGCCTTGAGTGTAATATTAGTTAGTTTAGTTATTTAGAGGTACGGTTATCGAAGCAGTCGTGAGTCGTAAATCTCAGACTTTGCAAACCTACCTACTGCCTAACTTGACAAAAGACTCTTCATGTGACCAGAAGGCTGGCCTATTCTTCGGCCAGAGAATTAGCATTGCCATACAGCGTGACAATGCTGCCAGCCTTTTGGGCACTTTTCCTGTTGACAGCGATGTGGATGAATTTTTTGATGCCCTATGATTGTTCCCCCCCACCCCTTTCTCATATACTTGTACATATTCACAATTTAAATGTAATTTTTTAATTTAATACACACCTTGACATCAATTTAGATCGTAATAAATTATTATAATGACACAAAAGACTAATATGCGAGGATTATACAATTTTCGTATGATATCATAATATACTTAATGATAATTATCGTGGCTGACGAGCTTCTTTATAATAATAATAAGTTTGGTAATTCAGGTCAAATCCAGTTTTGTTAAAGGTTATTAAACTTTCAACTTGAAAATGCCTTAGCTTAAAAGTCTACTTGTCTGCATACTTAGTTAGTTTTCGCTTGTTCAAGATAATGTGAAGTTTCAGGCTAATCGACTATCGTTTATCTTGTATATCTGCCCTCCCCCTATGGAAACTTTATAAAGCTGTCTATTCAGAAGCTTGATTGCAATCCCTTATTATTTGTCTCACAGTGGGGTCGCTGGGCGAACTTAGTGCCTTATTATTCAATCATTATTATTTCGGCTAAAACAATTAACTGTGTCTGAACTGTCATAATTGCATTGTTATAATCATTTTGCTTAGCCATAACTATTTTGGGCCAAAATAATACGGAGTATAACTAGTGAGTTGATGGTACTTAGAGTAGGTGGCTACGTTAATGGGTCCATTAGTATACTTTGATCATTGTCTTGTTTGCTTAATTAATAGTGTCGGTAGTTTATTTTTTTGTTATCTTATTATTACTTGTATAAAAAAGGATGTTACTCACAATCCTGCAATTATGATTTTTTTACACTTTCGCTCATCGTTCAAAATCTAACCAGTTTGCAGCTTATCTTCTAAACAGGAAATATTACTAATTTATTTTTAACAATCACTGCACATCGTTAATCTGTTTTGTTCCAAAAGCTATTTCATGTTTCATAATGATGGCAAAAACCATTCAGTTTTGTTGTTTGTCAAAATATAATCCACAAATGTACCATAGAGAACAGACAGTATTGTAACTTGAAGTGAAAGAAAACCTGTAATACCTGTTTTGGGATGGAACTTGCGCAAGAGGGCTGGGAGAATATCGGAGGACATCGATGGGGTCCAGTCTGGTCAGTTCGTTATTATTTTGTGCTGACAGGATTTTGTATTGGTCTTCTTTTTGAATGAGAACAAAAGGCTTATTGTAAGTATGGTACGGAATAATACGCATGTCAACAGAAAATATGGAAAAGAGCTTGATAACTAGTCGGAAATGAAGAAGGTATAAATTATAAAAATTAAATTGGAAACCAGTCCACTTTTTTTCAATTACACAATATAACGCAAGACGCTTCCGTAAACTGCAATTAAACCGTTTTCAGACGTGTGATAACAGAATGCAGAACGGCCGAGAACTTCCGAAAATATGCCCAATTTATAAATGCATGTTGTTGTTACAGTTATTTAACACATGAATTTTGGCAAGCAAACAGCTGCTGGAAACAGCGCGTTATTTTTACTGAAGCGAACTATGACTAGCCTTATTTGATAATGCCCTTGCGCTTTCATAGATAGGTAAGTATAATATTTATTTACGTGAAACAAAAAAAAATATTATTCCTTGGGCCTCGGATTACAGGTAATTTTATATTTTGAAGGAAATATCAAACAGTAGGTAAATCCAAGAAAGATTTATCTACTCTGTAAAAATATTCAAACAAATTTATCGATAGTATGTAAGGATCGTAGCAGTTGGCGGTCTGTGGTTTCTGTCTACAACTATGTGAAGAAGGCATGAGTTATGTATTATGTATGTATTTATCGGTATCTCGTTAAATTTGATGACTATGACCGGGAATCGAAATGAGCTTGTTATTTGGCTCCACAGTACTGAAAACATTGAACAGTCACTTGGATTCATCTCAACTGTCTTTTGGTATTGAGTTTGAAGCGACCTCAAGAATTAGCTTCAAAGGAATCCCGAACACAAAGGACATACATGATCTCTGACGAACTTAGAGAGAGCAGAGCTTTCAGGCGTTTACTGGAAATTGAGTTATTAGAAATTCCTTTTGTAAACTCATTTAGGTATGTAATTATTTGTAGCACTGTTTGGGAATAGTTTTACATAATATTCGAGGTAATGGAAGGTTTATTGAAGTTTAAACTGAAAATTGCAAAATTCTGCTAAACGCTTAATTAAGTACTTGAGAAATGCTTGCATTTCAGATGGTTTTTCTTTTCGTACTTCACGAATGAGGACCTGATCTGACCTTCATGATGATATCCTTCCAAGAGGTCAGGTGCATAGTACCTACTCACAAACGGGCGCACATGAATGTGAACAAAGCAAAAGTACTATGAAAGGGTCGTAGTAAGTTTAAATATGTCAGAAGTTGACTCCCCACTGCAACGTACGATGTGCGTACGATGTGCAAGGAGAAGTTTAGCCCCCCGTTAGCTATGCGGTTTATTTGTTTGCCAGCTATGCATCCGTGCGTAGCCTGACTGTGGGTCACAATGGACGATCCCGCCTACGTGTTCATACTTGACAAAGTGAAGCTAAAGAGGTATACGTGCGTATTGCGTAGCTTAGCCGTGGTGATCTGGAGCGGCGCCTTACATTGTTGTACAGTCGTTTGTTACATTACATACATCAAACTCTCACCTTGATCTTTGCTTACCTCCAATGGTTTTGGGAATTCGCTACCGAAAACAATCAATGAATTGTATGAAATGACTGGCGGAACGAATCGTTTAGTGCTGGTTGGTGCCTCTACGTTTGTCACTAATTGTCACTGACACGTGCCTTGTGTTACGTACCGGTCGGCACTTTACGTGCCAGTAAGTCGGCCACTATCTGGCACTATCTGGGCCGCGTTCCTTATTTACGCTCATTAACAAATTGTGTGATAGGGCTTTATTTATGGGCCAGGCGCCGGCAGGAGCAGGTAGCAGGCATAACGAAGAGCTGTGTGGACATGCCAGTACCAGGGTTGTCTTGGATTATTTCTAGATTATGCATGTGTTTAATTAGGGTATACTCATTTGCCACTTGCTTATATAATTAAAGACGACGTTGAAGACAAGGAAGTTTGGCAATAATTCCTTCTGCACATGTGGCTTCCCTTGGTACATCATTAACGGCGTATTATGTAAGAGTTACATAATACGCCGCATTTTTCCTTGACATAATCATCCTAATATTTGACATTATATACCTACAATTAAATTTCAACACTTTATTAGTGGCTTTTGTGTACATGATAATAATTATTCAGATTTGTTACAGTTGTAATAGCAATCATGTCGTTTCGTTTATTTTTTTTATAGATTTATATTTTATATAGATTATTTTCTATTTTGTGAATGTCTTAGTGGAATGTAGATTTATTGACCATGTTCTATTTTGTAAAGTACCGTACCGTAAGTAGTTGTTGAAAGACTACACTGTCCTCCCATACCTATTAATACTGTTATTTGAAAATATTGTAAAGGCTAATTATTTTTAAAAGAGTAACCGTGGAGTTTCTTGCCGGCTCTTCTCCATAGGAAACGACCAATTGGAACTGTGCACCTAGCTTCTGACGTTAAATGTCAAATAAGGGCCCTTGTAGGTTTATGTGAAATAAAATATTTAGAATTTTGTCCTCTTCCTCAATTAAGACTACTGTAGGCAACTGGGCTGGTTGTTAAGGATCCTACCTAATTATGAACAAGGCATATTATGAATAAGTCTAAATTACGAATAATTTGTGTGCGTTTCAATGAACGGTAATCCTCCTTGTAAGATAGATATCATACAAGTACAAATAATTAGACACTTTTCACAAGACTTTCTTGCCTTGAGGCTTTAAATAGGCACAGAACTTAGTGTTCAACATTTTGCCTTTTTATGCATAATCAAACTACGTCGTAGTAGACGGCGAGTTGTAGACTATTTACATATTTACAAGACACAAGTTATAACGCCGTGCTGTGACGTCATGATAGACCTACATAATATTTGTTCTATGAGGAATGTTGGCGCAGTTCAGTATTTAATGAAATGCAAACAAAAGAAATAATAATATGGCGAAAAATATTTCCGTATGAGTGCCCATCGTTTATACTCACGATGGTAATTTAGCTGGGTTTTTCTGGCTTGTACCATGGAGCCGTTAATTATATTATTAAGATGTATGTTGATTTGAAAGAGCATGGCAGTTGAGAGTATGTCATGCTCACTTAAATGTCTCGCTGATGGTGGCGAGTGTGTTGGATCATTCGGTTCCCTACAAAATGGTTGAGCTGGATGGTGCTGATCCACGCGTCATGTACGTGAACGGGCGCCGTCAGTTGAGACTGGTCATCTCTTATGTGTTTAATCTTATGTTTTTAATTGTTTTGATTATTTTTGTACATTGTTCTCACGTATATAAGCAACAAGAATAATGTATCCAGGATTGTGTAATATCTAAGTATATTTAAAAGAGTGTCCTTGGGGTTTCTTGCCCGTTCTTCTCCATAAAAACCTACGTTTTAGAATGGGCAACCAGCTGCAACTTTGTAACTAACTATAATAATCTACTACTTGACAATTCAAAAGTGCCTGTTAATGGTTTAATTGAAATAAATGCTTTGAGTTTGAGTTTGAGTGGTCGCCTACGCCTTAATTTGCATACTAGCTTCAACCTTTGCTAAAGTGCACCTAGGTGCGGTTTTCAAAAATCCAAGTACATTGGGTTGCCGAGAGAGAGGTAGAGGGTGTAAACTGAGTGCACTTGTTCACAAACACATTTTTGCCGTTAAAATCTACGTCACGGTGGCTGCTCTGCGCCGCTGCCGTAGGTATGAGTGTTACAAACTTCCATTGACATAGTGGCATAAACAGCATTAATGACCATGTCTACGACCGGACGGTACCGCCACTAAACCATAGATTTTTACAGTGATGCCTTGAAAAGCCGCCGTCTACGCCGGTTGTCGCTGAAAACCAGCGCTTTAGCTCTATCTCGCATAGGGTCGCAGCATTATGCTGAGCGATGGCCGTTTTGCGTGGATGTGACGCATATTTTCCCCCAAATTGTTCTTTTTGTACAATATTTCTTTCTTTGCGTCATGTTTTCAGCAATTAGATGTATTTTCTTTCTTTCTTTTTCTCGTTCAAAACTTTCACAGGTTAACTTAAGGAAATCCCGCTACTAACTCTGCTCGCTGACTTATTTTTACCACGATATACCTATTAATTGTTTAAGGCGAAAGCGTCAGTGTAGCCCGCGCAATTTAAATTTTCTTACATTTTTTGCAATTTGCAGGTCAGTGTCAGGTTGTATCTTGATCTAAATATGATTCGCAGCGGTATCAAATATTTATTTATAGAACTATAATCATAAAAATCATCAAGCCTATACATAGTAATATAGAGGGGCGCATCCCCCTTAAGTAGCTCACGATCACACAGTTGACACGAGAGACAAGAAGGGTTTGTTATCTCTCTGTTTATTGTTGATTCTTTACCGAAATTTCTGTTTATTTCCTGTTATTTCGCGATTGGTTGACGATATCTGATATTATTTACGCTAACATTAAAATATGATGGCCTTCGAGTGACGTTGTTTTGCCATAGTATCATGTTTAGGTAATAATATAATCCTTGTTTTTATTTTTTTAGTAATAATATAATCATTGTTTTTATTGGAAAGTTTTCTTGAAGATCCTTCTAATGGGAAAAATCTTCTCATTACTCGTATGTTATGTTATGTAGTTTTTTGTACCTACCTACCTACCGAGCTTGCACTGACTTTTTCATGACTATTGAACACTGCATACCTACTCAAATACGCTACCAATTCCAAATTAGGATTAATTAAGCTTAGTATAGGTGCCTGCTAGTTAGGATCTAATTGGACATAATATTTACTAACTGCAGCGCAATAATAACACAATGCAATTAATTAATAATCGCTCAAGTGCGTCTGCTGTTGCTCTAAATAGTAAGTCCTTGGGTATTTTTGATTTCCTCCCCTTAATTTTGCTTAAATCGTAATTTTATTTACAGAAAGAAAAGACAAAAAAATCTAAACAAAACTCCGTACAAAGGCCACTCCACACCTACTTCCTAAAAACTGCCACACGGCGCACACACGAACATGAAAAAACGTGACGTTTTTGCACCCTGCGTCTTCCTACGGAAGTACCGAGTCAGAGGGAGACAGAGATAGTGACCACACAGGAGGGAGCGAGAGGGACGTCGTGGGAACCGCAGGGGTAGCGATATCCCATACGATCATTGAAGTGGGACGGCCAATGACGGGCATAGTGACCCTTCGGTGCATGTTATGTCCGTCGGGACTCTATAATACCCGTGAACGACACCTGTGCGATGCTTATCGCTAATTTATGCGACAAATGGCGAATTCGTTAGTTTTTATCATAGTAGTTTTTAATTACAGGTGCATTAAGGGTTGGGAAATTAAAAAGAGTGTTCTCTATGAAAATAATTTAATTTTCTTTTTGTTCGCAAGCGACGCGACGTTTATTTACACGATATGTACAGTTCAGTGATGCGTGAAACCGACTAATAAGTTAATTGTTAATTAGGCGGTTTAGTGCATCTAATTTTAGCCAATAAGCTATACAAATCACACTTTTCATGAACAATATCTAAGGCTGAACAATTACTGGTAAATTCACAACCTTTTTCCGATATTTCATCGTAATATACTTAAATTACTTATATATGTATGTATATTCTATTGAAGATTATGTCGAATTTCTTTGAATGTTAACATCAAATTAAACAAACATACCGAAATGGTACAACATGATTCGATTCGACGATATTTAAAGCTCATTTTTTTGGTCCCAAAATACATCTAGTGACTGACGATAAACTTATACAATATAATATATAACTATCACACAACTTACTTTATAATATTTGAAATAGTTAAAAACTATTTTTACAACAGTGCAGTCTCCAAAAATATAATTTAGATATTTTTTAAACTCTGAGATCGATACAACAGTACCCTGTGGCTAGGCGACGAAGAAATCAAATAATGTATACAATGGGGCATTTCAGAGAATCTGTTTGAATGTCCAATGCTCTATTTTAGAAACAGAGGGTCCTAAACATTGAAAGTAAAACGTCAATGAACGCTAGAGGGTCCTTGAAAATTCTTTCAATACAATGCCAAAGAAATACTTGATTGAAGTCGGAACCTACAGAAATACTACAGTAACTATACAATGGACCACACAAATATTCCGTTTGATTCCCCTAGATTTTGTTCCCTGTCGCCAAGCCACAGAACAATAATTCTGATAAGTTTTAATGTACTACAGTTCTAATAGGCCAGTTCAGCACCCCACGGCCTGTACGGCTTCGAACTGTTCTGTGAGTACTGATGATGAGGTGGATGGTGAGGGTACGGAGTGGGGTAGTGAGGAGCTGGTGGCGCAGGGTGAGGGCCAGGAGGTCCAGGGGGTGCAGGCGGCCCGGGGTAGTGAGGATAACTCGGGGCAGCCGACAAAGGAGCAGCAATTGCAGACATAGCTGTAGGTACAGCTACCGTCGTCGCCGCTGACGTCACTGGTATGTCTTGCCGAGGTCCTCCCAAGTCTGTGTAACCATGTTGGGGTTGAGGTACTGGTGTTGTCGGGTACTGAGGATAACCCCAGTTCGCTGACTTCGCCGCTAACTCTCTTTGAGCAGCGAAGCATTGGAGGTGGCTCATAAGACGAAGCCGTAAAGGATCTTGAATATCAAGACCTTCGCAGCTGACGAGGTACCTCGCAACTTCAGCAGCACACTCCCGGAACCCGATGCTGTGGTAGTCCATCGCATACCTCTGAGGGTCGTAAGCAAATGTGTCCAATCCTGGAACAAAAGAGAACGAAGGTCAAAAATGTTTTAATTATCATATTGATTATTCTATGACGCACTCCTACAATATTAATTCAGTTCCACCGTGTTTGGTTAAAAATTTAAATACGAGAGCGTTGTGAAGGAACGTGGCATGTTCCAGTTGGAATAATTAACGACGTTACAAAAGGTTTCTGCAGAGTTTCAAGCTCACACTAGGGAATTTAAAATACCGAATTTTCTTTGGTCTTTTCAAGCCAGCTATCCGACACTGCAGATGTTATTTTGCATGTAAATAAGAATTAGACAATGGTAAGTCGGAATAAAGAACACAAAAGTTCAGTTCATTCAGGAAACAGCCCTCCAGTTACCCTTGTGCAACCAGAAAGGGATGGGATATAACCAATTGATCAAGTGCGTAAGGGATGGAAAATTGTAGTAATGGTAACGGGAACCCCAAGTTTCCGGCCGTCTTCCGAAAGGGAAGGAGACAAACATAAGATGAGCTCTCAGTCCCTAGCGTGCCTCTAACAAAGTGTTCAATTAAAAGATGATTCATTGAAGAGTGCGGGGTCAAGGGTGCTTGGTCCAGTCAGTGTGCCACCGGGCCACGAGACCGAAGGGTGAAGAAAACTGTCTATGCAGTATTTTTTGTATTCGGTGAACCAGTTTAATTTCTTTTTAAACTTTTTTCTTTGTCTGTGTGTTCGCTTATTTTATGTTTGTATGTGTGCCGTTTCATTGTTGGACACGTTTCGTACTTAATAAAATAGAACAGAGGCACTTGTAAAATATTATTAGAAACGTTTTCTGTGTTAATTATCTTGTTAGAAGAGCAGAGCTCTGGGAAATGTCGGACTGCCCTTTTATTACTGTTTCACCTACGATCATTTATTTAATTAAATGTATTGCGTTTTCGTTTTAAATGTTATCGCTATTTTATTAATTAAAGAAGTTCGTTTTATATGGATTGTTATTCTACTTCAATAATAAAAACAGCAAACTATATTAAAATCGTAGTTAATTAAAATGTAAATCGCTTCTTTTTTTCCAAATCCATGTCACATTCTAATTAAATCTATTTGTAAGCAGATATCTTAACCCCAATGAAGCGCACAATTGTGTTCACTTCCTCCTTCCTTCCTTGGAGCGTTTTTTAACATATGTTTTGCGCGAGCGCCAGGTGCGACAACCCTTTGCATTAGAATCGCTTCCGCTTGTCACGCGGGACACAATGGACGCGTGATTTGATCGGAAGAATGTAGATTTGGAAGTTTTACTTTATTCTAAAGGGGTTTTAGATCGTAATTGTTGGGTATTGAAGAGGAACCAAATCCGGTATATTGTCAGAATAATGTTTTAGTAGAAAGTGTCTCATACATTCAAATCGTATTATAAATAAAAGTCTGTTAGTAATTAAAATGTTCGTTTCAAATAGTAGCCCAACATCATCGCTTTGATAAAACTCTTATCTGTCATAGTAAGTAAGTAAGTAAGGCATTCAGTTACAAAATAATTACTCAGAACAAAAATAAAAACTATTCCCACGTCTAACCCATCAAATAATTGGGAAGTCACCCACAATAATCACGATTTAAACAATGCTTAACATTTCAAATCCCCAATCACCGTAGTAACATAAGTTGCGATTAATTCCCCACTGCACTACAGAGGGTATATTATCACCATCCCTCTCTCTATGTGAGAGCGGCCCCGCTATGTGTTCCCACGCACCCTAAGCGCATGATTCGCTTACTGATTGATTTATCTGCGCTAATCTGTTGGTGTGCGTGTGAATTTGTTTTAAAGATCTTTGTTTTGAAGATAAACAAGGAAATGTGATGGTACAAATATAATGAAAATAAACCAAAAAAAAAACAACTGAAGGTCTTAAGACATGTCAACTTGGTCAAGATTTTGCGCTTACACCAAAAAGTTAATCATTAACCATCAATAAGTGTCTACTATAGTTATAGGTAAAACTTCTTCAAATAACTACAATTTACAGCATTTTTAGATAATTATTTACCAAGCAATCACAATGGTCCGAAACCGACCCTTTACTTTATTAAAAACGCATTAAAGTAACCACACAAAGCCCATATGGCTAGTAGGCCATATTGTCTGTTGACCAAGCTTCAAAGTCGACTCGTACGCATTGCTTACGTCACACCTGGCGCCTACAAAAACCAGGAAGTCGCTAACTGGATCACGCTGATCCAGTTTTTATCTCGCTCGCACGGTGTTTGGGTGAGAGGGACGGGGATAGTATAGGAATATTGATACAGTTGATAGGGTGTCGATTTCGAAATCGATATGAAGTTACTGAAGTGACATTATAATATTAGATTTGAAAAAGTAAGTATTTGAGAAATCTTCGAATGATGATAAAAATATACCTTTAGAGGTCACGAAATATTGAGAAATAAATTTGGTTAGATAAATGTCACGTAACAAAGAAAAAGATAAGTCTATCAACCGCAAACAAGACCCGACCAAAATTATACGAATCTTAAGTTTTATTTCTCATTTTTCCCAAGGTTTTTACTACGAACGTCAGAGATGACGCGGTAACACTTCTTAAAATAAAACAACCGTTACTAAAGTTCAACCACACATCTCATGATGTAAGCTTCCGGATTCCCTCGGTCGTGACACTGACCTTTCAACGGCCAACCAGGCCACTGTGGACGGCGGTCGGCCATCATGGCCGGAAACTACTCCCAACTGGAGAGGATGCGGTTTTTCGTACGCTGAACCATATAGCGACATCGTGAACTACTTTTGTAAAGTTAAATGATAACCGCAAATTGATTTTAAACCACAGATTCGTTAAAACGGAAGGGTGGGCCAATTAGTATAATTTATTTAAAAGTTTTGGAGTTGGAAAGTACACTTTCTGTAATATCCTACACTATTAAATGAGCAGCATGTATATATACAGGGTGTTCGGCGCAAGGACCGACACATTTTTTTGGGGGGTTGGTAGGGTCATTTGCGAGGTTTCACCCAAAGACTATGACTATGACTAAGATATATACCTGGACGATACGTTTATCTATTTTCACCCGAGCAGAGCTCGGTCGCCTTGGTACTTTTTATAATATAACCAAATTTACTATAGCATGTTCATATGTATTAAAGACAAAGTATTGATGTTATGAAAAAAACCTATCATAGTTTTGATTACCTGGAAAGAACAGAACCTACCATTCGCAGAAAATCAATTAAAATTCCCTCATAAACAGTATCACTTTCAAATCTTCCCATCACATACCCAATGCAAACTCACCGGCATTTTTTCTATCATCTCCAGAAGATCATTTACTACGTGTGTTTGTAACAAAAACCTCACAGTTTGTCCACCTGCCGCCCGGGCCGGGGCGCAGGGCCCCTGGACCCGGAAGCATGGCGTGGGAACTTAAGGTACAGACCATTTTGAGATGAGCGAGATAGAAATAATGATGAAACAGCTGACTATGTTTATAGAGTAGTGGGTAGGTTTTTGTTTTTTAGGTTTTGATACTGGTTTGGTGGGTCAATAAGTTACTATGTATTATGAAAAAAGTATTAAAATGTGAAATAAGGTATCAAAATCAATGTAGACTTGAATGAATTTGAGTGATATAAATTTCAAACTCTACTACTACATTTATTCATTCATTCACTGACAAGCAACGCACAGCCTACACCGCTGAGTCTAGAAGCATGAAATTTCGGACAAGAGTTCCTTAAACAGGGTCAAATTAAATTAGCTAGCGAAACTGGTACCGATGTATCGATGTCCAAACATGATAAAACAAAAATAAATTAATTTGATGATGTTTTTTTGTGGGGTCATCATCATACAATTAGTGTAGCCAATTGAAATATAATTTTACTAAATCAGTTTTTTTTATGTCAACTTCACAGACGTGATGGGTATCGATATCTCAACACGATAAAACAGATTTTCTCCACTCATACTAGTACACAATACAAGTAAAAACACACTACAAGCGATCGATGTTCCCCCAAAAAAACATAAACCTTTTTGTTTTTATTTTATCGTGTTTAGATATCGATATTCGAGACCCATCGCGTCTTCAGAGTTTTGCTAGCTAAATTTAATTTGAACCTGTATACCAAAAGTGTATAAGTGTATAAATAACTATGACTAGTGAGTTACGTGTGTATGCATAACTAATAAGAAAGGACTTTTGAACATTTTTTCCGTAAAGGGGTTAAATACGGAATAAAACCTTGTACTTGGATAAAGCTTAAGCAGAGGTTAGTGTAACCATATTTTACCTACAAAATATTACTTAAGTTTAGAGAGGGCCGATGCCTTTCATTATTTTTTTAATTATTCCGAAAATCCTCTTTGATGAAACAAATAATATTCGGAAAATATGCTCTACCTACAGGTTGTTAACAACATGGTAACAGTCTGACGAAATGATATCATTGACCTTGTTAAAATCGGGAAAACAAAATTGTTATCTCAAATCTTTATCATTATATTTATCAGCATTATACCTTTGGCGAAACACAATCAATTAATTAATGTAATTAAAACCTAATTACGTCCTCAATAACGAAGACTCATTATCACAATATTTGGCTTTGGGTAATAAATTAACTAAATTAAGGCTCGCTATTTGTCTGCGTCTAGGCGCTCCTTGTGTGGCCCCGCATCGCTGCCAATGCGGTGAAGCGGTCGACTGTCTCGGACACCATGGTCTATCCTGCAGCAAGAGCGCAGGCCGGAGAGCACGGCACGCCAGCATCAATGACATCATCCGTCGTGCTCTTGTCACCGCCGGGGTGCCAGCTGTTCTAGAACCCAACGGCTTGGCACGCGACGATGGGAAGAGACCAGACGGAATGTCCATAATGCCGTGGAAGTTAGGTAGACCTTTGGTGTGGGATGCACGTCGACACCCTTGCGCCATCCCATCTTCCTAGCACGGCGGGCTGTGCTGGGGCTGCCGCTGCAGGTGCGGAAAACCTCAAACGGCGCAAATATTCCAATCTTATTGGGACTTATATGTTTGAGCCGTTTGGGGTTGAAACACTAGGGCCATGGGGTCCGAGTGCCCACTTAGTTTTTCAAGACATCGCAAAGCGGTTGGTCGACTCTTCATGTGACCAGAAGGCTGGCCTGTTCTTCGGCCAGAGAATCAGCATTGCCATACAGCGTGGCAATGCTGCCAGCCTTTTGGGCACTTTTCCTGTTGACAGCGATGCGGACGAATTTTTTGATGCCCTATGATTGTAATCCCCCTTTATATTTGTATACTTAATTAGTTAATAGTTTATATATATTTTAGTGTTAGCTTGTATATTATAATTAAGATTACTAAATTATAAAAAACATTTTATTTTTATGGAACAAGTTACTCTTATTCCTTCTGTATGTAAGTATCTCTCTGTGAAATACCATAAATTCAAAATCGGTATTTCCTACTCGTATTGTAAAGAACCTGGTGTAATACTATTATTCTCGTCTTCATCGTTATATTAATCGCAGTTCTGGAAAGTAAAGTCCTGTTTTCAAGTTTCTATTTCATTAAAGGTTTGTATAACAGTGGCAAGTTGCACAAAAGACAGGAAAAGCGAATCAAATGTATAGCTTTTGCTTTTAAACATTTTTTATTATATCGAATCACCGTTACGGTCGCATCTTTTATTAATTTGCAGGAAACGGAAACGAACGGAACAGGTTTCTGACTATTTAATTGTTGCATGTAACGGACGCAACATTTTTTCGCATTTTTAGTTTTTATTTTGATCGTTCTCCTTTTTTTCACTTTCGATACTTTTTACTGATGCTGTATTTACAAGGATTTTTTGTCGTAACTTGTTTTCATGTTTGCCGGAACTTTATTACTTTTTTTTAGTAAAGAAGACTTAAACATAATATTTTATTCAACAACGGGCAGTTGGGAAGTAAATGCGCAGAGTTTTTACAGTAAAGTTGTTTACTAGGCTTCGTTATATACTTTGGATTATTTCCTCAAGCATATTATCCTTAAGCTATGAGGTAGATCTTATACATATCCAGATGTATTAAAATTATTCAAATCAACTTACTAGATGACGACTTAGAGGAGTATGGAAGATAAACACATGTTGCGGCGATCCCAAATGAATTGGGATAAAGGTAAGAGAATGATTATGATGAAGGTACGAAGTGCACTGCTGGACATAGGCTGTTAGAGTGCATACGCTGACAACCTAAATACGTCACTACCACTTTTTTAGTTATGAAATAGGTTGAGAAACAGACCTATCTGATTTTAAGCGGTTACTGGATCTATAGACACCTTCCTACAATACCAACGTCTAATTAAGAGAGTCACTAAAGTAAGGAGAACTTTACCAACCTTTAGCATGCAGCATCTTCAAATGATCCACGGTCAGCTGGAGGATCTCAGCCTTCTCCAGCTTGGCACTGCCCTGCTTCTCGCAGGCGGCTGGCACCAGCCTCTTGAGCTCAGTCAGAGAGGTGTTGATGCGGTCGCGGCGCTTTTTCTCGATGACGCCGCGACGTCGCTTGCGCGTCATCAGCTGGCAGGAGTCGCCGCCTGGAGATCTGGAATTGTGAATGATGGTGGGTTCATTCTAGGTACCTACCTATAAAGAATGTACACAACATCACGCATGTAATCCCCGACGGGTTAGGCAGTGGTGTACTTATAGTACGACCATATTTCGCCAGTTATGCTCAAGTCTCATGGAATAAGGACGAGCCTATTGCCATCAACCGAGGTATAATATTTTTTAAGTTTTTAGAGATATTAAGATCCTGACGTGGTGTCTAAATAAGCAATTCAATAGGTTAGTTAAGGCTAGGTTTAAATACCACAAGAATTTGGTCTACTCAGTCACAAAAACCTATTTGTTTACACGTGGTATGAAGTTGGCTGTTTGTGCATGCATCCTCGATATAGGAAAAATACTCCTTTAAGAGGATAAAAAAATCCTACCTCTTTTATTTATCATTCGGTAGATTATATGATTACGCAACCATTTTATACAGACTTTATAACATGTTGCACGGTTTTGTGACAGATTTTCATAACGTTATGTAATCGGATTATCACTGAAGGCCCTATGTTTTCTATCATATAATCAAAAACCCTTTGGTCACTGTTTTTATGCATTAAGATTGTCTAATGGCTTAGTTTTAGTAAAGAATCTCATGGTCAAAATGTGACATGTTTGATTTACTTAACTAATTTGTTTAATAAACTCTGGACAAAATGAGACACTCTGAACGAGATTAAAATGTCTTCTTTTATGAAATGTTTGTTTAAGTCAGATTGTTTCCGCGTCTTGGTAACCTACTTAAATAATCAGGAATAGGCTTGAAGCAATTTACATTAATAATATGAAGTACACTTAATTGTGTAGGTATTTTTCCCTTCACATATTTTGTTCAGATAATGGGACTAGGTATTTTACATAATGTGTTGTAGGGACCATTGAAAAAATGTGGGTATGGAAAAGGGTCAGGTGTGTGGAATTCACATATATGCTTGATAAAAGATTCCTGAAGGTAGGGCAAACGGAAGATATGCGAAACTTTGTAATTTCTGTCGACCCCCATGAGCAAATTACATCACCTATAAACCTTTCAATGAAGAAAAGTTAACAAAAAACTTTTATTAAATTATAAAGAAATAGTATGACATAATTTACGTAACTCTGTAACCTTTAGAAACCTTTGAAAAGAACGAGCTACGCGTAACATTGAATCTCAGTTATTGCGTAGCATTTGCTACGAGCGTAGCGAGCTACGCGTTGTAGGTGCTACGAAAATTATATGTTCTTATTGGAATCTTATGTGATATTGATAAGGATATTTAATTATGTATTTCGAATATTTGTGACCCTAATTGACAGTAAAAAGGCTAAGCAGAGTAGCAAGGAAATTATTAAAACATAAAATAAACGTAAAGCGAATAAGTAAATGTCATGATTTTCCCATTTGCTTAAATTTATTAATTTAAATTATGAGCTCTTAATTACAGAACTAATTCAGAGGACAAAATATTATCTCAGTATTATATGGATATTACTAGAATTCTCAGAAATAATTAATATCTGTTTTTGTTATTCGTTACTTATATTTATTTAAGGTAGTAATAGCCTACGCCTGCCAGACAAATTATTTGTTATATTATTTGCTCCAACATTCTGGAATACTGTTTCTAATTTAGATCTAGTATATTAATCTCCGCCTGGCGTTAATAATCTCAGCTTTTATCAAGGTTTGTTGGATTAACTGAATACCTACAAACTCAAATATTGGATCTGGAAAAATCTGAAAAGAACAGATGTTGAAGGTTTGGTGGGAAGCTTTGCCCAGCAGTGGGACGGTACCGGGTAAAATAAACTTCGTTTTTCGTACTCACGTCGCATCTTTACTGCTCTCCTCAGAAAAGTCGTCGTCTTCGCTTTCACTGCGAGTCCTCTTGCTGCGCTGCGCAGGCGCAGGTGGGGCCGGCGCTGGTGCTGGTGGGCCCCAGCCGTACCCCCACTGAGATCCCTGACCCTGGCCCTGAAGCTGAGGACCTGGCTGCTCCATGTGTCTGTGATGGTATTCCATTGTCACAAGAAAAAAAAAATATCACTTTTTGTCTCAAATAGCACTATAAAATTGTAAGTACACTGTGATATCTTCCTGGCCTAGTTTTTCAGTTATTATCACTTTGTTTTCATCGGAAACTTGGTCTGAGGAGGATCGTGTGCGCAGGTCGGTCACGTGCGCGCGCGCTGTGCGACTGGCGCGGAGTGTGTGGCCGCGTGGCGCCCCGTGCCGCCTCGTGTGCTGCCGCCCTGAGCGACCCACCCTATACAAAAAACTTTTATCTATGACTCACTAACTCTTGCACTTGATGCAAGCAATTCTTGTCTTTATTCTTTGCAGGATAAGGGTTTGTAAACTGTCGTGATAAAGTTGGTATATTTTTATAGGGCCAAGATTGAAAACGCGTTTTTAGTTTGCAATTTTATGCGTTATGTAGTTGCAGTAAGGACGCTGCAACTGCGTTTCTGGGTCACTTAGCGATATTAAAATGTATAAATTTTAGTTATATTACAGTTGATCGGAAAATAAACTTAGTTTTCGAGGCGTAAGGTTCAGAACAGTTTAGATTATATTTTTAAGGGTGTATCATAAGGCCGCGTGGCAGGCGTACGGTGGGAAACTGCAGACAATTAGGTAACGCAATTTATTCGCTCCAATATTTGTGTGAATGTATTCTTCAAACTATAGGGGAAGGGTTCTGGGGTAGGCAGAGAAGCGTGGGACGATAGCACGGGGATTAACTAGTGGAAAGCATTAGGTAAGTACTACTCCAGTGAAGGAGTAGTTAGTTAGAGAATATCAAAAAAAGTATCTTAATATTGCGGATTTAAGAGGCACTTACGGCACTTACGATGATTAAAAGTGGAACCTAAAATAGTAAAAATGTTTGTTTGTTTTGGTAATTTAAGTATTTTTTCAGTTTCCGTTTTTTCAGTCTACAAAGTCAAAATAAACCTATCTAATATAAAAATCCAATTTCTGAAAACACATTAGGGCATAAATGAATAAAAAAGCACCATCTGAAAATTACTAAACAGTTCCATCATTTTCGCAAATGAAATAAGATACAACTTTTATCGCCAAATCACGTAGCTCCCTAATCACTAAACAATCTCAAAGCCATTAGCAGCGGCGCACATACGGGTATTTTACTTAAAAAACCGGCCAAAAGTCCAAATTACAAAATTTATGATAAGCGTTACCTTTGTTATTATAAGACAATAGGAATCTCCCACTCAAACGATAACGGACTAAATATGCTTCTACCGCCCGCCACGCGCTGTCCATCTCAGTCGGAATTTATCTGTTGTACTAGTTACTCGTTATTTTCTCGGCGCATACAATTTTATCATCACTGTTCAGTGCATTGCCATACTGTTGTGTTTAGTGCAAAACAAAAAAACTACTATGGATTCTTCTGATGAAGGTATGTAATTTAGTTTAAATACATGACTGAGTAAAATATAATTTATTTTCACTTAAAAAAAAAAATTCAAAGACGTAGTAAATTTTCTGACAATTTTGTATTTATTTTTTAGTTTACGATGTTAATTTAAGTATGAGTTAAACAGAGTTAAGCTTAAATTCTTATGTGGACATATTCTATGAACCTTCTACATGAATTATTTAAAAAAAAATGGTCCGCAAGTTTCCGCTCATTCTTTAAAAAGCCTTAAGATATGACAAGGTAGTAAAGTAAAAAATATTATGTGTTTTTGAACGTTTTGATATTAACACTAGATTTTGTTTGTTCACAGGTTGTAGTGTGGAATCATCAATTAATATCTCAAGAGAAGATATGTTTAACATAATTAAGCAGTGTGAACTCAGAAAAATCGATGAGAAACTGAACTTTCTCGAGAAAAAACTTGTCGAAATGACTAAATGTCCCGAAGATAAAATTCAATTACTTCGCGATAGTTTAAACGTTTTTTCGAATCAGTTTTGCATCTCTCCTTATAAATTACCAATAAAAAAATGGCGATTAAACCAGGAGGAAAAAAAAATGCCAACGAGAAGAAAAACTCATTCAAGAGGCATTTCGGAATAAAGTGGGCTTGCTCGTTGACGTGCCAAAAGCAGGATTTGGAAATACCAATGATGGTAACACATCAAGAAGATTTTTTTCGGATCCTAAAACTGCCGCCGAAATCACAGGCATTGACTTCGACTTTATTAAGAGGCTTAAAATAATTTTGGAAGTGCTGGCAAGTGTGCTGGGTTTGACACAGAAAAGTTGTCATCGTTTCTGCAATCCACAGCAGAACTATACGTCAGTTTGTATAGTTTGTACCCAATGACGCCCACTCTTCATAAAATTTTGACACATAGCGCTTTAGTTATTAAACATGCTCTACTCCCAATTCGGCAGTTATCGGAGGAAGCAGCAGAGGCGCGCAACAAACATTTTCGCCTATACCGGCAAAATTTTGCACGAAAATTTTCGCGAAGAAACTGCAATGAAGACGTGATGAATCGATTGCTCTTGACATCTGATGTCTACTTAAGTTGTAGTCGAATGAAAATTGGCAAGAATCGAAAACCTTTTGCGACTGAAGCCTTAGAATTTTTAAAACAGGACGAGGCAGTTTCCACGATTTCACGTGAACATGATGATGAAGTTGATGGAGATGAGGACGAGGATAGCGAATCAGATTTTCAACAATATATTTTTCTTATAAATTGACTATTTGTATTATTTTAACAACATATAAAATTAGTTACTTAAGAATGTTTGGCTGAAGTAATTTACAAGTCCTAATATCTTCACCTTAAAAACTTCCAAGTAATTTGTAGTATGTTCTAAACAGTTGAAATTACATTTAGACACTAGATAGTTATTAAAATACCAATAAATAATTTTGGCCAGCTTTTTAAGTCAAATACCCGTATGTGCGGCGGTCAGTTAGCTAATTGTTTTGAAATCACCCGTTTATATCACGGCAGCCGTTGGAGGACGGCCGGCCGGTCACGAGCGACAACGGCAGCCGGACACGGTCGGCGAACGTTAGGTCACGAGACTAGCGCAGTTCGGACGTGACCGGACGGCGGGTGACACGCGACCAGACGCTTGTCTTGCAGAGGTTTCATAACACCTTGGGTAATCAATTTTTGTTCAATCGATTTATTTAAATCGATTGAACAACAATCGAATCGATTCGATAGTTATTTAACAATAATTTATGTGTTGAAAATACAGATGTCGTAAAAGTCGGTGGTTTAATCCATATTTTGCCTGTATAGGCATGCTAATTAATTTTACATTAAAATAATATGTAGGTACTTATTTTATTGAAATTTACAAATATGTTCTAATATGTATAAATTACAAGATGATCGCTCGGCTTTTCACTCTCCAGTTCTTGGTTTCAAGAGGACTTTGCTGACGTAACAATGGAACTCGCGGGGTAGGTCTAGGTTAGCTATATGTACTGAAACAAGATTCACATTAGTAAAAAACGCTGGGGTTTACCACAAAAGATAGACCTAATATGTTGCCAATTTTTATTACTGCCAAGTAATCTTCTCCGAACGAATTCTGCGATCATTCTTACGACCATGTAACTCGTTAAGTGTGGCTTGAATGTGGTCATTATTATTATGTTATACATGTTATGTTATGGTGATAACCTAATAATGATATCGACATTACGGCATATATTGAATTGATGTTCGTGGTCATTAACTGTCCCTTCATAAATTCTATCTTTAGACATGTGTAATTTTGAGTTATTGACCTATGTACGAACGACCCCCTTCTAAGGTCGTCATCATAAGCCTAGCCTTATCCCGAACCCTTTCCTAAGGTATTTTATATAAATGTGTAAAAGGTACCCACTTAAATTGTGGCTTTTGTACATAGATTTAGAGAGAATTCTACCTTACAGGAAGGAACTTCGAGCAGTACAATGAAAGTACATAATTTTAATAGAACAAATAATATAAAAACATTCTTCCAACCTTCTTCCAAAATTAGATTCGCCATCATTTGGATACACCGCGACATTTTCACGTCGCCATATCATCCTGAGCCTTATTTAAAAAAAGCCGATTACAACCTTCTATCTCATTGAAAAAAGCCAAGCTTACGGCCACCTCTGCCGAACAAGGATCTTGACACATTATGGTTGAGAGAGCTGATCTTTAGCTAACAAGATTGCTATCAAGTAGGTAGGTACTACACAAACGGATTGTTGACGCAAAACACAGGAGAAAAGAAGATTTGAGTAATCTCTCCTACGCTTGAGCACCGTACAATATGATGAGATAGAATCTGTTCTCCGGAGCGTAGCACTGTAAATATAATCGGCTATAGTTCTCAGAGACCGCCATTGGAGATGCAACATAGTTTTTTGGGGTAAGGTTCCTTCAAAGGAAAAAATGGAACCCTTATCTATCGGTCTGTCTGTCATAGAAGGACGAGGAATTAGCGCATCATGTTAGGTTTTGTTGAAGATTTGTGTTTTTAATTTTAGTTGGTTAGGCCGTCTCAAAAAAGGTTTTGTTGTGTTGAGTTTATGTATCTGATATTATAAGTCGTGATGGCCCAGTGGTTAAGTCCTCGCCTCTCATGTACGAGGTTGTGGGTTCAAATACGGGCAAGTACCAATGTGAATTGTTCAATTCATATGTACTTTCTAAGTTTATCTTGGACATTACTGACCCTCGGTGAAGGAAAACACCGTGAGGAAACCTGGACTTATAGCTTATATAAGTCTGAAATCGCCAACCCGTCTTGAGCAAGCGTGGTGGTCAATACTCGTGCCTTCTCTGTATGAGAAGAGGCCTTTGCCCTGCAGTGGGACAATAACAGGCTGGTATTATAAAAAAAAATAGATTTTATTGCTACATTTCTTATACGGAACGCTAGTCCGCCTCACTCACATCCACTTTTTCTAATGTTTTTTATCAAACAATACGCGATTTCATTCACATTCAAACTGATCATATTCAACCTCACCCAGTCAACAAGAGTTCCATTGTACAAGTAATCCGTTTACTGATAATATAAAAAGGTTCATTGTTACAGGTCTTGTGCTGACAAGTATGTATTTGGACCCTCTGCAAGTCTGTGATCTGTAAAATCAAAGGTTTGAAGTAAGATTGATAGGGTGAATCGATTCCTTCTAAAAATATAATGGATGTGTGACCGCGGTTGTATGTTTGTCAATAATATAGTGACGGGTCGACTGTGGACGTCAGCAGTCATGTTTGTTTACCTTAGGCGTTAAATTTGGGAAGGAATTTCCTCACATTGGGGAAGATTTTTTTATTCAGTTATTACTTCATTTCAAACGTTTATAAACTTGGCATAAGTAAATCTCTAAAAAGTTCAAGGTTTCATTACACCTTATTGAAAGTGGCTGATCTAATCATGTAAGGAAAATGCATTAGATGAGGTACCTACTTATTCTGTGACAAAGATTTAATAACCAGCATAGCTCAACGTTGGTTACATCATCATCATACCTACCAATTTTATTCAAATAAGCCATGAAATGAAATTGTATGATGACCAAGTCTATTTTGGCGATGAGGTTTAGACAAAACCTGTAACTTCTTAAATTATTTAGCTTCCATTTTGTCGAACTTTTTTACGAAGATAGAGATAAGTAGGTACATTGATTTACAAAAAAATACACATTTTTGGAACTGACACTTGTTTTACAAGCAACAAAAAGGCTTTCACAATACAATAACTTAATTCCCATCATCGAAGCAATAACAGTAAGGCCTTCCATTACGTGCCCCATACCGTCAGAACAAACACAAGTACAAGCCTCTATTGTTATTACTACATGGGGTGACGTCTTTCCATGGCGTAGTTACCATAATGTAGTACTTACAATCAACTCGAAGGGGTAATGTGACGGTAATAAGTTATACTGCTGGTCTTGACCTTGCGCGGAGGTGATTAGGTGGCGGTCGTGCTGTGACGTGGCGGTCAGTGGTGACACACGTGGTAATTTTGCGAATGCAATTATTTGGGTTCACGTTTCAATTTTTTTTTTAAATTTAATAATAGTTTTAGGGTTCCGTACCTCAAAAGGAAACAACGGAACCCTTATAGGATCACTTCGTTGTCCGTCTGTCCGTCCGTATGTCTGTCTGTCAGTCTGTCAAGACCCTTTCTCTCAGGAACGTGTGGAGGTATCAAGTTGAAATTTATATCAAATACGTAGGTCTACGGTCCCTTAAAATTATAAGCTTCTAAGTCAACACAATAAGAGAATACGGCCATTTATACGATATATTTTGATATTCGTAAATAAATCAAAACCTTGATAAACCAAAAATTTGCCAAGAAGCAAGGTCTCGATGTATGGGAGAACATTATTGTTAAGTTTGTTTTTGGGATAAATTCATCCCAACTAGGGAACCCTTCATTGTGCGTGGTCCGACACGCACTTGGCCGGTTTTTTAATAGTTGAGAGACCTACTTTGCATTTCATATACATAGGTTCTAATTAATTTTAATTAGTCTATTAAAAGGTGTTAAAGATCGGCTTTAAACTTTTAAAAAGTCTTTTAGATACCTATTTAAGTAGTTCAGATTTAAATTAAAATCATCGTTCATTAACCTAAAAATATTTTGGTACAAGACAAAGGGCCATGTTCAGACATGGGCCTTTAAATGCTGTGGCCTCTTTGATATGGTAGGGATTTATTTATTGCCAAGATCACCACGATTAACAGAAGCAATTATGGAAGATCAAAGCAATTCCTTTACGGCAATTTACTAAAAATGATAACGGGTCAACGAAATCAAATTCAAGTAAAAATATCAAACTCTAAGCTCTAGAGTACAAAAATCACTATTAAAATGCGCCCACGCAAAGTCGCTCATGTATCCACTATTCAAAAGACCGTCACATTCATTGTTAAATCTGAAAAAATCAAAGCAAAAACTGTGAGAGGTAGTTTTTGTACTTTTTCGAGTATTAACCCGTTTTTTTGTGGGCGTGGGAGTCCATGGGACTTTTGGACAGGTGGTGGTGGGTTTTAATCCCATTGTTGGGGAACACGGAAGGTTAGTCTGTCTGTCAATGAGATATTGATGTAGTCAGGTTTATTTTAACTAGGTATTGACGTTGTGTTTGCTTGGTTTGTTTTTGGTTGTGGTTTTAGTCAATATTTTTGTTTTGAAGCCTTCGGGCCTGTCCGGGAAGTTTGCTGCGCCACTTCTCCTTTCAAGCTTAAATTCTAGGAAGCGATGAAGGGTGGGTGGCTTAGGGACTGTCTTTTATAACTTATTTACTATACTTTATCTTGGATTTTCGAAAGCTATTGGTTTTATCAGCCTAATTATAATAATTGTTTTTTTAATTTATACCTACAAGGGATTATTGACTATAATCCAAGCCTTAGGTAAAGCTTTGGCAACAGACAGAAAACCCTCAGTCAGCTCAAATAAATTAGCCATTAGGCGTATATTCTAGATGGGCTCCCATCTAATATCTACTTACCACCATATATCTACTAGGTAATGACGTAACCACAAACCCCTATAAAATGACGACTAACAACTACATGGTTTAATTGGAATAAATGCTTTGAGTTGAAATTGAGTTGGAGTTTGACTGGCAAGCAGGTACCATTTCGTAGCAGTTGTGTTTATTGAATTTGCAAAACATAAAAAAAAAAAATACGTAGCTTTCGCCGCAAAAATCGTATCACAGTGCGACAGGCTCCGAGGTTATAAAAATCATATTGACAACAAACAGAACCAGTACAAAGAACTAAAGAAAATAAACATCGCTAGTTAAAATAAACCTGTGTTTATCAAAGCCTCATTGATGACGTCTTATCTTCCGTGATCCAATAATATAACAATAGGACTATAATAGCTGCCGACCCCCCCAAGGTTAACGGCTTGAAGAAACGTTCATAAGCAAATGGGTTTACATTGAAATGTAATACCTACGTATGGCAGTTTGGCAAGGAAGTAAACAAAGGGTTATTATTTTAGCGCAGTTGAAGTAAAAATAATCAATAGATACAAGTCTCATTGCGAACCTTTTCTTCTCTAACTTAATAGAACTGTCTTTGCGATAGGGCAGAAAGCTGGCACGAGCTATGAGAAAATATGCTTTAAAAAGTTGTCGGTGGCCGTTGGTAGCCTGCGCAATTTCAAAAATTCGGATAGGCAGATGGTTTTTAAAAGCTGTTAATACTGTTGCACATAAACGCTAATATTGTCACTAATATTTGCTAAACTGTTTTGCTGTTTGTCAAATACTGATTACTGTTGCCTATTGTGTTATTTTTTGGGAATCAATAAACAAAACCAAAAAATATTAACGGGACAGCAAAGTTGGTAGCAAATGACAGCCCAGGCCTGAAAAAAAAGGCCTGCCCAGGATTACTACCTACTCGAAAGGTAGTAATTATAATTTTTTCACCAATCAATGTTGGATGTTCTTGTAGGTAACCCCATGAAAGTAGCCTCCATGTTGCCACCTAGTAGGCTGGCTATAGACGTTGTGTCTATTAGTCAAAGACTCAAAAGTGTGTTTCTAAACTGAAATAAATAAGCTAGGTTCAATTGTTTGAGGAAATAAAAAGATAAATAGTAAACACGGATTTATTTACCGACATATTTGTTTCATAAAAACATAGGCTCTCACACTGTTTGGTTAGGTTCGTTTTTCATGAAGGTATAAAATAGGGAAATTATTTCCTAAATTATTATTTGCAAATAAATGAATCTAAATCTGAATCTAAACGCTGTCTTTCTAGATAATGAACTTTTTATTCATAGCAGATGTTTAAGCTGCTTATTTTTTTTAATAATATTCTTTGTGTCTGTTTTCGTTTTTTGTGCATGAATAGTCTTTGCCTAAAAGATTTTCGTTTAAATTTAAATTTTCGTATAAATACCTACTTTATCTACTTATTTAAAATTTTGAAGATAACTCTCCGAAAATTTAAGCAGGCCTGGATATAAGCCTAAGCCTAAGCCTGGATATGGCCTGGCAGGCCCGAAAGGCAAAGACTCTGTACCTAGGTACGCACTTCAACAACTAACTATGTAACTGTTACGTTACCTGGTTTTAGTACCTACCTACACGTAAGTAGGTCTGTATACCTCCTACTCATGTAAAATTTCTAAACCCATTAGGTATGTTTAATTTCCATTGTGTAGGTAGATTGTATTACAAATTTTGTGTTTTAGACGAAAACCCTGGGGTGAATATCCTGTAAAACAAATATGCTTTGTTCTAAGACATTCTCTAGAAATCCGAAGACATTTAATATTGGTATAGGAAACAGACAATATGTAGGTTTATTAGATTTTTCTTCCTATACGATCAGATTGACAAGTGGTCACAGTACCTAATAGGTAAAATAACGATAAAATAACGTGTAATTTCCGGGCGGCTGGGAAACATAACGCCTACTTAGCTGGCATAAAAGTTAATGTAATGAAAGTATGGGTACCTATCACAACACAGTCATCCATCAAACAATCTTCTATCAAGAAGTGTGGGTATCTGTAAGGTATGGATGAAAGCAGGTCCTCTTACCACCAGCCATTTATTAACTTTACTAACCAAACTTTAATGATTTTAAGTAATAGTCATATATCGCGGCGGCACATCAATCAACCCCAATACAATTAGAACAGTCAATACCATAAAATGTTACCATGCAAACAATATTCATAGAAAAAATTATATTTGCCGTATACTATTACAACCAAAGTTATCTATACACTTTAAAAAAGCCCTACCGTCAAAACATTAAAGTTTAATATCGCTTGTTTGGAGTGTTAATCTAAATTGGTATAAGGGTTTGTTCCCGTGTGAATATGAGGTTGGGGGTGGTAGTGGCGCCCAACGTGGGTCCCGATTTGACTTACAAACTTTGAAAGTCATCAAGAGAATCTCTTGATGACTTTCAAAGTTTGTTTACACTTCTGATGTCTGTTTGGTATTCATTGACGTAATTTGGCAGGTCCACTGAGACACCAGACGGCTTGTGTGGAACTTTGATTAGAACTACCTACTGTTTATTTAATGTTGTTATATCAACAAGATTAGCATCTATTATAAATACACTACAATAGTTTCACATAAGCATTTTTAAATACCTAGATACTAGATAAGCGATGTGATAATCTTTAAACGAATCATCTAAATTATTTCCGCTGGTACGTAGATACCTACGTATCAGTGTCGCTGCTTTTTTAAATGCATTTTTGTAGGTAGGTAAACACAATTTTTAACGCTTCAAAAAATTTAACATGAAGAGATAAAATGCTAGCCTACTGCAAGAAAACTGAGAAAAGAGTTCTTCAAGAAGCTTTTACTTGGGGATAATATAATTTGGCAAAATGGTGCATTATAAATTCATCCAACATCCAGTGCGAGTGCGTTGCTCCGGAACAGACTATGCTTCATCTGCTAGAGCGCCCAATTGTCCGTTCACCTACACCTTCGACGATCTGAACAAGGCCCTAACGCCGCAATACATGTCTGTGTGGCCACCTATTGGGCCCAAATAATATAAGAAACATAGATGTACCGTCGAAGAAGAAGAAGAATTGGTGACAGAATTTAATGTTTAACTTACTTTTAAAAGTTTGCGTAATTAAACTTTGAAAACTAATAACACTTCGTTTACCAAGTTTCTGAGGCAGTAACCTTTTTATTAAAGAACTTTCAAATATTTTTCATTTTAAACTTTCTATGACCTAACTTAAATTGAGCCTGTTTTTCAATCTGTTATCTGAGAGATAGACATGGGCATGTTAGAGGCGATGGTATATTTGACACACACAATATCGCGATAGCAGTACGATTCCTCTAACCCTTCGTCTTCAATTTTCTTTCAAGTTTGAAGTTGGCAATAAGATAAAATGATTCGGCAATTTCCTCGCTTGATTACCCAAACTCGTTCAATATTTTGACGTGTAAATAACAATCACATACCTACGTCGCCCCCCACACTACTCGGCGTCAAGTGAGCGTCGCGTGCGCCGCGTGTGAGCGGGCGCGCGCCGCCGGTCGCACGCGCCGCCATCGATCGGAAGAAGAAGGGAAGTGATGCGCGCGCACTATACCACAACACAACCACACCACACAAGTACAATACAAGGGGGGTTTGATTTGATGGGTGATAGAAGGCAGGGGTTTACTTTATTCTGTGTTTTTAAAGCCTACCTTTTAATCGAATAGGTACTTATTAATCAAAATTAAATATTGTTACCTACAGACATACCCTGATAGTAGGTGTTCGAGTTAATCGAACACTCAGCGAAAATGCATAATTGCATCGAACGCAAATATGCACATTCGCTCGTTCACCTAAATGTGGGCCAGTTCGCGTTCAGATCTCATTAGAGACACCACGACTCAAAACCATTACCATTACCATTTTACCATACATTTAACCAATAAGTTAGTTATATAGTTTACCTTTTTATACCAGTTCTTGTAACTAAGTGTTAGTGATTTAATATAGTTATTTCCCTTATAATACGAGACTTAAACTTTTACCATATATACCATATCCTAACAATACGAGAAAGGCGTGTTTGGTCACCATAGCGCCGAGCACTACTTCCTACAGTAGGTATTCATCCATCCAAGAGGTACCTATAAATGACACCTCCTTCCTTACTCCTTAACATACGTACAATCGGCAACAAAAGTCGATTAACACTTATTGAGCAATATATTTAATTCAAATTGGAACAAAAGTAGAATTGAAAGAATATTAACTCTAAGCTATTATATAAAATGATAAAAGCAGATTATTGAATAATTTTGTGTCAATTTAGATGTTATGTAGCAGTATAAATCGACTTTTATTACATAAAGTAAAGTGCATGCCCGCCTAGGTTCGAACCCACAACCAACAACTAGGTAAGTCCCGTTACCACTGGGCCAGTGGTTACTGGGCCAGCACTGCTCAAAGCTATACCGCGGTGAAAATATTATGCGAACAGGAGACGTCGGGGTAGCCAGGTGATTAGTGCCCAGATGGTTTATTTTATTCGTGAACTAGCTTCTGTTCTGTTCTTATAGTTGAAAATCGAAATGACAACCACGATTGCAAAGCAATCGTCGAACTGGTTAGCTATTTGCTTTATTGAAAGTTAACTACAATAGCCGTTCTTATATTTGTCATTATTGACTGCTCTTCTAGAAGGTTACATTTATTTATTTACGTATTTTTCTGTTCATTTATTCTTGTCTGTTTATATGTGTGTACATAAACTGTTAAATAAATAATTCAATTGCTCATCCCTCATAGAAAATAGAGTGATATGCCTATTAGTCTACAGTAGGTAGGTAGTGGACGACAAAACTTTTTTTTTTCCGCCGACAACGTAAATGGCTGAAAACCGAAAATGAGATCCGGTCGAACTCTAACAAGTACTAATTTTATGCAAATAAAGAAACTTATTGGCTAAAATCTTGTAACAAAACTTTTCGAAGCCGAGATCTGCAAGTTGAAACTGGTAACGCCATCTAGTGCTCATTTGGTTAAACGTTAGCAAACTTTCCACTCCCCTCTAGCTTGAATACTTGGAACTAAATAATGAAAAAGCTGTCAATGCTGCCGGTCTTCTGGGCACGATTCCGGATAACAGCGATGCGGTGCGGACGTGTAGTTCGACGCCTGTTCCTTTGTTACAAGCTTTATTTTTGTATTTATTTGTACAGGAAGTGTGGCGCGGAACATACACAAATGGCGAGTGGCGCGGGCGTGGCGACGGTGTGACGCGGGCATTGCGCCGCCGCCCGTTTCATATTTCAACAACGTGGCGCGGAACATACACATGAGGCGTGGCGCGGGTGAGGCCACGTTGCAGCGCGGACGTTGTGTGTATGTTCCGCGCCACGTCGTTCCTTCCATTTGTATGAAATATGAAACGGGCGGCGCAACGCCCGCGCTAAACCATCGCCACTCGCCATTTGTGTACGTCGCGCGCCTTAGTTAGGCTTTTAATTTGGCACCTAGTGTAAATAGTGTGTTATGTCATATATTGTATATAAGAATTTTAATATATAATATTCAACATACATAAGTATTTCTAATAAAAATATCTCAATGTTTTTTAAGCCGTGCGAAGCAGGCGGGTCGCCAGTTCGTCTATAACTTAGAATGGTAGTTGGTATTCAGTCCACAATAACCTGAGAATGAACAAAACACCATCATGATTTCTTACGATTTATTAATAATCCTTACATCTACCGTTAATATTAATATTGTAATCAGTAACTATTATCTTCTGTATTCACTTGTCGTGGCTTGATCTTGAGTCAGGGTCTGAAGCCAGGTCACGATGCTCGTTCATTTCTAGCTCGAAGTCATCCACGGCCATGGGGGTGTCTGAAAACCAAAGAAAATATTAAATTCGCAAAATTTAATAAAATCTTAAAATTGACAGCGAACTACATATAGGCACAAAGATTTACCATTTATTTTAGTATTATGTTTTTTTCTCCTTTGATGCATATTAAATGTGAAGCAAAGGATACTCACTCACATTGTAATGCAAACATCACTTTAATAAAAATTTCGTAGATGGTAAAACGTCATTAAGATGATGAATGACGTTTTACCATTTACGAAATTTGATTAAAGTGATGTTACTAACAATGCAATGTATTTTTTTTTCGGACATTTAAAATGTCGTTACGGACATAATTAATCCAATATTCCTTACGACATTTCCATCGTCGATTTATAGGAGTTTGTCACGCAGTTTCTTTTCCTATCTCATCATTAGGAAGCGGTGAGCGGTGAGTAATTTAAGTTTTTTTTTTATAAATACGACGTTAAAAACGCTCATATAGTGTTCATGGGTTCGATCCCGTACTGAGAAGCAGTCACTCAATAATGGCTGTTTAGAAATACTTAGTAAGACTTAGACTCACCGAGATGGTCCAGCGTGACGCCCATGGCCTTCCGGACGGCGTGCACGGGCGCCACGTGTCGCGGCGGCACGCGCGCGAGCATGCCGCGCAGGCATGACGTCACGAGGCGCGCCAGCTCGCGCTCGGCCGCGCCCGGCCGCGCCGCCAGCGCCAGGTGCCACGGCGGCGCGCCCGACAGCCTGCGGGACGGGGAACCGTTCATATACAAATTACCAAACTTTCATTGGACGACTGCCGCGCAAACATTCGTCGGTTTAGTCCTAACAAGAGCGCGGCAGAAACGTGTCTTGCAAACGCCGCGAGTCGGTGCCGCGCTCTTGTCGCTCAATGTTTGGACAGACCTTAATGCGAATGATCTTAAGAGCATGCATACTGATTTGCAAATAACTGCCAAATATTTCGCTGTTTTGATGATGATGTTTTGATTATGTAATGCAATAATTAATATAGTAACACCGAATATGTAGTTTTCGATGCAAAAAAAAATCGGAAACTTTCCAAATTCCCTTTTTACACCTAAAACGGTTACGACATCAAATTCAGTGTTATAATTAATTAATTCGGTGTTTAATTATATGCGGACTGATAGTTGTCTAACTAAACTTACACCCGAATACTGAAACGCCACTCAAAACTTAAGCGTTACTTAAAACTAGTTTCAACCAATCAAAAGGCTTTAAACGAGTCATAAGTAACGCTTAAGTTTTGAGTGGCGTTTCAGTATTCGGGTGTGAGTCTGCTAGTAGAGTTCCTTACTGACTCCTATATGTTTACGCACATATCAAGATTGTCGCAACAATATTTCTCATCTACACAACCAACTCAATTCACAAACCTATCTCTCTGCTCCTTCTCCAACTTGGCCAGCAACTCATGCGTGTGTCTGAGCGCTCCTCCGATGCCGTAATCGTGTTGCGACGCCGTCACCTCTTCCTCGATGTCGTTCAGATAGTCCACGTCGATGCCTAGCTCTGTTAGAGAACGGAGCTGGTCTATGTCCACCTTTACTTTCGTTGGGTCCTGTAAAAGGAGGTTATAATTAACAAATTTTTATTTAAAAACGTTAACAAAAACTGTACCCTAGCCGGAGTAGTAATATTTCGCATACGATGGTTTATTAGTGCCTAAAAATAAACAATAACTAATAGTTATATATGCAACTGTTGTATAATAACACTCATGTGATACCATTATCACATTCGTGTTTTAATACCTAATTTTGTACAGTTGCAAATAAGAGTTTATCTACACCCATGATATGAATCCTATAGAAAAGTTTCTGAAACCATAGGGTGTTGTACAGTGTTGTAAGAACTCTATGTAAATTCATGGAAAGTTTAATTGCTGAGAATCTAATACAAACAATGTATAAGTTTATTTTATTTTATTATGGCGCTGTGGTAGTGAAACGCGCGTGCTTGACAATGTTCTTTTTTTGAAATTCATAAAGATACCACGAATTGAGTAGTGAGAATGTGGCTGTTTGATGAATAAGGAAGGGATCGAAAAGCAAAGGAGTTGCATAATAAAATTTAGTACATTAGAACTCTCTGGATGAACTCTCTGAACTCGTTTGGATGATATTATAGTTACTATGACACTGGTTGTTTTAATGTTGGCTAACTGTTCCAGAAACTTATATAGAGGATTTATAGCATGGGTGTAGATAAAATAAATGTATTACAGGTGCAAGTAATAATAGTTCGTAATTAGAATGTTAGGTAGCGACCTGCCCGATGTAGGTTTATTCAAACCTGTGTTTCAGGCCGGTCGGTTATAAGTTAGGTTTATTTGTGGAGTTATAAGGTTTTGTAAGGTGAGTGATGGGTAAGTTGGTTGGAAAGAGGGCAGCTTGAGTTGATAAAAGACGGTGTAATGACGCAATCACTACTTCTATGTCATCTTCGAATAATACGAGGTCATATTAAATTAGCAGGCGAAACTTCATAAACATGATGGGTGACTTGAATTATTGTTTAGAAAATCTTTTTTCGTTTGTTTTAACACCATTACATATCGATAGCCATCACTGTGAAGCTTCGGCAATTTAGTTTGACCCTGTATATTCAATATTTTCCGTCGCCCAGCAATAGTTACAGCATAGGATGTGGTTTTAGCCGTTGTCCATACAATGGCGGTTGCGATGTGGCATCGGTATAAAGTATACAGACAAAATGCAGGTACAAGTTGTACCAGAAGTGAACGACAAATTTGCGCACGTTTACTTTTCCTATCATCATCGTGGGTTGTAATTCTTCAATAACAAAAAAAAAAAAAAAAACATTCAAGAGAATCGTGAAATAAAAATTCAACAATAACGACGTTCGATTTTAATTGGCAAAAGAAACGGGTCTGATTTTATTGGTCGGGCTAATACTGAGCGCCCACTCCCAGCCGCTATCCCAGTACTGCCCGATATGGGGACTTTTGGCTGCAGGGTTTCCCCTCTGGCCCGATTCGCCCCTCCTTAGACCTGCATCCTCCAGACTCCTCCGGGGGATCCATATCAATACCGGGCTTAGTGTGGACGGCCAGTCAATATGGGCCACTTAGCACCAGAACCCCCGACCTCAAACCATCCTCCGATTCTGAGGTGCCGGATTACAGGAGGCGCCACGCTCCCAGTCGAAAGAAAGGTTGAAATTCACAGACAGTTTCTGTTTAATCGTGGCTGATTCAAATCTCATACAGTATATATGTTTATATATGACAACTTTTTACATTCTCGCTATCTTTGTAAGTTTTGAGATTTCATTTTCACGTTTTATTTAAGATTTTTAGGTAAAATATCCTAAAAGGCATCAGCGCCACCAATCAACACATGAAATCAGCTTTGACGTACTCTGAGAATAAAGCTAGATTTCAGATGGTATAGGTGGCGTTATTGGCAGTTTTCAAGATATTTCAATAAATATTTTTAATCACTATAACTAAAAATAAATACTGGAAATTACAGAAAAAATTATAAAATTACGATAAATGTTACGATCATAAAAACTGAATAAAGAGAAACTGAATCAACTGCGATTTTGACAAATTTTGACAACCTCAGCTGTTAATTTTTTTTCTTTTGTTTGAAAACTCAAGCAACGGTGCATTTTGAATACGTTAATAATAGAAATCATATTCATTTCACCCGACAGAATATCGTAAAATATCTCGTTTGATTAATGGTTTCCCAACATGGAATCCGCTGGTTTGCGAAACTAGTAAAGGTAAAAGTGGTATACAAACTTTTTTCTTCTCCTCCTTAATTTTAGCGCTATAATGTATTGATTTTCCATCCCCACATAAGTTAGAACGATGTAAATAAATCGGAGAGGGCCTTTAGCATTTAGTTTTCCAAGCAAGCTTTCAATCGGAGTTTCAGGTGTCAAAGTCAAAGTCAAAGTCAAATCATTTATTTCAAATAGGCCCCTGTAAGGCACTTTTGAACGTCAAAGTTTACAAAAAAATTGAATTGATTCTAGTCGCCCCTTCCAAAAGGTAGTTTTCGTATGGAGAAGAATGGGCAAGAAACTCCACCGTTACTCTTTTAAAATGTGTTACAATATTTTGCATATGCACGTACATTAGTTACATAATTATATGTGAAGACGATGCAACTAAAAAAAATAAAAAAATACGTTACCACAATAGGTAAAAAGAAGAATTAATAAAAATGAAGCAACGAAAGATAAATTAATTACTTATGTGATAGATGCATGGTTCTCACATATTTACAGACATTGTAAAAGTAGACGGTTTTCTTAAAATTTTACAATTAATAAGTCAGTGTGTGAGGAAGTAATCACAGAATGTAAAATCAATGTCATATACTAAAAATAATAATTCATACAACTTTAATTAGCAACCAGTTTGATTTTGTCTAGATTCTAGATTATCCTATGGAGCAGGACCAGCATGTTTCCAAGCATTCTTATCTTGGATATAATCCTCTAATTTGTAATATGCTTGTTTACAAAGTGTACTTTTAATATGAGTTTTAAATTTTCTTTCATTTAATTGTAATATATCACAAGGTATTTTATTGTAACATTTAACACAGTACCCCATAAAAGATGAAGATACTTTAGATAATCTGAAAAATGGTTGATCTATTTTATCTTTATTTCTAGTATTAAAATTATGTCTATCGCTTATTTTATTAAAAATATGTAGATTTTTTCTTACATACATAATATTTTCATAAATGAATTGGCAAGGTACTGTCATAATAAACCCGCCCGCCCGCCCGCCCGCCCGCCTGTCCTTTTAAATAGTTCCCTGAGAGATTCGCGACGATGTAGATTATAAATGGCTCTGACAGCTCTCTTTTGTATAATAAATATAGATTCAATGTCAGCAGCCCGACCCCACAGTAAAATGCCATACGACATGATACTGTGGAAGTAGCTAAAATAGACCAAACGCGCGGTTTCTACATCTGTTAACTGTCTTATCTTTCTAACAGCAAAAGCGGCAGAGCTTAACCGCCCCGCAAGAGATGTTATATGAGGTCCCCATTGTAATTTCTCGTCTAGCGTGATTCCTAGGAAAACTGTTTGATTAATATATTCTAGCTTTTCTCCATTCAATAAGATGTCACATTCGCTACTTCTAACATTAGGTAATTTAAATCTAATGCATTTGGTTTTTTTTTTATTTAGTACCAAATTATTTACCGTAAACCAATCTTGGACCTGAAGAATAGAGGTATTCACGTCGTCAAGATTTTGTGACCGTCGGTTGATTTTAAAGATCAATGATGTGTCATCTGCAAATAACACCATCTTCGGTTGATTTTGGAGTAATTGGGGTAAATCATTAATGTAAACTAAAAAGAGGAATGGACCCAATATCGAACCTTGAGGAACGCCCATTGCCATTTCAGACCCTAATGAGTTTACGCCGTTTACTTGAACTTTAACCTTTCTATCTTTCAGGTATGATCTTAGTAAATCAAGAGCTGTATTCCTAATCCCATAGTGCTCCAGTTTCAGCAGAAGTGTCTCATGGTCTACGCAATCGAACGCCTTCGAGAGGTCGCAAAAGATTCCAATGGCATCTTGTGCTTCTTCCCAGGCATTAAAAATGTTCTTTATTAGGGTGACACCAGCGTCAGTGGTACAACGCCCTTTGGTGAAACCGTACTGTTGTTCATGAAAGATGGAATTTTTATTAAAGTGACGTAACATTTGATTGAGCATCAACTTTTCAAACACCTTACTGAGAACTGGTAGAATTGACACAGGCCTATAATTGTTGGGTTCTTTACTATCACCGGATTTGAACAATGGAACTAGCTTACTGTGTTTCATGAGATCCGGAAAGACTCCTTGGTCTACACTGGTGTTAAATATGAAAGCTAAATAGGGCGCAATGGTTTCGATAATACATTTACAGACTTTTACAGACATTCCCCAGAGATCTTCTGTTGATTTAATTTTAAGATCTTTAAAAACTTTTATAACAGCTTGGGGGTTTGTATGCTGAAACCTAAACTCCAAAGGGCATGCCTTCACATTCTGTCTAAGTAAGGAAGCAGAAAGCGCGGGTGAGGAATTTAAAGCTTCAGTAGTTTTAATGGGAATATTAGCAAAAAAGTTTTCAAATTCCTGAGCTATTTCTACATCTGTGTTGATAGGGCCATGAGCAGTTTCTAAATTGAATTCAGTATTTCGCTGTTTTTTCCTACCTGTTTCATTATTTATTATTTGCCAGGTAGTTTTTATTTTATCATCAGCTGATTTTATTTTATTGCTAATATAAAGAGCTTTGGCTATTTTGCACACACTTTTAAAAGTTTTTGAATATTTTGCAACATACTTATGAAAGCTTGTATTATTCATATGTTGCTTTAGGCCATAAAGTTCAAATAGTTTTTCCCTGCTTTTACGAATACCTGGAGTCGCCCAATCACTAAATAAGAACTTGGTGTAAATACTTTTAGTCTTTAGTGGAAAAGTGTCATTAAATTGCTTGTTTAATAGTGAAAAGAACTGGGCGTAGAACTCATTTGGGTCACCTATATTATTAAAACTCTGAACACATAATTTACTGGCCAAAGAATTATTTAATTTCTCTAAACTTTTACATGTAATTGACCTAAACCTTATTTGAATTTTTTGTAAAGGTATGTAGGAGCAAAATGTTATTGTTTGTCCACTGTGATCTGATGGCAACTTGTTTACAATTTGTTTGTGTAAGTAATCACAATTACAAAAAATATTATCTATACAGGTGGCAGAGGAAGCGGTCACTCGGGTTGGTTCAATAAAAACATTTGACAAATCAAATGACTTAAAAAGGCTTAATAATCTGACAGTATTCGAGTTATTTTCTAATAAGTTAATATTAAAATCGCCACAAATGATTATTGACTTACTACTAGTACTAAGTTTCTTTAATACATCTTCCATTACAGAATCAAACACGGATAGATTCTGGTAACTTGGAGGTCTGTATACGCATACTATAACATGCTTATCAAGCTCAACACAGGACAATTCAATATTATGTTCAACAGATAGTCCGATGATGTCTTTTCTTTCTTTCGATTTAATAGAATTTTTAATTAATATTAACGACCCACCATGTATCATCCGTTTTCGGCTGAAATGGCTAACTACACAATAATTTTCATAATTAATTGAGATCACTTGATGATCTTTTAACCAATGCTCTGTTAAACAAATGACATCAAACTTGGTATTTTCCAAAAACAATTCTATTTCCAGTAATTTGGAAGAGCAACCTTGGATATTTTGATTAAATAATTTTAAAGTATGTTGCACTCCCTTTGATTTATGTTGAGTTATATTGCCAGAAGATACCTTTTTATTATTCTCTAATAATAATTGGTTAATTGAAGGGGTAACTTCTGTTGTCTTACTGCCTAGTTTAAAGAATTATCCGGAGCAACATCCACAACTACAAGAGAAGAGTCTAAAATGCCTGTATGAGTTCCAGCAGGAAGAGAATACCCTATCTGACTGGTAGTGGCCTCCAAGTAAGTTGGTACTGTAGGTGGATCCTCCTTCGTACAACATGTTAATACATAATTACTCACTATGTTGTTAGTATAACTAGACAACATAGACTCGTCACTAATACTACACTTTGTTATATTAGCTATAACCTCATTAATATTATATGCTATTAACATAGCAATCAGATGTCTACATTCCCAAGACAGAGATAAAGTTCTCTGAGTTAACTTAAAACCACTAACAAACTTGTTAGTGTCAAAATACAATAATTTGTCACTATGACAACATGTCAGCCTGTGAATAGTATTATTCAACTTATAAATGTAGTTATTTTCATCATACGATAAAGTATCAGAATAAGGAAAAGCACACAACATCAGTTTTCCTATATTCAATTTTAATAAGGTGTCCACACCATCCACTATGTCCTTTTTGGTAATACCAGTACTATTACCTAATAATAAAACCATTGTGGAATAATTATTTAGGTTTGTATTTGCAATTCTTTTAATCATTTGTTTAAAACTTATGTTATGATAGCTATGATTGGTAAAACTATGGCTAAGGTAGTTGAGTAAAATTTTTCCAAAGCCTGAACCTAATTCGTCACAAAAAAATATTGATTTATTTTTCTGTGAATTAACACAAGTCTCTGTTGGAAGAGCCAACACTGGAGGGGGCAAGTTAGGCTGAGGCTGAGGGAGTAGTGGTTGGTTGGCACAGCTGCATGAGAGGTTCTTTGTCAGAGACTCATACATCTCAGCATTGCACTTCACCAAGTCAAGTAGTTCCCCGGCCTCAAGCAAGCGGTCACTTAATTGCTGTTGTGAAGTCTCATATTTTTCAAAAATATCCTTCAGCAAGTGCTCCTTGTGTAGTATATCATTATATAGGAGCTGGATATCAGTGTCATATTTTTCCCTACATTTATCTAACTCAATAGTACAAGTATTTAAACTTTTTGTTAAGACAACACGTTCCTTTCTAAGTGAAAGATTTAATTTTAAGAGATTTTGTTTTTTGATTGCTCTCTGTGACCGTTTAATTAATTTCTTGATTTTAATGTAATTTTTTAATTTATTGTGACTCACAACAATAGGACATAATGGTATGGTGTCATCACCAGTCAAATCTATTGTTACAGATGGCTCACACACTGATTTTAAATTACTACCTACCAACTCACTAAATAGATTATTGGTACTAGCTACCTGTTTGCTAACCTTGATACATTCTGAGAAAGATAGTGCATTTTGGGCTTCACTCAATTTTTGTTCAAGTTCTGTAATTCTATTCAAAGCCAGGTGTTTTGATAACAGGAATTGTGTATTGTAGGAATAGTGTCAGGGATTCGTCTAGGACCACATGGAAGATTTCTGGATGTTTTTACTCGCCCGAGTATCTAAATATAACACTGCGACCAGTAAGTAATTTACTTAGTTAAAATTTAATAAGCTCTAGATTCAATCGTTTGAAGATGACAGACAGAATGTTGTTTAAAATATGTTTAACGTTAAACGCATTTATGCTTGGTTCCTTTAAACAAAAACGAATCGTTTTTCTTACAATGGTAGCTTTTTTATTGCCAAACTGGGCATCGTAAGCTAATTTTACCTGTGATAGCCATTTCCATAAGGGAGGTGTACTATGCAAAGCTATGAGCTCTTAGCTTCATTATTGATAAAGATACAAGTCTTAATTTTAACCAATAACGGTCCGTATTAGTGATTTGTGGTGCATGAAGGCCTAAGATTATGAGTCTATTTAGGTGATATTAGTAGCGACCCGCCCCTGGTTTGGTTTGTTTTTAAGACTTGATAAAACAACGAGAATGCTTTATGTGTAAGTTTAGTATTAATGTATTATACACGTAAACTTTCCGAAATAAATTCTCTAAATGATGGTGGAAACCGCATCAAAATCCGTTGCGGAGTTTAGAACAAGGCGGTCACACAGACAGACACGAAAACCGACTTTAATTTATAATATGTATTGATCATACTCACAGGCTCAGTTGAGGTGGGTTGTTCCTGCGGCTTCTTCTCCGGGAACAGCGCCTCCATGTCGTATATGAGCGCCCACGGAGAGTCGGGCGCGAAGCGGAGAGGTTCTTCAGTGGTTTGACCTGTCTCGTACGCTGCCAAGGAAATAACACATTGAATAACGTCAAAGATGTATTGTTGATTGAAATCACAACTTTTAACGATGTAAGCACGCAAAACCAGCTTTAAACGTGATTTATGCAGGATCAGTACGTTAACCGTGTCATACCACGAACGAGGCGCGAATTTTAAACTGTAGCAGTCCTTGCTACGTGTGACGCCCGAGCCTCTTATGACCGTCCCCTACGAGGCTCGGGCGTCACACGCACCAGAAAATATTTTTTTATTTTATTGTTTAGCCTGTACTGTCCGTCACAGCTGGGTAAAGGCCTTCCAAGAACTCTTTTCCTGCGCCAGGATATGAGAAATAAAAATAAGTCTTTTGCTAATTGTGGAGGCTTGTAAATAACTTATCGTAATTTACTTTTTGTTACTTATTATATTGTTAGCTGTAAGCCACACCCAAACACCATCAAATAAAATAACTTGATGACACTTTACAAGCTTTTCCTCAGACTCGCGCAATTAAGCCTAATACAGAATAATACTCACGTAATGTATGATACAGCAAATGGGACTCCTCCTTAGTCAGCGTAGCGAAGGTGCCGTCGTATGAAGGAGCGTATGAACTGAACGGACCGTAGTTTAGTGGCTTCACGCCTTTCGCCACGTTGCGACGGTCTTCGCGAGGTGCTGGGAACGAAACAAACAGTTGATATTATAGTATTTTCAAGAGAATCCTGGTATTAAACTGCGATTTAAAGTCTTCTTCTAGTTGGAAATGTAGGATTCACAATGACATGTAAATACTCAAATTTATACAAGTATTTAATACGTATTACACACAGTACGGAGGAACAGATTTTGGATTGCGTTTTAATAATGTATAAGTCTGTCTCTTGTGTCCATATAGGGAAAAGTATAGGTTCAAAATAATCAGAATTTGACTCAATTGTTTTAAGGACCTTACTGAAATGTTTTGGCTTACAAAACTTGCAAAACGTGTTCTTGTAGATACTCACTGTGTAAAGTCCCACTGCCCTGGGTGAGCTTGCCGATGTACCGTCCCAGTGTGAGCGGCTTCTCCTCGCCAGACCCTTCCACCGTGTTGGTGACCAGGCACAGTGTGGTCTTGCCCTCAGAGTCCATGCGCGGGAATGCTGCACGCAGAACAGAAAATTATGAAAAACAAAGTTTAAAAGTTTAACGAAGTTTAGTTTTTGTATATATATTTTAGTGATATTTATTTTAGAAGTATGTATGTAAGTTTATTCTCATAATGTATGTTTATAGTTAATAAGTATTATAGTTAAATTAGTGAATAATTAGGTGTTTTTATTTTATGTATTTTATTTTCTCTTCTACTATTACACACGTTGTCTACATCTCTACTTGTCTACTTTCCTATCGCAGGTATGCTGGAAGAGATTTCTTTAGAAATAACCATCACCTTTGTACGTATTTTTCTGTTCCTTTTTTTCTTGTCTGTTTATATTATGTGTTTTCATAAACCGTTAAATAAATAAAATAAATAAATAAAAAAATATATATCCAGAAAGCTTAAATATATTCATAGTAGAGTAGCGTACATTGTTTAATGTTGAAGGAAATCTAAAATTATAAATAAGACTTAAATGTGTTGAAATTTGAAAAAGCATAGACAAATGCACTTATTATACAGAATGGATATTTGAGATGGGGTAGTAAGGGCAGCTACCGCAACCCTTGTAGTTACAGGAAAACGGTGTTAGAAGACTGTCCTTAACTCTTTGAGACATTTAGATCTGCATTCACAGATTTTGAAAAAAAAATACAGTCAGCAAGAAAATGGGCTGTTTTCACAAAAACTTTTTTTGATGCCAATCGATCCTGTTTCTTATAAGGAACCAAAAACTCTTTAGGACCAACTGAGATTTGAGTAGGTACTAGAAAAGTAAAAAATCTCAAAAAAAACATTTTCCATACTTTAGGTGAGGTGAGGTGCTTCCGCTGCCTTGTGGGTAACCACGTTGGAGCGAAATGCACCTCGGAGGTGGACCGCAGCGATCACTGCTATCGCTGTGGTCAGCCCGGTCACAAGGCCGGCTCGTGTGAAGCCACGCCGCACTGTGCCGTATGTGCGGCAGCTGGCAAGCCGGCCGAGCACCGGATTGGGAGCAAGGCCTGCGCCCAACCCGCCAAAGCGAAAGCCAGGGGCAAGCCCACCACCACCGCCGTCACCGCCGCAGCCGCCGCCGCTTCTACTGCCGCCGCCGCTGCCGCCTCCACCGTCGTTGCCGCCGCCGCCGTTGCCGCTGTGGCGGGGCCCTCACGCGGGGCTCGGGGGGAGGCTAGAATGGACTGCCAATAGTGGCCCCATTACGCCTCCTCCAGGCGAACATCAACCACTGCGCCGCAGCTCAGGATTTGTTGCTCCAGAGCATGGCGCAGTGGTCGATTAACATCGCCGTGGTCGCTGAGCCGTACTTTGTCCCGCCCAGGGATGACTGGGTGGAGGACCTGAGCGGCTCAGTGACCATTATATCGTCGGCCGCCGCCGGTACCCCGTCCCTCGAGGCCGTCAAAAGGGGACGGGGTTGCGTAGCAGCACGGTTCGGGGAGATCGTCGTGGTGGGAGCGTACTTCTCCCCGAACCGAACTCTCGCCGAGTTCCACAACTCCCTTGGGGAGTTGAGAGTCGTCGTCGTCGGGTATCATCCCCTCCCCGTGGTCGTCCTCGGGGACTTCAATGCCAAGAACGTGGCTTGGGGTTCCCGGTATACGGACACACGGGGCAGGATGGTGGAGGACTGGGCCCTGGAGACAGGCCTGGTCGTCCTGAACCGGGGTTCTGTCCCCACGTGTGTGCGGATGCGGGGTGAATCAGTGGTGGACATCTCGTTCGCCAGCCCCGCTCTGTCGCCGCGTGTCATTGACTGGCGCGTCATGGAGGGGGTGGAGACCTATTCCGATCACCGGTACATCCGGTTTGACGTCTCCGCCCAGACCTCGGGCGCGTCGGTCCGACAGACCCCGAGTGGTCCGCGGTGGGCGCTGAAGCAGCTGGACCGGGAGCTCCTCCTGGAAGCCTCGATCGTGCAGGCCTGGGTGTCATCACCGGACAGGCCTGCCGACATCAATGTCGAGGCGGAGTGGTTCCGGGAGGCCATGTCCGAGATATGTGACGTGGCAATGCCCCGGGTCCAGCCCGGACGTGCTCGGCGCCAGGTGTGCTGGTGGTCGCGTGAGCTGACCGCTTTACGCGCGGCATGCGTTGCTGCGCGCCACCGGTACTCCAGGCACCGCAGGCTCCGTATCCGCCCTCCGGATACGGAAGCCATTGAGGCGGAGCTGTACGACGGGTACAGAGCGGCGAAGACCGCCCTCCGAGCGGAGATCGAGCGGGCCAGAGGACTGGCCCGCGAGGAGTCGCTGGAGACTCTGAACAGAGATCCGTGGGGACGCCCATACAAATGGGCGAGAGACAAACTCCGCCCATGGGCTCCCCCGCTGACGCAGAGTCTCCGGCCCCAGCTCGTGGAGGACGTGGTGAGCGCTCTGTTCCCTTCGCGGGGGGAATATACTCCCCCGCCCATGGCTCCGCCTTCTGCGGTGCCCAATGCGGACCACTATAGTGACGACGACGACGATACTCCGGAGGTGACCGAGGTAGATTTGAGAGTGGCGGTACGTAGGCTGAATGCCAAGAATACCGCCCCAGGACCCGACGGCTTACCTGGAAAAGCCTGGGTTCTGGCCTTGGAGGCTCTCGGGCCTCGACTAAGGGGGCTCCTGAGCGCATGCTTGGAAAGGGGCCAGTTCCCGCTTCGTTGGAAGACGGGGAAACTGGTCCTCATCAAAAAGCCGGGGCGCCCGGCGGACTCTCCGTCCGCTTACCGGCCCATTGTGCTGCTCGACGAGGTGGGCAAGCTCTTTGAAAGAGTGATTGCAGACCGCCTTGTCGGGCGGCTGGTGCGAGTGGGACCGGACTTGGCGGAGAGCCAGTTTGGTTTCCGCAAGGGGCGCTCTACGGTGGATGCCATCATGCGCGTTCGAGCCCTCACGACGGGGGATGCTATTGCCCGGGGTGGGGTCGTCTTGGCGGTGTCTCTTGACATCGCCAATGCCTTCAATACCCTGCCCTGGAGTTGCATTAGGGAGGCACTCCGGTATCACCGGATGCCGACCTACCTCTGTCGAGTGGTCGAGGCCTATTTGACGGACAGGGCCGTCATCTACCCCGGTCACCACGGAGAGTGGAACCGGCGAGAGATGTCGTGCGGTGTCCCACAGGGATCGGTCCTGGGGCCGCATCTGTGGGACATCGGCTACGACTGGGTGCTGCGCGCCGACCTCCCTAGCGGCGTCAGTGTAGTCTGCTACGCTGACGACACGCTGGTCCTGGCGCAGGGGAGGTCGCATGAGGCGGCGGCCGAACTGGCGACACGCGGGGTTGCGACAATCGTCGATAGGATCCGGCAATTGGGACTCGAGGCGGCCTTGCACAAGTCCGAGGCCATGTGTTTTTATGGTCCTCGGAACGCGCCACTGTCGGGTTCCCGGATAACGGCAGGAGGGGTTCACATCGGTGTCGAGTCGACGATGAAGTACCTGGGACTCGTCCTCGACAGCCGGTGGAACTTCGTGGAGCACTTCCGACGTTTGGCTCCCAAACTGCAGAGGGCAGGGGCTGCTTTGAAGCGGCTTCTGCCCAATCTAGGGGGTCCAAACGCCTCCTGCCGGAGGCTCTACGCGGGGATCGTGCGGTCCATGGCCCTTTACGGGGCACCGGTGTGGGCGCGTTCATTAAGGCTGCGACCAGCCCAGCGGTTGAACGCGTCCCAAAGGGTCATGGCCATCAGGCTGGTACGAGGATACCGCACGGTCTCCCGTGAGGCGGCGAGCCTCCTTGCCGGACTACCGCCATGGGATCTGGAGGCAAAAGTCCTCGCGCACATGTGGGAGTTGCGCGAGGAGGCGAAACGCCGGGGCGTAACTCCGCTGCCGCGAGAAATCGCGGCACAGCGGACAGAGCTCCGGCGGGATCTCATGGCGGCATGGAGAGTGCGATTGTCGCAACCCAGCGCTGGGCACGCCACAATTGTGGCGATAAGTCCCCTCTTTGAGGAGTGGCTAGAGAGGCGCCACGGCGCCCTCACCTTCCGCCTGACACAGGTCCTCACCGGACATGGTTGTTTCGGGAGGTTCCTGTTCAGAATAAAGCGGGAGGAAACGCCCGGGTGTCACCACTGTGTGGATCGCCCGGAGGACACGGTGGAGCATACGGTGGAGGTCTGCCCAGCTTGGGCGGAGCACCGCCGTGTCCTCACGGAGGCGATCGGCGGCGGCGATCTCTCGCGTCCGGCCCTGGTTCAGGCCATGGTCCGGAGCGAGAGTGCATGGGAGGCCGTCACCTCCTTCTGCGAAGCAGTAATGCTCGCGAAGGAGGAGGCGGAGCGCGCGAGGGAGAGGCAAAATGCGCCCCCTCGCGCCCCTAGTCGCCGCAGGAGACGCCCCGGGCGTCGGGAGTCGAGAGCCGACTTCCGGCCACCGTAGGCGCGGGCTTGCGGACGGTGAGCAATGGGTAGCTCGCCGTCCGATAGGGACCAGGCCCGGGTCGACGGCGCGTTGTGTTCCACGCGCGCCTCAAAGAGATGTCAGCACCAACTGACGGGGTCCGGAAGGGCCAATGCCTGCCGGGGTTGCGGGTTTGTCTGAAAGGGATATCGCGACCTCGGCACACAGGCATCGGAAGGAACACGGGTGGGTTTTAGTCAGTAAAAGTCTGACACGCCCTCCCGCTCCACCCAGAGCGGGAGAAGTTATTTGATAATTTCCCATCCAAAAAAAAAAAAAAAAAAAGGTAGGAAAAAAATTCCAACCTACTTTTTTAAGATGACATGCCGAAAATTAACAAAGAAATTAAACTTGCAACGGATACGCGTTATAATTTTATTTGTTTTGAGAACAAGATAGTTTGCTGTTTGTGATTTCCGACGTTCTGAGAAAACAATGGCCTCAAATAATGTTGTATGGGACCCTCAGACATTTATACACACATGTAACTCAAATATTATAATTATTATGAACGTAACACAATACATGTTACCCCAAATAAAAATGACACATCTCCTGATAGTAGGTACCTTTCTTAGCCAGGCGCCGCCTGTGTTGCTCCCTCGCGGCCTCCATCTGTATCTTGACGGCGTCCCCGGCGAGCTCCAGGCCGCCGTCGGAGGCCGCCTCGGCCTCGGAGCCGCCCGACTTGATGGGGCTGCTGCGCTTCAGCACCTTGTGCTGCCACACACGGACAGGGACACTGCAGTGCAAGCGCCGCCAACCGAAACTAACTATGCTACGTCGCGAGTGGTCAACGTTGGAGACGACTGGAGCTTATTGCACATTTTTATTGAGTTTCATGCCGAAATTACAGTAAGTTTTAGTCTGTCCGTTTATCTATGGTTTATATATTTTCTAGTGATGCGCTTGACTTCGAACGGTTTTTACGACTAGACCTAGAATCATCGAAATTTCTTTACACATACACCTTCCGAAAAAATCTCAAACTGTTTGTGAAAACCGCATCAAAATCGTTGCGTGGTTTAGAAGAACAACGCGGTCACTCAGACTAACACGAAAATATATTTTATTGAAACAGTCCCATCATTGGCTCTCAGTCACTGTCGACTTAAGAAAAAGATAGAATTAATAGAAAAACCCGTTACCTCCCACAAAATAATATTGAAGTTTGTATGCGAGCGCGGATAACACAACTAGAAGTGTATATTGTGGTGTACAAAACTGGTATTTATAGCGCAAAAGAAAAATAAAATCTGGACCAAAAATAACAATACTCTTCTTCGGATTTTAAATTCAATGTTTTTGAGCTATCAGTACTCACATCAGTCTCTATTCCCGCTCAACGTTCACCAGCCGCACGTGTAAACATGCATTATGCTCAAACGCAGGGCTGTAGTCAACTCGTCCTACCCACACAACACAGACGCGTCAACCGACAGAAGCAAACAAAATGTCGCTAACCTCTAAACACGACTACCCTATTAAACCACAGAATAGATACGTACAGAAGGCCGACTCCATACAATGAACGAAAACAGGCGCACGCACATATAGACGCGTCCGTATGGACATCTCAAACAAAAGCCGGTCGCGAGTTCGCTTGCACTCTATGTGTGCGTGCGTTTTCGGTGGTTGTATGGCGCCGATGTTCTGTACCTATAATATATTCTGTGATTAAACTATTAATGAGTCAAAGTGTCACCTTTCTGCCGTACGTCCTAAGAGGCTGCGATGCAAAAAGTCATTTTATCAACATGTTTAGTTCAAACTTCAATATAAATACAAAAAGAAGGTAGGTTTATTTTTATCTTTACTTAATAAATTCACTAAGCTTATTAATGACAGGTAGAAAAGGTTTTTTTTTCGTTTTGTGTTTGTGATTAGGAAGGGATTTTAAGTGCGCGTCTTGACTCTGGCCTATATTTTTATTTGTACACCTCGCAAAATAAAGTTGCACTACGGTTTATAAATGTTTTATGTTACTGAAACTGTGAAGCAATACAAATTACAATTTAATCGAAGGTATGAAATAAGCAACATTTTTTTTGTGAAAACCATTATGTGAGTCGGGTCTATTTCGTGGTTTCAATTACAGATACCATAACTTTTTTAGTCCCAATGTTTCTAAAAGTATTATTTACTATAATGAGTTCAAATTGCATAAGTTTGAAAACATCATATTTTGCACTTACCTATATTGGGTGATGATACACCAAAATCTCAAAAAACAAAAATAATGCTAATATGATTTAATTTGTGGCAAATGCCAAAATGATCTAATACTACATGGCTCACCCCCTTTTACATAGGACTTATAACATAACTTGGCAAAATGTGGGTGTACGATTCACGCCGGCCTACCCTGGCATCAAGTTTTCTACGCGCGCCAAGCCTACATCTGTCTCAACTACCTACTACCTATGCATCTTTGCTTTGCGAGGCTCATCATAAGTAAAAACAAGTTGTACTCACCACATCCATCTTCCCAATATCGAAGCCGAGCTCTTTGATTGGTATCTCGTACATATAGGTTAGCATGTTGCCGAGCGGCCGAAGTTTCTGCGGCGTCAGTTGTTTCAGGCCTGCGTGGAGTAAGCGACGGGCTGCCTTGTGGTATACTGTGCCGGCTTTGTTGTACTTCATTGCGTTGTTGCACATCAGTTTGAAGTCGCTCTGTGTGGAGAATGGTGGATAATAGAGATGAAATCAAGAGATAGATAAGTAATTTACAAAAACTGGAAGTACAAGCACAAGAGGGAACAGAAATCTTCATCCAGAACAAAGTCTTGTTCACGTGAATAGATAAATGGCTTATTCTTAAACTGGTTTTACATCACATTGCATATTAATACTAACCCTAACATGCTGTCAAGGTGTAATACCGTGATAGCATTTTAGAATAGGTTAGGTTATCTTGATTTCCAGGTGTCCTTTGTTTGAGAAATCTAGTTTTATGAAGGTAGTTGATGCTATTTATACTATGAATTGTAGTTTGTGGTCTGTGGTAAGACACACCTGCCCATTCATTATTAAATACCTATAGTCCATTTGAAATGAGATTAGACATTTAACTAAACCTTTTTTACTTTTTACAGTCCGTTTAACCGATTTTGATTTCTATGGCGTTGGTGGCATGACAAATGGCAGCTGCAGTAAACAGTTGGTACAACTCGGGCGCAATAACTTGACACCTGGCTCGAAACTCGACTCCCCTCCCGCTAACCCGCGCGAGGCCCCGCTCTCGTCCTTCAGGACGTTGTTATTGCGCCCGAGTTGTACTGTAACCACTTTTTGCTTTTAATGCCATCCTTATGCCTACGGGTATAAAAGACAGAATCCGTTGAATGGACTGTAAAAAAGGTTTGTTTAAATGTCTAATCTTATTTCAAATGGAGTATAATATTACATTGCATGAAAGTTAATATGAATGTTGTTGTCAAAAATTCTACTCACAATAAAACAGTTAAGAGACTTGTACTCATTATCATCGATCTTCTGCTTCATAGTGGAGAAGTCCATGGGCCGTCTGATGATGTCTGAGTAGCCTGGTGCGAAGTTGTCGTTGACCGGCCACGCGAAGAACTGGTTGGGGTCTCGCTTTTCTAGGTTGCGGAGTAGTTGCTCCAGGAGCCGCGAAAGTGGACGGCGTTTTTGACTTGCCTGTGAATCAATGGTAAATGATTTTATTTCTTTGAGTAGGTTTGTCCAATCACTTTTACACGTCAATCATATTTAAAAACTAGATGAAGTCAAAGTTTCATATCCGACTATTCTGAGAAAAAACACCGAAACAAACTCAGAGGTCACAGTCGCTTTTAAAGACCAGACAAAATCTTGGTTGATCTAACCAAGATTTTGAACCACACAGATTTGAATGGACCTCTCCAGTCAGTGCAAGCATTTGTCAGTAATCGTGAAACTGAACTCAGAACTTGAGGAGCTCAACGACTCGACGAACAATAGCGTCTCAAGACCAATCGACCGATTGTTCTGGAGTGGCGGCCGCGTACCGGAAGACGTAACTTTAGAAGGCCTCCCACAATGTGGACCTTGTGAAGGCCGCAGGAATCTGCGAAGGCCGCGGTGCTTGGGAGAAGCATATGTCCAGCATTGGACGTCTTTCGGCTAAAATGATGATGATGACAAAAGACTTTCGTAAATATACTGAGAAGACACTTCTTTATATTAGTCTTTGAGCGAGTGTCTGGGTCGGTCCTAGACACTCGCTCTGAGACTAATATACCATTATAAAATGAATGAATTGCACATTTTGTTAAAAACTATTTTTTTTTCTGAATATTGTCGTTATTACGCCACAATAGAATACCGTACAACATGACACTATGAAAATAACTAAATAGTATACATAAAGGGCTGTCTGACTGTTCTAGTACTCAAACCTCAGTTGGTTTGATAGTTTTTTGATCCTTATAAGAAACATGATTAATTGGCATCCAATTAACTTTTGAGAAAATTTACCATTTTTTTGCAGACTGTATTTTTTTTTTCTAAATCTGTGAATGCAGATCAAAATGTCTCAAAAAAGTTAAGCACGGTCTCCTGAGACAGTTTTCTTGATGCCACAAGGTTAAGATACCTGTCCTTACTGCCCCATCTCAAAAATACAGCCTGTATAGTTGGTATAAGTACCTAGTAATAGTATGCATAACACTGCTAGATTGCATACACAATTAAAAGGATAGGCTGCTTGCCCTAATGCAGACTTTCTATTATACTGGGAGAAAGAAACCTTCATTACAAACTATTTCAATTTTATACTTAAAAAACCAGTAAGTATCAACATACTAGCCAGTTCTTGAAAATTGCCATAATTAAAAGACTGAAAATTTCATAATACACAAGATAAAAGACATGAGCAATTCAATATCAAGTGCCACCACACACAGCAGAGAAACTACCAATAGTCCGTAGACACCGATAATCGTGGATAAATTTTTGGAGAAAGGCTTCCGAGGAAGAGGGAATTACTGTGTAAGCAGACTTTATGTTATTATTGGTTCTAAAAATATGTGCATAAACTGTGACTTATTCAACAGTTACCTTTAGCACACAAGTGCGAGGTTCCCTGTGAGAAGCAGGAGAGTTGGGTCCTGGGCCCGGGCTGAGCCGCCGAATGAGCTTCTTGGCCAGGCCCTCATCATCCGTATCATCATCGTCTGACATTTTTATCTGGAACAATCCGTTTCAAACAAATTGAAGTGACGATGAGAAAGTTATAGTAAAATAGTGAAATGTTTACTGAAAGAAGAAATTGTGTGTGGTTTTACTGGCTGATTGTTTGTGAATGATGTCACAGAAAGATGAGGCCATATAGCAAACAAAATATTGATTTATGATGTCACATTGGGAACCTTAATTGAAGCCATATTGGATAGGAGAATGCTAAGTTGGCAATCAATAAAACAAGTGGTTTAGTAATACCTAAGAATTGTGTCGCCTATGCGTAGGTACTACATAACATAAGTTAGGTTGAGAAAATGTTGGCACAAGTAAAATAAACTTTCTCTATCTATAACTTCACGATTTTTAAAGACAAGACGATTTCCAATTCTATGTTTGTACCTTCAGACTTGAAACTAATTTGAAATAATAACTATCATCGATGCCTATGCTATGTGTTCAGTGCAGTGAAGAATGAGTCCAACAAAATGGTCTCAATGTATGGGAATATCGATCCTTACCATGTCAATTTCGCGGCGTCTCCGCTTCCTTTTATTACTAGGTTTCTCGTCAATTTCTTTGTGGTCCTCCGAAGCTGAATGTTCTACATCGCTTGCTTCCAATTCTTCCTCTGTAAAACATAGAATTTGTGTTAGCATCAACAAAATATTGTAAAGGGTAACGCGACACGGTTTGTGGCAAGTTTTTCAGAGCTTTTACTCACTGCAACTTAATTTTTCTAAGTCATCCATCTTTAGTAGATTTACATACACCTAATTTATCTTATAAATATTACTACTATGTATGTACTGACTAAAATTTGATTTTTTTCGAAGTAATATTCTAAACAACCATTACATCCACCAAGCCAAATGACAGATGCATTCCATTTTCCAACTTTCCAAGTACTGTAAATAACGGTTTTGTTTAGCAAGACAACGAAATAGTTATTCGAGGCTTTCAATATGTAAGACAAGGACAAAGGTACTAACCGACGACCATCCGAGGACGGAACGCTCTGTTGCCGTGCGTTCTCGATTACATTTAGTGAATCGTGTATTGTGTCATTCGGCCGTTGCCCTTATATATCATTGGTGCATAGCGAAGCTGTAAATAAATCCAAACAATAGCGGTCCAGAGGTTTAAAAAAAATTGAACATTTAATTTTGATAAACAAACAGCCGAACCTAAGACTTTTTGGCGCGAATTAAAAAAGAGCGGTTGTAAACATTTTCGGTCTCGTAAGTTTAGTCTAGGCATTCAGCCTATAATGTCCCCACTGGAAGATAGGCCTCCTCTCGGTTAGAGAGAGTTCTCGTAAGTTTATTTTACTTATATTATAAACTCATAATTTAATAGTTAACTATGGATGGCAACGCGGAAGAGGGCCCAGATGGTCCTAGTTCCCGAAAAGCGGATAAGCTGGAGCGAATTATTGAGAAGCAGCAGATTCAGATTTAGTTAGCTCAGAGATAAAAAGCTGAACTAACAAACACACATTCCCCATGCGGGAGTCGCAGATTATTCGCATGACCTTCCACCATTTCATCCATCTGGTGTTAATTCTATACTTAATAGTCCGATCTACTTCGCCATCGCTTTGCACGAAATACCAGAAGTCGGAACAGACCGAGAGAATCGCGCCATCAAGCGATATTCACTATGGCCTCAGAACTAAAGAGACCGCCGAAATCGCAGAACATATATTGAGTTTTGGTTCTGCTGACTTTCAAGCCAACATTCTCCAGCTTCTGTTGCCATTTCTGCAATCTGGTCTGGATTTCAGGTCCACCATCACCGACAAGAGCAATGTCGTCGGCAAACAGCATACACCAGGTTGCCTCTTCCCGTATGTCCGACGTCACAGCGTCCATAATCAACAGGAAGAGGCAAGGAATTAAAGCCGATCCTTGGTGCAAGCCCACACTGAACTCGTCGGTGTTGCTAGCAGCCGACAGGACGTAGGTACAAGATTGACTGTACATAGCACGAATTAACTCTACATACTTCCCGGGCAAACCTTTCTCTTTCAATACCCACCACAACTCTATCATACGCTTTCTTCAGATCAATAAACACCATGTGCAAGTTCTAGTATGCACGTCTGTAGTTCTAGTACAGTTGGTGAAGTACAGCGTCAACTGTTCCTCGACCTGGCGTAAACCCAAACTGGTTTGGGTTAATCTCACTGTCCTCTCGCAATCTTTTTTCTCTATTACTTTTCCTCATACCTTCATACTATGGGATAGTGAAGTTTATCCATCGATAGTTATTGCAGTCCTGTACATCACCTTTATTCTTGCCGATAAGCGAACTATCCATCTTCTTTTAAACTTCTATATTTTTACTGGTTTATCATCTGAGCTCATGGCCTTTACATTTTTCATACTTTGAACTGTCTTTCTTAATTCATACAATATCCCTCACTAAACCCATATTTACTTGTACCTCTTTGAGCACACCATTCCATTCATTCTCTTCGTTAATTAGGTTAGCAAAATAAACCTTCCTTCGTTCTTTTATTTCATCACCTTTGGACAGAACCTTACCGGCGTCATCTTCCATACACTTAAAGTAAATTATGTCTCTCGTTTTCCTTTTTCTTGCTTTTGTAATTCGATATACCTTCTTCTAGCCTCTTGGGCTGTCCAGTGAGTTATACAACTTCTAATGCACCTTACGCATGGAAACTGCTACCGCCTTTTTGCTTTTGTCTTCCATTCTTTATAAATCCTCTTCTTATCTTCTTTCAAACTATCATTCCCGTTTTCTACACCCTGCCATTCTTTAAACGCAACTTTCTTTTCTTTAAGCATCTTTTGCAGGTCTTCATTCCACCACCATGTATCCTTTTCCATGATACCTTCCCCTTTCAATTCTCCAAACACATATTTTGCTATTCTCCTTATACAATCCGCAATCTCTTTCCAACAATCATTCACAGATTTTCCTTCCATAATCTTCATTTGAAATGAACCACCATTTTATCTTCCTCTTTTTCTATCATACGCCATCTGGTTTTGGTTGGGACCCGTACTTTGTTCCTACTGGCCGAGACATGACTTTTATCGCCATTATTATTCGTATGTGAATACTAACGGATACGCAAAAAAATCTGAAATTCGATCTGGTTTTTAATCCTAACCTCAAGCTATTTCTCTACTATGTGACGGTACGATGACTTCGTTGACACTGTCTACAACCGAACTAATTTGAAATCTAATTAGTGTAACTTTCTCAGAACGACAGTTTTTATCAGCTACGTTACGATTAGTGAGAATTTGGGCGATTTCCATTGTGTGGCGCTATTGAAACCTGGTTTAGCATTGTCACGCTAACTAAATCTCGTAAAAAGCAATATTTTGTGATGAATTCTCACAATTATTAGAGGGAAAGTGTACTGCTTTAGATGGTTACATGATGTCATGTAAGCACGCTTACACTGCGAGGTAATAATTAGGTAGGTATTTACACGAGGCTAGTACTTTAAGCTAGGATAGCAAGCAAATAATATCCTGGCTAACTGTCCTGGCTTGGCACCAAGCTAGAGCTGTTTACACGATGCTAGTCAATTTTAAGCATTGGGGTTACTTAGTCCGTAAAGTGAAATGATTTGATTAGGTAGGAGTGTAGGACTATCTTCGCCGGCCACGTAATCTGTTCGATTTATGCTAACACGACGCGTGACTCCGGATTTTTAATTTGTCTGTCTCTGATGTTTTGTTTCTAATATTTGCATGCCATGCCAATATTATGGCAAAAAGTGTCATGTACCTACCACATTTAGAGTATTTGTAACACAGACTAGAGATGAGATGTTTTTCTACGTTCAGCATAGATGGGTAACAGGCACACACATAATAAGAAAAAGGCAATAATAGGAGCATGATCATCACATCATCATCAAGCCTAGTGGCTGCAGTACCTATATAGGTAAATATTCGATCGGTTCTCAAGTCATTATGTATAGAAAGTGATGTATCATTCCCATGTATAACAGCTATACATAGTTATATCTATTCATAAGCACACTTAAGTTGCGGAATTAGCCACTTTAGCTTAGCAATGCACACAGCACGTACGTACTTACTTGTTTCTGACGAGATGGCTCAAGTTGTTTGATTAGATTTTGAGATCGGTTGAATAATGTCCTCGAATACCGTTACCTATTGATTTCATGTTATTTCATAAATAATTAAATAGGCAGGCAATATGCACGCAATATGTTCAAGAGGACGCTTTTATTAGGCTCAACCAATTTCATTATGAATTACAAAATAATGTCTCTTTATCCCAAGTTTTGATCCTGACAATTGATCGAACTGTATATAGTTATTTGACAAAAAATAATTAGGTAGGTAGTAATTATTGCCAGCAAAGACATTAATTTTCTAGAATTTAGATAAAATTCAATCTATAGATAGGTAATAGCGCGCCTGCAATATCGCATCACAGGCAATATCGCGCTACGTTGGTAAACTATGTGCTTGATCGTAAATCGCAATCACATACCGATTATCAGGAATCACTCGCACAGCTCATGTGAAAACTAATTAATTACCTACTATATTAATTTCTTAGTAATGGTGCAATTTCGCCACTCACATCGCAAATACCTCGACTGATGGTCAAACCACAACAATGTGTCAACTTACAGCTTAGTACCAATATGTGGGTATCGGGTTTCCATACAAATTGCAATACTTGCCGGAGTCGGATTATATCGCTTTCGGGAATTTTATATTGTTTGCGAAAATCAATCGATATCGTGTAATACTTTCAAAACTCTTGACTTGACCAATACTGTGCCAATAGTTACATCTGGTCGAAAAACCTGAAAAACTATTTTGTTCATACTATTATTACCACATTAAATTATGAAATGTTCTCTTCTATGAATTTTTCAAACACACCCGAAACGACTATCCGTAGACCATATGATGATAACGACAATTCTATGCAGTAATCAAAACTGAGTGCCCGCAACCCAATGCAGACTAACTGCTCAGGCGCTGCATCTGTCTTAGTTGTTCTGCAATTACCAAAAATCGTTTCAAATAAAAAAATTAAGAGACCTGGAGGGATGACGCAGGCTACATTAGAATTACATTGATCTCATGGTAAGTAAATTACTGTTAGCCAAAATCACATGACTTGAGTAGGTATACCTAGCTGTCTCACTTTGGCAAACCTAGAAAGCTCCCACTCCAACCGGCATGGGTTTTGTACAAAAAATAATATCAATAACAGTATCTAATACAATTGCATGTAACTTCACCGAACAAATCTAACACTACACAGTTTAATTTATAAGAATCGTGCGCGTTGTATTTGCAGCGCTGCATCGCGGCGCGGGCGCAGGTGCGCGCACGAGCGATGATCGATACAGCGCCGCTATCGCTTTCGGCGGGAGCGCCCGCGCCGACGACCGACAATTAATTTAGAAGCACCATTTGTTCGATGATAACACAGGTAATGCTGTGTGTTGTTTGTTAGATAAAGATGGGTTTATAATGGAGTCTGTTGAGATTTGTTCTTTACATCTAAATCAAAGAATAGATCATGAATGAATCCATTCTGGTCCTAATTTTATGTTAAGTACGTGCTTCGTAAATCATGTATCTATATATCTATGTTTTCCTATATCATGTTATCAATAGCCCAAAAGAGCGAAATGATTGTCCACCCTAGCACCCCAACTTATCCAATTAATTTCTAAATGTAAATCCAACATTTTCCGTATTTCCAAGTGATTTCTCTTCTCATGATTAAATCACAATAGTTTACTAGACACCCAGCCAGAGCAGACAGTCAGGCAGTCATTCATTTCTATGGGAAACTGATTATAAAAAAGTCCTCATACGGATGCCAACATCAAGCATTCTTCAAGAACCACTCCAGTCTGAACAGACCCTAACCAAAAATTCAGTTTGTTCTGTTGCCATTGCATCCTTCCGTGTGATCACCTAATTAAATGGCCGCAGCTGGCCGGCTAATGGAAAATCGCGGCAAATAAATCTCTGGTCGCGTTCAGTTCCACCCACAGCTTAGATACAAGACGCGCGTGCTGTTCGACGCGCAGTCATTAACTGAGATAGCTCAAATTCATTGTTTCACCTCATGCTGGAATTGCTTGTCTGATCTCTGATTGTTTGTGTATCCTGTTGGTTTTGTGGTGTTGTGATTCAGTGGTTGGACTGTAGGTACTTTGTACCGTTAGGTATCTTGAGCTAAAGTATATTTCCTCGAGGATATTGGCAGCAGCGTCTTCCACTACAGAGATTTTCTATGGATTGCACAAAGTATCATCTAAAGGGAACATTCAGGAAAATGTGTGAGAAATTCCAACTAAATAGATGACTTTTACTAGTTTTATGTTTAATTTAAACAAGTCGGACGATATTGTATCAAATAAATTACAGGAACTCCAATTTATTAACCTGTCCCAATCTTCAAGATTGTGTAGGTATGCATAGTCCTACGAACGTCAAAATATCGTTTCTGTCAATTTACTTGTTTCTTTGTCTCGGCTCTAATATTCTGGAAAGGTGCTTCGCAGTAGATAACATATTTTTAAACACCACACTCGTAAAGCAATCTAATTTATTTCACCGTAAAGCCTTGTTTACTCGACGAGCAAAACAGAAAAAAATATTTCAACTATCTAAAAAATTCGATTGGGGTCCGTGGTGCCAATTAGCACTGCCGATGAAATGTGTGATGGTGTGATGAACAATGAGCATCTGCGACACTCCCGCGCAGATCGTCGATAATGGCGGCGCGGCGTAACTTAGCGCGCTCTACACTGCGCAGGCGCACACACGGAATTTCACCTTTCATTATCGCCTGCGTATTCGACCACACGCCATTCAATTTGCACCCCCAACACAAAAAAATATCCATAGGATTTTCAATTCGGACTCATTCATCGAAAGTGTTAAATTCTGACTAAGAAATTCTCACGCGAACGCATAAAACATTCGTTTTAAAAGTTGAATAGGATTATAAATCTTAAGATTTCATAATAATTGGATTAAAACAACACCTGAGATGAGATGAGATCATCCGCATTTTGATCTCCTACTAATTGACGGTTTTGTAAGTCTTTACCTAAAACACTAATGACATAATAGTTATGTTTACAAATAACTATATCTGGATTGTGAAAGCCTGACTGTGTGAGAACTGTGACATAGAAACGGTAACCGGTTGAATTCAATGATATAATAATCTAAATACCTTTCATTTGCAAGTTGTGCCAATAAAATTATAAATTGTATTAGGGAAGGCAAGTTTAGTCGGGTACTGGGCTAATGGGCCTTTTTTATCGTGATTTCATGATTTTTTACGATTTCATCAGTATCATTTACAGCCTTGTGCCACCCACTGTTCAGTGCAAGCATTATATAAAATACTGTGGTATAAGCCACCGCCTTTTTGCCATGCTTTCCTGATCTGTTTGTGTCTCATTCAGGTCATATCAGCAGTCTCTCGTTGACTGACGTTCTACTAAAACTCCTGTCTCGTTTACCATTCAGTTAGGTCTCTTCTTCCTCGCTACCACCAGGTATTGGCAACGCCTTGCCGATCTCCATTTCAGAACTTATTGAGCTCTTGAATGGCTGATGGCTCTTGGTTATTGACGATGTAAGGGCCTATTTGTAATAGTCCCGATACGAATGGAAAGTTGTCAAAATTTTACGCGTATTGTATTGTAACGTTGTAAGGTCGCAGTTATTGGCAAACGCATTCGTGTTCAGAATTAACCAATGCATTGTATTGTAATACTTTGTAATGGGTCTTACGTTTTACCATTATGTAGTAAGTGTATTTATTCCCAAACGAAACTTATCTACTGTGATTATTATCATCGCAATTAAAGAATGAAGCAAAGACAAAAGCCGTTAGTAGATCCATGCCCTGAGAGAATGATTGGACTAGACTGGCTAGAGATGTGGTAAATTCAAAATATTTTATTTCACATAAGCCTACTGGGCACTTATGAAACGTCAGAAGCTAGGTGAACGGTTTCAATTGGTCGTTTCCTATGGAGAAGAGCCGGCAAGAAACTCTACGGTTACTCTTTTAAAAATAATTGGCTTTTACAATGTTTTCAAATAACAATGTTAATATGTATGGGAGGACAGTGTAGGCCTTTCAACAAGTACCTGGTGCTTAACAAAATAGAAAATGAACAAATCTACAGTCCACTAAGCCAACAACATTCTCACATTCACAAAATAGAAAAGAATCTAAGTATCATAAACGATGAATAAATGAATAAAAACCAATTTTAAACGAATGACATAATTGAAAAATCAAACCCTGCACCTACATTAGGGAGGTATTGGAGGTACTCGTATCTCCATTGGGTAGGGTGCAGTTTTGTTAGAATCATCAGAGTATTCAAAGCTTTCACGGCTAATGAATTGATGTTGAACCCAATTTCGCTAAATCATTTTTCTATGCAATGATTTGGTTAGAATCGAAAAAGATTGAATCTGGGGATGGATCTACTGTAACTAGGACCTTCGATACATAAATAGATATTTATCTATCCTAGGTCCTAGTGCATCAAATCCGCCGTAACTAGCAGGAGTGTAACATCGGCCGTGCACACATACCAACCCCGACGCGCTGCATTCCCGGCATTCCTAACTCCTTTAACTATATAATTCGGCCGTTTACGCCCGCCTGATAATCTGGCCCTTTGTTCCGAGCTCTTCATAAACATAATTGTGGAGGCAAGCCGAGTTATGGATGTAGAGGAAAAATTCTACTGTTCTAACTTGCAGGAATTTCAACATTTTGTTAGAGATACCGCGGTTATTTAGTGGGTAGTTATGCTGGACGGTTTGTAAGGAAATTGGCTCATGTGTTCTGTTTGTTGACTTAGGAAATTGTTTTGTAAAACCTGCCTGTTTGTAGTTTTCTGCTGCTGATTTGGGGGTAGAGAAAAGTCATTAAATCTATTGCATTTTGATGATCATTTGGTGAAAGATGTCAAAATAATAGACGGGATGAACTGTTTTGTTCTATGTGTATTGTATAAGCAAAAATACGAAACCACCACTATCTTTTACTTTACATATGCTTGCGTGCAGTGATCAGCAACTGTGTCCTATTTATCCGTTAATCATAAACTTCATAATATTATGCATGTTTGAATCCAGTAAATAATTACGTTACGATTGATTAGCGGTGATGAGTAACATAACGTGTAAACATACATACATATTATTATGCATGTGTAACCAATGATGTAAGGGCGCCCTGTAATGTAGTGTAACGTTTCAAAGAAATGCATCGCGCAGGTTACGAGGTATTGCTAATGTTGTAATGTAAACATTACAGTAAGTAATGCCCAAAGAATATGGAACGTATTCCTTGTTATATTGGAAAATAATCTACAAAATGTAGAATAGTTGCCTCGTTGGTCTAGAGGGCGCAAACGCTATTGCTGAGCATGAGGTCCTGAGTTCGATTCCCGGGTCGGGCAAAATGTTATTGACGTTTACCATCTAGAATTTCTCAGTAGCAGTTTGCAGTCTTGATGTGCCCGGTTGATGGCAATAGGCTCGCCTACCATTACATAATATGGGACTCAAACATAACTAGAAATGTGAAATGTGGGTGTATTTGTAATATAGATACACGTCTGCCCTACCTAACCCTACGGGGATCACAGACGTAAATGATAAGTACTGATCTCTTGGCATCAAAAGCCTATCGCTGATTCCTCGCAGTGACAGACAGTTTCGACCATAGATGTGAATATATTGAGTTACTACCATTGTCCACCTCACATGTTATCATGCATGCTCTGACATCTGCACCAGAGAGAAAGAAAGAAAAAGAATAAATGTATTTGTCAGGTTATACGGGACGAGCGCTAGCGAAGACATGCTGGGGTTGAACGAGCTGAAATCGACAAGAAAAAGAAAAAAAAATGCCTATTGCAGTAAGCGTGTTGCATGTGCATGTTTTTGGTACAGCAGTTTAGTAACATTTTGGTTAATTATTTTATCAAAACTGAAATGCCTGCAATGCATAAGCGCAATGAACTGATTTTTACACAACTTTACAATGTTAATATGGTAATAAAAGTGCAGTTTGGATGATTATCACGGATAAATGTTTTCACAAACCATTTTGGCAATATAAATCATAAATCAATTGTTGATAGTTTTAGTTACGTTAGTATATGTATACTTATTGGTATTTCTTTTTACTAATTAGGTATAAGTTGTTATTTATGTAGGTATATTTCATTTTAATATTGATTTATTATATTATAATTTATTCTGTTTTCTGATTTAATAAATTCTCATGTAGTAATTAAAAAAAGCATTGGTGTTGATTTTCAGTATCGCGTGTAGAATCATCTGTAGGTATAGGTTACCGACCGAAACAGATTTTTACGTTTATAAAAAGTAGTAGGTAGGAAATAAAATATCTAATTCCAATAATGTATTGATTCTCCACAAACGGCTTTTGATGACGAATAGAATAGAATAACCATATATATACCACACCACCACACCATACCATACCATACCACCATACCATACATACCACCACACACCACCACACCACCACCACCACCACCACCATATATATATATTATGAACCGCAAGGTAACTTGCAAGGATCTTCCATGGTCACCAAAAAATACTAGGTATAATAAGTCAGTACATAAAATCTCAACTAAGTGGTTTGGCAATAACTCAAATAATTTCTATCCGAATAACCTATCACACCGCCATTCAAGGATTATTCCAATTTGCCAACCAAGCTCTCACTGGCGCGACGAAGATGAATGATTTATTTTTAACACATAATTCAAAAGTGCCAGCCCAAGGGAAGGGAAGGAAGGGTAAAACAGAACTTAGAGTTTATGCGAGTGTAAGTTGCCCACCAAATGAATCAATGGGACTCAGTGGACGTCAAAATTATGGCTACATCAGTGAGACAAAGTGGAATAATCCCTTCTTAATTCACGTCCACCCAAACCAGTCAGGAAAGGATTGATCAAGAAATTGAGGAGATCCAATGTGCACAATAAGTTGTCACCAACAAACAGCTCTATGAAGGATATTTTATTTTTATTGGCGACCGATCTGGTGGTATGGTGCGGTGCTTATGGCTCCGTATTTAGACATAGCCCGGCAGATCGGCTATCAGCGACGTGGGTGTCTACTGTCACACGTCAGGGCTGGCAGGATATGGAGCAAGTTTAAAAAAGTGTTGGGTAATGTTAGAACTAACTACTTTACCTAAAGTAGGTCCAAGGCTTTCGTAGGTGTTCCCAATGAGTCAGAAAATGTTTAGCGGTCAAATTATATCGTTTGTGATGTACAACTCGGTGTAGGAAACTAAATCAGTTTGGGCGGTAATCCTCTGGGACTCTGGGAGACGTTATCAGATATACAAAAATGATTAATGTGGTAAAACGCAATGTTGATACAAATAATTACATCCATATTAAACTTGTTTGGTCATCATCAGCCCTTTTGCCTTTTGAAGATCGATAAGCTGAGCATTTTTGTAAAGATTTAGGTACAAATGGCTCAAGTAAGTAAACATCAACCTACCAAGCTTTTAATTCTAAGTGTGCGTCCATTCATTAAAAACTTAGCAGCCCTAGGATATCTCGCGGAAACGGCTTGTGGTGACGCAATCGACTCTTGCGCCGATGTTATAATAGCGATCACTTTTGTGCCATACCAATTAACACTGGAACCAAATGGTTTGGAAGACGAATGGAATTGAGAGAGATGGTTTTAGGACATAAGGGTCATTCGAGATTGATGGGTATTCAATATTAAGTTTGATTTGAAGGATGTGAAAGGTCAAGGAACAGTCGATGTTGGGTAAGGACGATTTTAATTTTCTATTATCATCGTTACAGCATCTGCGAGGAGCTCGTGGCTAAGTAAAAACAGCCGCACGGGTGGATCCATTAGGTAAACCTACGCTTGCCGGGGTTGGTCCGTGGATAGGTGGTTATCTTTACATACCGAGCACAGAAAGTACGTTAAGCCATTGGTCCCGGCTGTCATTCGTGGATCTTTGACAGTAGTTACAAGTCGTCAGAAGCCCGAAAGTTTAACCACCAGTCTTACCAAAGGGTATATTACCCAGTTACTTGGTTGTGGAGGTCAAACAGTCGCTCCATATAAAGTATTGGTATTCAACTGCATCCGGTTAGCCTGGAAGCAGACTCCAACATAGTTGGGAAAAGCCTAGGCAGATTGATATTGATCGTTACAGCATCTGCTGAGCTGCACAAACAAGACAAACAACTTGTTAGTTTGTTAGAAATAGGAAAACTATGAATAATAGTGTAAAACTTATCAACACAAATCAGGATATTAAAGTTAATGCCTTCGATTCGTGCACGAATTTATAGAAAACTTCAAGTAGACGGATTAATTCCACAATTCGACCTTGGTACAGTCATTACAATCAGACATTTCTCCTGCACATTAACATTGTAAGCTCAAGCTTATAGGATTATAGAGGTGATCCTGTAGTTTATTACCTTTTGAAGTAAAGGGACCTTCATTAAACGCACCTATCATACGATTAAAATTATTTATTATTTTCATAATTGGTGGGAATTCTTTAAATCTAAACTGTGATGTGAGAACTTCGGAATCGGATTACAATAATATACAAAAGTCAGAAATACTTCACATCTTGCACCTATCCCATACCTACTATTATCAAAACATCAACCCAGAATCAGTAATTTACACAGGGTCAATTAAATTATCTGGCGAAACTACGCATAAGTGATGGGTATGTGGCGGCATCCTCGGGGGATCCTCCCTTTTCTGTAGAGGTTGAATGAACTTTACACCCTGTTCCTCATACCCCTATAGGTATATCTATACTAATCTATATACTAATAGTAAAGCTGAAAACTTAGTTTTTTGTTTGTTTGAACGCGCTAATCTCTGTAACTATCAGTCGAATTTGAAAAATCTGTACGCATTTGATAGCCCAATTCTTGAGAAAGGGTATTTAGCATCACGCTAGGATCTTTAGGAGCCGAACAACAAGAAAAAAAGTCAGGAAGAACGCTAAGCGAAAACGAAGTAATAGCACGCGGGGCGGGCGATGCGATGCGACGAGGTGGGTCGGGGGGAATAGAAATTTCACGTAGACGAAGTCGCGGGCAGAAGCTAGTCGATAACCAAACACGACAAAATAAAATAAAAAAAGGATTTGAAGTTTTTTCTTGGGGACAACGACCGCTGGTAGTGTTGTTACTTCAAGTATACGTTAAGAAAATTCGTTCTTTTTTTGTTTTATCGTTATAAGATATCGATATCCATCACAAAAAAAAAAGATATTTTTAAACTGTTATTACCAGTGATTATTCAACCTACCTGAGGTAGATGACCCCCCAAAAAAAAATTAATCAAATAAACTTCTTTTTCATTTTATCATGTTTAGTTATCGATACCTATCACATGGACTCACAGCGCAGTTTCGCTAGCTAATTTAATTTGACCCTGTAGAATGTCAAAGTCAAAGTGAAATAATTTATTTCAAATAGGCCCTTGTAAGGCACTTTTGAACGTCAAAGTTTACAAAAAATTTAATTGATTCTAGTCGCCCCTTCCAAAAGGTAGTTTTCGTATGGAGAAGAATGGGCAAGAAACTCCACCGTTTAAAAAGTGTTACAATATTTTGTATATGTAGGTACATAATTATATGTGAAGACGATGCACCTATAAAAAAAAATACGTTACCACAATAGGTACATAAAAAGAAGAATTAATAAAAATTAAGCAACGAAAGATAAATTAATTACTTATCACATAAGTTGAGATGCATTTCCTCACATATTTAGAAACATTGTAAAAGTAGACGATTTTCTTACAATTAATAAGTCAGTGTGTGAGAAAATAATCACAGAATGTAAAATCAAGGTCATATAATAAAAATGACCTTACTTACTACAAAGTTTCTTTAAATTAATTGACTGTTGTGTTTTAATTATTTGTCAGCTGATAGTTTGTCAGTTAATTTAGTTTATGAAGTTTATTCAATGTATTTTATCCTATCCTAAATACTTATTTTATTGAATGCATAGGTATGGAAGTCCCGCGAAAAGATTCCCAATTGTGAATAAAATGTAAAAGTATTAAGCTTAGCAATTTTAGTTAAGTTTAGTAAGCTTTACTTAAAATTCTACAATAATCCTTGTTTAGGACCCGTTACTTCAAATATGCCGTTTTTCGAGTTGTGTCTTTATTAGTAAAGGTGCAACATGTAAAATTACCATTTTCGTCTGACTCAGGCACTGAACGGCGTCCCACGCGTCTTACTACCCTAAATATCACTATCGGGCCTTATTTATGAAGTAAGTAGTGCCACATAGTTGCTTATCTCTGCCGTAATGCGATGCAAATGTTATTTGCATCTTGATAACACATTGTAGGTAATCTTATACGAAGGCATTAGAGTATCGGCTAGATAAGTTTTAGTTGATTGTTTCCTAAATGTATGGGAGGATTATTTTTATTGTTTCTATGTACCCACCTACAGTGTGATTAAGATTCTTGTAATAAGTGGCAACATGCAATAAAATAAAATAAGTTTGAAATCTTTACATACATAAAGTGAGCTTTGTGATGTTTAGTTTGTGGTTTAGGGAGAATTTTTCAGCGAGTGTTTGTTATCTTGCTGATGAAGGCAGAATTGACTTTTTGTTCGATATTAGTTCATATTTAAATAAAGCTAAGATTGTTTACACTTTTATGGATTTTTATAAATACCTGCGAAAAGTTATACATAAGGGAGGAGGGTATGTGTCTCTTTCATTATTATCAGGCATATTTAACTACTGTGGGCGTACTGTGGGTAGTGTTGGTTATTGCGCAATAGAAAAACCGTTTGCAGTACGGATCAAATTATAATTTAATATCAAATTAATCACACTAGCAATTCACACACTGTAGGTACACGACACAACTATACGGAACGCGCGACAGTTTCTAAACGTGTTCACTGCTTGACCGCCACCGATGAAGTCTGCTTAACTCCAGCCTGCCCGAGCGTTATGTTGTAGACTTTGTCGAGCGCCACTAAGCGGCGCTGGCGTCCCGATTAGTTAACTCAGTAACGTATTTCCGACATACAGATGGAAGTACGTCGAGAAGTATTCAATTAATACGTACTGAAAACGGTGATCGGAGAAAACGTGACTGACTAACGAGGTTTTCTGAAACTACGGAAAGATAAATCAAAGAAATACTAATTTCCGACGTGACTACAGTCGCGGTACGTCTGCTAATGAAACGTTTGTAAATAGCTGAAATAATTCAAGAGGTTTACATTTACAATACTTTTTGTAAGTATTGTAAATGGTACCATCCTTTAGGTAACGGAGAAAATAAGCTTCTTATTTTCATGCGACGGCTATCAATGGAATTGTATGTTGTGTGGTATTGAATAACAAGTTGAATGGTAAGTAGGTACTTAACGTAAAATACTTTTCCGTTTTTTTGAAAGAGTGATTCACCCAATTGTTCTGAGTGTGATAAGGTAGAGGATAGTGTTCGGAACGAGATTGGGAGGAGTAACTATTTCTTCAATTTTGTTCAATTGAAATTGAAATTGGGAGGAGTAACTATTTATTTTTTTCAATTGAAATTATTCAAAACTGTAAACTTAGGTATTAGGCGTAGATAGATATAGAATGCCCCTATGAGTACTTATATAAATCTTTCATATGGCCTAAAGATAAGTCTAGACACCCACGATACAAGAGAAAATCTAGTGTAGGACAACGTTTACCACATATTCTACAAGCAATGCTGATAAAAGATTGTTAAATATTTTTCCCATATAAAGTTAAACTTTATCTTAAGATTGTTTAAACTATTTACATTAGTAACTATTTGCATTAAAAAGGGCACCGTTTTTTCCCCTCTACATGTTCCTAATATCTATCAGCTTATAGGTATAGACAAATCTGTATTTGTTAAAAAAACTCACCTGTAGGATCTTATCCAGTGAAGTAGCTATACCCGAATGACTCAAGATACTTAACTTAACCAACAAGACATCATCCATAAATCTACGCCAAAACCTACTCTCACCAAGTCACCATCCCACAATGAATCTGCATCAGATAAAACCTCGTTTGCAAAAATTTCTCTAACATTCCTTGGACACATCCTGATGACTTCACGAGTTTCTCCTGAACAGCCGGTTTCTTTGACCTTGATGCGAGATCAGTATGCACGTGTGAGGACCTGGAGACGTTTCCCCTTGCTTTGTATGCTGCGCTGCGCTCAAGGCCAAGAGCGACGTGACCTGGGTAAAGATGAGCGGTTTCTGTCTGTGTTCAATGAAGGTGTGTTTTGGTAATAAATGGGTGTTGGTAGTTCAGTTTTGAATTGGTGTTGTTCGTAGTCTTGTCTACTTTCTTTAAACATGATGGCGAATTCAGTTTTTAATGGAGTCGTTTCAAAGCGATGTCATGAAAGTTTCAACTATCCCAATCCGACTGATTCTGTAATCTGAATAAAAAAAAAATACTAGCTACAATATTCTATAACCATCTTAATCTTCTTCCATCTGCATCTACACCAGCAACATTTTAATTTCCAAATTAGCACATTTCAGGTGGCAGTCTACTCCACCAGGAGACATAATAATAATAATATACTTTATTGATACAAATCCTTACAATATGCTTAATATCTAGTAAGTTCACAATAGTTAAGGCGTACAAAAGCTGAAACCCTGACTCCTAAACTAGGAAAACCTGTGACTTAGGAGTCAGTGTTCTACTGCCACTTGGACACTATATACCTTATGGAAATTGAGAGCTGGTAAGCTGATATGATTCGAAAGAGTATATTATGATCTATTATTGTTCTAGAAAGAAAATACATATATTTGCTTACCAGAATAAAAGTTGAAAAAATTAAAATAAAAATAAAAAATGAAACTTATAAAAGTTAAATTTAAAGTGACATTTAAAAGTTAAATTTAAGTAGGAAATTATTGTGTAGTGAATTCTGTGTATGTGTCTGGAAAACGTATGATTATTTGTACTGTGTGTATGTGTGTGAGTGTATGTGTGTGTGTATGGTTGTGTTTGTGTGTTATGTGAGTATGATATGAGGAGCCTAAATATGTGAATATGGTGGTGTCGGGCGTAAGACGGAACAATCAAATTGTTTGCTTGGTGTACAGACTGTGTTACGTGTTTTGTATGGAATGTTGTGATTTATGAATGAGTAGTTAATAATTCCTCAGTTTGAGCGTAGTCTAAGAGGTACAACATATCTTTCAGCTTAGTCTTTGATTCGTGTTTGCTTAACTTTGCTATTTGGATGGTCTTACAAATATTTCTGAAGACAAGTGAGCTCAGCACGTACTGCTGTCTTCTGGCGAAAGCAGTTCTATGACCAGGAATTGGACAAACTATTCTTTGACCACGTTTGTTTGAGTCTGGGAATGGCACTTGGCTATGTTTCCAAAGAGTGGTTCTGAGTACAATTAACTGTCTCACGGTTAAAAGTTTGAGCTCGGTGTAAAGCTCATGAGTCGGATATCGAAAAGGCTTTTGCAACATAACCTTAAGTACCGCCCTTTGCGCACGCTCCAGCTCAAGGAACTTAGTTCTGGCCGATCCACCCCAAGCTAGAATACAATAGCCGATGATGGACTGGCAAAGTGCAGTGTATACCATTTTTAGAGTCTCTAAGTCAGCAGAATGCCTTAATGACTTGAATAAGTGAATTGTTTTTCTGACTTTGCTGGCAGTAGACTCAATATGCCTGTTCCAGTTCAATCCCTCATCGATTATTACGCCCAAATATTTAACCGATGCTACTGAGGGGAGCGCTATACAAGAGCAAGTTGAGGTGTCCAGGCAGGTGTGAGCTCTAATAAAATTGAACTAACATGAATGTAGAATTTTAGGAAAGCGCAGAGCAAGACAGCAGTATACTCGTAGACTGGTATTTATTTAGCAGATTTTACTGATTTTGCTGCCTATCGTACTCAATCTGATACTCCTGGACCACGCAGCATCTTCTAGATCCGGAAACCAGATGACGAAGCCACTATTAAACCTTTACCTTTTTCTATTACCACACAAAATAACAGATATTTATACAAATGATCGCAAACGAGATACAGCAGGAATGCAAAGGCGTAGCTGACCTTTTAAAAGTGGCGAGAATGTACCTAAGTACTGGATCAATTACCTACTGCCGGGACAGTTCGGCGCGGCGTAACAAGAAGTAGGGAACTCCATATAATTACGGTAATTGTGAGGTAAGCAGAGGCACCGGTCAACTGATTGTTTGACTATCAATACTGTGATTTACTTACAGTTGTGGAAATTAACGGAGCTTTGCATTCTTTTAGCGGAATTTTAACCGCAGTGTCGGTGCAGTTGATTGTGGGCTTGAGGGAAAGGGTCGCTTGTATAGGTACTTGTACTTAGAAATATAAACCAGCTGTTTGCTTACACATCATTATTCATAAATTAGAATATTTATAATTATTTACCGAAAATGATATTTAAGATTTGTGTTGATATTACCAGAAGCAGAAACTTTGCTAACTGTTCTTAACTTAACATGGTAGATTCCAAAATTATAACATTTTATTGGAAGTTTCGCGTTTGGTCACTATCTCTTCTGATGGTAGGTACCTAGTGATAGTGAAGATGTGGTCGATGATGGACCACTGCTTGAAGACATCCAGGTTATAGCTTTCGGGAAACCCAGACTAGCTTCGCTTAAAGTTCTGTAATGTCCTTTCAATCTAAATCAAATCCAGATACCTTTTGATTGGAGCCAGGGCTTGGTCTAGCATTGATCGATTGGCACCTACACCGTAGATTGATCTTTAAGAGCCTATAAAAAAGACTCCGTCGGATCTGGTCTTATCATGTCATCTATCGCCTTCCAAAGATCGAGATCTCTGTGTCGACCATAACCTAGGGCTCCCTTGATGTGGTCGTGCCGGCCACTTTCCCTCCGATCGACAGCTCCGAGATAACATCGACCATCTTCATTGATAACTGGCTGCGACATAGAGTGGGGAGGGCAGACGTGGATTTAGGTAGAATATGTGAGGTAAGGTTTGTTTTCGAGTGGATACTTGAAAAATTGGGAAATTAAGCAGTGTCATTTGTCCTGCTATTTGTAGCTTCTTTCATTTAGTATTGTGGTCTGTAGTCGTAGCTGCGATTCAATTTCTATTCATTCGCAAACATAGGAAACGAAATCGAAATCTAAAGATCACTGAATTCCATGCGGTCATTCGGGTGACTGACCCAGACGAGATGTCTATGACCTAAAATGCAATCAGTTATTTTTCAGGCATAACTTTGGCTTGTCAAATGAATATTAAACCTTAGCGAGACTTCTATGCAATTTATTAAATTCCCGTTAATTAATCTTGCGAAATGTCATTACTTTTTTTTGTCACACAGTGTGAAAAGAAATTAAAATGTTCTGTATAACATCCGGGATCTGTGTGGAAATAATAAGATTTTTTTGTCTCGAAGTCCGATCTACGGTAGTACGTTTTAATCTTTGCGCATCAAACCGCGACCGCTTTCCACGCTGCGCGCGCGCCGGGCCGACATAACGGCGCGACGGCCGACGACGCGCGCACGTACCCGACCGAACGCACCCCGCGAGTGAAACACGCGTGTGAACATATACTTACGATAAAGTGACTGTGCCTGTGAATGCTCAACATACTCAAGTGTTTGAGGTTCTGTTCCCCAGTGTCTGTATAGTGCTCGCCAGCCATCACCAGCAGGTAAGTGTCCACAATTTCGCGTGCTATTTGCAATGATTCGGTCTCTTTGATGCTGCAGGAATTGTTCTGCGGAATGTTATTAAGTATTATTGACTTTCTAATTGTGTTTAAATATGTTGATTTATACATTTTGTGAATTATTCACATCGCATTAACATAGCCTCGTTTTGTTGTGTTTTCTATTTTGTGTGATGCTCGTGAAGCCTTCTTGATTAAGTGGTTACAGTAGCTTAATAAACTTAATTACTTTCATCTTGTAAGACAATTCTATTACCTACAATCTATTCTGTATCAGTTTAATAATACTCCGCAGTTTGTTGATAAATACGCATGAAGTTTGCACATTAATTATTCGGCATCTACCCGCATTTGGTACCGCAAGGTCGACTTTTAATGGGTAAAAGTTGTTTTATACTCAATTTAATTTTACAACTTATTTGGCAATCCATTTATCATTTCAGAAGACGTCACGTGATCTTGGTACTATCATTCTAATAACCAAACTAACCCTCAGATATAGAAAAAAGATAGAAACAGTTTCTACCCACAAAAAATTCTTAGAATTAGAATGATCTCTTTTGGTATTCATTTTTTATTGTAAACACAGCCCTCTTTCTTACATTACCTACCTTTGCAATATTGACAAAAAGTGCAAATCCTCCCCCTCGCTATCTACTTTCGAGTAAGGTCCTATCATTTCTCTCTGTATACTTAGGCAGGTCCTAGACATCCTAAGCCAAACCTCATCACCTCATTCAAAATTGTATTGTAACATGTGTGGGTGTGGAAATCTGTCAAACGCCAATATTGGTTGTGCGCTGGCGCAGTAGAGATCGACGCGCGCACCTGTGCACATACGGAATGTAGGCTAATGTCTCATGCGACGCCTAATTTATATACTTCACACTTATTCTGTAATTTATTGCCAGAAATGACGTTTCTATGAGTTTCTGCCGGTTTTCCCGGAGATAAGCTTGAGTGAGGTTGAAAGATAAAAGATATGGTAGAAGCTTTCCAAAGCGGTGAAAACTTAACATGCTCGAATCGATACCCATTTGACGCATAAAGACTAAAATAATCATAGTTCAAGTTTTTTCAATGAGTTCTGGCACTAGATCAGATCCTGAGTAGTTTCGCCAGAACTTTGATCAACTCCAACATCCTAGACAAAATTGGTTTTCCAAAAATATAAATGATTGAAATATTCTTCTCTGTCTACACAGCTAAAACAACACAAATAATATTATGTACTTTACGAGCGTGTTACTGTTAATTACATTCAATATTAAAATTAACAAAAACATTTGAACGTTAACCTTGATACGTGAATTAAATATCTTACGTTGGAAAATTAAGTTATAATTATAAAGAATTTACTGACATGCAACCTTATGGTTGTTCCGTATAAAAACCTAAGTTTTTGGAGGAATGTCTCCCATCTTCGAAAAGATGTCTTGATTTCTGCCAATGTATTTCGACACAGACACCTTAGAGTGACTAGACAACTAACGATGGTGGAAAATACAAAAATGTACTGGATTTACATAAGGTACCGAAAATCTTAAGTCAATCCTGTTGAAAGTCCTTGTAGAAATACGGAACGCTTTGAATGAGATTGCCAGTTGTGGTGTCCTCAGATTTCGTCTTCAGCACGGCAAAGGCCCTTCGGGATATTATTCACCAGTGCCTGAAAGAAAACCTCCATATGACATGAGGTCCATAACAGAAACTAGTATTTCAGTAAACACAAAAATGCAGTTTCTAGAGTATGTCATTGTGTTGTGCATTTAGAACTCATCAGTAACTAACCATTTAGTCTATTTCCGGAAGAATCACAAACACAATGGGAAAGAGTTTATCGTCGTATCCCAACATACGACTTACATGTCATAGGAAATACATAAACAATGACAACAATTACTGCAGTTAATAACTGTGTATGTAATAGGTCTTTTAGGACTTCCGAGCTGATGATTGAAGTCATAGGAAAGAAAATAGAAAATGACCCGCAGTGTTTTAAAGGAAAATGATACCTACTGCATGCTGTAGGTAGTGATAAAAAAAGATGAGGACATAATTCAAGAGCCTTTTTATTCCATTGCTGCTGGATATAGGCACCTCCCAAAATGGATTCCAAAATACTTACTAGTCACAGAAGTTCGTACACAGTAGTGATTGAGACTGAGATCGAGGCAGGTCTCTTTTTATCAACTTTTAATGGCATCCTACTAATCCCATTGCCAATCTCACCGTGATATTACCAAAGTACTTCAAAAAGAAGTAGGTTTGTATCGCTTTCCACGCTCCATGTGAGCTGAAACATTCGCAATTATATACAATTAGTACATAAAGGTGGTATGTTCGCTTGATTCCTTACTCGGCGGTAATACTGGCTAAGATATCTTAATTAGAGAAAGGCAAGTAAATTGATCTGGGATTATCTCGCCGGTACTTAGGTCGGATGCGAAGAAACGACTATCGAGGAGTAAAATTATTATTACGTCTTTGAAGATGGTGGTAACTGCTTTAAGGTAGGATTATCGTGGCGAGGTTTTAAAAGGGTACTTAATTTCGATTCCTTAAGGGGTGAAGAGTTTCAGATATATTATCTGTAATGTTTTCTACGAATTGTAATTTAAAACAGTTCTTCAAGCACAGTGCTGTCTGTTACAGTTTTCTGTTTTAATCTATGATACAGTTTTCACAACAGTTTGAATGTATTCGAGGAAGATTTTGACACAATTTCGGTAAACTTATTCGGTTAAAACGAAACCGTAACACAACCGTAGTAGTCATATTTCAGTTAGTTACATTCTTTACGATTTTTGTAATGGATAGGGTAAATACTTATTTAGGTAAACGACATTTCCTTTCGATAATAGGACGTCACACCTCTATGTCCCGAAGGACTAAGCAGAGGCAGAGGTAATAGTTACTTATTTATCGAAATTGTAACTTTTAAACCGAAATTCAAAGGTTGTCTTTAAAATACGTTTTTAGCGTTTCGACCGCCCATTGTGTCATCCTGTGTAAAATTACTACGTTTTGTATCTGTAACTTCCTGCTGCCCGTGGCTTCACCCGCGTGGACCAATTCTTTTTTTTAATAATAGTACCTAGCCTAAGTTACTCCAAATGTCATCATCAATGTTATTTTGACATTAGAAATAGGCACTTCAATTTATTTATTTGTATAGATGCGAATGGTGCGTCTGTAATAGAGTATTCTATTCTATTAGAAAATAAAATATTGCTTCCAAAACAACTTCCCAAAAACACCGTGACGGATCAATTTACGTGGAAACAAGTTTGGTTGAAATTTTGTAAGCTTTAATTGTTGTAAGTCAATAAACAATGTCCAGGCAGTTATCCGCTGTGGTAATAGTTAGAGCAAATGTGCGGAAGTGTATGCCGTGTGGCCGTATGTGCTAAGTGGCCGGCTTAAGGGTTAACTCTTACGGTTTCTTCGCTGTATGTACTTATGTAATGAATACGTGGTTTATCTGAGAGATTGGGTTTTGTTTAACGAAAAATAATTGATATTTTGGTATTTCAGTCGATCGTCAATTTTCCCAAACTTTACATTCTCATTATTTTGATGAGATTTTTATGTGCAAGACACACAACTTTTCCTTACATGTGGAAATTAGTACTACTTACTAGGTAATTAAAACTACGGGGTGCTTGTTATCACCATAGGGCTGATCCTTTACTGCCTATCCTGTGTAGTTATTATGATAGCCAATTCGTTATTCAATATTATGATAACTATAAGTCAAAGTCAATGTTTTGTCATATTTCGTGATTCACGTAGGTAGGTAATATGTGAATCTGCTGATTTTAACAAAATTAATGCTACGAGATAAATCGAAATTATAACTACAAGATATTAAACTATTCGTGTTAACTTACTGTATGATGTAAACCATAATTTCGTCTTGCATCATATTTTGTTTATATATATTTAATCAGAATGTTTTCTCTTCTGACTAAGCCAATAGCATTGAATTAATTACAAGCTAGCAATATCTAGAATTGTTCAAGTTCTTGCTAATAGCTAGCAAGTACCACGCCAATACCACGCAACAACAGTAGCCCGCGGATATCAAGAACCAGATATTTTGTCGCAATACTTAATATTTGTCGCAACTGTCTACTATGAGTGGATTACCAGTTTTACACATTTACTTACACAACACACCATTCACAAGAAAAAATATAGTACACACAGAGGTATGTAGCACGCACCTCTATCAATTGACTAAGCCGTTTATCTAACTCTTTCATTTAATTCCGTCTGAAATGCCTCCTTGTCTAGTAGGCTAGTGCTCGCAAGCGCTACTGCTGAGCACGAAGTCTTAGGTTCGTTGCCCAGGTCCAGGCCCCTTCGGGTAATACAGGCGTGATATTATATAACCCTTCGAGTAAGATAATATTGTAAAGTCAGTCAGAAAGCTTAGCTGGCATATTCGGCTATAATAATACCCGTGGCAAGGGTATAGACAGAACCAACGCCAAGGTAAGTCACATAGTAGTAATCGTAGTTCGTGGAGGTTCTTCAAAAAATTTCAAATGCAAATGCATTGCATTTGCATTTGAAATTTTTTGAAGAACCGATTTATATGACCAAATGCCCCATGTAGCATGAGACGTTTATAGTCTGATATGTCATGATTACTGACGAAGCCCACGTTTCACATATTTCCGGTGTCTTACAATTGCATTATTTACCTCGATAGCTAGCCAACCATCGTCCAATCTCATCAATTGTCCGTTTTCAACATTCCAATGTTTCTATTTAGTGTCGGCTGGAACACTTACACAGAATCATATTAATTCTTTCATAGAGCAACCATGATGTTAATTCTACTTCATTTGGGTTTTAATCATTTTAACATAACATCACGCTTGTTTCCCCGAAAGGTTAGGTTCAGAAGGCTAATTCTCGTACTTAAAAACGTTCAAATTGCAACCTCATCTCAGCGACATTCAATGTCGAAACTTGTCAAAAATTTAGTTCTTTATGTGCGTTTCATCAAATAGTTCTTATACTGTAATGTTGGCTCCACTGTTAAACTATATCTACGGACCTATCAGGTAGCACCGTAGGAACATGAATACGCTACGGTGTTACCTAATAGGTCCGATGTTAAAGTTCAACAGTGGAGCCAACATTACGGCAAAGGAACTATTTTATGAAACGCACTCTAGTGTTTTTTTGACAGATTGAGACTAAGATTAGAATGCGAAGGTTCATAAACCTACCTACTGGAATTGCCCCTCCGGTGTACTGTAGAGATTATAGCCTACTTGATGAGTCCAAGCAACCTCCGTCAGTATTTATAAGATAATGGCATAAGATTATGAGATATACGCTACTAAAACTAGAGTCCACGCCACCACTGAAGTCCAGCGGAAAATTGTGAAACTAAATTTTTTTTAAAGCATTTTGATGCAATGGCATAGACACTAGTGCCGCGTCTATCGGACGGCGCGGACTTCAGCTTCTACTTTAGGGGGCGAGCCTATTGCCACCAATTGGGCACAAATCCGGACTCCGGCCTGCTACTGAGAAATTCCTTATAGAAAAACCCATCAATATCACTTTACCCAACCTGGGAATCAAACCCAGGACCTCATACTCACCAGTAGCGCTTGCGATTATTAAACAATCGAGGCTGTCAAATTATTAACAGTAACTGATAATACATTGTTTTTATAAAAAATTAAGAACTATTCTTGGCGGAAGTTGAATATAGATTTAAAGTTCTAAATAAACTGAATTATGCAATGCGATTCAATATTATTTATTAATAATTTTCTTATCTCAATTACCTCTTAAATTGCTGTTACCGACCATAACAACTGTAAACTAGTAAAAACAAGATACCTTGCTGCAATACTGACAATATTTGTCGCAACGATTCGGTACGAAAGTGTGGAAATTATTGGACAGCGCCGACCACGCTGTATGTTTGAAGTTCCTAGTCAGGCTGTGTTTACGAAATGACAGATAAATTGCCTGTATTGATACATTACTGTCTGCTTGCTAATGATTGACACACGACTAGCAAACAGTCAGTCAGACTAGCAAACAATCGATCGATGCAGAGTTCGATTTTAGGTCGAGTTGGGATAGTTATTGAGGAAAGTGTTGAGCTCTAAGCTTGCTCACAGAGTTTTTAGAACGTTAGCACCAAGTTTCCTCAATAACTTTGTTACGCCTTTGGTCTGTTGGCACGTCCTGTGGCCTGTGGGAAACATTGTCTACAGTTCACTGAAATGGGCTTCACTTAAGTTTTCTCATAACTAATCCAGAATTGTTACCGGAGGTGGGTCTAAGCCGCCTCATCATAGTTCTACTTTAATCCTCTTTCAAATTCTTAGTAATTATCGTCGGTTTCTTAAAATTCTTCATTTCTCATTTCAAATTCTGTATATCTTTTTTCAAGCCTTTCTCAATCATCTAATGTAACTTCTCAGTCACCCAATAATAACACCAAACAACTTATAAAGGGCCAACGAGTCCATTGCAGCCATGGGAAATGTCGTAACCTGTCTTATCAAAGAATTCAATTACATCAAGAACAATTCGGTGTTATTAAAACAAAAAAAACTGTAATACGTGTACATAACAGCTCCCATATCCACACAAAATATGTAATATGTTCACAACAATACATTTTCGCGTGTTTCTTGCGTTTAGTTTCTCGGGGAACAATGCTAGACATTGTGGTTGTGTTGGTAACAATATGACTTCTCATACACGTTGCACTCGTTTTTGTGAGGTTGTAAGAGGTCATTTTGTGCCTTTGAGTGGATTATTGGTTCATAATGTTAAATACTTTGAAATTAATCCAACCGCTTTGGTCTCTTTGATAGATATTTGAAGAATGGACTTCAGATTGAAGTTTTTACGTTCAGAAGCTAAATTCATTTGTTTGTGTTGAATATGTTCACTACTTAGATCATTACATTGCTTGTAATCCAAACTCCAAACCTATAGTAACTTCGTGTGACTTCTGAAATTGTTGGATTATTAATGATCGCGTGACAATGTTTATTATAAAAGTATAGGACTCTTTAGAGACGAGATTTAACTAAAAAAATACATCTGTATCTGTTGCTAATTCGAGTAGGTTATCAAACTGATGGTTGTCGAGCTATTATAAAAGCGCAAATGCTCGAAATTGATGTCACTAACCTTAATATTTTCAAGAACACTCCACAGATGATTCGTTATAATCTTCCTATGTGGAACAAGCACAATAGTGACAGTTTTACAATAAGAAGAAATCGTTTTAAAGCCATTAACTTTGAATTATAAATCTAATACTTTATTTCTCACGCTGATCAAGATCTTCTTTTAACTAAATAGACGCAGTTTTTTTTTCAACTTTCCATCTCAAACTTCATCGTGTTATAATAATTGTTTCGTAAATATCTGGGTCAGATAAAAAGTTAGTGATAATTTAGTTTTTTGGTACTGACCTAGGTAAAAAGTTTGTGTTGTGGTCTGGGCTACGTGCATTCGTGCAACCCACAGCGTTTTTACGCACATTATTATAACCATGTATTTGGATGCTCAGGCAACGGAAGGAACACGGGTGGGTTTTAGTCAGTAAAAGTCTGACACGCCCTCCCGCTCCACCCAGAGCGGGAGAAGTTATTTGATAATTTCCCATTCTCAAAAAAAAAAAAAAAAAGGGGTTTTGAACTTTTGACCTATTTTAATCATGAACGCGAACAGTGCATTCCTTCTGTGATATTTTAGAGTCAAAGAATTAAAATGTTGAGCAGCTCTGGATTAATTTTAACTTGTACCTTATTTTTTATGCGTAATGTATTTTGAATGAACATTATGGTTTGAAAAGGTGACATGTGCCCGCTATGTGGGAAAGGATTTTTTTAAATTGCTTAACATTTTAGCTAATAAAATAGATAAAAGGACACTAAAGAGTTTTTCGTCAATCCAGATTTACACTCTGAAGAAGTCACCGCTATTTATAACTTAAAAAATACACCTCTATAACCTACCCTACAACAAAACACATACAAAAACACCAGCTTACTTGAAACAGTTATTATTTAACCAGGTGTTCGTTCGTTGCATCATAGCCGCATACTGCATAGCGCCGACAGGCCGAGGTATCGACAAAAACCGTACCGCGTTGGGTAACGTTACTTCTTGGTAGTATGTAGTGCACGCGGTAATTACCGCTTGCTTTGTTGTTACGTGGCCAGGATTATGATCGTATGTAACATAAAAGGTAGATAGATATAGGAGACAGCGTGACTAAAGAGAAGATAGATGGATTTTGGATGGGTAAGGTAACACAGATATGACCGACTATAAGGAATTAAAGTTGTGCGGAGTTGGCCACAAATGAATTGAGATAGGGGCAGGAGATTGATATTAGGATCGATAGCGGAATAGTGGCTGGAAAAATAGAGAAAGAATGTTGGGCGGCTTGTCATTATCAGCTTCATCTGCCTAGCCTTTTCCCAACTATGTTGGGGTCGGCTGCCAGTCTAACCAGATGCAGCTGAATACTCGTACAAGTATTTGACATGGAGCGACTGTACGAATGCATCAGGTACCGATTGTCGATGGTATGTAAAGATTAGTCGATGACATTGGGAAGGAAAATCGTTTTGTTCACGGCAAGATATTTCCACCAAGATTCTTATGGCATTTTCAACTGTTTTCTTTGCATAAATCCAACGTGGTAATAGAACCGTAATGATTTACAGAATTGGACGTACTTTGGATAGATTTTCCGTGTTATACTTTAGTTACCTAATATGAACAGATTATATTTCCGTAACTGTAGTAGTAAATGTTAAGGCTATGTTTAATAATTAGCCACGTATAATAAAGTAAAGGAAATGCTTAGCGATATTATGCAGTAATTTTATGGAAACGCGGAATTATAATTACACTGTTTTTAATTCGATTCGTAATTCGTAATCTTTTGTTAAGCGGCGTTTTATTTTATCCCACTGATCCGTTTATTGAATCATCTGGCTATTTTACTAAACTTTCTTAAAGATTTTATTTAGTAATCGTTTTCTAATTACGCATCGTTTATTTTTTAACTTCTTTTATTATCAAATTACGGTTGCTGCCGGTGATCTTCTAGTGGATTGAATCATTTACTTGTCTTGCCTTTTCGAAAATTTTGTTATTGTATTAATGGTTGCTTTAGGTTGTTTTTCCATTTCTACCAGTGTTCAAACGTGCTCAATACATTAAACTAACAATTATAGGCTTGACGGTTTTCTAGTAAAAGTTACGCCGGCGCAGGCGCATGCTAGATGAACAGAACAGCTACGTGGGAATACGACATATTGTGTAACTACGTAAAGTCTGCAAGGGATATTTTATTTTATTTTTAAATTCTGACTTCTGTAAGGGTTTTTCGTTCGAAGTACTTAAAAAAAAAAATATATATATATGTATAAATGGGCCTGAAGGTTTGACGCCTTCCAATGTGGCTATGATTGGCAACCCATCGGAAATTCCTTTGGTGTTGCTGGTGTCTTTGAACAACGTCACCGTGGTTCCTATGGTTTCTGTCTTTCCTTAGTTTTGTTGGTTACTATAGCCACAGCTATTTAAGAAAGGAAGACCGTCCATCTTCGTTTAAGTGTCTAATTAAAATTAAGCCTTTTGTTACGAGTAATTGATTTCGGAAAGGAAAAGGCTCTGACAGTAATATTTTATGGATTACTAAAACATATTACTTCTTTATTGATAAACTTCGTGTGAGGCTTTCTCTGTGATTTATGTACTCAGCTGATTAGCTTCCTTATTGGACTAGCTTATAAGCTTTAACCGCGTTTTTACTTTGACAGAAAGATACGTTTATGTCCTATTAAAACGATCTACATGATGTTCTGGCGTCTAAAGTAGGTACTTCATTCTAGGATGAATTAACTTGGTTTAATGCCAAGTCTGTGATATCTAAATGACACAAAGGGCCTGATTTAACTCAAAGATTTAAGTACCTCCACTAAATGCCAAACAGGTTATAATTTTATGAGAATTCCCAGTAATGGTGCAAACAGTAGATTTGTGGAGGACATTTAAATCTTGACGACTGCGAGATTTCGATCTCTCGTTGCATCTTGCGTGGCCACTGCAGCCATTGCAGTACAATGCTGTGATGTTCTCAAATGACGCCACAGTCCCACCATATCTGATGGAGAGCCTCAAGCAATTAATCTTAGTTGAGATCAGCAATCAACGATGTTATTACAAGTTATTATAAACTTCTATTATAAATTGCACATAGTGAGGGAAACGCTGGCGGTTGAAACTATGTCTTTATGAAGTTTGTTTTGTTTTAACTATGATTGGTATCTGTCTCGATCGTGGTTTTGCTATCTGCGATGAAATCTTTTGGAGTAAAATGACTTACATGATGACATCTTGGCACTTGGAGAAAGATAGGTCATGGATTTGTATATCCATTCTCATGAAAATTACATGAAACCGACTTCCAAAATGAGGAGGTTGTCAATTCGGAAGTTTATAGGTTTATGTATATATTTTTTATGTTTTTTCGGGCATAACTCCGTCATATATAAACAAATTTGAAAAATTTATATTTTTACTCTATTGAACTCTCACGAACGCGTTGCGTGCGGCAGCCTCGTTTAGCGGTCCTTTTAGACTACGGTCTAAGTAACAAGCTGTAGTGGGTTAAAAGAACATAAAAGAAAAGCATCAATCTTCTAATTATTATGATTCTGGATGGCTACAAGAAATAAAACTTGGAAAAGAAAATACTAATAAGTTGTGTGAAAGATGATATGGCGAAGAAGGAAGGAAGAATAAGATATGACAGCTGATGTAAAAGAGATAAGCAGTGTTAATTGACGTAGCGTAGTGTTTAGACAAAAATGATTATTATATAAATAAGGGTGGGTACCGGTCGTGTGTCGTCTGTATCTTTAACCACAAAGCATATGCATCAGGCTAAATAAACTCTACTAAAGCACAGTGATCTAATTCGGGCTACAATCTTCAAGGCCATCATTCTCTCAAACAGAGATACTATATTTCGTAATCCAATCCTTGGTAACACAAGTCGATCAGTTGTATGAAACATCAGACTAGTGACAGATTAGATGGCGCACAATTGTCTACCAGTGTGTACAATAGTGTGAATGATGGCTTGTCTTTGTGTGAGGTTAGGCCGTGTGGGAACATGATTGCAACAATTTGGGATGAGGACCTATTCATTTCGTAGTATGATGTTGTCAGTGGTGGACGTTGCTATCTGCTGCGATAGATCCTTTCGTCGTCTTTTATAAAAGGTATAGGTTGATAAATAACCTGGGAATGACAAAGTATAGAGTGCTGCTGGTATCTTTTTCATCAATAGTCCTTAAATTAACATGTGATTCGTATCTATTTTCGTGGCCGTACATGACAATTCGTGAGTCTTCCGCATGCTCGTGTGTCAGTAGTTGAAATGGGCTCCTGTTGACTTAAGTAGTGATGTCTTGATCAAAGTACAAACGTGAAAACGTAAGCTAATCCGACGCTCTTGTATCTCGAAATTCTATCTTCACTGTCGTTCGATATAGGAAAGTTATTTTTCCTCTGTCAAACCCACAAACACAAGTACCTATCAAACCAGACTCGATTTCATTGGGCAACACGTGTAACCGTAGTGTCTGCGCGCGCAGAGCTTGTCGCTGCACTAACTGCGCTATAGTACTGTCGCCAAGCAACTAACTGTTCCCATTGAGACTGCAGTTGTACTCATTGTCAAGCATTTAGAGCTAAGTGGAAGCTGTAGGATATGTAGACCTGCCGTAAATAAAATATAAAGATTCTATCGGTAGTATAAAATATATATATATATAAAATTCCAATAGCTATTGCATTCATGAAAATGAAAGGATGCTGATCATCGTTTCAGATCTTCAAAGTAGGTCTCATAAATAGGCGCGAAAAAAATCCCCAGATCCTGCAAAGTAAGACCAAGACTGTGCGACACACTTTAAGCTATAAATATTATGTAGTAGATACGAGAACGTTCAGTATAAATCGTTTGAATCGCTAAAATTACAAAACTTAATTGTTGCTTTCTCATTAGCTCCACTTCGTGCTTATTAGGAACTAAATTATTCTCAATAAAGCACAAGCAAAATTATCAAAATAATCTGCCGGTAGTTTGTTGTAGCGTAGCGACACTTGCGCAGTGGGTCGTCGCATCGACTCCCGCACAGTCTCAACTGACACAGTTGAAGTTAAAATGAACGATCGATGCCGTTATTGTTCGTATCACTCGCGATTAGCCGACAATCGAGATGTACCGAGCATTCATGTTCACCGATTCGATTCGGTTTGAGTGTCTTTTAATCTTTACTAGGAATACCCCGTTAGGGATCATAAGCATGATGGTTGAGAGGTTCTTTGGGTGAATTTTGTGGGCGTCTGTGCCTGAGGTACCTACGTAATTAGTTAGTCCAGGCCCCCAGGGCTGTTTAATCTAGTGGATGGCAAATCGAAAAGTTTGCCCAATAGGTACTGACTGATCTTCCCATTTCCTAAAAGCCGCAATAAATTTTTGTTCAATCTCATTTGAATTTTGAAAAGCTAGCATAAGTTTGACAATAACAGCTTAACAACAGTTAATCAGATCATAGTTTGATCAGGGATTTTATTAACGATTTTTGAGAGGTTGGCATAAATCTCGTATTGTGCCTATATGGCAAAAAGGGTCAATAAATAAACCCGTACTACGCGATTTGCAAAATAGAGCAGAATATTACATAATTGCATACCATCGTGTAGCCGCCACATTTCGACATACATTTCCTTTGGCATAAATTGTAACATTAGAGCACAATGTTTTATGTAAACTATGTATTGTAAATAAGGAAACATGTTACATGGATGTCAACAAAACATTCCTTACCTATGTTGTTCATCGGCAAATTTTGTTAACTAAGCTTTAACTGGATGCCGGCTGAACTAGATTTTATTGAGGAATCAACATTTTGTTTTGAAGTCCATTTCTACTACTGCACTTTTATTTTAGTCGGCTTAGAAACATACCTATATTATGTGAAACGACGAACTTTTAAAATATAGAGTTTTCGTCTTGTGGTTGAGTTGTTTTGTATTCCAAACGGGAAATTTGCAAAAAAGGGTGTAAAGAGAGCTGTTGAGAAAATTCCGTAGTCCCTCAATCCTCTTTTCCTTCTTGGGTATCCACAACTGCAATGCAATTGCATTTAGTTAATTTCACCAATGAACGTGGCTTACCGCCACCAACCACCAGACCAACCAGTTATGTTTAAGTACAATGTAATAGGGGTTGAACCTATTGCCATCAACCAGCCACACATTCAGGCTACTACTGAGAAATTCCTGATAGAAAAACCCAATAACACTGTCCGAACTGGGCATCGAACCCAGAACCTCATGCTCAGCGGTAGCCCTTGCGATCACTAGCCCAACGAGACAGTCTAGTCTAGACATCATATATCCTACTTAACTTTAAACATTTACCTATTAATTCAGATTTCACAACGTAATTACAAAAACTGTACCAGTGGGTTTTCAACAAAAACGTGACAATTTCTGTTTGTCGACTACGCACTTATGTACCTTACCTACTTGCATTAGCTCATCAAGGAATGTGCTGCGCACACACACAATAATTGATAAATGTTTTATGTAAGTAGATAAAACATCATAATTTAGTTATGAATTGTTGTTTGATATTTTTTCCGTTATTGCAATGTCGTATAGGAAATGTCAATGCAATGCATGGTGAAGGGCGTGCATGCAATAGTGAAGGGCGGGCATTTTTTGAGACACTGTGTTATGTAATTTTGACGTTCGAAAAGTGCTGATTCTCAGCCTAGTTTGAATAAATGACTTTTGAATTTTGAATGTATGGAAATGAGACCAAGATTAAATCTTCAAATGGAAATGGCTCTGCTGAGCTCTTCTTAAACTATTATCCCATTGATTTACTGTTTAGCTGCATTTATGTTTTGTTAATCAATAAACTGGTAGAAAAACACGGAGCTTTAGCTATAGCACGCCAAAGCACATAGAACAGGAAAAAGGAAAATAATATTCAAATATGAAATCAACTCAACAGTCATCACAAAGCGATGAACTCTTTTACATGTTACATTTTTCGATAGGTAGCCAAATATGTTGCCTCTATTCCAAAACAATATGTAAATCAACACACCTAAACTATTAGCGTCACCAACCATCATTAGGTGCCATATTTGATGCGAGCCTGATCGCGGCACCTCCACCATGTCATGACGTAACCGCGATCCAGCCTGCCTTATATGAAAGATCTATAAAGCTAGGTTTTGTAACTGATTCGTGAGAAATACATTAAGTTTAGATATCGTGATGTGTTTAATGTCTTAAGTCGAGCAATTGTCTACTGTTTGTAAGATATGCATGCTTAATGTAGTAGAGTATACTCGTATCTGGGTTATCTGTTCTTGTATTAAGATGATTTAGATTGGTTCGTGTGCCTGTAATTTCACGGGCACCCGTAATCTTTACGGGGTACTCAATGCTGTTTGGCTGGAGAAATGGTTAAGGTATCTAGGAGTTTCTACTATATACATAAACTTAGGCTTTCTTGCCACGGGGGTAGGCAGAAACTACAGAACGCCACCTGCTACGATCATTACATACACCTTTTTGTTCGTTTACGTTCATAAATTTGGTCATACCGCACCCCGGTTGTGAGTACTACGCACCTGAACTTTCTGAAGAACTACTTGACTACTTACTACTTGAATCTATTTCAGTTCACTGGTAGATAAAAGCCACAACCAAATAGCTACATTAAGACCGATTTTCATGATCACGTTTTATCAGAAAGTGTCGATATAATTTCGTTTATATGAAATTCGCGTGCATTTCTACTCTCTCTAGATACACAAACACGGACTGTTTTTGGTGTTACGATCTTCAATTTCTAACGTAAATATTTGCACGCTTACACCGTTATTCGGTCCATTAATTTTATTCCCTTTGTTTAATTTTGCAATCTTTAACAACTCGCTTGATTTAAAAAACTTATGAGACATGTCAAAGACTCAATAATTATCTAGTTAGCGCACTATATTTTAATTTCACTCCCGGTTCAAAACAAAACAACGTCACACTATATTTATCGTTTTATTGTAACGATAATTACATCCTTAATACGGCATGTCTCATGCAAATCGTGTGATTTTTGTAACAAAAACTGTTGGTTCACGTTAGATTATGAAGTAATAGTCACACATGCGTTTTTTCTCACTGGGTGCTTGAATATGCGTAACAATGCACCCTATTAGCTAGCTTTCTACTGACGACAACGTGACGTAAGGGTGAGGCAATTAATGATGCGATGTGCAAGAGTAGAAGCTCTCACGGCATGCGGCACTTGTTTCATGGAAGCATGCGTTGTACTCAGTATTGAAGTTTACTGCCTTTATCAAAAACGTCTTGCGCAATGGGTGACACAGCTTTATCATTCGGCTACTGTTGACATTAAGAACTTTAGTAACCAGCAGTGACAATAGCACTTCTCTAGTTAGGAAAAGAAGACATTATCGGGCGCTACCTGTCTAGAACGGTGATTTATGGGGGATTTTAAGCTAAATGAAATCCCCTATAAATCCCTCAAAATCCGAGTTATACCCGTATGGCTTAAAAGCCTTCCGACTGAAACTTTACTTCTTCTATTGTAGTGTGAACCAGCCCCATCGAGTTCAAAGTTCCCAAGCTTTAGAGTAAATAGAAAACAAAGTCTTTCTCTTTTTGTCGCGCGTATTCTAATTAAATTACCTGGGCCACAGTAAATATGTAAATTGCGTAATGTTAGCAAATGTCCCGAGTAAATAGCGGTATGTGTCGTGAAATTCGAATGGTTTTGTAAATAGTGATATTGAAGTGGTAGGCAAACTGTTATATAAGAGCTTATTGACTATTCACGTGGATAGGTAATCAATTGTTGAATTAGCCAGTTCATGAGATTCTCACGTCACTTTCTTTGTATATTTGCATATGTTGCGCACGCCTCGTTCATCTCGTATTGTTTGGATGGAGCAGGAAATCGTATAGCCCTCTTTATTAGAGAAGTATTAGACCCTAGATCATACTTTGATCTTCAAAGCAAGATTCTCTTAAGTTTTTAATTATAATTTCTTTTGTTACTTAATTTAGGTACTTCTATGCACCATCCGCATCATTTCAGCTCTTACTCTATTGGGGACTTGAGTCTTTTTGCACATCACCACAACAGCAAATGTGGTAGAATATCAGCAGGTATTTAGTCAATAAATTCTGCATAATACCTATAGCATATTAAATAGGAAATACATTGCATAAGTACTAGAACCTGTACCTAAATTGATTCAAAACACAAACAATCACGTTGACCACTATAATAACGTTCAGTATGGCTGTTTGAATCTGCAATAAATCACCGGCGCAATATTGGAGCGTGGTAATTGTTGGCGGTCTCAGCGGCCGGCGCGAGCGGTCGGTGGCGGTCGGTGGGTGCTTGTTGACCGGCGCAGGCGCATGGCGTATACTCGGTATAACGTGCGCCCGCGCACTTGCGTAAGGTGCTGGGAGCGCAAGGTAGAAGCGGAAGAGTCTGATGAATGGCAAGTCGAATATTGGGAAAAACATTCACATAGGGTGACAAGTCTTTCAATTAAGCCTCCATTTACTGGTTGTTGTCATTCTGCATCATTCCACTGCGGGGTAATGACCCTTCATGACTTGCATATATGTTTAGGTTATATTTATATTTTCAATTCCTACTTATTTGATTGATTATTGTCTGAATGTCAGAATTATGTCATACATTTTAACAAATCTTAAAATGAAACGGTTCATCGCATTTAAATATGACTGGTTAGGCATGATTTACACATATTTACGTAGTTCTTATTCACTTGCCTCAGTTGCCTTTAGAAAACTCTTACATTGTTTCATATAAGACCCTATAAAAACCGCTTTCTCCCCTGCCTTACTCCACCCACTCCGCCGAATTCTCCCACGGCAGTCGAGAAATGGCGGAGTCACCTTGGGCTGCAGTAACAATTGCCACAATTAGCCAATTGTGTTGCAACCTGCTGCTAGTGTAGTGGCTGGTCTGCTGCCAAGGATCCAGATCATAGGGCTGGACAGAATTACAGTCTAAGGTTAAATGTGTTGGTATTTCTTTGTTAAGTTTGTGATAAGATTCCTGCTACAATTAAAATAAGCAATTATTTTGTGCTCTAAATGAACCCAAAGATGGATGTGGTGGTGGTTAGTTCTAGGGCTGTTTTATAACTAAACAGAGCTTTTATTTCAATTGAACCATTTTGTATGCACCTTTCAATTGTCATCATTCTATAATTTAATTTGTACTTAAGTATACAGGATCACCAACCCGCACTGGGCCCGCGTGGTGGATCACTTAAGATAAATTTAAAAAAACATTATGCAGCATAGCAAATAGAATTGAAAAAATTGTTAATATATAAGTAGTAGGTATGTGCGTAAGGTGGTGCATTGTTATGTAAAAGAGCGCCTCTCGCCATCAAACGTAAAAGATTGGCGAGTTTAGAATTAAGTAACACCTCTGTATTATAATATCATAAAAAAAAAAATATATGACCCATTTCGTCTCACAGAGAGGAGACTTTTGGCTAAGGCCGACATTATAGGCTGATTATGTTATACAGGATATCGTATTTCATATTATTTTCTCAACACTTCATTGTTGTGAAAAGCTAAGCATAAAAATTCTTTGCTACTTCGGTGAGTTTTTTTTTGATAAGATATACCTACTGCAGTTAACAAGACTAAAGCAAGATCCTTAAAACAACCTCCGTTATTTTGCTTATTTTAAGTGGCAATATTAAAACGAGGAACATGTCTATAGTTTTCTTTAAAATTGCTTTTTTGCTCAACGAAAGTATCCATTTCAGTAAATTAGAGGTTTGAACCAGAAGCTCGCTAATGATAGGCATACTGATTCACGATTTCATGAGTCATAATTTTTTGTTTCAACATTCACGAGATGAGCTTATGAGATTCATGTTGAGGTCACAGACCCGAGTAGTTGCTACTAGTAAACGATTTAGTTTACCTACTGTCTGATCTAAAAGTATATCTGCTTAAAGGGTAAACAAACTCTGTTTAGGTAAAATTCTTACGCAATCACTAACTAAAGGGAATTTGTGACACATTCCACTGTATTTAGAAAGTTTCAACTTTAAAACTCACCACTTTTAAAATTAATTATTAAATTGTAATTCAAGAATAATCGACGAAAATTTACCTAAATCGTCACAAGAAAAACATCCTATAAAGCTGATTTAAAATAAGAATTTGGGTTTAAGTATTCATATAATTAAATCAAAGCACTGAATTTGTAAGTAGCACTACAAATTGACATTCATAAGTACGTTTTGATCCATTTGTTTACATTTTCGTCGGATGCTTTTGGATACCATTGCTACTTGGTACACTTTTAGGTAAGTACAATCTGTAGCCGATTGTACTTACCTACCCTAAGGCGATAACAACGAGGTGAATAAAGAAAGTTAATAGGCCTAACTAGCAATTGCGTAAGAAGTAGTAGAGATTTTGATTCGGAGAACAAAATTAAATGACCGTAAGTATTACCAGGATTGAGATGTCTTAAGTTTAAGTCAAAATGCAAAGGTCAGACACAAGCTCCTAGACCACAATCAGGAAATTTAAGAATATTCACAGACATATGTTTAAAAACTTACCAAATCGATACGTCTATAACAATATGATATGCTGAATGAATAAATGATATGAAAATTTAGATATTTATTGGTTTATATTTTCTCCTAAAAACTCCCATACAATTATCCAAGGTCACTTAAATTTTGAAAAACAAAAATACTGTACAATACTATATTCTTTTGGCAACCCTAATAATAAGGACCAGACGCCCTGTGAAATATATATAAGACGTCTAATTACACGTAGTATTGTTTGCATGCTTCTGCATTCTTTACACACGGTCAACGTGAAATAACTCGCGCTAAGGTTACGGCCTCTACTACATATAATAGGTATATAATGACCTATGGGAGATCTGCTCGGAATATGTAATTATATACAATTATTATTGTTACGTCATGTAAAGACTTATTCTCTTTAATTACTGATTGTTTTTTGTTTGTTTGTACTTTTACGTTTAATTGAGCTTTTTTAGTAGTTGTTGTGTAATAATATGTTTGTTTTAAGAAAAAAGGTTTTTAATGGATGATGACAGGGACGTGTAGTAGTCTTGATGTAACGTTAACAAAGAATATATTCAAAGCGTTTCTAAGTACCTAAGTACAGTAGGTATGTCTATCTCACGAAGCGACGCGTGCTTTACTTGTGATTTACCAAGTGAATGCATGCATGTGTGTACATGGTGCTGTCTTCTTCTTTTCGTGAGGTTAGTGACTAACCTGGTGTCAAAATTTTGAAAGCCGCACATGGGCCTCTGACTTGGCTTCACATGCCGTCGAGAAATATTTCTCAGGCATGCCGGTTTGCTCACGATGTGCTCCTTCATGGTGCTGTGAATGTGTGTGTAAGCGCAGGAGTTCTCGGTACCGTCAGAGACTGGCAAAGTCGGAAGTGTGTGTGTCTTATGTGCTGACGCTTCTCGTTGAATACTCGTTTACCACAAGTAAAGCGCGCGTCGTATCGTGTGATAAAAATACTGTAGGTACCTACGAAAACCTAAGAAAAAGTTTAGATTTGCAGAGCATCGTCTCTGTCACTTATACCTCTGTGACTGTCTCTTTCTTAAGCCCGAAGTGTTATATAACGCCCGGGAGGTACTATACTGCTTGAATGGCAAAAAGCATAAGCTCAGCTATGTACTTAGTCTTGCATAAACAAAACCCTTCTCTTTATTAGACTCAAATCCTAGCATTTACCGATAGGAATAGGTTACATTCTAAAACCTCTTGAACCAAAAAGCGGTAAATATAACCCGTCCCTTGATAAGCATGACTCACTTCCAAAGAATCTAACAGTTCCTGAATCCCAATAATTACATAAGTTTATGTCCCACCACGAGGTTATCAGCCGCCTCGTCGCCGCCTGCGTGGCCCCGCGACGCCATAAGATACGCAAGTAATCCCCGCTGCCGCTGGGGCCACGTTGTGCTTATCTCCTTATATCGCATAAATATCGGAAGGACACGGACGCCAATTACACATATCTACGTGTTTTCAGGGCTGGCAGATGAGTAGATCCGGGGACCGTGAGAGATAATACTTAGACCCCAAGTTGTTGTGGGCCCAATAAGGATTTTTCGTTTTTTTTTTATATGTGTATTAAATAGTTCAGAGACTGTTCGGCAATATTTTTCACCGCTGAAAATGCTTTCTTTGGACAGTTGAAAACTAAAGGAAGTAATGTTTTTTTTTTTAAATCCTGTCTCTAGTATTTTGATTTAATAAGAAAGTTCCACAGTAGATAACCATTGTAATGGCGTCGCTGTATTAAAATATAGATGTCAATGGGGAGAACTCCCACGGTGAATTGAAAAACGTACAGAAATTGATGGCAAGAAAATGTATGGATTCTACACTAATCTAACGAGCCTGTATTGCCCCACTGCAGATTAAAGCCTCCCTCTCCCTATTACACGCAATTCTGTATTTTGCTAGTAGGTACCAAGCGGATTCAAGCGTTACATGCAAAAAAAAAAATACTAGAAATTCTGCACATTTTCTTTCAGAGCCATTTATAACGTGCCATTTCATGAAAAAATACATAATAGATCAAAGTTTCTGCGTGTTCCTGACAACCATGAGTTTTGGGTACGCACGGGCGCCCACGCGCCGCGTCTTCTCACCTAGATCAGGCGATACAGCGGCTATCTGACGTACTCTGTTTTATCTAATGATCGGTTCTGGGCTGTTATGATAGCTTCCTTATTATAAGAGGAAGAATATTGCTGGAAAAATCAGGTAAAATGCGGTTGCAAAAAGGGTTAATTAGACTCTAATTGAACTGTGATCGATTTCGTATGGTTCCAAAACAATTAGGTAATAAATCTGGGAATCTATATACCTACATTTCTATGAAAGAAAAGCTCAAGCCTTTTAAAAAAAAAGGCTATAAAAATATGTAACAAAAGAAAATACCTCAACTAACAAGTAACTAACAAACACCGATAATCCAACATTAGCATCTAAACAAACATACTACATTAAAATCAAAAGTTTTGGAAAAACCCACGACGGATGTAAACTATGAAAAAGGTTTTAAAAAACCCCGACTAAAAGGAAGTAAGTAACGTCGTGGGTCATCGAGGGCTTTTTTAATGTAAAATTATGGTTTGTTACGCAACTCAGCGGTGCGGCCCAATTACTGAGGCCGAGATCTATAAACGTTACTTAGCCCTTACTTTGGCTTTAGCGTTTTTCCTGTCACTGTCGCCCAACTGTCAAACTACAAGTGCAAGATAGCGACGGGAACACGTCTAAGTCAACGCACGAGCTACGTAACGATTATAAATCTCGGCCTTAGGTCCATTGTTTTGCTTTGACTAGTAACTAGCTTCAACCTTCTGACTAACTGACTGACTCTTTGGCAATTCAAAAGTGCAAATGGTTTAACTGAAATAAATGCTTTGAGTTTGAGTTTGGGTAGGATAGGTACCTATGATAAACAGCAAAATTATGAAAAGTATAATGTTATAATTAAACATGGCAGTGCTTTACGCCAAGTTGTTCTAATATTTTTGTAAATTTTTAACTAATTGTATATCAATTCAAACTGTGCCAATTGCATTCGCCAGCTCTAATAACGATACTAGTGTACATGTTGTGAGTACTGATGATAATGTGGAATTTACAGTAACTCTCGCGATAATTATAGAATACATTAGTAATTGCGATGACATTAGCAACTTTGACGTACGGACGGAGTAACATCATGGTTCTACTTATAGAAATTTTGTAATATTAAAATCTTTTTGTTTCTCAACATAATTTTAGTAAACTCTTTAAACTTTGCAGTGCGTCTGATAGTAATGTTATTCGTTTATAATCAAAGAATGTAAACTTAAAATCAGTGAGCAGCCATTGGTTGCTGTTTTTGTGTCATATAATGTTTTATGTAGGCATTGTAAAAGTTTTTAATGGGCATATTCATAGTTGGTCCATTCAAGAGTTATCCAAGGTTTGTCAATATGTTAATGGGCAGGTAGGTGAATATGTGTAGGTATATTGGATACTATTGCTGTGTCTATCTCGACGAGAAACAATAAATTCATAAAGATAGAAAGCACTGATAAAAGTCATAATAAGTTTTTCAATTATTCACATCATTACAGAACCATAGCCGAAGATCATAAACCTTTTACAGATAACCGTATCTAGATCGGTTGTGGAGATAAATGGAACACCTTTTTTTGCACACACAAACAACCTCTCATCCTAAGCGCATTTAAGTACACCTTCTCCGTTCCGTCTAGGGTAATATCTTAATACGACATACTATTAAAGTCTTCGTAATATAAAAGGCTATTGGCTACAGGCCATTATTATGAACATAGCCCACCCACTTACAATAATACTAATGACAGCTTTTCATAGCCCTGTTAAATACTGTAAAGGTTCATTTACACAAAGAGAAGTTCTCGCCAGAAAATCTTACGATTGTGGAAAATTCAGACGATACTGGCATGTGTAAAGGCGAGAACCCTATTACCTTTAAAAATTGGAATTTTCTTTGTAGATAAAAATATCCTTGGTATTTCGACTTTTTAAATTCAGTTCGAGAAATTACCTGAAGAGCTTCTTATGACTCATAGTCGTCTTAAGAGAATTTTTGTTTCGCATGATTTCGATAATGCGAGGATTTTCATGGAATTTTTTTCCTCATGACGGGCGAGGATCCCTCTTCGTGTAAATGGGCCTTAATACTCTGTGAGTCTATTAGCCAGCACATTACTATATCATTTGTCGTCACCTGTCACCGTTAAACATTTGTATTAGAAACCTCGCTAATACGTTTTCTATGTGGGCGCAAACAGAGAGTTTATTACTCGTAAATGAACGATTTAGATCTCTCGACATATCGCTTGTAAGGCTTTCTCGTAGTATGGTTGTGTGAGAATCGAAGAAATTAGAAATGGTAGTATATTAGCGTCCTAATGTCCTATAAACATACTAAATCATTCTATGAGTTATATGGACCTGCCGTGTAGACTGCTTAAATTATAATTAAGAAAATATCTATGGTCATTTTTACATTCAAGGCTCTTGAAATGTGTTCTGATTGAGTTAGCCTGGTGGACCGCACATTCCACCCTCAGAGGCACATTTCTGACGACTGATTCATTGATGTTTCTATAAAAACCGGCCATGTACGTGTCGGACTACGCACAATGAAACGTTGGAATGAATTTATCCCAGGAACAAACTTAACATTGTAGTTAGAAAACACAATTCTCCTATACATTCCAAATGCAAATCTAAGTTTGTATGCACAATATTGAGAGATTTACTGTTATTTTAAAACCATAATATTACTTCTCATAGGTTTTCCTGTAATCTATGAGTAAAGAACCATACTCTGTATTTTAAAAAAAATATTGGCTCAGTAGTTTCGGATATAAGGGGGGGGCGTCGAATGGTCAACTTTCATAAATTTTCTTAAATATCTTTAAAACTATTCATTTCATAATCATGAAAAATATATTTGAAATAATCGCAACAAACCCTTTAATTTTATATGTCATACGGTACAGTTAGAATTTTCTTATTTGCCCCCTAAAAGTGACCGCATTCAAAATTCATTTATTTACGTCACACGTCCGTGTTTGGGTCTCAGAAATACATATATGTATCAAATTTCGACTTAATCGATCCATTAAATCGGAGCAAATTGGATTTGACAGACGGACAGACAGACAGACACACGAGTTATCATAAAAAGATGTTATTTTTTATCGAATTGCGTGTACCAAGTAAATATTATTACACCTTTCTATTACACAATGTTCAATCTAATTAAAATCAAATAAACAAGCTAAGTTTTTTCCTTCTCAGAAACATTGCAAACACATTCACACCGCACCCACGTACGTATAATCAAACCTAAGATTAATAATTTCTATAATAAATTACAACTTTCTCTCAATGAAACTAATTGCTTTACAAAGTATCCTACGCTGTTACGCAACTTAGATAAGTTAAAGTTATCGCTTAAATCTGACCCGACCATCTTAATGTACTTACGATATTAAACTTAGGTACATTCAATGTGCGTTTAATTGTCTCATAAACAGGTATACTTGGAGTTAAATAACCGGCATTAGGATAACGGTTTTATAGATTTGCGTAAAATCTCTACACATATTTTTGAGAAAGTATGTGCTAAGTAGTTTGGGTTAGGATTTTGTTAGGAACGATAGTTGGTTGAAATATGAAACCTTTTATTAGGTACTAGACAGGTACATCTGTAAATATAAAAAATCGTTTTCCCCTATTCAACTTAAATTCAACAAAACACTGTATTTGTGAGGACCTGGGGGTGCCACGCGTCCGAATCAAGTTCCCGTGGCACCCCCAGAGGGGTATCTTTCAGGGGTACCATGGGTCCGGAATGATTTGGACTATAACATAAATGTGTAATGTTATGATTATGAACGAAATAGCATAAAATAATTAATAATATGTCTAAAATGATACGACTACATTAATAAATTAGTTATAACACAAAATCTAATCTCTCTTAATAACATAATACCATATTTATTATAATCCGATCCGGCCATTAATTCCAATCAAATATACAACGAACTATTTGACATTTCTAAATAACGTGAAATTGTTAATTGACTATACATTTCAAGTGTCAAATTCCGACATTATAGCATGCGATTGTTGTTACGTCAGTCGCACGTTGTCGCGTAGTGAATGGGAGATTTTAGTACCAGTGAAAGCACGATGACCGTTGCATCTTTATGTAAAATACTATTAATTTATGTTATATGAACTTTGTTAGTGTCAATAATGTGTTAAAACAAATACAATACAATTGAGATGTGTGTGGTTATGTGATTTGCGGTTTGTATATAGAGTTAACAAGAAGAAGGGAAGCGGAAGAGAAATAGTAAAGACAATTTAACTTTTTTGGTGGTGATTTCGTGAAGTGAAACAGTTCTTTAGTAAACTGTCGAAGGTATTTTGTTGTGTGACATTTAGGTGCAAATCATAAATTAATATACTCCAAAGTATCTCCCCATTTCAAAAAGACATATTTGTTAAATCAAATGCAACTAGGCTTTCAAAACCAGGCTTAAACACAATAAATACAATATTATTAAATTCAATATTTTTTTCAAATGATTTAAAAGTTTTTCTTAGAAGTCGTTAAGTATTTTTATGTCAAACTTGACTTAATTTTCTTTATTTTATTTACTGACTCTATTAACTTATTACTACTTACTAACTACATAGAAAAATATTTCTTGATTGTTCTAAGAGAATTTACTGCCTAACATTACACAGACTCGTAAAGGCTAATAATAACATAATCTGTAATAATTTCTATTCTAAACCTTGGTTACTGCCGTCATCTGCATTATGGCGGTAATCTGGATCAGTACTCTTAATGTTAAGGTACCCAACCTGTACTGATTACACAATCATACCTTTATTGCAGGGATGGTCAACCTCTTGATATCTTCTACAAATCCTCTCACTGATAGACAACGCACAGCCTAATTATAAAATAATTATAATATAAATATAATTATATAACTAATGTACTTACCTATACAAAATATTGTAAAATATTTTAAAAGAGTAACGGTGGAGTTACTTGCCCATTCTTCTCCATACGAAAACTACTTTTTGGAAGGGGCGACTTGGCGGGAGTTTTGACGTTCAAAAGGGCCTATTTGAAATAAATGATTTAACTTTGATTTTAACTTTGACTAAACCGCTGGGCTGCACAGTCTAGAAACATGAAATTTTGCACAATAGTGAGCACTACAAAAGAAATGTAACTGAAGTTATTATATAACGAAAGTGAGCACGACGAATTTTTTTTGAAAATTATTCCCCTATAGGGTTTAAATAGGGGATGAAAGTTTCAATTATGCCGATGGTATTTCTTTCTCATCGGCATAACTGACGAACTTCGATACAAACTGAACCTTTCTGTCAAAGCACTCATTGTTACACAAAGACAAAATGACGCAACCTGTAGGTCACCGAGTTTAGACCATTTTCGTGCAGCAAAAACCAGCAAGAACCTCAACAGTTGCGCGTCATAAGTACTTATTCAGCACGCGGTCCACAGGTTGGCAATCCCAGCTCTGGAACTGAACCTGCTACTTGATGACCGTGTCACTAATGTGCGCGCGGCGTATACAAAGAGCCTGCCGTATTACCGTACTACAACAACTAACTGAAGACCAGTGTATCCTGGCACACAGGAAAATAGGGTACTAAGTTTAAATGTACTGAATTTCAGAGTACAAGTTTACTGCGTTTTATGCTAGATGCACTTTTTTTGCATAGTTCGGTTACGGTATGGGTTTTTAGAATATTTTTCTGTGTCTAACTTGAGTTTTGTCCGTTGCCTAAACTAAGATTATAAAGAGAAAAGATTTAATTTTTTGTATGTTCGTTTGTTTGTTACGCTTTCACGTTAAAATGGCTTAACGAATTTGGATGAAATTTGGCACATGGGTAGACCATGGCCTGGGTTAGGACATAGGATACTTTTTATCCCGATATTCTCACGGGATCGGGACTTACGCGGGTGAAACTGCGGGGCGGACTCGTTATTGATAAATTGAGCTCTTTTTAAGAAAATCACTGAAGAAATGAAGTAAAGAACAATGTCATCATAATCATTCCCCTTATCCCAATTTAGTTGCGGTCGCGCAACATGTCTTTTAAATAAGGAACAATAACCCCCTTATTTTTTATGCCGTTTTGATTTGAACCAAGGCGTGCAATTCGTAGGGGATGCAGTTTTATCTTCTTGTACCTACATTTCCGTCGTTCATTTGTTTTGCGACCCGCACCACGATAAAGGGCTCCAGTTATACTGGCTCCCTTCTTGTAGCGCCACCATGTCACGGCACGGTAATAGGGTTAGGAATGCCGTCCCATTTCCGACCGGTCATTTGTACCGCGGCCTGTTTTTGTAGATCGTAGATTTAATGGCGCAGGTGTCGTGTTAACTTGATGGTTTGATGTCGACACGATTAGGCGTAAATGATAGTGGAGCGCTTTGGGCATACACTTTACACATACAACATTGAGGATTGTTGGGATAAAAAGTACGATCTGGGTTGCCTGTGGCTTTAGGGAGATCTTCCAATTATGTTTGATGATAAATGGTATTTATTGCTGTGAAGTTTGTACAAGCACTTTAAAACAATATGTTTTAAAAATAAGGTGAGGTCGGTGTTTCCTATATGACTGCTCTGAGAAGAAACACCGAAATAAAACACAGTCACAGTCACTTTTAAAGTCCAGACATTGTCGTGGTCTGATCATGTGAGGATCATGCAGATTGTTAGTCTTAGATGGTCTTTTGAGGAAATCGCCACACAAATTTGATTGGACCTGTCCAGTTTTATAAGCCCTTTCTATTAAATTTTTTAAGTTACTAGGTATTAATAATAATATCTTTCTTTCCGTTTTTTCAGGTGAATTTCTTTGGACTTGGATTTACAAAGGTGTACAGCGAATTGTAAGTTTTGTTTTATTTTGTCACTAGTTTTAAGGTTCTGAAATGTCAAGAAAATAAACTCTTGTTCGAAGTAGTTACACTAGTTACTATGAATATTATAGTATCCATTTAAAGGGTCTCTAATTACTTAAACATATTTTTCTGTTTGAGCACGGGTTTTGTTATCTTGATAATATTAACGCAAGATTGCTAGCGAAGCTGACTGCGGCGCAGTATACCGGGCGTGTTATAAATTATCGTCACACGTTCATACTATAAATCTAGCTCGGATTGACACGTCACAAGTCTCCGATCTCCATTAAATTTTCTTCCCACATCTCTATTAAAATGAAACCACAGCATAAAAACAATAAAACAAGCGGAACTTTCCTCTCATTAAGACATTTCACCCGGATTCTATCACAAAGAGTATCTATGTCAATAGTTATACAGACCACAGCGCATGATCAGACTTGCGTATGAGTGCTTGTTGTGGGATGGTGTGACGACATACTGACTTCAATGACTGCTGGTATAAAGTCTTTATGCGTACGTTAATCATTGCTGCGTCAGGTTTAGCCCTCCCTGACGTGGCCAAAAGAACGTAGTTAAAATAGCAAATGTCAAAACTTCGATGATCAGAGCCCCCTGCTGGTTATCTTTTGACTACCTGCAGTATTGTCTCTCCTGTTACCTTTAATCCATCCAAAGGTTGTCCGTAAAACATCACTTTAAGCGAAAAGAGCGCCTATTGTGTCACCCTGTGTAAAATTTCTAAATTCATGTCTGTAATTTTTATGGTGTACAATCTAAATAATAAAAGTAGTATATCTATCTATCCTTTTCCAAAAAGGATTTTATCACTGTTTGTTGCTCTTTTGGTTGATTAGCCAAGTCTGTTGCTATGCACTGTTGAATTAGATTTCACTTTTCAAACATTAGCGTTACCTCTGTGATCTAGCAATCACGTAGAAGTAATTGTGATCTTGCCATTATCCCAATTTATTTGGAGCCGGTGGAGTACGCCTTTTCACCCGACACGACGATTTTTGCGCGACATGGTTACGATTTTCACCTGAACATCTCTAGCCGTGATCTCTGAGTTCATTTCCTTTGTAGCTATTTCACACGATACATCCATCTTTTCTTTATTCTGTCGTATTTTATAGCCTTTCATACTTAGAATTTAAATCAAACTTTTTTAAACGTTAACTGATTTATTCCTTCCTGCATTGATATTCTTCCAGTATACACCTTCCGCTATCCAAATATAATCTAATAATAAGTATAGTAATGTATGCCAAGAAAGTGTGTATGTATGTAGTATGTAGTCATGTGCAGTGAATACAGACTTCTTCCTTAGTAAGTACGTATGTACCTACCATGTATGTAGAATAATGTATCGTGTATTGAATCTAAACTATGCAGCAATATTTTTGCAATCGCGCTAAACTTCAATGTCATATGTTTTGAATGACAATGTGTTTTGTGTGTTTCATATTGGGACATATTGTTGTGGAAATCGATAATTTATTTTATATAATTTATCGATTTATAATATATTTATTGCATTCCGCAATATGAACTTAGGAGGTAGGTTGTACAGAGACATGATCATTGTGGCCTCTATCGGGAACAGCAAAGTAGGGCAGAAGAAGAGGGCATAGAATGAAATAAAGCTGTCCTTCCAGAAGCACTGAAAGATTTAATTGGAACTGTTCGAATAGAGATTCGTGCCAGCCATATTGTCGTCTTTCGTCCAGCCAGGTTAGGTCTCAAGCGCTATTACTGAACATCTTGGGTTCGATGCCTGAGTCGGGTAAAGTGTAACGGGGATCTTTCATTTTTAAGGAAATTCTATAATTATAATATATTTAATCCAGCAATAATCAGCGACAAGACCAGTCGGTCGATTCTGTAAAAATATCAACGTGAAACTTAGGTGAAGTGAGCTGTCACTGTCACTAATCAACCGTCAGGATGCTAGGGATTAACACTATTGACAGCTCACTTCACCTAAGTTTCACGGTGATATTTTTACAGAATCGACCGGCTGTACCTACGATGAACTCAGTTAAAGTAAGAGAGTAGAACAGCACTGAAATGGAAGCTTTCTGAGCTCAAATGTTCAATCGGCAGTTAAACAGAAGGAGTCCTTTGAGTATGACAGTTTCTCTTAGGAATCTGTTCTCAGATCACATCACATCGAGATTGATTCATTATCGCACCACTTGCAATGCCCGATTTGCCAATTTTCCGATTTGCTCCTGAAACAATTTCCATTTCCCCATCTTTAATTCAGTAATGTCGCCGATAGATGGCGTAGTGGCCAATTGAGCGTAGCGATCGGTAATGGCGGGAAGCGCGCTGCGCAGGCGCATAGCTTCCGCTGCTGACGACACAGATGCCGTTTTAATGGTCAGAGAACTCAGTGACCATCACTAATATGCTTGAATGTACTTAAGGGAATAGGTCGACGAACGAACGAGTTTGTTTGTTTGTTTCGTGAAAATAGGGGTTTAGTTAACGTTAGAGTTATTTTTAGGAATTAGGGAGAAAAGTGGTAACTATGTTTTGTTATGCATCTTGCCTAAACACCCGGAAAATATAATTTTCTATCGAAACAACACAAATCAACCATGTTTTCAAATACTACTTGCTTTTAAACTACATACTAGAAATAACAACTACTAGCAACTCTGCTTAATTTTTTGGGTATTGAAAGCGTTATTTTATTCAGCAGAAATAAACAGCGTTAAAGATATAAAAACTATAAATATAAAATTAGATAGCTGTAATAATCGTAATCTGTTTCGCACAATTAACAGTTACAGATTGCCCAAGACGTTAATAAAAAATATATTTTCTAAACATTAATACAATACATATTTCTTCCGTTTCATGAAATTTATTTTATTGGCTGCACGTTCAAGGCAACAGTGTGAACACGCGAAGTTTTTATTAACGCCTTGTTTAATTCACGATTCGAACACTGTAGTCTGTACTGTCTGTTAGAAGTTAAATCTATTTCATATTGACTTGTGTATGCTGTCGAGAGTTTATAAGAAATCCCGTAGACTAGCAATTTCTTGTGAACATAATTTGTGAATGAGATTTTGAATCTAGTTGCAAAAGTAACTTAGGCTAGCTTGGACGACAAACCACTGATGGAAACGATTGACAGAAACAGCGATGTTTTAAATACGTTTAGTGGTAAACGTATTTAGCGATTTGTATTGCAAGAGGGCCTTAGAGTTGTTTTATCGATATAATAAGGTAACATGGCCATCACTCAGAAGCCAAATTATAAATAAAACTTATCACAATCTCATCTCAGCGATGTAAAAACTTGTAAAAAAATTGTAAATTTGGGTAAAATTTTGAGAGTATTTTTGACAGATTGAGGCAGAGATTAGAATTCGAACGTTCTTAAAAATTCGGGAATCGGAAACCTTGGAAAAACTTATTTTAGAAAAGCGAGCCGTGAAAAGGAGGTTTCATTATCTATACTAAAATTAACAGTCCACGTATACCTCTATTGGGCTTACGATTTTAAAAATGTCACCATAATCAGTATAGTCAAAGAACTGTGCTAATGTTATTCTCATAATACTAATTCAAGAGACTTACTCGTAAGTTGTAAGTAAGTAATCTCATTTACTTCGCTTTGCACTCATTGACCTCATTTTATACCGATTTGTGGTTTTAGAAACGTGACCATTTATTTAACTGTCCGCTTCACACAGTAAACATGTAGTGTAGTGTTTGTTTTTTTTGTGATTTAAGTATATCTAAGTCTAGCAAGAGTTTAGTGTATCTTAATTAAAACTAGGTATGTCAAAAAAATCATTTTATTAATTAGATTTGGACTAGATAGTTGTTAATTCGATAACAATGAGAATTTCTATTTATTTAACGGTGGACCAAGAATTGGTGACTAAAATAAAAAAATAAATGGGGGTAAAGACTACAACGAGAAAATGGTTACTTTTCCACCTAGTTGTTTTCCAGTGAAATCCAACTTAATACCTACTTTTGAATAAAAATTGAGATCTTATAAGTAAACAGATGTTCAACTTTCAGTGTAGTACTTAGCCATAACAGAAAAGACTAGGATTATTAGAACACAACACAATAGGCTGGCTACAGCAGCTGCAAAAAACGGGATCAACAAAGTCGATACAAAGTATCATAAATACATCAACATTTTTTACACCAAGATCTGGTCGAATTACCAACAGTTCCGCTCTATTGGTTTCACACATCTTCCGTTATCAAACCGAGCACGATCGATAACACATTCCGGTTTAACAGCCGGCTTTGCGCGTGCGCATCACATCTGACACATGCCTGCGCGGGAGTTCCCACGAAAGTGCTGTAACTATGTGCTAGAAACGACATGAAATTTTAATCATCGTAACTTTTCCGAGAATGTTGACAAGATGGCGTGTGTAGTTGTCTGCTGATTTTTTCAGAGATTCGTAAGAAATTGGAGCATTGTTAAGTTATTAAATTATAAACAAAGTAGGTATGTTATAAATAATTAAATTTGTAAAAATGGAAGAGCAATCAGTGATTGATAATGTAAATTTAAAAGAACTCTTAAATATACATCGTCTGATGGACCTTTTGGCCTGTTGAATTTATTTATCAAGGTATTTCTGTATCCATTTTTAGAAAGCTGTAGTCATCTTAGAGAAAAGTCAAACCACTGAAGAATATTTCCGTCAAGAAACACAACATTCCTTTAAAGGCAGCTGTTGAGGAGAATCATCACTAGTCATTAAGACAATAGAAACGGTCAGTGTAGTGATCTGCAAACACTTGGCACATTCATACAAGTCATACATTCTAGTAGATATAGAGGGTGAGTTAACAACATTTTAGAATATTATTAATCGTTTGTTAAAGACATGAGCTATGGCGACGAAGGAAATTATAGAAAACTATGTCTTCGTAATTATGCAAAGAGAAATAGAGTCAATTGCACAAATTCATACAGAAACACGATGTCTTCTTAAAAATGAATAATCCTCTTAGCATAAGATAGGCAATTTTGGTACCATGTTGTTTTATTTATTTAATTTGTTAGTAAACACGGTTTTCTGACATCTTCATCAGCAATCAACTTCTTAAACTGTTGCCCGCATTTTAACATTAACACCTTGTATGAAAGATCTGCACTGTTAAGAATTAAGTAAGTGTGTAATGAACACACTGTTTTTAAATGTGTGATCATTGTAACTGTTTTTGTTATTATTTAATCGTGTTTTTGTATTTTATGCTGTCTTTTGTGTGCACCAAATAAACGATTTATCTATCTATCTATCTATCTATTATGTGTGTATACTGGTAGCTAACTAACAACAGCTATTGACATGAAGGCAAACGGGAGAAGAAGACTTGCTGCGCTAACTTCAAATAGCAAGAAGCATTGCGAAAAGGGCTGGAGGATGATTTAAAGTATTAAAGTTAATTTATTTTGTTGACTGTACAGATGTATCATCTGTGCATAGTTGAGCATGTGTGCATGTGTATCGGTGCGCGACGCCGCAGCTTCTGCGTCGCGCTCCATTTCCTGCGCCCGCGCATTGCACAAGCCGGACAATGGCGCTCCTGCACATGTGAACACCCCTGCTTACCTACTTGCGGGGCATTGTTTGAATATCACTATGACAATGGATATGGATTATGACCTGACCGCCCCGTTAGATAGCCGATACAAGGAATATTGAATTGTATTGTATTGAAAGCACTCGGAAATGTTTAAACTGTTATGAAATATTCCTCAACAAACAACTGCAAAACTAGAGCTTCTGGTTTGCGAGTGTGTAACGGTTTCACATTAAGAAAGCTTATTGCTTGATTGGGAGAAATAGCCCTTTGATCATGTCTGCAATTCATTACAGGCTACAAATAATTGTTACTAGATTTCAGTAATTTACATGGTTTCAGAGACACACAAACAGACCATGTTAAACAGGAAGGAATGCGAAAAACATATTCGTGTTATTTTTATTAACAAACAGCTATGTATTAGTTTTGCATCACACGATGTGTGGACTCGGGAATGTGATTCAATTTATTCTCGTCATAAAGTTGTAGTCAGCATCCGGGCTGCAGGCATCTGTGGGACTGAGGTACTTGCTACAAGTAAGCAATTGACTGGTCACTTGTCATCATGTGGAGCTTTAGCAGCTTTTAAATCATAGGTATTTGAATTATTGGCTGGTAATTCTGGATGCATTCTGCGAATATTTATCTATACACAGTATAAAACAAAGTTGCTCTTTTTTCAATTAGATCTTCTCCTTCTCCTTCTTCTTCTTTCTTCTTCTTCTTCTACACAATCGATTTTAATGCGGTTTTCACAATCATTCAGGACATTTATTCCGGAAGGTTTATCCTAATTTATATTAAAAGTACAAAAGGTTTGTTTGTGTGTTACGCTTTCATGCTAAAACGGCTGAATGGATTTGGATGAAAATTGGCACATGGGAATTTTTATCCCGATATTCCCACGGATCGAGACTTATGCGGGATAAACCGCTGGGCATAGCTAGTATGTATAATAAATTGATATTCAACTTAGATTTCTAAGTTGTAAGTGTTGACATGTCACCGTTCCACCCGTGTAAAGCAAGGGTGGATCGTTAGTAGAATATAATAGGTACTTAATCCAACAGCTTTTTAAAATTAGTAACTAAGAGATACCTAATAAATGTAAAAAAGATCAGTCGCTCACGTAAATATCAGAAAAGATGAAGTCATGCAAAAATCACATAAATATAAAGAATGAGAAAATTTTAAAGAACGGATGTATTTAATTTAACTCAGACAGTAGTAAGTAACAATAAAGTGTATCTAGTTATAAATAAACAAGATTTATAAATCAGAAACCCAATTTCTAATAACACCTAAGACCCTAAAGACCTGCATTTTAACTTATTTCACCATACGGACATGATTTATGAGCACTAAATCGAACTGGTTACTGAATTCGACTATCATACTGGTACATAATGACTCACGGTCCTCAAACACATCATCAATCTAAATGAGGTACAACTGGCTAGACCAGCAAACAGCACTGGATCCAACAAGCTCAGCGGGAAAGTGACACGTTTCACTTTCAAATGTAACATGGGCTTTGGGTAAACAATGTGCAAGTTTACATACCTACATGAAAATGATGGATGGGCAAACACCGCAAAATGCCAATATGTTTATTTATTTAATACTTTAAACACATAAAAGAGCGGATTTAATGTTACCGTAGCTTTCATACTATTTATTTTGCAGAACCTCCATGATAGACGGTCAAGAAGTTATCAGGTTCCGTTTTTTCTTAATAAGTCGGCCTTAAAAAATGAGATAATATATGTAGAAATACGCCTAATATGTATGTATAACTGTGGGTGAAGTCGGGCTGTAGATAATGATAGAACCGAGTAACAACGAACTGTTTTTGATACGGAAATATTCTATTGATCGGGATTTTGCAGTAACTCCTAGAGACAGTAAACGGATGGGATACAATAAAAAGAGTCTAAAATGTGCTATATAGATAAAATCAGATATAACTGCTCCAGTAGTCAGAGATACTGACTAAGAACATAATTCAACTGAATTGCAATTGCATCAACTCAATTAATGCCGTTTAGGAATCCGATGTGTCCCAGTTTTACAAAGCGATCAATACCAAAGATGGGATTACTTATACAGTGGTGCAACCAACCACATAAGTAGCTAAATAACGTTCTTGGAGAATGTAAAGTTACCTAATAGTGTAAATATTTTGTTTGTTTTTCAAGAAAATAAATAAACAATTGAATTAGAATGTCTATACAAACGTGACCGTTCAGATAGAAACAGACTAATCGATGAGACATCTTGGTAGATGGAATTCTTCGCACAGTAAAGGCGGCGCATTTTGCAAATGTTTCTCATTCAGGCCTGTTTTCTCGGCATTCACAGTTTCTCTCTTGATACTTACGCCAACATTCAATACATTAGAAATAAACTGTAATTACAAGGCCAGTGTTATTGCCATTTTCATTCTAATCCAAGGAGGCTCTCTCCAGCTTTTCATCGCGATATATTAACGCAGATACCATCAGTTAGTCACTTCACATTAAAGCGAATATAATTATTTAAATTGGAAACATCAAGTGAAACCAAGTTATTAATAACCAATGGTTTTACCTTTACCTTATAAGCACCTGTTATAGTATTTTTATTAACTTAGAAAGTTAACTAAGTTCGAAAGTGGTTTGGTGTCTTATCAAATGGGAGTATGTGGTGCGAAATTACGTTTGCAGCTATAAAATGTTATGCTATGCGATTACAGGTTTTATTTATAGGTGTGGAAGGTTGATTGGTTGGTTGAGGAGTGGTAAATGTATGTCGGTATGTATTATTTCGTAGATAGTGACAGTGGTTTGCGGACAAGGCTTGTTGTTCGTTCAATGCCGCCGTTGTTTTTGTTTGGTAACTGTAATGGCTGCATTGATCTCCAGTACGTCGACATTTTTGTAATAGTATATTGTGTTCATTGTTGGTTTATCAGAACAGGCCTATCATTACGTTTTGTTGCACAGCTTTGAAGAGTGATAATAATTTTGTCGAGTTCTTTTGTAGATGTTCTTAATTTTTTTTAACTCATAAAATATATATATTATGGCTCTAAAATGCGATTGAAATATCACGGCTTATACAACGTGTGAATTTTTCAAATGTAAAATTTTTCGGTAATTAAATCACTTTTAAAAACAAATAAATCGCGTTATTATGTAATAATTAATTCACCTAAATGTCTGCATCAATTAAAAGGTGCTATTAATCACACAATTATACATGTTAATTTGTCACACAAAATCTGCATTTTTTCAAATAAATCGTGATTAATTAGTCCTCTATTATTATTTATTAGTTAAACTGTGTGGCATCCATTTTTACTAAAAATAATGTACTGAACCAACATGGCCATAAGCTCAGCCTCGGTTAATATTTACATATTTATACAGTTTGACCCAGTAAGACAATGCTAACCGGTGCGTTTTTATATAGCGTTAAATACTTGATCATGATTCATGAATATAATATGTTTGAGTTTGTATGAGTAAATGGTAAGATGGTGGATTTGATTGTTAGTATGAATATTCGTAAATAGTGTTTAATTGGTATAGCAGATAATTTAATAACTTTAGTGATTGTGAATTTTAAGAGTTTATAGAAAAATGATTTGAAGTCAAGAATATTTTTTTTTATTGTGACAACATCGTCACTCGTCTTACTATACAAGATGTCCAACGAGTACTTAGCAGTCTCTCAATAGCACCTGCATTAAAATATATTCAACAAAATCCATTGTATTCAAATAACCAAATAGTATTGTTAACCCATTTAAATTTCACTTAACCACAGAAGCTTTCTCGGTAAGTACCCTCAAACTGTCCATCTCCACACCTCACAAGATGTACCTAAACAAAATACTGGGCAGTGGGCTGTCCAGTTTATCTTGAGAGTTAACGGCGGCGCCACTGGTCAAGGCAAAATACTCTACCGTGTTCCCCGAGACGGGAAAATGAGGAACTAAACGTATGGGACGTTTAGTTCCTCATTTTCCCGTCTCCCAAGTTAAACTGGTCACACGTTGTCGCTCATATTTTGCGGTTTGACCAACAATGCTAAAGAGAAAAGCTTATTATACCGACAAACCTCACTGTTACTGAGTCCATTAATCTATGAAAGTTATATGAGTTTCACCAAGGCAGCTAGAAACTGCTGGTCATCCTGGTCGTTTACTACAGCTTATATTGCTCCGCTAACAGCTTCAGGGAGTAAGCACAATACTGGCTAAAAGCCAGTGGCTATTCCGATACCGAAAATATATTGTTTCGATATGTAGCCAATTTCATGAAATCTAAAGGCCAATTCCCGTAATTAAAAACGTTCAAAATCTATATCATGTTTATCTAATCTCATCTCAGCGACGATGTCAAAAAATTTATAAAATATCAACTAATTCGACATATTTTTGACAGATTGTGACTGAGATTAGAATGCGTTTACGTTACGTTTATAAAAATACGGGAATTGCCTGTCTGGATTGGGCTGTCTGGACCAGGTATATTCCCCTTCCTTATCATGGTCGCGCTATTAAATAAATGGCTGTTTATGATGATCAGCAACGAAACTTTTTGATACACCTTCTTATCTTGTATGGCACGAGTTCTTCGACAATAGCTCGTGTTGTGGGAAAAATATTAGATAAAATACCCTATATAGTGTAAGAATAACCAAAGATATAAATATGTCTAGATAGACAGTCAAAGATGTGAACTCGTTGAAAAAAATTGCGTCCAACTGTTAGCCACTAAATGCACACTAGAAAAGCACAATGACGGCACAATAACGTGCCGCGAGTGTAAGACGTAGCTATCACGCGCACTAGAATAAAAAAGGTGGCCTGTTTGTTTTAGTTCTTTTGCAACGCGACATATAAATAATCAAAGTGTTATAACCTATTTAGTGTAAATGCCATCACATTCGACACTCGGAGAGATTTTTAAAGCTGCCTGGATGCCTATTACATCAACCATTTTGCACCTTTACTTATATAGTGCGTTGATGTCTAATCTATCAACAATAATGATTACATTGCCTGTTAAATAGTTTGTTACCCCTGGAAGCCTACGCTTTATGAAGGACGTAAAATGTGCAATAATAATGATTAACTACGGTACTAAATTATATCAAAGTTGTTTATGTAACGTTAATTATATTTCATATAATAAAATGCGTTATTTAATGTGTTAAAGATTGATTGAAATTGCTACTGTAAAATCTCCAACGGGTTATTTAAGGTCAAAGTATACACACTATCATAAATTGTAGAAATGTAAATGCGACTGTAGGCTAGTGAAAAAATTTTCTTATCTATGTAATAATGTACATAAGTAGGTAGGTAAAAAGATCTTTTGGCGTGTGGTTAAAATCGGAACTAAAGCAACCATCTTGTTTTTCAATACAATTTCCATGACATTTTCACAAATGTTTACCAACAACGCCACCCTGTCAATGTCATTCAGGCGCCAAAAGATCTCTGATGGTCTCGAGATAAAAGAACATCCAATACCCCATGACTTCCGATCACTTCTTAGCCTTAAACACATTTCCTTAAACCTCTAACACTGCCTACCACTTAGAAACTAGCTTAATCAACATTACAAATTACCGTACCAAACAACAATTTCAATAGAGTGAAATCGTAACAGCCATGTTATTTGTCCGTGTTTACTTAAAATTGTATCGAGAAAGTGTATTCCATAATGCTAATACACTAGCAGTAGGAAAGTGGCGATAGTTTCGCTAAAAGTTGAGCTGCTTGTGATTGGTCAATGAGAAGGTTGTCGGTGATTAGGACCGTCACGACTTGAAGGTAGAACGTTGTTGACTTACAGTCAGTTTGAGCTTCAATGTCGGTTAAGCTAACCCAATGAATAGGGTCACGCTTCTTTGCACAAACCTTATGATGTACATACTTACTGGGGAATCTTAGTGAGAGGTATACGCCCCAATAGTGGAAGGGAAAGATAATTCTTGGTCAATATTAATATCCTCTAGGCTTAATATTGAACTTACCATGTTCATTATTAATGAAGCAGAGCAAGCATACTATGTATCGAAATCTACAGTAGTAGATTTAGATAACTTCGATAGATATTAAGACGTCTCGATTTAATTACATAGTCGATTAACATAATTATGAAGACGTTTGTCGCTTATATTTTTTGTTAAATACAAACACCACCAAAAGCTAATTAGCCGACTATAAATGGTGGCGAAGGATTTCAATACTTTAAAGATACAGATATTGATAAAATAATAGGAATGTAGACAGGGAAAAAAATATATATATTTAGTCCATCAGTCAGATAATAAAAACAATTTAGAATCGTATTTTTTTTAATCATATTAATAAAATATGTTTAGATAAAACGCATTAAAGTTGGGGAGTGGGGGCTCGCTACGTCACAATTCAGTATAAAATCTACGGGGAGTGACGTCATGCCACATTTTAACTGTACAATGTATTGCCGTAATCTTTTGATTACGTAAAAAAAGAAAACATACCGTGTCCAATATTTTTTAATAAACTACCTGACGGACAATTTTTTTTTTGTCAACAGCCCTAATAGGGCTATTGTGTGGACCATTGAAAACATCAGAAGCAGCTAATCATCTAACTCTTCACATGTTTGGATTCGATTTCGAAACCAAGATTCTAAGCAACAAGCAACCAAGATCATACGATCAAGAATTCTTAATTATAATAATTAACTATCATCTAATTGAAAATCAAATGTATTCATAGACACGAGGCACAAATCACGCTCTTGCGTGCGCAGGAGATGATTACAGTTATCAAGCAATTTGTCATGGCGCATGGCGGGAAAAAATATAGTAACAGAGCAGAACTCAACGATGAATACTAAGTTAGATAGTAAGTAGAATGTAAATGAGTAACTGTGGGTTTAATTATACTGGTGGTAGAAGTGTGGAGTGTAGTTAAGATGTGAAGTGAGCTAAGACGGTGTTTACTTTAACAGCAACAATGATTAGCAGTAACTTGTAACTCCTCTTTATCAACCGTCACTTTAGATCTTTAAAATAATAATAAGGTTGATAAAAATTAAGTTATTGATTCACCCTGCTAAGTTTTGAGATTTAAGACCTCTCAAGAGAAACTGATATTAAAAGACAAAGACTAAGATAAACCCTGATTACGGGCGCCATCATAGCACTGTCCAATCAAAGTTGTACGACAGAAGGCTGAGACATAAATATTATTCTGTTTGTGAATATAGTCAAGCAACTATACGTTTATAATATTGATGCACTGTAATGCTGTTTAAAGTATGACTGATGAATAAATACTTATCAAAACAATTACAAAAAAAACTCCTTATTGTCAAGGTTCGAAGGCGTGTTAGTATTACAAATTACTTAAATCTATGTTAGTACAACAATAAGGCACACGCACATAATAATAAAACACACCCCACACCCAATCATAATAAGCTACTAACAGACGAAACAACAAACACCACTGATTAAATAATTCACAGGTTAAAAAGTCATAACATTTAATTTACATAACAATCATTAAAACCGTGGGTGATCCACGACCAAGAGGTCGACGATGACTTTCTCGCAGATGGGCGCGCCTGCTTTCACGTGGCTACACCTGTTCCCACGATGGACCATGGTGGACCATGCTGGATTGTGACAAGTGGAGGAAGAAAGTCGGGTGCTTGTATTTTCATGGAAGTTGGTGTGATTGTGAGTTATTCATGTATGTTGATGGTTTAATAGGGTGGCAAGAACCTTTAGAAATGTGGATTCAATAACTTCTGGTACTTAATATTTTGATTGAAGAAGTTTTGAATTTTTTTAAGGCAGAATTAATTATATCCGATCCAGCCTGTCCCTTGCAGTCCTCTCCCATAGATGCCCTAAGCCGAGGTCCGTACCCCACAGGGTGATGCCCTTAGCGTGTAGTCGATTAGTTTGTAAGTTCTATGCCCTAGCTAGAGGCCTTTATTTATTAGGGCACCCACAGGAAAGTCCGATTAAGCAGCCGACAACCTCCTAGATAGACCCCAGATGCCATTAATAAAAAAATAAACAGAATTCACAAAATTTTCCAAAACATCAAACAAACAAACATTTTTCTTTCTTTTTACACATAACATCACGCCTTGTTTTCCCGAAGGGTGGGGCAGAGGTGTACCTGGTACACCCATATTTCGCCACTTTATGTTTTCTTTTTCTTTAAAAATATTGGAAGAATGTGTAACGTTAACATTGTGACGACGACATGATATTGTGACTATCATTGAGCAATTTAACTGTTATATGGCATATTTTCATTTAATAGTAAAAACTATTTACAAATCCTTATATAGGTCTTATCGATACTCAACTAAATTCAATATTTGCTGATATTAGATTTTGTCTAGAAAAGGCTGTAAAGATCGTTATCATTTAAATAGTATCCAGTCCTGTATCTTTGTCCACGATTTCAAGAAATCCTAACTAAACAGCGCACGTCCAATATTTAACACTATCGATAAACCACTAGCCAAATATCCGATAATATGACACCTTATACCTTTTAGGGTTCACACTTGAATGACCTAAAGAATAAAGAAAAATATATTGCAAATCATTTTTTGAACTGAAATGTTTTCTTTCATAGACACTTAAAAAAGCAATTAATTTATTGAAGCTTATTTGTAAATCTGTGATCCGTTTATAATCAATGTATTTTCAAGACAACTTCAAGAAATCCTAATAACTTCTCGTATCATCATTTCAGCCGACGTCCATTGCTGGATATGCCGCAGGAATCCGCTGTGCTTATGAAAACTCTATCTTTCACAACAACCCGGTCTATATTAATGCCAATTTTTCATCCCTTATGTGTTTCATTACTAAAACTAACAAAAACTTAAAAACAATCTCGCAAGTGGCAGCCCTTACCCGCTCGTGCTAGGACGAAGGCGCGGCCCTTGGCGCGTGGTTCGTGAAATGTTGACCAAACCTTCACATTTACGTTACACCGTCTGTACCAACCGACTCGGAAAAAATTGTTTGTTTGGTGTATTATAGTGGATTAGCGGTAATGTAATTTTACTATTGAGAAGTTTGAGAGATAAGTGAGTCTTCACGTTCAAGCATGGACTACAATGTGATAAAACAAATAATCATACAGCGTGTAGGTACAGTTGTAGAATCTATTGAGCAAGCTGCATTCTAGATTGAGAAACTGTTAGGTACAACCATTTACATAACATAGTTCTTTTACATTGCAACCGATAAATTAAAATTGAATAATGTTTCACATTTTGTTTAAAAAATTGCAATGTTTTGGTAATTCTATTTAACAACACACTTCTTGGAATCAAGAAAATAAGACCGATTAATGTGACGGCAGCTAATTGTTTACATGCTTTCAGTAACATCTTCAATTAACGTTACTTACACCGATGACAAGCATACGCTAACCGTAATAATTTACTATTAGCTAAATATTTTTCCACTTATTTCTACCTTACCAAGTTAACTGAAGCAAGTCGAAGGCCTATCGCTACACATCAAGGCATCAAGCCACTGGCTCCCCGAACAGATGGAATGGACGCAGGCCGTGCGTGAACTAACAATGGAGCTGCAAGGTGAAATCTAGTGCTGCGGAATTGGTCCAGATGAACGATACAGATCATAGAGCAAATCGTATCATGTTTTACAAATTGGGGAGCAAAAAAATTGGATATGATTTGTTGCAAAAAAAGTGTGTAACTTGTAATGTTAAGGACGATGGAATTGTCAAGCTTGCGTTGTGTGGTGATTTTATTGGAACTGAAATGATTTAGCATTGTTTTAACACACTTGCACAAAAAATCGCTAAACTTATTTAAAACATTGCTGTTTCTGTGAATCATTTGAAGATGACAAAGACAGAATGATAATTTAAATATGTTTAGTGCTAAATGCAGTTAGTGATTTGTGGTACAAGTGGGCCTTAGTCAAAGTTATTTTCTCATACAGAAGAGACATATCTGATATTGAAGTCCACTTTTCCTCACCATGTTTTAGTTTTTATCTTAAGCCAATTCTGTCTCAAATGACTCAGACGAAGATAGTTCAAATTAGCTACTGAAACTTAACTCATTGGCAAGACAAAGGAGTGAACCGGACATTTAAAAACATTTAGAAAAAAATTAATGATAACCAGAAAAACCAGTATCAAAAGTTACATCGTTAGAAGTCAAGCATAAACGTTAGCAGACTTATGTAAATTAGTTGTATAATTTTACTTTAAGATGACTCACAAACAGAAAGACTTTCTCCAGAACCAATGTATTAGGAAACCAGGTTTGTGATGAAAGTCGCGATGATTTACGATACTTTTCTTATTACATTCAACTTGTCACGGGTTTAAGTAAGTTGATACTACTTGATAGTAGATTTAAGTTAGAGATAAGCAGCGTGTGAACTGTGACACTACGAGTGTTGCTTAAAAATATAAATAGAAGATTGTGTTTAGTTTACTTTTGAATGTCACGATGTTTTTCGTAAATGGTAAGGTATCTCGTGTTCGGTGTCTAGCTGATATACTTAATGCAACATTATAGCTCGTGATATTATATGCTTAGAAGTAAAAATAAGCGATCGGCATAGATACACGATTGGAAAGACCCTAAAAAAAACGAAAGAGACTTATGAGATTTCAAATCTGCAGCAATTTTAAGACTATTTAGGAGTTCTCAATACTCATGTCCAGTTACAGATTATGATTTGCAAACTGATTGAAAAAATTTAAGCTTAGTTGTCTTTAGCGAGGATCTTACATACCATCAGCTGTGATGCCGGTGTATAATGGAAAAGTGCACAAAAGTACTTCAGCGACAGTAATATTGGTTCTCACACTCAACTGCCCGACAACAGACGACAATTCAGCATCAATGGCAGCTGACCCACACCCAAGGATGCGCTGACCTCACTCGGTAACGACCACAAAAACATCGATAAAAAGTGTATCGGTATAAACCTATCGATTTTACGCCACTACTCAGATTACGCGCGACGGTTTTTTGTTGTTCGGATGAATGATTCGATCGATCAGTGTGTTCGCTTTTATGTGGCTTAATATAGATGCAGGTTGATTTGTACGAATACTACGATTAAAATAGTAACAGTAGGAAGCTACCATTTAGTCGCGAGCCGACTTCCGGCCACCGTAGGCGCGGGCTTGCGGACGGTGAGCAATGGGTAGCTCGCCGTCCGATAAGGACCAGGCCCGGGTCGACGGCGCGTTGTGTTCCACGCGCGCCTCAAAGAGATGTCAGCACCAACTGACGGGGTCCGGAAGGGCCAATGCCTGCCGGGGTTGCGGGTTTGTCTGAAAGGGATATCGCGACCTCGGCACACAGGCAACGGAAGGAACACGGGTGGGTTTTAGTCAGTAAAAGTCTGACACGCCCTCCCGCTCCACCCAGAGCGGGAGAAGTTATTTGATAATTTCCCATCCTCAAAAAAAATACGTGTGGCACTCGAGGACTGCCGCGGTAAAGCTATTGCATAGCATATATTCAAAAATAAGAAGATAATATTGTTGATTTAATTTTTTTTTTTTTTTAAATACCCCTATACCCCCCCCCCAAAATCGCAGAATTTACACAACCGTCAATGACGTCTGCCCTCACGCGTCTGCCCGCGTTCGGGTCGCGCACTCGGCGATCGCGCGTCATTGCCTATCCCGCCCCTCCACCCTCGTTCTGCGCGCCCGCCGTCGACTCATCGCAGGTCATTCTTATCGTTCTAACTTTTAAAATATTAGTCCAAATTACTTAGTGTAAAAGACAAATTTTATCTACATTAAATACCGAAAGCGATGAAGGTATTTATTTTGATACGAATGAACTAAATACTCTAAAATATGCAACTTAAAAAAAGTATTCAATTTAAATGTATTTATAGCTCACTATTTCGGCTATAATGGCTTCCACATAAAATAATAATAATAATAAATTTTATTCGAGTTTAAAGTAAAATTATGATTTAGATTATTTACAATCGAGGAAAATTAAATTCTAACTGTAATGTAGACCTGCCTGATCTAGGTTTATGAAAAACCTGTGTTTCAGGCCATCAATTTACATCAAACATTTAAAAAGAAGACAACAATAGGTTTTTTAATAAGCTAAATTAAAAAGAAGACATGATATTTTCAATGACTTAAAGAGTCAACATTAATTAGGGTATATTATTTTAAAACTAGATTACTTAAGATATATTATGTTTAAATAAATTAACAAATAATATTAAAGAAGTTAAAGTGGACACTGTTATTAATTAGGTAAAGGAAGAGACTTAATATACAGTAGATAGATAGAGCTATTATTTTAAAATTTCTAGTAGTTTTTCCGTGTCTGCGTAATTGAGTTTTGACAAATATTCCTGTACTAATAAGTTACACCTATTATAACTTAAACTATAAATCTTTAGCACTCTGTTAAACTGGTTATACAAGTAGGGCCCTAAAAATAAATAAAAACGATTAGCAAAAGCATGTTTAGTCTATAATTATTTTTTATTGACATTGTTTTCATTTGATGATTTATTATTAGGAATTTATTATTTACATTAGGAAAATATTCTTTAATAAGTTATCTTAATTATTATCTTTTGCCCCGCCAAGATGTACGGTCAGCAACCGCACATTGTACTTTGGCCTAGTAAAAATACTGCAAATTTTGTTAATTTATAAAATGTAGTATCGGCACGTACGCAAGTAAGTCAGTCTTCGGTTTAATATCGAGCTCGCGCAACATCCAACATTACATTATCAAAATGTATCTACACATCCGAATCCTGCAACAATAAGTGGACACCATTACAAAAACCTAACACATGGCTCTATGTCTGCTGCACGGAGCAAGTCGAAGGCAACATTAGGAACCAAAACATTGAATATTTTCTCCCGCACCACGGAGTAGTGCGGCCAGGTGCGATCACAACGAAACTTAGAGTTGTGTTCAACGCGTCGGCAAAAACCAGTTCAAAACACAGTCTTAATGACTTAATGGAGGCGGGCCCAAATCTACAAAAGGATATCCTTAGCATCTTGCTGAAATGGAGACAGTACAAATACGTCTTAACATCAGACATTGAGAAAATGTACCGATTTATAATGGTACATCCAGAACATCAACATTTACAGAAAATAGTGTGGAGGAATTGTCCACAGCAACTGCTAAGAGAATACCAACTATGTACTGTCACCTACGGTACTAAGGCCGCTCCATTCTTAGCACTCCGAACACTTCAACAGCTAGCGATGGACGTAGGAGACCAGTACCCGGAAGCTAAAAATATCTTACTCAACCAATTTTTTGTAGATGATGCGTTATTCGGAAAGGATACCATAGACGAGGCCCGAGATACAAGAGACCAACTTATACAGTTGTTGAAAGAAGGAGGGTTCAATCTCAGAAAGTGGTCGAGTAACGAACATCAACTGTTAGAAGATCTGCCAGAACACATGGTTAGCCCAGTCAGTTTAAGCTTTACAGAGGCTTCAGCTTCCAAGGCATTAGGTTTGGCCTGGGATCCGAAACAAGATGAATTCATATTTTCACCCACATTTAAAAATAAAAACAACATTGGTATGAGCAAAAATTCATCAAAACGGCAAATCTTAAGCGACATTTCAACAATTTTTGATCCTTTGGGATTGCTATCCCCAATAACAATAAAGGCAAAAATTTTGTTCCAACAAATCTGGAAGCATAAAATCGAATGGGATGATACTGTTCCAGATGGAATTGAAAAGGAATGGCGAACACTAAAAAGTGAGTTAACAAATATGCAACCTTTCAAAATTAACCGATGGCTTGGGTTAGAAGCAAACAAGGATTGGGAATTACACGCATTCTGTGACGCATCGGAAAAAGCATTCTCGTGCGTAGTGTACAGTAAAGTTACAGAGGGAAAACATCAACAAATTGCATTGGTGGCGGCAAAAACAAAGGTCGCCCCAATCCAAAAACAACAAACACTTCCCAGACTTGAGTTATGCGGTGCTCACCTGTTAGCTCAACTGGTAAATAAAATAAAACATTGCCTCGATAAACCTAACATTAATGTAACAGCATGGACGGACTCAATGATCGTATTGGGCTGGCTAAAGGGCGATGTCTCTCGATGGAAGGCCTATGTCGGACACAGAGTTCAGGAGATAACATCAGTAGTGCCCGCCGAGAGTTGGAAGCACGTAAGATCGGAGCAAAACCCGGCCGACTGCGCGTCACGTGGACTACTACCTTCTCAGTTACACAACTTTCCTCTGTGGTTTAATGGACCCAAATGGCTTAAAAGTGGAGACATTCCTGAAACATATAAGACGTTCAAGACACCAGAAATAGAAGTAAAAAAGGTGCATGCAGTTACGTCAGGAACTACAGAAAACAAAAACATTGTAACAGAACTCCTCATCAAGAACAGCTGTATTATGACTATAATACGCATCGTAGCTTGGGTGTCGCGTTTCATTACAAAAACGTCACAAAACATTCGTCAAAGGGAAGACGACGCAACTATGAATCATACGAACATGAATGAACCGCCCGCGTCAAAACAATGTAATTTAACACTCGCTGAAATTCGATGCGCTACTAACATAATTATAAAACATACACAAAACGAACATTACGGACAAGAAATCCAAGATTTAAAAACAAAAGGAAGGGTCAGTAACAATAAGGGACTTCAGAAACTTTACCCTTACCTAGATGAACATAACATATTACGCGTCGGAGGGAGATTACAGAATTCAAACTTACCCGAAGACACAAAACACCCTGTTATCATACCAAAAAACAGCAAGCTGGCATATCTACTTATTGCTCGTACGCATGTTACAACACTACACGGCGGAGCGAGACTAACTATGGCTACGTTGAGACAAAAATATTGGATAACAGGAGGAAATAGCACTGTTAAAAAATACTTGCAAGACTGTGTAAAATGTTGTCGCTTCAAACCTTCGAAACAATACCAATTAATGGCTGATCTACCCAGTGAGAGGATAACGCAATCACCACCGTTCTATCACACAGGGGTGGACTTCACAGGGTTCGTTAGTGTTAAACTAAACAAGGGTCGAGGCGTAAGGACGAGTAAAGGTTATGTCGTTGTATTCATATGCATGGCAACAAAGGCGGTGCATTTAGAACTGGCATCAGATTTATCCTCACAAACATTCATACTAGCTCTCGAGCGCATGATTGGGCGACGAGGCTGTCCGAAACATATTTACTCCGACAACGGAACAAACTTTGTTGGAGCCGAAAGGGAGTTAGCCAAACAACTGCATACTTCACAAACATTTAACAACGACACTTTATCGAGAAAGAACACCGAAATGGGGATAGAGTGGCATTTTAACGCCCCAAGCTGGCCGTCTGCGGGAGGACTTTGGGAGGCTGCAGTTAAGTCAATGAAATATCACCTTAAGCGTGTCCTAGGAGAGCAAAAGTTGACGTACGAAGAGTTTTTAACACTACTCACTCAAATCGAAGCGTGTATGAACTCTAGACCCCTTTGCCCTTTAACGGAGGACGTGGACGATATTGACTATCTTACTCCTGCACATTTTTTAATTGGGCGACCCGTAACATTCTTACCAACGGAAAATATCAAAGATCAAAACATCAACATTCGACATAGGTGGCAGTTATTAAACAAAATGAAACAAGGATTTTGGACCAAATGGTCGTCAGAATACCTGCAACAACTTCAAGTTCGTAGTAAATGGCTGAACAAAACAAACAACTTATCAATAGGGGATATTGTCCTAATCAAAGAAGACAACCTTCCTCCTGCAAACTGGGCACTTGGCAGAATACAGAAAGTTCACCCGGGGAGGGACAATCTAGTCAGAGTTGTGACGATGAAAACAAAAACAGGGTCACTAACAAGACCAATAACAAAATTAGTAAAACTCCCAATTCCAGAATCTCATATAGGAGTATCTGACAGCACCACCTCTAATGACAAAATCTGCACTGAAAAGCAAAAATCTCCAACAAATAACACTAACAGGAAACAACGATTTAAATCAAGGAATATTAGTTCCAGCCTTCTATGTATACTCATAACATTACTAACATTATTTGAGCCCACAAAGCAAAGCAGCGACGACATAAATATCACACCGTTTGAACCAAATAGAGCAGTATACTTTGACAAAATCGGCAGTTTGCAAAGCGTACATGATGACTGGAAGATTGTTACCTACTATAATATGACATCTTACTGGCAAGGCATGGAAAACATACATAGAGTTGTAAAACATTTGGGAGAAAGGTGTGAAAAATTTGCATACCAAACGATGTGCAAAACCATTATGACTGAATTCGAGCAGGAACTCAACGAACTTGACCATAACAATTACATGTTGGAAACACATCATGGGCAGACAAAGGGGCGCGTTACCCGAGGTCTTGTCAATGGAATAGGCTACCTTGCAAACAGCTTATTCGGAGTGCTAGATGAAAGGTTCGCAATACAATATAAAAAGGACATAGAAACATTGCAAAATAACAGAGACCATTTATTGAACCTAATCAAGGGTCAAACATCAATAATTGAGGCACATAATAACATTTTAAAGAGAAATGAAGAGGCAATGAACACTCAGTTCAATCTCTTAAACCTACATCTTAACGCTACCGAGAACTATTTACAGCAATTGGGTAATGCTGTCGAGCAAGAGGAAGCGTTGAACTACTTTAACATCATGGCTCTAACTAGTTCAATAATTCTGTCTAAACTGCGACACATCCAACACATGCTTTTAGACACAGCTATCAACATTCACCATGGTCATGTAGACACCAGACTTTTACCGCAGAACCAGCTCTTTCAGGAGCTCAACATTATTTCTGGACAATTGCCACAACAATTATCGATACCCGTAGATAATATGCAAAACCAATTAGCTGACATATACAAACTACTAGAGGTAAAATCCAGATTACATGATAAATACTATATCATCGAAATTACATTACCATTAACAGGTGACACCCCATTCACTATATATAAAACAGTACCTATTCCGATGATAAAAGATAACAAATATTCACTTACAATGAAAACAAACTCGGAATATGTTGCAGTCAATATAAGAAAAGAGACATACATGCAGCTCACAGACAGTGACCTCGAACATTGTATTAAAATTGAACCAAGTACATATGTATGCTCACTAAACAAACCGACACGTAACATGAGGAATCATCAAATTCCATGCGAAATCGGCGCAATAACCAACATTACATTATCAAAATGTATCTACACATCCGAATCCTGCAACAATAAGTGGACACCATTACAAAAACCTAACACATGGCTCTATGTCTGCTGCACGGATTGCCAACTGCAAATCATCTGTGAAGGTCGCATGACTACTAAGGCAATACATTTAACGGGAATTCTAGAAGCCAAAGAAGGATGTATAATTAGAAACAACGAAGAAACATATTACACACAAGTTTACTACACAAACAAAATGTATGTCAACCCGGAAATACCACTGATAGATCTGGAAGACATCAACAATTTAACATCTGTCCAGCCACTTGATTTCACGACTGGACAACAGAACGCGCAATTTATAAGAAACGATTATGAAAAACTTCATAATTCGTTAAAAGAATTGAAAGATCAAACGCAACAGGCTGAAATGACGCAACACGATGTACACCAATATATCGTTTCATACTCCACGATGGGACTTCTGATCTTGTCGATAGTCGTCGCGGGAGGAGCCTACGTGTACTGCAAACGCTGCGGCAGACTCGCCGTCAGTGCCGCCGGCGCGCCCACCAGGTTACCGCCACGGAAGCCACCGAGAGCAGCAGCATCCACTGAAAATGTAGATATATGCTGTCGCGGACTTTTATTTAGAACTCTTTAAGACAAACAACCCCACAATACATTCTTTTCATGTAACTCCAGCGGTTTAGGCAGCGCACGCAAAGATAGATCTCAGAGGGCAGGATTTTTTCCGACTTACTGGATACTTATCGTTATATTATGGCTAAATCACATAAAATCTTTATAAATTGTAGCCTATGTGTTATTCTGATATATAAGTCACATTACTGTAAAGTTTCATTAAAATCCGTTCCGTAGTTTTTGCGTGAAAGAGTAACAAACATCCATCCATCCATCCTCACAAACTTTCGCGTCAGGTTTTTTTTTCGTTACGGAATTTCTACATTCGGTCGCCGCGCTCAGAGTCTCCGATAAAAGCTATGCAATAGCTTAAAAAAAAAAAAAAAAGGAAGCTACCATTTAAGTTATTTGCAGATAGATTATTGATTACTGAATAGTTGAATAATAGATATAATGGCTCTTTATTTGCTTTTTCACAATTCTCTACGAAATAAAACATTCTATTCATTCAGCGTAAATGACAAAATTCTAATATTACGTTACTGTCAACTGTAAGATGCTCTTAGTGTTGTAGCTGTAAGTTTACAAACACACCTACATAAATTCAAAGTATGTGCCCATCTCACCTTTCTCCCTGTACCTCAATTGGAACTAAAACCGCATCGTAAACCTAGAAATGAACTGTCTATCATAACTTCATCGGTCAATAACGTTGAGCGATCACTTCATGTAACGTGTATTTACGTCAAGCGTATGCAAGCGAGTCATGGACCTGTCAAGAATGCACCGGTATCACGTAGTTATGAAGCTATCACGTAATTATGAGGCAATCGCGTAATTGCCGTAATAATCGTAATACTATGGATTATCGATCCACATCACGAAAAAAGATGATACGCTTTGTTATTTAGACACGTGTTGCGTGGGTTTTTTATAACCCAATTTATAGAGTAGATTTTTTATAAACTTACGGTGTTGTAATTTTTCAGGAGCTTTATTTCCAATTATTATTTCAACATTCATTTAAAGTTTTGTATGTTTTAGTTATATTAAATAAAAGTGACACCAGTTATTTAATTTAAATATTAATACCGTTGATTAGTTTTATTTCAATTAGGTTTTTTTGTTACCTAGATTATCGATAGATTTTGCACCCTTGAAAATTAACAACTTTCGTGTTTTTATTTGCTGATCTACCTTGTAAATTCGATTTTATTACATCTAAATTCTCTCAATTATATTCTTCTAAAGAGTAGTTGTGATTTGAACAGACAAAGATCAAATAAGGAAAATACTTACTTCAACAAATCAGTCACAATGACCAACTAAGCATATCTGTCAATAAGATGTCGACATGATGTCAACATAATGTCAAAGTGGTGTCAACGTATGGTAAAAACAATTAATTTGCCGTCGTCTTTGTGTAAATAAATTGAAGAGCATTTGTGACCCCTGTCAAAAATTATCCACAGATGACTTTACAACGCAAAAGTAACCGACGTTTATATTTGCTGACGGGTCGCAGTCGCAGTCGCTGCCATATTTCCCAACATAGTTACACATTCAGTTTCAGAACGTGCGAATATTCGCTACTGGTTTCATTCATAGTTTTTTTTTTGCCTCAGTTACAAAATGAGGTTTATCTGTTAGCGATAATTTTCTAGTGAACGGCGTTTGTAGTCGCAGTTGCTGTTGCAAAGATCGTGCTTTTAACGTTGAAATAAGTGGTCGTTTATTTTGTGTTTAGTGATTATTTTGTTATTTATTAAGTTAAAGTTGTGTAAAAACGTTTTGGAGTAATGTTTTGATAGTTATCGTAATTTGTAATTTCGTTAAAACTTATTCTGATAAGTTGGACTTTGTGTGACTATTCGTGTAAAAGTAGGAGATTTAAATGATGAAATCTACTTCACGATACAAATACACTTAGCATTTAAAACTATTTTCTGTCTGATCGACATGGTGATAAAAAATTTTACCCGACTACGGCGAAGCAAAAAGGAGGGTTATGATTTTGACTGGTTTGTATGTATGTTCATCTGTTCCCTCATAACTTCTAAACTGCTCATCATAATTTGACAAATGAGGTATCGTTGGAAGCGTCTTGATCGTCCACTGGTTTATAGGCTATATGGCGTTACATTGAAATCTGGAGTCACACGTAATCTGTACGATTTATGCCCTAATACGTGTGACTCCGGATTTTAATTAGTCTGTCTGTGATGTGTTGTTGATAGCTTTTTGGTTGTTTTTTTTTTTGTCGTAGTTGGGTTTTAGTTTTTATAACTTTTATTGTTTTCTTGTGTCTGTTTATTGTGCAACGCATGACTATGATTATACCTGTATGTAGCACGAAACAAGAGTCTAATTGCACTTTATGGTATAGGTACATATTGCTTAGAAACTAATGATCATCGAACCTTGACAATAGCACTACACTGACATACAATGCTCCTGTTTCCTTATGAACAGGATGAAGACCCACATACTAGGTATTAAACTGTAAACCTGAATAAACAGCAAACAAACTGTACCTATTGGAAACATAAGTGAATGACTGCACGTGTGAGTCCCAAACCAGTGTTATGCAATACTGGGTAACGTGGTGCGATTGGTGCAAGCTAGCAACTGATGGGTAAACAATTGGTTGAATTTGTTGTTATTTGATAGCGGCACTTATAATAATAATATTGAAAACCAACAAATAAAGTTATAGATAGAATATTCGACAAACAAATATCGTCTGTAGGGAAGAAATCAATGTTCTCAAAGTTATTCTTCTTCATATCGATAGCACAACAAATCTTCGGATTTTGTTTGTCCCAAAAGTGTGATTTGGTTGGCCCAAAAAGTGGGATTTGGGGTGATACGCAGCCTTTTTTATTTTTAATTATTTGCAAACAAGTAGTAGTTATTTCTTCTGACGCCATTAATATATTTTCCTTAACTGAAAGTTGTGCCAAATCATTCTGTATTTAGAGCTTAACTTGAAAAGCTACAAAACTTGCAAACCACTTAAAGATCGTGGCTTGCGCCCGCGCAAACTTGCGGTATGTAAGCAAAGTAGCCGGCTATTATCGCGGTGAAAGGAAATCAAAATATCACATGTTTGTACCGCAGTACTGCTGGGTTCTGTATCCCTGTTGGTAACAAACAGTTGGTTAACAGTACTTAATTAGAGCACTGTTTCAAGCTTGTTGCAGGCAATGCTAGCTTTGTTATTTTGATGCTGGTTTTTGAACTGAAATAAGGACAACATCGGAGAACGGTTTTCGCTTTCTCAGTTGCGAATAAATGATTGTATAATTTGTAAGCGTTTTCGCGTCATGATGAGATGTGGACAGTCTTGATTTTTAAATGTCAACTGTACAATTTAAACCTTGGTAGTTTACTGGTCGGGGCGTTTAAAAAGCTCAATCAAGCTGAATATTTTCGAACTTTATACTCAAAACCATGTTTTTAGGCACAACAGAGTTTTCTGTAGATTTCGAGGATGTCATAGGTACAAATCAGGTATTTTTCCCTCTTTCTCCAGTGGGCAAAGACTTCGCCATCATTCTCCATGCAACTCTTGAGGGTAACCTCAAAAGCGTCCCGCTATCTAAGTTAAAATTTTCCTAAACCTTAATCGATTGCCCAATAAACAAAATGAGGCGTCGAAACTCATTTAAATAGCATTAACCTAATACATTGACATCCAATACAAATGTAGGTCGAATCATAACATTTATTACTTCTAATTAAAAGTCCAATTAGTCGAGACCAATGACTTAGACACGTGTTCTGAGGCTGTTTATGTTAATTAGTTGAAAGGGAGTACTGGTATGAAGTCGTGAATGTCAAAGTCACAGAATACATTTGCTGTGACCCAGCAAAGAGTTGCCTGCCTTGTCTCTATCAGTAGGTGCATAAAGGGCAACTAAGTGAGTATGGCAAAAAAAAATTGGGATCATACTTTAATGAAATTAGATTCTTTCACGTTCACTGCTAAACTTATCTTATTCATCATTATTTCTTCCGAAGGGCGTCCCCTGCTGGACAGGCCTCTTCCAAAATTAAATCTTTCATAAACTGATGCCCGTAATAGTCCAGTTTATTGGCTGTTAGGCTATCTTGGGACTCCAACTGAGACCCTAATCATGAGATAACCACGTGGGTCGCGAGTAGAAGTGGCTAAGCAATCAACTGTGGATGGAAACCGATTCGTTATCAGCAACCTCAGGGTCTGTTGTAGCATGTTATGTATGTCATACTCCGCCAAACGGAAGACCAGTCCTCGCCAACGTTTCCACATGTAATCTTCATTGCACAACCGATATTGATTAATAGCAACTGGTCGCAGTTGTTAGTTAATTGTTACGTGCGTTTCCTGCGAGGGTGTCCATGTGCCGCACGTCGGTCAGTTTTATGTAATGAGCTGCAAGTCATGGGGGTTATAGCTATCGTTTTGGGGCTTTGATTTGCAATTAGTTGTGAGTTGTAATTTAAAGTTATATATGATGTAGTCTTAATGATTAGTGTGAATTCGTTATTTCCTGCGGATTAGAGCATAGGTACATTGCGCTTCACACCAGACTTGTTTCAGTTGTCTTTTAGTTTCTGTTATCTTTTAGCTAAATTAATTGTGTTGTCTATTTGACATAAATGTTATTGTGGACCAGTTTGAAGCAGAATAGTTCTAGACTTTTTTTGTGTTCTTATCTTAAACTTTTTTTTTATTATTTCTTAACTATTCGATATTTAGCTCTCGTTTATTACAAAGCAAGGAAACTACGTCATTTAATTTAAGCCAGAAGTGTAACTTACACTACATCTTTTAATAATCAAATAACAGTAAGATTCAAAGGTCAGTGACATTCAACCTGGTCAGTATTCATACCAGCAAGAAGTTCCGGCAGTGTGGGACTGCGGCAGTTGGCAGCGGCCTTGTGTGAGCCTGCCAACCACTGCGCCTATGGGGAGCTGCACTCTTGACTACTAAGCAGGGAAACAGTTAGATTACACGGATTACTTAACAGTTAGTACGTGTTGTGAGTACAAGATGATTGTTGACTGACGAGGTGTTAAGTTGACAAATAGGGATAGTTAGTGTTTTTCTTGGTGAACAAGATTTTACTGACTTTGGACGGCATCGTATCCATAACCTTATTATATGACATATGGTCTGGTACCAAAACATCAATAAGTTAAATATTAATAAGTTTAGACTAATTAAATCAAATCAAAATATTTTATTTCACAAAACCTACACTTATGAAACGTCTGAAGCTAGGTGCACGGTTCCAATTGGGCGTTTCCTATGGAAGAAACTGACAGCATTATTAATTGTAAAATGCTATTATTCTGTGAATGACTTTCTAAATGACACTGACTTAAGTACTGAATAATTTAATGTAATTTAATTTGACACACCTAATTGTGACATTGTTTAATTTTTTTTTTTTTTATGCCGATTGTGTTCTAGATTATTTAAATTTGTATTTTATTTTTTAATTGTATTTTTATTATATGAATGTACCATGCCAACTATTATTGAACTGTAATACCTCAAATATAATTGTAACTGTATCATCACTGCAATTCAATTGTTAATTCACTAATTTTATAATAATGTTGCATGCCTATTATAAGGTAGATTGCACAAGGATCAACCACCAAACTGTCACATCTTATTTACTGTACCTGCAATCTATGCAAATAAATGTTTACTTTACTTTACTTCTACTTATGGAGAAGGGCCGGCAAGAAGCTTCAGTTATAGATAGTACTTACAGATAAACAAATTTATGATTGAGAGATAAATACAGCACTCGCATAAAAACTCAAACCAAATGGTGCCTGTGTTTACAACAATACCAAAAGCTTAGTTATTTTCATTCAATTAAAAACAAAAGTACATAGTTGATACTCCTAGTGTATTTCGTAGTTTTCCAGCAGGTCATTGAACTAAATGTTTCAATTAGTTCTGTTTCTGGATAATTAATTGATGTTGTTTTCTAGTTCCGAGTGAGAGCCCTGAGTTTTCCTGTTTAATTGTTTGATAAACGTCACTTAATTTGTCACGGCTTGGAGAGAGACAAAGTGTAAAAACACGATTGTAGACTGCTACTTAAAGCTATTATAGACAATTACGTGACAAAAATAAGGTTAGACGTAGAAATACCGTATGGGAAAACGGCATTACTCAATAAAAGTAATATTTGTATGGCATCACTGATTTATAATAAATTGCCCGATGACATTAAGAAGTTACTCATCCTACTCATCTATTTAAGAAGAAATTATACACATTCCTAATTAAAAACTGTTATTATAATGTAAAAGACTACTTCAAAGATAAAGATATTGTATTTTGATTATAGCAAATATTTGTACATTTATACATTATTAATTTGCTTGAAATTACTGTTATAATTTATTAGTTCAGATTTAATCTAATGTGTAACAAAATTGACTATCTATGTATATTTTCAGTGACAATGTAATTTAATAAGAAACCTGATTAAGAATAATTGTGTCATAATGTTCCTAATACATTTGCACACCTCACATGGTTATAATACAGTGTACCTTATGAACCTTTGTAACATCCTCTGAACCTGTGTTATTCAAATAGATTATTTGATTTGATTTGATTAGATCACGTGTAAGAGCAGTGTAAAGATAGCTACAGCAGTGTCTTGATGTCTGAATTGAACCAGGCTGTTGCTTTATTTGGTAAAACAACAGCCTCCGGAAAATTATCGTTTTAAATTCGACTGACTCTTCAACGCAGAGCCTAAACCACTGAAACTGAAAACATGGCACTGTAGGTTTCTTTTCTGATGTCGGTATTAACCTTCCATCTAAGCAAGGGTTTTTGAAAAGTCTTTAATGTCCAAAATTACACGGAAAATGTTTGTAATTTCTAATATGTTTAGTTATTTCCTGAACAAACTATTAATTATCAGATAAATTATACGTATTAAACTAAACCTTGTTATTACCATGCTTGATAGTCATGTCATAATCGGTAACTTAATGTTGTCAACAAAATATAGGTACCTATGTCATTCTGCCAAATCAGTCTTTCGTAAAAGTGAAAACGTGGGAACCTTTTAACTTTAGTTATAAGAGGTGTTGCCTCGTTGACAAGCATAGCCTCCGGTGGTATGGAACGAACCATGGTGTCACACTGCTTGCTCCCCAAACCGTGGAGCACCATGGTCTGTAACCATGATCAGTTGATGATGTAATGGCATTCTAAGAGACGGGTTCTTATTGATACTTTTATTTATTTTTGCGTAATTAACGGGGAGAATTAAGAAGGTATGGTTTGCAACATATGTCAATTACATTGATATTTTACATATTACTTGAATATTGACAATTTTTTTTCCGATGCACTGCTTTTCATCATTCCATGTAAATACATCCCATCTTCATCATAAATTCAGCCAAAGACGTCCACTGCTGGACAAAGGAAAAAAAAACATATTTAACATACATAGACTAAATACATAGTTCCGAGTTATTATTGTAGTGTTATAAAAATCTGTGTGATTTTTTAAATATTGTGTTCAATAAATACTATTAACTAACTTTCGTTACGAACTGTACGTATTATGCGAGAGAATTGAGAGCTTTTAAAACAGTTTTCCAACAGAGTAAATAACTCACTTATAGTTTTCTTTAGTTTTCTTCACAAAGACATAAACTAATAATGAACAGTTACGTATTAATTTGTAGTACAGTAATATAGTGCATGCATGTTTTGCTGGCAGGCGTTTGATTCACGTTTGTAACCTGTAGATTCGAGGCTGAATTAAGTGCTTAAGTTGTTTGCATGTGATGTCTCAATAACTCGCCGGATAATGATAGTCATCGAACTTAACCTTACAAGCTTACAATACTATCAATTGCAAATTATCTCATTCTCTCGTAGCTAAGTCTGTACTTAGGTACAGAAATCTTGAGTAGCTTCTTCGGAGGTTGACATTCAATTGGTCATAATAAATATAGAGTAGCTCCATTATATAAGTTCACGTCTTATCATAGGGGTAGGCAGAAACTACAGAACGCCACCTGCACGCGTAGCATGACCACCGTAGAAACGGGTTTTGTCGACGGAAGAATAGACAAAATGACAGATAATAATCACAATCCGTCATTTTGTCTATTATTCCATCGACAAAACCAGTGTCTACGGTGGTCATGCTACGCGTGCTGCTAGGATCCTTACATACATACTCCTTTTGCTTCGATCCGTTCATAATCTGGTCATAAACGCACGCCGTTTGCTAGTATGACCT